>CM026201.1:19826477-20426477 GCA_014839995.1 Xenentodon cancila
TGAGCTTAATTTTCTTTACTTACAAATTCCAAAAAGCAGGTGCTGTTGTGGTGAAATAACCGTGGGACTTTTGACCACGGTCACCAGAAGGACTTTTAACATTTTCTTCCGTTATACAGTTAAAATTTTGAGAGGCAGATTGTGATCTTTAAATCTGGGAGGTCTGTTTCGGTCGGTGCTTGGCTGAGAGGAGGCGGAGGAGCGCGCGGAAGCGGCGCTGCAGCGTCTCTGAGGCCGCTGCGCATCTGCGGCCTCACACTTTCTGTTCACGTCTCCTAAATACGTTAAAATTAAATTCGATTAAATAAATAAAACTACGACAACCAGAACGCGCAGAGACTGCGCTACGACGAAGGCGTTTTTAGCGTTTTTAGATTAGAGCCCGTAATCGGATGAAGAATTCGTGTAGGACAAGACGCGTGTTTGTCTCCCCGGAGCCCGAAGTCCCGTTGAGGGCAGATCGGACGATCGGGAGGCGTCATCGAGCGACTACATGACGGCCAGCGTCTGCTTGGTGGCCTTAGCTGGCTTCACCAACTCTGGAAACCAGACTAAGATCACAGATCACAAACCTATGCGGCAACTTATTACCAAATAACATTTAAGTTAACAAAATGATATTTTTAAGTAAACAAATACTATAAAATAACATGTATTGTCAACTTAAAAAATGACATTTTAAAAATGTTATCGTTTAAGTTTGCTTCACTAAGAATTTTTTATTTTAAAATGTAATGTTTTAATTCAACAGTATGTTATCAAAATGCAATTCTTGATTAAATAAAAACCTATTATTTTTCATGATTAATGAAGTTAAAACGACTCCAAATTTTTATTTCATCTTTTTTAAACATGTTACAGGAATTATAAGCACATTCTTAGCAACTTACAGGAGTAAGACCACCAAAAATTCAGATTATTAGAATACTACATGTGAAATCATTATAAATCAATTAACACCCGTTTATTTTTTATATGATTGTTTATAAAACAATAAAAGAGTGGGCACAGCTCAATGTACTTCAGATTACTAATTAGTTATCAAAAAGTGCAAACATAAGAAACTGAGGTATAGTTGTGTAAATGTTGTTTAAGGAAAGATCAAAGTTCCAAGAGTTGAAGTTGAAGAACACACACACACACACACACACACACACACACACACACACACACACACACACACACACACACACACACACACACAGTTCTTGGATAGAGGCAGTACCCTGGACCCTGGATATTGTAATGGAAATATAAATATATAGTTTTCTTAAGTTGTCTTTTATTATTCTCTGTTCCTTGTTCCTTGTTCATTGTGTATTCAGTACTTTTCACTCTGTGTGGTTTCTCACTTGCATATTGGTGGTAACCTGTTTGGAGGATGTTTCTCACAGAAAGTAATCATGAGTCTCCGGTAGTTGCTGGAAATGAGAAGTAAGGACGGAACTATTCTGGCAGGGAGAGAACAATCCCTGTTTGTGCTCAAGGACATGTAAGTGTATAAGATCTGTGTGTAATTAATCTAGGTAGACTCACTGTGCTGACCGTGTTCAACTGTGTGATTCTCAGCCGTACAGCTTAACAAACTATATTAAACGGAGCTCTCCTGTACCGTAATTATTTAACAGAAATAATTTCCTCAACATTTTGGCATCACGAACAGGATTCCACACGTGATTCCTGGCGGACGAGAAGACCTGGTGACTGATCATCCTGTGGCCTGTTCGTAGATGCCCCAGACTCCACCCTGATGGCCCCCATGGTCGAGGTGTCAGGACCAGAGGGACCGCTTCTGGTTTTCCGACCATGGTCCCCGACGGAGGTTCAAGATTATGCCAAGCAGCTACCTGATCGAGCTGCAAATGGACATAAGTGTGGTGACGAACTAGCAGCCTTTTGTAAAGAGTTTAAACCAACTGGTGCAGAACTGCGCAAGATTTATGCTGCAAGGCTTAAACCTTGTGACCTGGCCAAAATAAAAGGTCAGATGCCCCGAGATGACGTGCACCTGAAAAACCCAGACTACGACCATCCGACTAAACGATGGGTACCGGAGGGCTGTGCACGACATGGTGGAGGAAGTGAAGAAAGCTTTCCCCCACCGTCCGGACATGTCTGCCCTGCGTCAGCTCAATCAGGGCCCTAATGAGCCAGTGGAGGAATTTCTACACCGAGCAGAGGATATTTTAAACCACAACTCTGGATTCACGCGTCCCGCTGACTTGGGTTACGCCCCTGGGCCATGGGAGAAGCTCCTCTGTTCTTCCATTTTGGATGAACTGAGACCTGACTTGGCAGCCGAAAGTACGCCACTCGTATGTGGGCATGCGTCATGAAGTGCGTTTGGCTGAACTCTGCAGACAAGCCAAACATGCTCAAGATGTGCTGATCGACAGGGAGCGGAAAACAACTGCGAAAAAAGACTGAGCTGCACAAGGCCACACTGACTTTGTTCTCTGGCTATGTTCCCCCCCGTGATCGAAGATATTCACGTCGTGGCAGAGGAGGACGCAATGACCGCCGTCCACGCATGATTCCCGGTCGCCCGCGATTTGAGCAGGACCAGTGTTTCCTCTGTGGCCAAACTGGACACTGGAAGAACGAGTGCCCGAGGAGCAGGCAGGACCAACAGGCAGACTGAGGGTGCGCGGGGGAGGAGATGACTTCAAAAGTGTCCAACACACCACCTCGGATGTTCCATCAACGCAGCAACAGGGAAGTGAGATGTCACAGACACACACACGCGTGCGCATCACACACACATACCTGTCTCATGAGCAGTATAAAAAGTTTCCAATGTTTGAATTGACTGTCCTTGGCCAGCCAGTTCACTTTTTGGTAGATACCGGTGCAACAAATTCTGTTTTGCAATATGAAACCCTCACCCCACCCCCAGGGTTGGGTGAGGACTCCATCATATCAGTCTCAGCATCTGGAGAGCAGTAGAAAGAGAAAATGGCTCGTTAAAGGCCAAAATCACTAAATGCTGTGAGGAAACAGGTCTGTCCTGGCCTAAACCACTTCCTTTAGTCTTAATGGCCATGCGCATGTGACGACAGACTAAGACTAACCTCAGTCCATATGAGGTAATGTTTGGACGACCACCACAGACGAGACTTGAACCTCCTGAGTGAAGGACTCTCTCCACAGACATGTGCGACAGTGACATGGCAGTTGCTGAAGATAAGAAGTAAGGAGGGAACTATTCTGGCAGGGAGAGAACAATCCCTGTGTGCGTCCAAGGACATGCAAGTGTATAAGATCTGTGTGTAATAAATCAAGGTAGACTCACTCTGCTGACTGTGTTCAACTGTGTGATTCTCAGCTGTACAGCTTAATAAACTATAGTAAATGGGAGAGGCGGTTAATTATTTAAGAGAAGTAATTTCCACAACAACGTCAACAACGTGAGGGAGGTAACTGAATGCTTGGGTTAAGGAAATAACTCCCTTTTATGTAAAAACATACCGGTGTCCTGCCTCAGTAAACATTTATTAAATCAGGATCAACAGTTTTGCTCACTGGTCAAATATGCATGAAAGAAGTTAATGAAAAAGCTGTATTGTCTTATATGTTTGCAGACAGGGTGATAAACTGTCTTGGAACAACTGTTTGTCCATACTTTCCACATTTTCTCCGTTTTCTCAACCTCTGAAAAATGCCTAGTGGTTACAGTGGTGGGCTTGGGCGTGGAGGACCCAGGTTCAAGCCAGGGCTGCCCACAATGGTAAATCACTGGGGGCCCCTGAGCAAGGCCCTTAACTCCCAATTGCTCCCCGGGGCGCTGCCCTGCTAGCAGCCCCACTGCTCACTAGTGAAACTAGTTGATGGGTTAAAACAGAGACTAATTTCGGTGTGCATCGTACATACAGCGTGTGCACGATGTCCACACTGACAAGAATGATCGGAAAATTCAGAAATTCAGGGTCCACTGAATGGTAGCGTCCCTGGACATGGGTACAAGAGGATGATTGATGACAAACTGAAGGGACAGATCACATGAATCTATGAATGTGTGTTTTTGTAGCAGGCAGTGTATTATGCTGTAATTAACATCACTAGAAACTTAAAGCTTAGACCCATGACAAATGTTATCTCATTCAAACATGTACCAACTGATAGACTATAATTAGAGTCCACATTTATGCAAAAGCACC
Organism: Xenentodon cancila; assembly: GCA_014839995.1. Lineage (NCBI taxonomy): Eukaryota > Metazoa > Chordata > Actinopteri > Beloniformes > Belonidae > Xenentodon > Xenentodon cancila. Next base: position 19,830,635 of record CM026201.1, read on the forward strand.
TTTAGAATCAGTGATAATGATGGTTAAAGACAACGGGACCAGCCCCGGGGGGACCAGCCCCGGGGTGACCAGCCCCGGGGGGACCAGCCCCGGGGGGACCAGCCCCGGGGTGACCAGCCCCGGGGGGACCAGCCCCGGGGTGACCAGCCCCGGGGGGACCAGCCCCGGGGGGACCAGCCCCGGGGTGACCAGCCCCGGGGGGACCAGCCCCGGGGGGACCGGGACGGCCACCACCCCGGTCCGCCACCTGTGCACAGCCGACACACAGGGGGACACATTCTTGTACCTGTTGGCATATTTGTATGTCAGAACTTGGACTATTCAGTAACAAACAACTTTTGAGAGCATGTGTACAATGTTTCTGTGTTTTTCCATCAGCAAGCCTGAAAATCCAGGCACATATCACACTACTCAAAATCTAAGATTAGTAATTAGTTATCAAGCATTTCAAGAGTATAAACATAGAAATGGAGGTATGCTTTATATTTGTTGTTTCGAGAAAACCACCCAAAATACATGTCGGTACTTACATTAATGAGCAAAAAAAATTAAACATTAAAGTGCAAACAGAATACTCAAATTGCTAAATAACACTTCACATTAGCAGCAGAATATGCTCAGAGTAGTTTTTCCAGCAAGTCAAATCCAGTCAGATATAGTCCACCTGAACACATAAAGCACTACACTTATGTGTATGTTTCTTGGATAGAGACAGTACCCTGGATATCAACAAGGTGAGGGAGCCACTGGAATACTTGGGTTAAGGAAAGAACTCCCTTTTATGTAAAAACATACCGGTGTCCTGCCTCAGTAAACATTTATTACATCAGGATCAACAGTTTTGCTCACTGGTCAAATATGCATGAAAGAAGTGAATGAAAAAGCTGTACTGTCGTATATGTTTGCAGACAGGATGATAAACTGTCTTGGAACAACTGTTTGTCCATACTTTCCACATTTTCTCCCCCTGACACATGTTTTCTCAACCTCTGAAAAATGAGATAATAGATATACTGCTACTACTACTACTACTGCTACTACTACTGCTACTACTACTGCTACTGCTACTGCTACTAGTACTACTACTACTACTACTACTACTACTACTACTGCTACTACTACTACTACTGCTACTACTACTAATAATAATAATAATAAAAATAATAATAGTAATCATAATAATAATAATATGAAGTCACACATTTTATTCAGAAATTCAAGGTCCACTGAATGGTAGCGTCCCTGGACATGGGTACAAGAGGATGATTGATGACAAACTGAAGGGACAGATCACATGAATGTAACCAAAGAGCCCAGAACAACTTTCAAACAGATTCAAGGTCAAAGTCAGGGTACATCAGTGTCAGTGGACCACCGACAGGACACTACTGCTGAAAGCAAATCCTAAAAAAATCCAGATTGGAATTTGTCAAAATGAATCTTAACAAGCTACAAAGCACATCACAGCTCTTTGTTCACAGGTAAAAATAAAAATGGAGTATTAATTAAAAGAATGAAGTTCAAAACACTGCTGAAGACTATCAAGGCCTTCTGGAGTGAATGGAAGGAAACGTGATGTCAGTCGCTGTGCCGGGTCCTCAAACAGTCTGCCGCGGGGATCTTGTCTGGTGTGGGAGGCCTTGGCCTTTATCGCGCTTGTGCTTCCACGATAGATGCCTACATGCTGCCATTCAGTCAGGCTGCCGTTCGGTCAGGCTGCCGTTCGGTCAGGCTGTCGTTCAGTCAGGCTGTCGTTCAGTCAGGCTGTCGTTCAGTCAGGCTGCCGTTCAGTCAGGCTGCCGTTCGGTCAGGCTGTCGTTCAGTCAGGCTGTCGTTCAGTCCAGCCTTTTTTTTTTTTTATTCCTGTCAGTGTGGACATCATGCACACGCTGTATGTACGATGCACACCGAAATTAGTCTCTGCTTTTAACCCATCAACTAGTTTCACTAGTGAGCAGTGGGGCTGCTAGCAGGGCAGCGCCCCGGGGAGCAATTGGGAGTTAAGGGCCTTGCTCAGGGGCCCCCAGTGATTCACCATTGTGAGCAGCCCTGGGCTTGAACCTGGGTCCTCCATGCCCAAGCCCACCACTGTAACCACTAGGCATTTTTCAGAGGTTGAGAAAACGCAGAAAATGTGGAAAGTATGGACAAACAGTTCAACAAACAGACAAACAGACCTTTGAAACATTAGAACTTTTAAAAGCACATTTACAGTACCAGTCGAAGCCTGTAGTGTCAGAGATGCAGGTCAGCTTGTTGCTGCAATTTCCCTGAATTGTTGTGTTTGACTTTAGGATGAACTTGCTGGGATATTTCCTAAAACACAGCTGGCTTCTTGTCAACATCTTGAATTTTTTCCTGTATTTTTTTTTTTTTTTTTTTTTACTGTTGTTTTTAAAAGTGAAAGTTGAGTTAAACAAACCTGAATGCTTTAGACCAGCACTCTATATATATATATCTTCTGACCAATGGGTCAAGAGATTAATGCTCTGTCCATTATCTGAAAGAGTGGGTTCATTTGAAGAGACCGTCATGCTGATCTGATGGTTTGAAAGCATTTTGAGCTCTGATCCATCTGCCGTCTAGACATGAGTGACAGACGTACCAGTCTGGATAGTTTGAAATCTTGGAAGGAAGCAGACAAATCCTCATCAGAGGCCTCCCAGTTGTCATTAGGACATGATGAAACATTGGCTGAATGCAAAGAAATGTAGTGTGTGGGAATGGTGGTTTGATAAGCTATGTGCTGTTTCCCAGGAAGCTGACTTGTCTATTAATTAACAATAGACACTGAGGAACAAAGACAAAAAGTGTTTCTAAGTTGCATTTTAACCCAAATGATGCAACTCTGTGAGCATTTGTTGTCTTTTTTGAAGTAATGGTGTTCTTTTTTTGCAATAATAAATCCTTATAACTGTTTATCATCATAACAAACCCATTTTGTGAGCATACTTCCCAACTCAAGTTTCTGGCAGCTGACCAGTGCATTTTTGCATGCAAGACAGTCAAATGACACAATGATTGCAGGCATCTGTTACAAATGCTTTGAAGATGTTTTATTGAAGGTTTGACAAATCATGAAAGAAAGAGTTTCTAATATCAACAGGTGCTCATCCATCTATTTGTTCCTCTTTTTATTTGCAATGATTTCATGAGAAGGTTTATAAAATATTTTATTTCAACTCCATGAGCAGCAGTGTATGATATTTTATTGTTTCTCTGATTATCATTATAAGGGACAAAGAAAGAAAGTCAGTTGTGGAGTAAAAAAGGAAAATGGACTGATCAGGTAGGCATGAAATATCAACACTAATGTTGTGACTCCTGAAGTCAGGAAGCAGAAGATAACTGCCGTGTGTCAGTTCCCAAAGTTGGCTTATACATGATTGTGTGTTATATATTAATATTTATCTTTTGCTTAAAAAGCTACTTAGACAAAACAAAATAGAGGCACACAATTATGACAATATTAACTTTTTTAAGGACCACTAACTTAATATTTATTGGAATAAATAGTAAATTAAGTCAATTAAAATGATACTGGATCTTTGTGCAGCCTTGTGCTTCAGTGTGGCTGTGATGTCATTTTTTGGGGAGCAAAATTAATGAGAGTAGGCGATGTCTTCAGGATGTGCAGCAGACATGAGACCAGTCTAAACAAGGAACTTGTCTGGACTGTGCCAGACAAATTCCCATCAAAAGTCTGCTAGCTGCAATGGAAAGTTCGCCAGATTATAAACAGACAAGTAGTAGCAGAATGAAAGGTTGTGCTTGAAGCAACGTGCTGACTCTCATATGCTGACTGTGCTTCTTCTGGATAAAATTAAATGTGTGAAACAGAGGCATAAGGGGAGAGAGGTGAAAGACCACTGTTGGAGGTGCAGGCGGGGAAGTCTGAATCATTGTCAGTTCTGTTCCCAACATTCCCAACTTAAAACTTGTTCTTCCCCTATCATTTTAATTTTAAACGTTCTCTCTACTTTTTGCTTCTTCTTCCCACACTTTCAAACATTTCTGATGCTTTTCAAGTTCCAAAATATATTTAGGATTTATTTTTTCTTAGACTTTCTCAACTCTTCCGATTCTTTCTCAATACCTTCTTTGACCTTCTGCATTTGTCTCAAACTTAAACTTCCATCTTCCGGAAACCCACCTTTCTGGCACCATTCATTCCACACACTCGGGCCCATATTCATTTGTTATGCATTTAAATATTTGACTGTCTGGAGGATTAGGTTTACTAGATCTAGTTTCTATTTTCCCTCAGGATCGTTTCCTGCTGGCCTTACAGCCTTAAGTGAGTCCCTTTTCATAGGTGCAGAAGTGTTAAAGTGTTTATTTCTGTCTCTTACTCAAAACTACTTATCTCTTGCCTGAGGATACAGGGAGCACTTTGTTTTTATTGACACTGGGCGTTCTAAGGCTTAATCTCGCCCACAGGAGGAATCAGTTTCCAACTAACTTCTCCCAAAAATTCACACCACTTCATCAAGCATCCCGTTTGGGGCTAAATGTGATTACATGTTGTCATTTTTAGAGTGAGTCACTCAACACACATCCCCTCATCTGCTGCTCTTCTTACACAGATGTTGCTACACTGGGATAAATGACCATTCATTATTCCATTACTGTAAATGTAAACATATTTACAGCCTATCAGATTTAAGTCGTTTGTAAATTACTGTCAATTTACTTGTGGTCACAGTGCTGATTAGTCCCAATAGGCTACTAATTCTTTTTTTGTTTTTTCCTTTGCTTACACATATATTAATGGTTAATAGCAGGTTTGGTAGAACCCAACAGCCATATATATATGGATTTTAATCTTGTAACAGAGGGTCTTTTTTGTTGTTTTTTTTTTTTTTTATGTGCGCAGAGGTGTGTGGGAGTGTATTTCCTTAAAACCAGCCCTCATGACAGTCTAATCATAATTTATTAATCTCTGGAGAAATAAAAAAAAAAGGAGGTTGAAATAAAAATTCTGACAAAGAGGGCTAAGATCACCGGGCGTGGGATGTGAAAGACTAGAAAAAAGTGGGACATGAAAGAGTAAGAATGAAAGACAAGACAGTGATGCGTGCAGTCCGGTGTATGTGTGATCTGTTGTAGTGTGTAAATTATTCTATAACGTGTTTTTTTTTTAAATAAAAGTGATAAAAGTGGACAATCAGGTACAATCAGGTATTTACAAGCAAATTAATGTGTATAAGACTTTAAGACTATACGACTTATACACAATATACTTATTAGTATTTTTAACTGCTCATGCATATTCGATCATATCAATATAAAGTCGTATATATGCAGTTAACTAGTACACATTCATATGCATTGTGGGAAGAGAGAAACATAATAGATAAATAAATAATATATATGCATACATATACACACACGCTGACACACACACACACACACACACACGTATATATATATATATATATATATATAATATATATATACAACCTGTCCCATATATATATATATATATATATATATATATATATATATATATATATATATATATATATATATATATATATATGTTTATATATATATATAGGTGTATGTACATGTGTATTTTACATTCATGCATAGTAAGGCGATTGTGTACTCTTAGATAGATATCCACACATCTATCTAAGAGTACACAATCGTCTTACTATGCATGAATGTAAAATACATATGTACATACACATTATTATATGACCTACACCTTCTATCGAGACCAGATCATAACTGATTTAGATCATAACTGTTTTATCTGTAAAATATAGCTTCTGCTCAAACTGCCAGGACATAGAAATGCTTTTAGCTTTTGTTTTCTCATCTTCTGCCTTTCATAAATACTCATGCAAACCGTGAAACAGTCACAAAAGTTAGACTACATCTGAGCCATTAGAGGTATTTTGCTTGTTGTTTGTTGTTTGTTCCGGGATGGCGGCGCGTGTCTACGCTGCGGATTCTCTCTCTTCCGACGGTGCGCCGTTTCCGTGTTTTTCCTTCGTGTTTTTGTTACCAAAGTTGTGTTTTTACAAGTCATAATGTACACTAAATGCAAGTACAGCCGGGGGGTTCTGCTCGACGTTGGAAACAGCTACACCCTCGAGCTGAACTCTGAACTCGCCGCGGTCTGCTCCGGGAACCACCACTTCCGGCAACCACCACTTCCGCCGACACCCCGCGCCTGGATCCCCGCCGCAATGGAAGCGTCACAAGCGGCGCCACGGGAAGCGGAAGAGGTTGTAAGCGAGCCGGTATCCGGACGAGACTGGCGGAGAACCCGAACAAACCGGCGGTCCCCTCCATCGTGTTGGCCAACGTTCGTTCGCTGAACAACAAACTGGACCACATCCAATTACTCTGCTCCGCCGAGAGGACCGTGAGAGAGAGCTGTGTTTTTGTGTTCACGGAAACATGGCTCAACGACAGCATACCGGACCACGCCATCCAGCTCGACCAGCTGACCTGCTACCGGGCGGACCGAGCACACACCGAGGCAGGTAAGGGCCGCGGCGGCGGTCTTTGTGTTTTCCTCCGTGATGCTTGGTGTAGAGATGCTGTGGTGGTCTGCAAACACTGCTCACCCCTGGCGGAGTTTATGATTATTAAATGTCGTCCTTTTTATCTACCGCGCGAATACTCGGTCATACTACTCACTGCTGTCTACATCCCCCCCAGCCCCTCCACCAACACCAGGAGAGAGGCGCTGACCGAGCTGTACCAGCGGATCCGCGAGCAGGAGACAGCCCACCCTGAGCCCTTCCTCATCCTGGCGGGGGACTTCAACCACACAGACCCAAAGAACATCTTTTCAAATCTTCACCACCACATAAAATTCCCCACCCGCGGAGACAGCATTTTAGACCAAGTCTACACCACCAACAAGGCAGCCTACAACCCTCCCCCACCTCGGTGCGTCAGACTACATCACTTTCAATACCAGCATACAGGCCACTGGTTAAAGTTGCCAAACCACTCTGGAAGCAGCTCCGGGTGTGGCCAGAGGGGTCCACAGAGGCACTTTGAAACTGCTTCAACACACCTAACTGGAGCATGTTCTGAGAAGCTGCCACCACCAACAACACCACAGACCTCCAGGAGTACACGGAGTCTGTTACTGCCTACATCGCCAAATGCATTGATGATGTAACAGACTCCAAAACCATCAAAGTCAGAGCCAACCAGAAGCCGTGGATGACAAAGGAAGTCTACAGACTCGTAAAGGCTCGGAATGCTGCCTTCAGAGCTGGAGACAAAAGTGGGACTGAAGACAGCTAGGACCAACCTGTCCCATGGCATCAGGGAGGCTAAGAGACACGCTTCGAGGCACACAACACCATCGACGCACAGAAGGCACCACCCCCTCCAAGCGACCAGGTGCTGAAGCTGTCACCGGACAGTGTGAGGAGATCCCTCAGCAGGATCAGCACTCGCAAAGCTCCGGGTCCTGACACCATACCTGGTTGTGTACTGAGAGACTGTGCAGGAGAACTCACGGATGTCTTCACAGACATCTTTCACATGTCACTGAGTCAGACGGTGGTTCCCAAGTGCTTCAAAGCCACCAACATCCTTCCGGTCCCAAAACGGTCATCTCCCTCCTGCTCCAACGACTACCGTCCAGTCGCACTGACTCCCATCATCATGAAGTGCTTTGAACGGCTAGTCATGCATCATATCAAGGCTGCCCCCCCCCCCCCCCCCCCCCCGGACCCCTATCAGTTTGCATAACGCCCCAACCGGTCCACTGACGACGCCATCTCCACTGCCCTCCACACAGCCCTCACACATATGGACACCAGAAACGCTTATGTGAGAATGCTTTTCATCAACTTCAGTTCAGCATTCAACACCATCATCCCCCAGCAGCTCGTTCACAAACTGGACCAGCTGGGGATCAACACCTCGCTGTGCAACTGGCTGTTGGACTTCCTGACTGGGAGACCACAGGCAGTACGGGTCGGCAGCAACACATCCAGCACCATCACACTGAACACAGGGGCCCCCCAGGGATGTGTGCTGAGCCCCCTCCTCTTCACCCTGCTGACCCACGACTGCACACCGATGCACAGCTCCAACCTCTTCGTAAAGTTTGCGGACGACACGACTGTGGTGGGTCTCATCAACAACAACGATGAGTCAAACTACAGAAGCGAAGTGAGCCGCCTGGCTGAGTGGTGCAGCGACAACAATCTCTCCCTGAACGTGGAGAAGACCAAGGAGATTGTTGCTGACTTCAGGAGACAACACACCCAGCATGCTCCTCTGACCATCAACGGTGCTGCTGTGGAGAGGGTAAGCAGCACCAAGTTCCTGGGTGTCCACATCTCAGAGGACCGCTCCTGGACTGTTAACACCGCATCACTCGCCAAGAAGGCACAGCAGCGTCTCTACTTCCTCCGCAAACTGCGAAGAGCCAGAGCCCTGGCCCCCATCAGGTACACCTTCTACAGAGGCACCATCGAGAGCATCCTGACCAGCTGCATCACCGTGTGGTACGGATCCTGCACCGCAACCTGCCGCAAGTCTCTCTAACGCGTCGTGAGAGCAGCTGAGAAGATGGTTGGTGTCTCTCTCCCCTCACTTCACATCTACAGCAGCCGTCTGACTCGCAAAGCCCTCAGCATTGTGAGAGACCCCACCCACCCGTCACACAGCCTCTTCTGTCTGCTGCCATCAGGAAGGAGGCTGCAGACCCTCCGGGCCAGAACCAGTTGACTGAAGGACAGCTTCGTCCACCAGGCCGTCAGGAAGGTGAACACTGTCCCTGCTCCCCACCCCCCCACCCCACCCCTCTCACTCACTCTGACCTCTGTACCTGTACCAGGCACTTGTGGCAGAACTGGACCGCCTACTTTGCACCAGGTCACTTTAATCCGACCGACGAGTTGAACACCTGCAGGATCATCACACACTTTAAAAACTGTTGTACACTTAAACCAAACGTCATGCCATAACTTGTTTCTTTTTAATTTGCACTTTGTGTTTAAAATTTATTTATTGTGTAGCACTGAGGGTTTGAGAGTAACGTAATTTCGATTCTCTGTATGTATCTCACATGTGGTAAATTTGACAATAAACTTGACTTTGACTTTGACTTGTTAAACCCAGACATCTTTTTTGTATCAATGAGAACATGTGAGTCTTGTGGTCACTTGGCTTGTCACTTACACCCCTCTCTGAAACATGTGGTCTTCAGCTTGTAGAAGCAGCAGAGAGATGGGACATGTAGCTGGAGAGGAGAAAAGCAGGTGCTGATTTTAGTGGTAATACTAAAGTTTCCAACTTTCAACAGTTCCTAACTTTTGTTGCCATGGCGATAAATCAGCCATGGATCATGTAAAACTGTGTTCATGACCAGCAACAGCTGCAAATAAATAAGGGCAGCATGGTGGCTTAGTGGTCAGCACTGTTGCCTCACAGCAAGAAGATTCCTGCTTCGATTCCTGGCCCAGCGGGTCTTTCTGTGTGGAGTTTGCTTGCCTGGGTTTCCTTCGGGTACTCTGTCCCACAGTCTAAAAACATGCATACTAGGTTAATTGATACTTCCAAATTGCCCATAGGTCCGATGGTGAGTGTGCTTGGTTGTCTGTCTTTGTATGTGGCCCTGCAACAGATTGGCGACCTCTCCAGGGTGGACCCCTGCCTTTCGCCTGCTATGCATCAGGATAGGCTCCGACAGACCCCCTTGACCCTGAGAAGGAGTAAGCGGGTATAGATAATGGATGGATAAATAAATAAAAGCATCACAATCAAAGTTGGTCACCATCAATACACAGACCTCCCAATCTGATCTCATAATAAAAAGTTGGTGTCTTGCGCTGCTTGGCTTGGCGCTTTGTTGAAATGAATCATGTTCAAATAAACAGCTTAAAAAAACAAAACAGATCACATTGATGAATGAAAGTGTCTGCATATTCCCCTCTGATACCCAGACAGCAACGCATTTCATGCGTGGGAAATCTACGTAGACATTTCAGGAGGCTTTGAACTTCTTTTTTTTTTAATTTCTGCTTGAGGGGGTTGAACTCTTCACTTCTGCCAGCTGAACAGTGAATACCCAGCGTAAACCGGTTGCAGGCGGTTGGTTGGTAGATGATATTTGTAAGATCATAAACCATAAAGACCATAATGAATGCAGCTCCTGTGGCAAAAGTTGTACTGCCAGAAATTAAAACAAACTCACCACCAACACAAACTCACACATACCCCATCCTCATTCACTGGAAGTTCAACTCAGCGCCAGCCCGTAAACCTACACACTACAAAAACAGAGCAACCCCTTTCATGACTGACTTTAGATGTATTTTTCTTTCTTGTCTTTGAACGATGCCGAGCCCTCCGAATAAATTGAAATGATGATGGGACAGTAGTGTGACCCACCTATTCAAAATGTGCTTTGCGTTTTTGACTTTACCACATGTTATAAAGTGTGTGGGACGTGATTTTCAGCGCAATTCCAAGTTACACCTTTCTTAGTCTTCAAAATGACATCATATCAGCAAACAAATTTCGAGTTAATTTCCAGACAGTCTCCAACACATTAGTGCATGTTATCATCCGTTATGACTGATCGTAAATAGTTAATATTTTGTCGGCTCTCCCGACACCTTTCAAAACACAGACAGGATCCTCCTCCTACCGATCCTACCAGACAGGATTATCAAGTTGCCCAAATAAAGAGCCCTCTGAGCTGCTCACAGGTCTTCAGACAGGCTCTCCACACATGTGGCCCTCTGGGAGGCCTCAGCACAGGTTTTGTACTCACTTTGGGACAGAAGCGTCACTAGATCCCTTTTGTTAGAGCACATGCGCTGGTTTACATCGCTTTTAAGTTGTTTTTTTTTAAAATTACTACTATTTTCTATATTATTGTATCTCCCCTTTAATTGGTGCAGTCCTGCTGGAAGCCTAAGTTCACTGAGGGAACCTCATTAGTGAGGACTGAATAACTTGTTACCAGTTTAAGCACATTATCTACACGGTCCATTTCCTTTCGGTGGGTGGTGCTACATTATCTTTTTCCTTGAGCCCAGCTGGTATTTTTGCCATGCGGCGTTTGTAGTGGCAGGTTTATTTATAACAGCCATACATTCTTCCTAATTTTCAAACTAATTTAAAACTATTAGCTAGATTGTGGTCTTGTCATGGGGATGTACATAGATACAAGGAGCAGTTTTGATAATTTCCCAATAGTTTCCAGGAATTATAAAGAATTTGTACTGTTGGTTTTTCACTGATAGCAGTGACATAGTGTCTCAGACAGACAGGCTGTTGGCCTCTTTGGCTGAGTGACAACAAACATCAACCGCAAGACAGAAGTGCATTAAACAAACTTATTGGAGGTGAGAAGAATAAAGCATGTTATCAAATGTTTACTGGATGTCCTTCACCATCAACCCAGACACCTGAATGCATGACGAACGTAGGACGTTGGGATGGCAGTGGATGAACCGCTCTCTCCCTGTGAGTTAGTCTGGGTTTGAGATTCCGTTGATATCACTTGCACGCATCTCTGCTGATAACAGGACATGAGCTCATGGGGGAGTCAATCCCATAATAGGAAGATTGTTTATTCAAACATTCATTTATCTGCTGTGATCACATGATCAAACGTATTACTTACTGTTATGATGCTGTAAAAAGGTTTTGTAAATGAGGTTACAATAACACCTGTTTTTTTCTGACTGACACACTTTTTTAAAAAACTTTTTCCCCTCTCTTAATGACTTACTGTTTCAAAACATTTTACTTCAAAACAAAGTCCTTTGGTCAATAATGTTTGTTTTAAAATGTGCTTTATAGCTAAATGTAATAATTTACCCGTGACCTTTGTTTGGTTATGTTTGGTTTCGTTTTTTATTTTCTTCTATCTTATTTCCCATCTTCAAATTCACATTTGCTGTTGCTGCATTTAATCTTTCAAAACAAAACTTGATGTGGGTATCTTGTCACAACCCTGGAAAAAGCTGTTCAAAAGTCATTCTTAAACCATCCCAGCTTGTCTTGTTGAACAGTTTTGCCTTTCATCCTTCCCCCTAACTCCTAAACAGCATCATAACGTTTTAGGATGGTTCGGTTAATTTGTTTGTGTTTTTAAAGAAAGTAGATAAGAGCAAATATGATGTAATCAGCATAGCCACAAGCATGCAAGGTGTGCTTGTGGCCACATACACCTAAGAATGCCAACATATTCGCAGAGCAAGAAAACAAACATATCCTTTTAGTTTTTACAGAAGGCGTCTATGTAAGAGGTTGCAAGTCAGGTCAAGCACTCCAAACACAGGTGTAGTCTAAAGTATGAGTCACACATCATTTACAGATGTTTAGTTTCCAACCTTCCATGTAACTCTAAAATTCTGGAAAGGGTAGTTGCAAGCCAGCTGTGTGACCATTTGTACAGAAATTATCTATTTGAAGTTTTTCAGTCAGGGTTCAGAATGCATCATAGCACAGAAACAGCACTGGTTCGAGTCTCGAATGACCTTCTTATGGCCTCAGATAATGGGTTAGTGTCCATACTGGTTCTGCTGGACCTGAGCGCTGCTTTTGATATCATAGATCACAGCATTTTACTGCAGAGGCTAGAGTATGTTGTTGGGATTAAAGGGACAGCTCTAGATTGGTTTAAATCATATCTGTCTGATAGATTCCAGTTTGTTCATGTTCATGATGTTTCTTCCGTACAGACGAGGGTCTGCTATGGTGTCCTGCAGGGTTCAGTGCTAGGGCCAATCTTGTTCAGTTTATACATGCAGCCCTTGGGAAGTATTATCCAGAACCACAGCATTAATTTTCATTGTTATGCTGATGATACGCAGCTGTATCTGTCTATGAAGCCAGATGAAACAGAACCAGTAGACAAACTTCAGATGTGTCTTAAGGACATCAAGGACTGGATGTCCAGAAATTTTTTGCTACTAAGTTCTGATAAAACAGAGGTTGTTGTTTGTGGTCCCAAACAGCTTAGGAAGGGATTAGATGGTGTTGCGATGGCCTCCAGTAAAACTGTGCGAAACCTTGGCGTTATATTCAATCAGGATTTGTCATTTAAACAGCATATTAATCAGGTTTGTAAAACCGCGTTTTTCCACCTCCGTAATATCGCAAAGATTAGGAGCATCTTCTCCCAAAGTGATGCTGAAAAACTAATTCATGCATTTGCATCTTCTAGACTAGATTACTGTAACGTGTTGTTGGCTGGATGTCCAAGTAATTTTCTGAACAGCCTCCAGCTAATCCAAAATGCAGCAGCGCGAGTGCTGACAGGAATCAACAAGAGAGAACACGTCTCTCCAGTTTTAGCTTCCCTCCATTGGCTCCTCGTAAAATTTAGAATCCAATTCAAAAGTTTTATTACTTGCATATAAAGTCCAAAATGGCCTAGCGCCGCGATATTTGCAAGACCTGATAGAACCATATGTTCCTAATAGAGCTCTCCGTTCTCAGGGTGCAGGTTTACTCGTAGTTCCTAGAAGATCCAAATGTAGATTTGGAGGACGGGCTTTCTGTTATCAGGCACCATCACTCTGGAACCAACTTCCAGTTTGGGTTAAGGAGGCTGATACCACCTCCACCTTTAAAACTAAACTTAAAACATTTCTGTTTAATAAAGCATATAGTTAGTGTATATTTAGTACCTTAATGTGTCAGGGCCAGTGGTCAAAGCTGCAGCTACAGGACCAGATTAGAGCAGCTCATTTCAAACAGCTTCGGTGTAGATATGCTGCTATAGGCCTCTGCTGCAGGGGGGCACCAACATGATCCACTGAGTGGTGCCTTTCACCTTCTCTGTTTCTCTTTGTCTTCTCTGTCTCTTCTTCACCTCAACCCTCATTTATCATCAGTATCCCATAAGCATAATTGTGGTCCATTGTTCTTGTAGTTTGTTGTGCTTGTCTGGCCCTTCTTTTCCTCTTCTGTGCATTTTCTGCAGACCAGAGCCTCAGGAGCTGCTTGCTGACCTGCAGTTCTACCTCTGACCATCCCAGTGTCTGCCTTCACCTGTCTGTATGGATGTCTGTTGGATATTTGCTGACAGTCCTCATCCCCTTGGATCACCGTCTATCCATATATCACCCATATACACAGAAGTCTAATTGGACTACTGATGATAGTTACTATTGTATCCTGTCTTGTACCTTTGATGGTGTCTCTATGTCTTTATTCTTTCTTATTTCTTGCTCTACCTGGCTGGCCTTCAGCAGGAGGGCCCCCCCCCCCATGAGCCAGGTCTTGCTCAAAGTTTCTTTCCTCTTAAATGGGAGTTTTTTCTAACCACTGTTTGGCTTAAGGTTTTTCTTCCATTAGGGGAGTTTTTACCTGCCGTTGTTTATGTAATAATTGCTCGGGGGTCATGTTCTGGGTCTCTGGAAAGCGCCTAGAGACAACTTGTGTTGTAATAGACGCTATATAAATAAAATTGAATTGAGTTGAATTGAATTGGATTTCCTACCCATGACAACTGTACGGTTTCCTTGTACCACATCAGGTAAAAAGATTCTTTGCAACAAATGTGTGTATAATTAGGGGTGTGGACCTTTGATGAGCAGCCGACTCAGCTGGCTGTCTTAATGTTTAATAATTAGCACTTAGTTGTGTAGGGACTTGGCTTCTGAGCATAAAGACCTAACAGAGCATAGTCACTTATATTTTAAAGAGAAAATGTCTTGTTAATTTCACTAACAGATTGCTGTTATGGGTTATATATTGGCTTTGCAGGATTTGAGGACAAAGCCCGGTTAAGAGCATGAAGGTCACATGAGTGCAGGTTTGTTCTGGTGAAGGGAGAGTTAAGCCAGGTCAGTCTATGTTCCTACCCTCACCTATGGTCATGGACTGCAGGTAGTGACCAAAAGGGATGAAACTGTGAATGCAAGAGGACAAAAATGGTTTTCTCTGCAGGGTGGGTGGACTCTTTCTCAGAGACAGGGTGAGACGTTTGGTCACTCAAGTAGGATTTGAAGAAGAGTTGCCTCCACATCATGAAGAACCACATCGTTTCGACCCAGGACCTGCTGTATTGATTATATTTCCCATGCATACCTGGGAATGCCTTGATGTCCTCTTAGAAGAGTTGAAGGAGGTAGCTGAGGTAAGGGAAGTCTAGGCCTCTCTGCATAAGCTGAATTTGGATGAGCAAAGATGGATGGATGGATGGATGGATGGATGGATGGATGGATGGGTGGGTGGGTGGATGGATGGATGGATGGATGGATGGATGGATGGATGGATGGATGGATGGATGGATGGATGGATGGATGGATGGATGGATGGATGGATGGATGGATGGATGGATTTCTTGGCCAATATAGCTGTGAACCGTACAAAGAAAAATAGGCTTCAAAACCACTCATTAAAACCAATGGCTCTCATGACTTCAAGGTTTGTCCATTGCTTTTAGTCCCTGAGCCATCCCTTCCAACTGTACCTTCCAACTGTACCTTCCAACTGTACCTTTCAGCTGTACCTTCCAGCCGTCCCTTTCAGCTGTACCTTCCAGCCGTCCCTTCCGGCCGTCCCTTCCGGCCGTCCCTTCCGGCCGTACCTTCCGGCCGTACCTTCCGGCCGTACCTTCCGGCCGTACCTTCCGGCTGTCCCGTCCGGCTGTACCTTCCGGCTAACCATTCCAGCTGTCCCTTCCGGCTGTACCTTCCGGCTAACCATTCCAGCTGTCCCTTCCGGCTGTCCCTTCCAGCTGTACCTTCCAGCTGTTTTTTTCCAGCTGTCCCTTCCAGTCGTACCTTCCAGCCGTACCTACCAGCCGTTCCTTCCAGCTGTTCCTTCCAGCTATACCTTCCAGCCATACCTACCAGCTGTTCCTTCCAGCTGTTCCTTCCAGCCGTACCTTCCAGCCGTATCTTCCAGCCGTACCTTCCAGCTGTCCCTTCCAGCGGTTCCTTCCGGCTGTACCTTCCAGCCGTCCCTTCCAGCTGTACCTTTCTGCATGCAGAACCTAATGATCCTCATGTCACTCCTAAAAAGATAAGAAAAATAGAAAGAGGCTGTTGACACTCTCTGTAGTACCTCATCGTATGTAGCTGATGCAGATGACAAGCAGCTGCAGAGAGAGCAGCATGCTCGATCGGTGCTCAGAGAGAGTTTCCTTCGGTCTCTGCTTGCCATGAGCAACAAGGAGGTTCAGTTTATCATGCACGAGAAAGTGAAAAGAACAGTTATATTCATATTGTGCTATCTTTCATTGCAGACTGAAAATATTATTGTTGTATATTGTATATTATATTATATTGTATTGTTTTTTGAAAGACTACGTTTTTTTGTTTTTGTTAGTGTTTTTTTAACAATAAATACCACTATAGGAAGAAACAAGTCTGATATTCAGTACCTGTAGGTCAAGATGCTGACGTGGAGATGGATTTCAGTGAAGAGAGCCCCCTACTGCACACCTGCTGCACTGCAACTGATTGTGATCCTTGACCTTCCTTCAGGTTGAAGGAAATTCCTTGTTTAATTTTGAAATGAATACAGATTCCAACCAAAACAGCAAAGTCAGATCATTTATTTAAGTTTCCTTAGGTCTTCTGCTCACGTAGGCTATAGAGGTAACAGCATCCGCAGAGGTTAGAGGATCCCAGACAGTTCAGTAAATAAAAAAAAAAAAAAAAGTAAAATCAAATTAGTAACTAAACAGAGGACACATAGGATAAGTTCATTTAACATTAATTAACAAATACAATTAAAATAAATTAAAGTCTGAATGCATTAATTACTTTCATTTGGAAATTAGATAATTTCTAAATGTTTCAGGTGATTAGGTGCACTTTTGTTGTGGGTCAAAACTAAAATCTCACTCAAAAATATTGTGTTTTTAGTTTCATTTCTTGTGGTCTTTTTTGTCGTGATTGAGCCGCAGACTATATTTTTCTTTTATTTTCACATCTATAACACAGCGCTCATGTCATCAGGAGACATGATCAACTGTGAGGCCGCCGTTGCGCTGCGGCGTCGGAGATGCTGAAGATCTCTGCACCCCGCTCAGGCTGCTCTCAGCCTACATCCCTGAGCACCGACCACAGTGAAATGCTATGATTTCTGATTTTTTTTTAAAAATATTAATATTACAATCTCCCTCTCAAAATAAAAACGTAGTAACTGGATAAAATATTGAAGCTCTTCTGGAGACCGTACTCAAAAGTCTCATTGTTATTTTTCCACAGCATCATGTGTTTCTGGAAAATTCATAAATGAGAAGGAACACTATATATATATATATATATATATATATATATATATATATATATATATATATATATATATATATATATATATATATATATATATATATATTCTTTTTTTGTGGGGGGGGGTTAAGTAATTAAGTAATTTAGTGTATTTGTAAGGCACATAAACACACACAGTGGGGAAAGTAAAGGGAGAATTAAAAGAAAAAAATGAAATTACTAACATGGGCAAAATTACATCAGTTACAGTTTCTGAATGATGGTTTCCATTGATTATCTAGCCCTAGTTTTAAAGGTGTTGGGATTCCTGATGGTTGATTATTTTGTTTGAAACTAAGTGGTCTCAGGATTTCATCTGTTTGTGGAAGATAGGTGATGTTGGCTTCACTGATCCTCAACTGTGTAAAGCAGCGAGCATGAAATAGTTGAATCACCTCTCGTTGAGAGTGAGATATTGCCTCAAGAGTTGGAGTTTAAGTGTTCTTGGCATCTTCTTCATGAATGAGAGAACGCTGGAAAAGAAAATCTACAAACAGATCAGTGCAGCTTCACGCAGAATTTTTATTTTAGATTCAGACGGAATGATTTGTATCATGTATTAATTGTAAGGAACTGGAGTGAATTTGATGTCATTTGAATTTAAATTGATTATATTTAACTTTGTAAACCAGAGTGGCTTGAGAGGATTACTTGTGAATTAGTGTTATAAAAGCAATGTGAAATGAATTGAAGTGTATTGAAAACAGACCTTTGCGTGGCTCCACTCACCAGTTCCTGTTGAGTGTTTTGGTTTAGTTTTGGATTTCCTACATCACACTGACACTTCCTCCGTGCGTTACAGTATCGCGTTTTGTGCTTTGACTTTCTTCTTTTCTTTTTCTAGAGAACTGAATCCCAATCTAACTATTAAGTTAAAAAAAAAACTTTAACTATATCAGCAAACAGCGTTATGATCTTTAAAATGATTTTTGTGTTCACACACGTCAACAAGCCTTTATGGGTCAGAAACGTAAAATTAAGATGAGGTCTCAAGCTGTCAAATAAGCCAGACAACACTTCAGTGTTCCTGGTGACGTTGTCAGTGTGTTTTTTTTTGCAAGGTTAAACGCTGGATGACTGTTACCTCATGAAAGAGGAACAGTTGCTGATTATCAGAAGAACATTTTATATTCAACAAGTAAGCTTGTGTTGACAAATCATGTCACCACAAAAAGAGTTCAAACCACAAGTCTTAGTACGTGACGTAATCATTTTGTGATTGATGTTTGTAAAAATAATGACAATAGCAGTGGAAATAACCTGAGGCACTGCTTGTGCAATAACTGCCTCAAATACAAAAATCACCATGACATTGCGAAATGTATTTTTATGATATTAAGTTTTGTACAGTTTTGTACAGTTTGCACTTGCAAATCCTTTGTTTTTTTCAAGTTGACCATTTGTAATTGTGACCTGACTTTCGAATTAACGAATAGCACACAAATAGTTGCTAAACTAGTTGAAATTGAAGTTGTTAACTCCCAGATGGTCTTTAACCCTTGAAACCCTTGACGTCCCCAGATCTGGGGGCGTCAATAAGAGAAAATACGAGCAAAGTAGGCTTAGGGTTCAAAGGGCAGAAAGAACCTCCATCAGGCATACAATCTTACTGAAAAACATGACTAGATAGCCTAATTGTGCAAAATAACTTGATTGCTGTACACACAAAAATCATTCTTTAAATCCTTCAAACTGTATTAGAGTAGTCAAGTCTCCTAGAGCTGAAGGTATGAATGAGCTGCTCCTCTGGACATCAGATCTCTGACTCTTGATATCTGCTTGAGGTGACAAAAGAGTGCATGATGTATGTAGGTATGAGCGCACGTGTATGATGTGATGTAGCAGGAGATTCGAGTGTGCAGGCTTGACTATGGTGCGACACAGAAACCGAATCATTTTATAAGGTCACTTAAATCAATTAAAATTATCCTGTCATCTTGTTTTGCTTTGACCACACAGTTGCTAGTAAGCCATTACTGGGTTATTCTGAATGTTTGTAGGCGCTGTCATGGTTTGCCTCAGCGGTGGTCTATGGCTTTTACCAATGTGGCCAAGAACATCCTCTGTGGTCCCAGTCTAACATTACAGCTCACTGCTCAAACATTCATTAAGGAGTTGAATAAGAGTGCTCTGTTAAGAGAAAGGTCAGCTAACTGGGGTGGAACTGTAGTAAATAATGTTCTTTCCAAGATTTCTCCGCCTTTTTTTTTTTTACAATCAAACTTCCATGACTCATTCAGTCACAGTCTGAGACAGGACAGCTGTTAGAAGTTACAGACTCTCTGTCAGACAGAAATTAATTTCATTTTCTTCCCTAGAGGTTGACCCTATAGCCTCCTCTTAGTTTAACAGACTATTACGAACTCAAATTGTTGCATACAAGAGAATCAAATGACACATCAAATAAAGGCTTTAAGTCAAAGGCCAAAAAAAATACAAAAAACGTCAGACAGCTGATAAATCATAAATAGAAAGAATGTCTGGTGTTGTTGAACCAGCACCTAAACTCCCCTCCTGAAGTTGGTGCCTGGAATTAATGCTTTGACAACACTTCACTTCGGAGGTCACTAAAATTAATATTGTGTCGGTGTGTAACTACGCCAAAACCATGTCGGGCTCCGTAGTTTTCTCTGGTCCCCTCCCCAATCTGACCGGTGATGACATGTTTAGCCGCATGTTGTCGCTCCGTCGCTGGTTGTCTCGGTGGTGTTCAGAAAACGACGTGGCCTTTATTGACAATTGGAAGACGTTTTGGGGAAAGCCTGGTCTGCTTAGAAGAGACGGCATTCATCCCACCCGGGATGGTGCAGCTCTTATCTCTAGAAATCTGGCTGATATTATTAGATCCTTCCCCTGACAATCCAGGGTCCAGGCCGGGGTGCAGAGCTGCAGTCTTACACGCTTCTCTGCTGCTTCTCGAGGACTATTGCCTGCCAATAAAAAGGTAGAAGTAAATGATGTAATTGGAGATTCTAACGAGGTACCAAGTAAAATTGATTTAGTATAGATTCCCCGTCCTCCAAATGTTCACCAAGCGCGACGTAATAGAGGCGTTAACCAAAATAACCTCGTAAAAATAAAAACAAATACGCATTTAGTGCGAACTAAAGACCGAACAATCAGATGCAGATTACTAAATATACGATCTTTAAGCTCCAAGTCTTTATTAGTATACGATCTAATTACTGAGACCCGGAGTGACATTTTCTGCTTAACAGAAACGTGGCTCCAAGAGGAACAGTTTGTTAGTTTAAATGAATCGACGCCGTCCGGTTACTTTAACTATCATATTCCCCGAATCACCGGTCGAGGTGGAGGAGTAGCGGCGATCTACGACTCCAGTCTTCAGATAAAATCCAAACCTAAATGCGATTATAATACGTTTGAAAGCCTCACGCTTAATTTAAAACTGCCGAGCTGGAAATCAGAGAAGCCAGTTTTGTTAGTGGTAGTTTACCGGCCTCCTGCCGGAGCTTATCTGGAGTTTCTGTCTGAGTTCTCAGATTTCTTATCTAGTTTATTGATCAGTACAGATAAAGTCATCATAGTTTAACATCCATATGGATGTTGACAACGACAGTCTTAAGTTGGCTTTTGATTCTCTTCTAGAATCGATGGGGATTTTACAAAAAGTTAACGAACCGACGCATTGTCTTAATCATACTCTTGATCTGGTTCTCGTCTACGGTGTAGAACTTGATAATCTGTTAGTGTCACATGTAACCTCCCTCCTATCTGACCACTATTTAATAACGTTTGAATTCAACATTGTCAATGTTACGCATAATAAGAGGAATTACTTTAGCAGATGTCTATCCAATAAAGCTATTACTAAATTTAAGGAGGCCATTGCTCTTCATCTTTATACAGTGAAACATAGTGAAGCAGTTGAGGGCTGTGACCTCGGTTCTACCTCTGCAGACGCTGATTTCCTTGTCGGTAGCACTGCAGATGTGTTGCACTCAGCTTTAGATGTAGTTGCTCCTTTGAGAAAGAGGGTCTCTAACTGTAGGAGCTTAACTCCCTGGTGTAACTCACATATTCGTATGTTAAAACAGAAAGTGCGTAAAATGGAAAGAAAGTGGTACTCTAGTAGGTCTGTAGTTATTTATTATGCATGGAAAAATAGTCTAATAGTGTATAAAAAAGCAATTCGCAAAGCTAGAACAGCCTATTATTCAGTGTTAATAAAGGATAATAAAAATAACCCACGTTTTCTATTCAGCACTGTAGCCAGGCTGACAAAGCCACAACTCTGTCGAGCCGTGCATCCCTGCAGCTCTCAGTAGTGAAGACTTTATGAGCTTCTTTAGCAATAAAATTGTCAGAATTAGAGAGGAAATTGTCCAGGCCGACCCGGCAGTGGCTGTGGGCATTTCTTCAACTTCGGCAACTCCCTTATGCTCTGACCTGACTCTAGACTGTTTTGTTCCTGTTGACCTCTCTGAGCTGATCTCAGTCATCAATAGAGCTAAATCGTCCACGTGTCTGTTAGACCCAATCCCAACTCGACTACTTAAAAATGTTTTCTCTCTTATTGGAGCGACAATACTGGAACAGATCAACTTGTCCCTAGCCTTGGGATATGTGCCACAGGCTTTTAAAGTTGCAGTAATCAAACCATTACTTAAAAAACCCTCTCTTGACCCAGACATTTTAGCTAACTATAGACTGATTTCCAACCTTCCATTTATCTCTAAAATTCTGGAAAGGGTAGTTGCAAGCCAGCTGTGTGACCATTTGTATAGAAATGATCTATTTGAAGTTTTTCAGTCAGGATTCAGAATGCATCATAGCACAGAAACAGCACTGGTTCGGGTCTTGAATGACCTTCTTATGGCCTCAGATTATGGGTTAGTGTCCATACTGGTTCTGCTGGGCCTCAGCGCTGCTTTTGATACCATAGATCACAGCATTTTACTGCAGAGGCTAGAGTATGTTGTTGGGATTAAAGGGACAGCTCTAGATTGGTTTAAATCATATCTGTCTGATAGATTCCAGTTTGTTCATCTTCATGAGGTTTCTTCCGTACAGACGAGGGTCTGCTATGGTGTCCCACAGGGTTCAGTGCTAGGGCCAATCTTGTTCAGTTTATACATGCAGCCCTTGGGAAGTATTATCCGGAACCACGGCATTAATTTTCATTGTTATGCTGATGATACGCAGCTGTATCTGTCTATGAAGCCAGATGAAACAGAACCATTAGACAAACTTCAGATGTGTCTTAAGGACATCAAGGACTGGATGTCCAGAAATTTTTTGCTACTAAATTCTGATAAAACAGAGGGTGTTGTTTGTGGTCCCAAACAGCTTAGGAAGGGATTAGATGGTGTTGCGATGGCCTCCAGTAAAACTGTGCGAAACCTTGGCGTTATATTCAATCAGGATTTGTCATTTAAACAGCATATTAATCAGGTTTGTAAAACCGCGTTTTTCCATCTCCGTAATATCGCAAAGATCAGGAGCATCCTCTCGCAGAGTGATGCTGAAAAACTAATTCATGCATTCGTATCTTCTAGACTCGATTACTGTAACGTGTTGTTGGCTGGATGTCCAAGTAATTCTCTGAACAGCCTCCAGCTGATCCAAAATGCAGCAGCGCGAGTGCTGACAGGAATCAACAAGAGAGAACACGTCTGTAACATTTAGAATCCAATTCAAAGTTTTATTACTTGCATATAAAGTCCAAAATGGCCTAGCGCCGCGATATTTGCAAGACCTGATAGTACCGTACGTTCCTAATAGAGCTCTCCGTTCTCAGAGTGCAGGTTTACTCGTAGTTCCTAGAAGATCCAAATGTAGATTTGGAGTACGGGCTTTCTGTTATCAGGCACCATTACTCTGGAACCAACTTCCAGTTTGGGTTAAGGAGACTGATACCACCTCCACCTTTAAAAGTAAACTTAAAACATTTCTGTTTAATAAAGCATATAGTTAGTGTATATTTAGTACCTTAATGTGTCAGGGCCAGTAGTCAAAGCTGCAGCTACAGGACCAGATTAGAGCAGCTCATCTTAAACAGCTTCGGTGTAGATATGCTGCTACAGGCCTCTGCTGCAGGGGGGCACCAACATGATCCACTGAGTGGTGCCTTTCACCTTCTCTGTTTCTCTTTGCCTTCTCTGTCTCTTCTTCACCTCAACCCTCATTTATTAACAATATCCCATAAACTTAATTGTGGTCCATTGTTCTTGTAGTTTTTTGTGCTTGTCTGGCCCTTCTTTTCCTCTTCTTTGCATGTCCTGCGGACCAGAGCCTCAGGGGCTGCTTGCTGACCTGCAGTTCCACCTCTGACCATCCCAGTGTCTGCCTTCACCTGTCTGTGTGGATGTCTTTTGGATGCTTGCTGACATCCCGACCTGCAGTCCTCATCCCCTTGGATCACCGTCTATCCATATATCACCCATATACACAGAAGTCTAATTGGACTACTGATGATAGTTACTATTGTATCCTGTCTTGTACCTTTGACGGTGTCTCTATGTCTCTATTCTTTCTTTACTTCTTGCTCTACCCGGCTGGCCTTCGGCAGGAGGGTCCCCCCTCATGAGCCAGGTCCTGCTCAAAGTTTCTTCCCTCTTAAAGGGGAGTGTTTCCTTGGCACTGTTTGGCTTAAGGATTTTCTTCCACTAGGGGAGTTTTTACCTCCCATTGTTTATGTAATAATTGCTCGGGGGTCATGTTCTGGGTCTCTGGAAAGCGCCTAGAGACAACTTGTGTTGTAACAGACGCTATATAAATAAAATTGAGTTATTGAATTTACCTTAGTAATTGAGTTGAATTGAATTTGAATTTTGACAATTAGTCCCAGGTTAAAATGTCCAACTTTAGAGCAGAAATAAATGTGGTAAAGCCTGGCTCAAAAACTGTTTTGGTCTCACTTGTTTCATTTTACATCCATGGCAACTCTGAGCAGGGTGAATATTTTGTACCACATCAGGAGAGTTTATATAAAGCAATAAATGTATTTCCAATATGACTGATTGACAGTCGGCTCGGCCAATGGCAAGCCACTGTCACTTGCTCATCTGTAATCGTCAGTCTACCATGCTTACCCAAGCACTAAACCCAGGAGTTATTTTTGATTTTGTTATTGAGTTCATTCAAATCAGTTTTATTTATATAGCGGAACATCAGTCAACAGGTGAAACAGTATGTGCTGTTGTAAATGTCTGCAACATGGCTCAGTCAGTGTGAAGAAAAAGAGGCATCAACACTTCTCTTCAGAGACCTTTGGGTCTCTCGACGTTTCAAGCAGAAGATATGCTACAGTGATCCAGTTCTGAAGGTCCAACATGGTTGACATTTCAACTGAAAAAAAAAACAAAACAGCACACTGTTTCTTTTTTTTTTTCTTCATTTCTGTTTGTAAAGTTAAGTAATACTTTTCTGTTTTTGCTCAACAGGGATTCTTAAAGTTATTTATGAAATAAAATAAAACAAGAGCATTTTTTTCCTTTTTATGGAAATAAATAAAGGTTTAGAAATGTCAGAATTTAACTATGTTGACTTAAACAGCTTGGTAAATTGGGTAATGATGATGTCCTTTAGAAGCCGATTGAAACCATTAACATCATTTGAGTTAATAAGAGGAAGCCTGGAGGTATTTTAAGATGTGTGCCACCCACAAATCGAACGTTTGTTGGTGGCGCTGAGAAGGCATGTGCAAGCAAGAAGGTCTACAAACTTGTCTCAGCGGCACCAGGTCTGTCAGGATGAAGGGAGCAAAAATTCAACCCCATAATGTTGATCCTTGTGGAAGCCTGCCCAGAACGACTGAGACACAGCTTACATAAGGCCTGTAACTTCTAAGTGCTTCAAGGTCTTTATAAGGCCTCGTGCTTCAGTGTGACTCTGATGTCATTTTTCTGTAACCTAAATGTAAAAATAGCAACGAATCAAACCTCAAATATCAATGTTGTAATTTGCAGCTAAGTTCAGTGATAATTCTCATGTTTTCTTTCCAAGCTAATTTTATATCTGTGTCATTTGGTTAATCCGTACTTGTTACCATGCACCAAACTGGTGTACAACACAGACCTTTATTATTCCAGTTGTGTTAGGCTGGCTGATTTAATGGAACATTGTCCTCAAGGGGATGGATGTGACATCATACCTAACTTTTAAACCTTTGGCGAGCTTGATTTTAGCTTTGATTTCAACACCCTATTCTGGTGTTTCTATTAATAACACGTGTCTTTTTGTAGTGGCAGGTTAAGCCACTGCAATGGATTTCAGGTGCGTCTGTTAGGCTGTAGGGGCCTAACCAACTGGCCTAATTGGCATAAGGAAATGAGGGTATATAACGTGAACCATTTCCTTTTGTGGACAGGACCACTTTGGCTCGAAGCCCCCACCCACTTCCCGGGTGTGGACCGGTGGGGTCGTCGTGGAAGTGATCGCTGTTCAGGTCAATTGCTGCAGTGTGAGGGCAGCAGACCCTGGGCGTCTGCGGTGCATGCTGACCGCTCTTCCGTCTGCTTTGCCGACTGCTTCGCCTGGCTCTGTCTGCGTGTCAGCTTGGGTTTGTTTCACTTCATTTATTCTGCAGAAAATTGGGTTTGACTCAGGTCTGCGTGGTTTGGCCCACCTCTGCCATTTGTCATACACCTGACTTACCACAACTGGTCAGCCTCAGTCACTAGTTCAGGGTCAGCAGTATGTTTTTGGATGCATTTCACTGTGTTTTTAGACAATAGTTTTGTGTTGTGTCCTGCTCTTCCTACTGGTTGAATGGGTTTTAATAACATTGGACTTATACTGAAATTCCCAAGGTGGTGTCGTTGGATTTCAATCTATGCCAAAAATCATCAATAACATCTTGGTAGCCCTTGTACGTGTGTGTTGTCACACTTTGTTAAATTGAAATATCATGTGTCAGGGCTCAGTGTCTCCTTGACTATTGGGATATTTTTTCTTTTGTCTTGTCAGAGTAACTTTACACAGCTGTTAAAACTTCAAGCACAAGCTACTCAAACTTTTGAAAATGTTGATGAGATTAAATGATTACATCAGCTCCTTTTCAAATACTGTAATCAAAATTCAATAATTTCTTTTATTTGTTTCAGTGAATTTAACTTTGGATGTGAAATCAATTTTGTATTTAAAACGCCAGTTGTCACTTCGCATCATCATTTTAGTGCACTTCTGCTGTCCAAACTGTGAATTATCTAAACTTGTCCATGTTGTCTTGTTGAGACTGCATCTATGTTTGACTTTTAGCTCAGATGTGGGTTGAACTTTACCATTTTATGAATGTAAAACCGCCGCTTATTTAGACTTTATTTATTTAGCCTGTATTAAGGTGCTCAAACAAGGCAACTGGCCCTGTGTCTGCTCCAACAAACCGGCCTTTTGTGCTGTGTTTGGATTCTGCTAAACTGTTGTACATCAAAGCCGGTTGTTCCCATGTTGGTTTCATTTGTTTAGAGAACATTGGTCCAGAAGTCCTGTGGTTTTTGCTTTTTTTAAGAGTGTGAAACTTCCCTCCTTTAGTGATTCAGTGGTAACTTAAGTAGCAAACACAAACACTCAAAGCTTAAAAATAACCGGGTAAAATTTAGGCTTTTTTTTACGATTATAATTTTTAAATATATTGCACTAATATTGTGTGTGTTCTGTTTACTAATCTGGTGGTTGTCATTCATGCACCGTGTACTACATTTTGGCCACTCGGTGTGCACTACCATCAGGGAATATGGCTTTAAAATGCCCAGAGACAGCGCCGTGGAAGACTCGTTATAGCTAAAAACATGCAATAATGTGAATCTCAACCTCAGTAACATGAGCCACAATAGGTGGAAGTATAATGACATAAAAAAAATGTTTATTTAAAACAAAGGGACCAACAGAAGGTCCTTTTTAAACATTGCAACATACTAAAAATACACTTCTTCAGCTTCTGCTGCTTTCGATTATTCACAGTCAGAAAGTAACAAATAAAAATGTAAGGTAAATGCATGACAATTGTACTTTTGCACTAAGGTGGTGCTATATGGAAATTATATATATATATATATATATATATATATATATATATATATATATATATATATATATATATATATATATATATATATTTTTTTTTTTTTTTTTTTTTTTTTTTTTTTAAAGCAGCTTAAGTGATTCTCCCTGACCCAAAGGTTTGGGTCAGGGAGAATCTGGATTTTGAGGTTTAGAACATTTATGTCCCTCATATTGTTCATACAATCACTTATAAGCTTTGTCAATAAAAGTTAGATCAACCCATTAACGTATAAATATCCAATTGTTAAAGTGAGAAGTTTGAGAAAACAATGCATCAGTGGAAGTAGCATGTGACTTAAAGGATAAACATTTGAAAAAAGTGTTTTTCTGAGAGCTGTTTGGCTTATGAGAAAATCGTGATTCTGATGGGGTTTCATAGCACCAGTTATCACACCTGCAAGGACGGCAGCTGTTTTTCTGTCCAGACTGTCAGCAGCTTGGATGGATCGTCCATTTCACTGCTGTAGCTTTTGTCAGCTTTTGTCAGACACAACATTGTGCAGATGAATGAACCAAGTAGGGAGGGAAATAATATTGATTAGCCTGAAGTAAAAGGTTCTGTGAGTTTTAAAATAGATAATACAGTGCTGAATATGCTACTTTAAGTAAAATGATTGAAACAAAAAACATTGTGTCAAAGGTAGAAAATGTGTTAACAGTTGTTCCGTTATAATGACCAACTACATTAATGAGTGTTTGAAGTGATGAGTGACCAAGTACAGAAGGTCAGACCAACCAGTGGTGACCTACTGAAAACACTTGGACAGAATGAAGTAGAGGGACTGGAGAACAGAGTCGTGGTTGAAATCAGTGAAAACGTCATCTTCGTCAAAGAAGTAGGATCTCCCAGGGGTCAGTTCGAAGTGATGTGCTTCCAGGATGTGGGGCCCGGCCACAGCTTCCACGGATTCGTTTCCTCCACTGATCTTCAGCACACTTCTGAACACAATGCTGCTCACAGACACACTTTCCACAATCCCAACGTTAACTAGGCATAAAAACATTGCAAATACACACATTAATAGATTTGTTTCCAAGCTGAGCAAAAATACTAAAAATGGTGATGATGATGATCATAATAATATTATAAACATTATAAACTGATGTCTTACTTTGAGTGCAAAGTTTGGTTTTCTTCAGATTATTCACTGATAGAAGTTTGGATTCTGTAAAAGAATATAAAAAACATATATTCTGATCAACCAGCTGTAACTAAACTGTGAAGTTACAAAAACTCAGATCTAGTTTGAGAGACATTGTCCAAGCAGAAACTGACCTGCAGTGTTCTGATTCTGTGCTGGTTGGCTCACTGGTTGGTTCACTGGACTCAGCCTCCCTCCCCAGCACGACCACAGAGAAGTGTTGTAGTAGTGGTGACCGCAGCACCGGAGCCCAGTCGTGTTAGTGTAGATGATCTGTCTGTCTTCACTTGAGCAGCAAACCTCCTGCTCATTAGACATATCCACATAATATCAGCAACGTCATGCAAAGAAAACATTAAATAGTGATAAAACTAAATGTACGGATTTGTTGCATACTTACACAATATGACATATTTTATTTTATTTTTTTCCTTCTTGTTATCGATTTGGCACTCTTATAAGTCTTGCATAAGAATTATTTGAGAGAATAAAAAAACATGTCCATGTTTTTGCTGCTAACTTTGCTGTCTACTAAGACCTCACGGGTAAAATAATCTTCAAGAGAAAAGTAAGTCGTCATTGCTTTGGATATCAGTTCCAACAAATAAACAAGAGAATCTACTGTTATTATTGGAGCAAAAAAAAAAAAAATAGTCTAATGTTTTGTTCTTAGTCTCTACTGTTTATATTTGTGTTTGGGTTATTATTCTGTTGGAGGACATGTGAGTGAGACCGAGCTTTCTGACACTAAGCGGCACGTTTTATCTCCAGAACGTCTTGATAGTCTTGAGATTTCATCCTGGGTTCCTCGTGGTGCATGAAAATCCCTGGCTTTATGTTGGCAGAGTATGCCGGCAGGTCTTGGAGGATATGGGGATTCATGCCATTGAATTTCCTCCATGCTCACCTGACCTTGCCTCATTAGGAGCATGCCCCTATGTTGTCAGACATGCATACAATCATGTGAAAGCCAAACTACTGCCTACCATTCTGAGTTGCTCCTATGAAACTTCAGCATAATGAATTGGTCTACAAACTTTTTTTTTTTAATTTTGATATTCAGGTTCTCTTTTCATTGATTTTTCCTTTGTAATTTTTATTGGGCAGTGTAGTTTCTGAGCTACCATTAGTATTATTGAAGTATACCTCAGGCTTTTGCAGTGAAGATCCACAGCAGTGCGCATCATCGTTGTCTTTAGTTTCCAGGTCGTAGAGTTGTCCTGCACAGCACTTCTTCGATGGGTCTGAAATGCTGTAGGCATCAATCCCACAGCAGTGAAGGTTTTCACTTTTGTTGTGCCTGGTTTGGCAAACAGAAATAGTCGATAATCGGTATGACAAAATAATAGTAAAAACATAAAGAATTATGATACACTAGACTTTGGTTCTTAATTGAAAAAGCTGTCCCCCTGGAGGACAGTTTATTTAGGTCATCAACACTGTGACACAGCTGCAGTGAATGCAGCATATCAGAGGTCGTCTGTCGGTGTGTAATCAGGTCCATCCAGCTCCAGCGGTGTGGATGTGATTGAACACCTTGACAAGGGCAGTCTCAGAGCTGCGGTGAGCATGAAAACCGGGTCAGAAGACTTCAAAGCGGTCGGTCAGAGTTCAGAAGCGATTTAACTGTTGAAACACAGCTTTTTCAATAACTCAATAGTTCAATAGTGATTTAATAACTGCCTGAACACCTGACAAAAGCGTTGAGTTTACTATTTGAATCAGATCAGATGCCATGACAGGTAAAAGTTTCTTGAAGCAGGCTGTGGTAAAATTGTGTCATTGTGTCCACATTGACACATTGACTTGATATCGATGCGCTGACTGCTTTTCAAATCTTCTGGATTTTCTCAGTAAAGAAATTGTCAAACTCCAGACCTTAGTGTGAAGTTCAGATGCTACTGACAGAAGGGTTTGTTCACCTGTCCACTGAAGCAAACAAGGCACGACTATTGTTGATGTTTTTGTTGATTTCAGAAAAGGATACCCTTGCATTCCTCAGTTGTAAATTATCTGTGAAGTCTCTCTTTATAGATATTGTACTATTTATAGCCATGAGTATGACTAAATTTGGTTGGCTTCACAGTGCTGCAGGGTTGTTTTTGTTTTGTTTTTTTATTCTTCCCTAAAAGAACAAAATGTGTTACTAAAACTATGTAGATGACACACAAATCTATATAACATCTCACCAGGAGACTATATCCAATTTAAACTGATCAAATGTATTGATCAAATTTAAGAATGGATGTGCCAGATTTTTTTTTTCAGTTAAATGAGTACAAAACAGAAATGATGAAGCTAAAAAGTAATAACCAAGCCAAATATTTGGGAGTGCTTCTGGACTCAGACGTGAATTTTAAAGGCCACATTAAGACAGTAGTAAAGTCAGCTTATTGTTGCCTAAAAGCAGCATTTCCCGACCCGACTTAACAGTGGTCACCAGCTTGTCATCAGGGTCTGCACAACTCTGATGATGACAGTTGCTTGTATACATGCAGGACAGTGTGCCTCGAGGACCAGGGTTGGGGAAACACTGACATAAAGAACATGATGGTGGTGGGGGTTAGGCGGTAGGGGGATCCTTTATAATCAAGAATGCTACAATGCACATCAGCTGAAGGTGTCAGAGGTACTGAAAAGAGACCATCATTTATCTGCACTGAACTGAGGCCTGTAGATTGGTTTAAACAGCAACATCTGGTGATAAGAAGCACATTGCTGTCCTTCCTTCTGCCTGTTGTGCATGTCTGCAGTTATTAATTGCATCTACGATGACTTATCCATCCTTACAGTTTCTATACTTGCCTCAATCTGTTTCTGGTTGCTGGGGTGCTGCTGCCTATCACAGCTGTAAATGGGACAAAAGCCAGGGGACTTCCTGAGTGGGTCAATAGGACTTCACAGAACAACTGAGGAAAAGTATGTATGCTCACATGGGATCTTGCAGAAAAACTGAAGTTGATTAAACTAACCCTGTAGCTGGGTGTGTATTTAAAATTGCATCAGTGGCTGCAATGCAACCGCTGGACAGGATGAGTCTGCACTACCCAAATATTTGAGATATCAAATGCAGAAGATTTTTTTCTCACCACTCCTGTCTGGGATTTCCCCATTACTCTTCGTCACTATAAGATGCACAAAAGTTAACTAGTTCATGAAAAACAGACTTCCTCAGCTGTGGAAGTATTTCAGCGGGTTTCATCAGCATCACACAGAGCAGCTTCAACAATCACCTGTGTCCATTGCAGCAGATAAAATCCTGAGGCTGGTAGAGTTCTGACCCACAGCAGTGTTGTCCGGAGGATTTATATTCCTTAGAGCCACACATGGTCACTTTGGTAGGGTTGTAAGGACGACCGCTCTCTGAACATTCCTCTCCGTCTTCTCTGTCCTTGTACAAGATGTTATCACAGCAGAGAACGCCACGCTGTAATAAACCGTACGGTTTATCTCCACAGCACTTGAAGAATCAGAGAAGAACACAGTTAATATACAAACACAGCACAGATATATAGAGATAAATATAATAGTTTTTACACTGTTTTTTTACACCTTATCCGAGGGTTCATTAAATATTATTCCTGTGCATCAATGGTGGTCATCTTATCTTTTTAACTGTTTTCCTTCACCAGATAGAAAACACCCTTCTCTAGTATAAGAGGACAATGCTGCACCAAAGCAACAGTTCTCTCTGGACCTGATAGCTATGCAAATACATGATATAATTTATTTTATTTAAGTACATAATATGAAATGTAAAATATCTAACTAGGAAAAAGAATTAAGTGATAATGCATAGCCCTGCAATACAATAAAAGGAAACAAATCATTGGTACATTACTTGATCCAAGATCCAAGGCTTCAACTCTGACAAACAACCGTCACAGCAAATGTGTGTATTTGGGTTGTACGCTGTTGGCTTTGTGTCACTTTCACCTAAACAGAGAGGAGGGTGGGTAAAAGAAATGCCAGTTAGATACAGAAATCATTATTTAAGAACATCGCATTCTCTCAACAAAGTAACTTCATTCTCTGTATGACACAGTAGTTAAGTATTGAACTCACTAATTGGGTTGGGAGGGTGGGTGGGTGAAGGAAAAACCAGTTACATACTGTAAAGGGTGTGGAGGTAAATGATATTGTTGAAAAAAAATCCTAAGATGATTTGTTAAAGATAAATAAAGGTTGTTTATGTGGGAAATCTTGGAAAATTCCATGCAGACAAAACTGTTTGGAAACCAAAGTCCAGCCTCTTTTACTTCTGATGTATTTTTATAAATGAGAACATGGAATAAGAATCATCTGGCCCATATCAGGTCTTAAATTTAAGTAAAAGAAGCCTCAAAGGAAAAGTACCACATGACATATTGTACTGTCAGGTTTTAGTTTTTTTTTTTAATTTAAATGATATAAATATACAAAACATTCTCTCTGTTTGTATAAGAAAAGAGAGTATGCAGAAGCCAGGTCATACTAATTAAATGTTTGGATTATCAGCCGGTGTGTGCATGTCTATAGTAGTTGGTTCATGTAATGCACCCTCCAGTTACCTTTTTTGGAGTTTAAGGTGTATATTGCAAAAGCAGTTTCTCAGGTTATTTTTACATGCAGCTGCAAACATTTTGCACGCATGACTCACATAAACAATTAAAAGTAAGCTTTCTTGTTTGATAGAAAAATGCGCTTCCTTCAGCTTCTCTGGAACAAACGCCCACAGAGCCTCAGATCAGCTGAAACGTTCAGTTGATTTAAATCCACGTTGAAGTTTCACCTGTTCTCAGCTGTATTTGAATAAAGCTCCAAATACACACTGCTTTACTTTTAAACTTAAGTTTCAAAACTTGATTACAATTTAACCACTGATTTTGAATCACCTTATTGTTAAATTGTGCAATACAAATAAACCTGCCTTGTTTATGACAATTACTCATCATATCTGTTTCATTAGATAACAACCTGAAAAAACGAACACACTGACGACGATACCTGAGGAACAGGACCACTGAAGCGATGTCTGGCTTCTCTGACAGCAGGAGAGCTCATCTGGATTGTAAGTCTCTGACCCACAAAGGCTTGAATTTGGTTTGTTGATGTGCGTGGGCAAAGATAAGCAGAAACCATTATTAAAGAGCGTCGCGTTCTCTCAATAAAGTAGGTTTATTCTCTGTAAGACACAGTAGTTAAGTATTTATTTAACTCACTAGTTGGGTTGGGTTTCAATTCTCTGATAAAAGAAAAAAACAAGAATAAGCAAAATTACAAAGCGCATCGTAGGATGAGTCGATGTAGCAGAATGAATAAGAGTGCAGATAAATACATTTGGTTAAGTTTATCACGTCATAAGTCAGCTTTTATTAAACAATAAGTTGCTACACATACCATGGAAAGTTGTATCATAAAAGCTGAAGGCAGTAGTTTGTTTGTTTGCACTGGTGGCACGTCTACGTCAATTCTTTCCGCTACTTTGGTAGAGAGACAGAGAATGGACAAAGGAAAAACACAGTAAATACTGAGGCGGACTTCTTTGGAACTGTGAGACGAGATTGACTCTGACCCTGAAAGAGAATACAAATTGGTCGAACTAGGTGATTTGATTCCAATAAAAAAAAAAAAAAAAAAGAAAATGCGTCTCTTTGAGGGCCTTTAAACTCTTATGGTCTTTGCTCCAGCTTCTGTATTTAGTCATTCCAAAGTCACGATTCTGTTCAAAATGTGATCAACTTTAAATAAGCTCAAGCAGAGTATCTGGGCATCCCAAACTAACCTTTAGTGTTTGGCTTTGACTGCTGAACACAGCAAGGTGCAGTCTTGGGCTGGACTTGAAGTGTAGCTACACAGCAGCACTGGGTCTCATCGTTGAACTGGTTGTGACCACAACACTTGTGGCGTTCAGACAACTTGTTCAAGATGATCTTGTTGTTGTTGGGACCACAACACAGCTGTTTTGTTTTGTTGTATGTCTCTGTGGAAAAGATTGCAATAGTTAATATCACCACTAATATATATTAACCAGTTTCATTTAAGCAGGTTTCTTTAAAGTAAAACAAAACAAAACAAAAACATGTACCATACTTGATGAGATTTGATGGCCTGAGATGTGGCTTTTGGGTTAATTTTTTTTCTGTTTAACTCATTCCACAGTCTGATAGTGGGGTAAATTTGCTGGGACATCCATTTACAGCTACCATAAATAGTCTGTTTGTTTGTTATATTTAGATTTTATATTTTTCTTTAAGGCATTTTTTGAATACATTTTTGTTAATTCCTGCTTGGCAGCGATTTTTGTCCTGTACTTGGGCCCTGCTCCTCTCAGCATATAGCAGGAGGGGGCATAAAGACTTTGCCCAACCTGTCCACGTGTTTTTTGTGGACTTGCAGAGGACATAAAACCATGGCCCTCGGTGTATTTTCTGGGAGGTATGCTCTGAGTATGTAAGATGTTTAATTACAAATAAAGGGAAAATGGAACAGCAGATTGAAAAATGGATCGGTGTGCCGCTTGCAGTAATGCAGACTGCACCAGGATGTTATAGTGAAGACAAAGCTCAGCCAAAACCCAAGGCTCTCTGTTGACTGGTCTGTCCATGGCCCTCTGCGTATTTTGTGGGAGGTACTCTCTGAGTATGTATAAAATGGCACCCAGAACATTGTTGAAGGATTATAACTCTCTTCCAACTACGTCTTCCAAGAACGGGAAGTGGTAGTTGGGGAAAAGGAGGTCTGGTAATCTGTTTAGGCTGCTGCCTTTGTGAACCAAACATGTTGTCACTTGTGTGGGCCGCTCACCGTTACTGCAACACTCAGCCATTGGTGCAGCTTTGGTTACTTTTGACCGACAGCATAATTCAGTAAGTGGGTCGTACGTGTCATCTCCACAGAATGCTGACACCATTTCACGTAGAGCTTCTGTGACAGTAGTGGTACAAACAAAGAACCAGTCAGTAAACAATCAGCTGAAGACGTAGCAGCCTTACAGCTGCTGCTAGAAAGACCCAGAGTTAAACAATGAACCACATAAAAACCACATAAAACCACATAATGGACCACATAAAACTCTGGAGTTGAATAGGTGTCAGTCAACCAGAATTCTCATCTTGGTCTGGAAAAAATGAGGATGTTGAGTGAGCCTGAAACTTGTGTTGGATGTATGAACTAGAAAGCTACTTTAGAGGAAACAATGTTGGAAACTGCAGAAAGGTTAAAATAATCACAGAAGCAGTTTAGACAAAATGAAAGAATCTAAAAGACAGTAGTACACTACAACAAACATTGAAAACCTTCATCAAAAGAAAAAAATGCAAACTCTTAAAGGTAGAATTCATGCCAGGCATTTTGTATTCAATTGCAGTGGTTAGTCAGATGTGTCTATGAACTCCTATACTCTGCACAATTTCTACATCCTTATCAAACCCTTTTATTTCATACCGTACAACTTGCAGCTGGTAAACGTTGCTTACCAGATGGTAGAGTACTTTACTAAGATTTTCAGCCTCTCAGTGAAGCGAGCAACCATCCCTCCTTACTTCAAGTCAAAAACCATCATCCCAGTTGGTAAAAATGTGGCATAAACAGAATGAATGACTACAGACCTATTGCATTAACATCAGTAGCCACGAAGTGCTTTGAAAGACTTGTGGCTCAGCACATCACCAAAGCTCACATATAGGGCAAACAGATCAACAGAGGATACCTTCAGCATGGCCCTCCGCAAAATTCCTAGGCCGCCTGGAGCAGCCGAGCAGTAATAGATGCTCTTTGTTGAATATGATTCTGCCTTCAACACAATAATTCCAAAAATCCTGCCTGACAAACTACATACATTAAACTTCCCTCCCTTCGCATGTGCCTGGATCAAACACTTTCTTACACACCACTTTGCGGTCGATAATCTCCGGACCACAAATAGTCAAAGAATGAGATCATTTAAAAATACACTACATTAAAAGGATCAAATACTGCATTATCTTATTTACCAACCGCTTACCTACCGTCTTCTCCAGTTTATCCCAAATACTTTAGAAGTGTTGGTGGACTCCCATCTGCTTCCTGAACCACTGGCACACATGACTTATAGTCATCTTGGGAAACCCACCGCAGTCCCCTGACATTTTGGGAACAAATATGTCCCAAAATGTCAGGGGACTGACATCATATGCTGATGCAATTATTCTGCCACTCGAGACAGTGTTAGTGTACTAAATCACTGTGTGGTACACCAGCTCCTCTACTTATGATAGTAAACTGCTGCAGAGGGTCGATCGGACAGCAGAGAAGATCATAGGCTGCCAGGTCCTCTCCTGGCATGACAAAGCACCTTACCGAGTCTGCACTATTCATTTTGTTGTACAGTTTTTGTATGACGACAATAACTCTTGCCAATCTCAAATGTATGAATGTTTATGCTTTTTCTGTGTGCATCATATACTATCAAAATCTCCTTTTTATCTCATTGAAAAGTGCTCCAAATTCCCCAAAAAGTCATCATTCTGCATTACATCTTATGCTGTGTCCATCTTTTATTTTACAAATGGCTCTTCAAAGATGGAACTAATCCTTTCCAAAAGAGGACTTACCTGCATTTTCATCACATTGTTTTCTGGCAACTTGAAAATCAGTTTGATAGAGTTTTTTCATGACTTCCTGACAGTTGTTCCTGCAAAAACACAAAGAACACATTTTTGAATTTTACTGCTGTTACCAATTAGTATTTCATAGACATCGTTCATCCAGTATTAACGGTTACAACTGCTTACTATTGTCCAGAGTCACAGAGATCTGCTGGAGCCTATCCCAGCTCTCTACAAGGCAGATGTACATCCTAAACAAGTTAACAGTCCACTGCAGGGCTACATGTAGACAAACAACCACGTACACTTACATTCCTATGATCACTTTAGAATTACCAACTAACCTGCCATACGTGCTTTTGGACTGTGTGAGAAAGAAACCCCTCACAAGCATGGAGAGAACATGCAGACTCCACATAAAAAAGGACCATGCCAGGATTTTAACCAGGAATCATGTGCTGCCCACTTTGGATGTATTTGTCTTTGTTACACTGCCCTCTGATGGATTTGTTAAAAAAAAAAAAAAAAAAAAGAAAACTGAAGGTAGGTAGGTTCTGGGCATGGGAGACAGAATGTTTAGCTGATATTCAACCTCAAATGTGCTGTTTGACCTCCAAGGAAATAGGGATGAATTAGATTATGTGTGAATTGCACAAATTGGTGAATTATACATAAAGGACTGCATCGAAATAACATTTGGACTGAACTGGACTTGAACTGCACTTAACTCTGTAAACTTATATAAAGTATATTAAGCTAGAAAGGTCTTAGCCTAAATATAATGCATGTTCACAAAAAAGTAAAATGCATTATAAATAGGCTAAAGGCGAATTAAATTGTACTGAATGAAGGACCGACAGAGACGTTTTCTCTAGACAACACAGTGAGGAGGACATAGGGGCACTCACCGTTGATTTAGTTTCTGATCAGTTCCTGACGTAGACACTAAAAGAAAAAAAAAGTCCCAGGTTACTCTCCGATTGTATTATTCAGATAAAATTAAATTGTGGTCAAGCTGCCTTCACCTTGGGAAAAAATACACACAAAAAGAAAAACGAACATCTTGACCACAGGTACAACTGGACAGTAAATGTCGACTACTAACAACAGGGAAGGGAAAAAAAATCTTCGATCAAGATATAGATATCTGTGCACCTATAGGCGTCCTACCTAAATATTTACACCTAGTCACCACAAAAGTATAGAGGCTACCGGTTAACTTAAAATTCTAATACATCCTAAGACATCCTAAAACGAACTTAAATATTAAGTTAAAATTTAGTTAAATATAGCTGTTGATAAATGTAGTTTCCTGCAGTGTAACTTTCAGATACCGCGTGTCCGCTCCATCCTCTGGTTACCGCAGCAACGCACGTTGCTGAGCAACGAGTTACTGCAGGCTAGATTGCAGAATCACATTTTCTCGACTAACTACCGCAACCTACTTTGTGGTCGATAATCTCCGGACCACAATTAGTCAATAAAGTATGAGGTTATTTAAAAATATACTACATTAAATACTGCATTATCTCATTTACCAACCGCTTTAGTTTCGACTGGGTGTGAGTGGCGTCGTTTCGTTTAGCTGTTGCAACACTTCCTTTTTTTTTTTGTGCAGAGTAGCTTCCAGTTTTTGCAAAGTTGTGTAGTTTGTACTGACGATGGCTCAATCAAACTGCTGCGTTATGTCTTGTCCAGTTTATCCCAAATACTTTAGAAGTGTTGGTGGACTCCCATCTGCTTCCTGAACCCCTGGCACACATGACTTCCCCCTCGGAAACCCTCGTGATTTTCATTATATCCACCGCAGTCCCCTGACATTTTGGGGAACATATAAAATCTCAGATAATAATATTGTTTGAAAGCTATAGAACAGGCCCATCACTTTCTCCTTTTACTCTGATGTTTCATCACTTTTGCTCCATATTATATTTAAGTAACTGTTATAGGAAAAGAGTGGTTTACTTATGGCAGCATTGCTGTTTTGTTCCAATATTGATAACCAGGAAGACCAAATAAATACTAATAACTGTTCTGGTTTGGTAAAATATAGCCTTTGCTGAAACTGTCAGGTCATTAAAAAATGCTTATTGGGTTCTGTTTTCTCATCTGATGAAGCTTGTAAACTTTTATAAAACTTTCATGCAAACTGTAAAATAGTCACCCAAAGATAATCACACAGCTGGAAATCAGCTGAACTCATTCCCACAGCTGGCCCTGCTACAGATTCTGAGGTAACAATAAATAAATAAATACTTGATAATCTGGTACTTACCAGAAACCGTTATGACACCACAAATGAGCCAAGCTAAAAGAATATAACCAGTATTAGTATTCTTGTTAAGTGTATTCATAATTCATTAAAAGAAAAATTGGAAAGATTAGCCATAACCTACCCAATTCAAGTACCACGAGCAAATCCATATTTACAAGCATCTAACAGCTTAAATCTGAAACTTGGTGCAACATACCCCAATATAAATGGGATCATAAAAAATTAGCCACACCTCCTTGACATGAATCTTCCAATTAAAAAATTCTCGTCTATAGTCTAAAGACATCCTCATCAAACGTGCTTGCAAAATTACTTCCATAATGTTTTTTTTTACTTTACTTTGTTTTGCCTCTGTGTAAAAATATGGCACATCTGCACTACAGCTGTTATAATAGATTTACAACAGAGAAGCGTTTCCAACACTATGATTGCGTGTTGTCTTGCTATTTATATCAATATAAATAAAATTAAACTGTGTCAAAAAGTTTCTTTGGATTGATTTCAAAATTGACTAATTTTCACCCTGCAAGAGGTGGGATGCATAAAATCAGGACTTTTGATATAACTATAATTTTACGCAATCCCATATCCCATATCAATGCCACCCATGTTTATTTTCTGTCTTTTTCATTTTTAGAATTGCATGTGATTGAACTGCTGCGTGAATTATGTCTGTAGCGACCGCAGGGTTTTTTTTTTTTGTTGTTTTGCTTGAACATACACATAAATAATGTTTTACATTATCTACAGCTGATATAAAAGGATCGAAATGGCAGTAGATGTTGAAATATGACGCAGTAATTGTTCAAAAGTTGTTAATCGAGAGCGTTATACCGCCATCTGCTGTCTCGTCTTAGTACTGCAGTTGTACTGTTTCGTTCTGAAAAATAAAATAAAATAAAAAGCAATGCACGTTAAAAATCTTGTTGTCGTGAGTAAAAGTTAGACAGGGTCTGTATCCTGTCACTGGGGCGCACTAGGAAACGTCAGAATCGGGATTAAAATCTCCTCTCTTTCGCTCTCGCTACACGTCCCACCTCTCCAATTAGGGACACTGTTCACCTGTTCCAGAGAGGGATGTGTGTGACAGGCCAATCGACCATACGACCCACATGTTCTCAGTGGTAAAAAAAAAAAAAAATCATAACAGACAAGCATTAGTTCCAGAGCAGAGCGCAGCACCCAGCAGGAGTCTGATACTGATGAGTGTGGTGGAGTCGCAGAGGGTCCAGAGTTTACAGATCAACGATGACATCTTTCCTGTTGGGGAACGCGCGCACACATTTCAAAGCCCCACAAATCATTTCAGGCGGCTTTGAGATTTCGGATTTACACGATGACGAGTTGGATTGTTATCTCTTTCACATCTACAGTAAATCAAAGATAAAAAAATAAAAACAAAACTGCGTTTCCCAGCCTGTTCAATGACCATCCATCTTAAAATCAAATCTGTCTGGAGATTAGTGACGTATGCCATGCGGCAAAAGTGATATTACCAGAAATGCACATAGCATCCCAATGACATATGTCCGAACTCTCACTACTATTTATGTCCACTGATAATGTAACAAGACGTTTGTCATGCGTTTGTTTGAAAAGTTGTTGTCCATTTAAAGATCACTACCTACGTTTCAGTCCTTGGACTTGGTCATCTCATATGTCTGTTAATAATAATTAACTCAAATTAATCTCCTAAATGATTTAAAACTGCAAAACATAAGCACATTCCAAAGCAAAGAGAAAATTCATCTCACA
Organism: Xenentodon cancila; assembly: GCA_014839995.1. Classification (NCBI taxonomy): domain Eukaryota; kingdom Metazoa; phylum Chordata; class Actinopteri; order Beloniformes; family Belonidae; genus Xenentodon; species Xenentodon cancila. The sequence continues at coordinate 19,871,640 of CM026201.1, forward strand.
TTTCACTGTTTAATATATACATGGAATTGTACCTAATGGTCGAGGTCAAGACCACGTCACTGGTGTGAGTTTTATGAGTATTATTTTAATCCATAACTTTCAAAATGAGTTATCTTAGTGCTGCTTACGCTTATAGTTTTACATGATAGCTCTACCCTCTACGTATCAAACTATGAATGTTTGCCTGAGGCCATTAACATTTACTCAGCAAGTTGATACTGTATTGTTAAACGTTTCATCAAAACAAAAGACTTAACGGTTTGGCTTCAGTTAAGACTAATGTAATTTGGCAAATCAGCCCGGATGCTCGTTTGATGTGCTAGTTTTGTTTCATTCTCCACATTTCTTAAATCTCGTCTTCTCTGCTAAATTAGAGATGTGCTTTTCTGGTCCTTTTGGATGCTGCGGTTTCCTTTGCGCTGCAGGTGGAGGAGGAAGAGGAATTTTTAAATCAGGATTGCATATCACTCTAGGACCTACAACTGTCTTCAGCTCTTTTGAATCCTTAAATTTTAGTCTGTCTCATCCAAATTGGAAATCGCAGTAAGCGGTTTTGTTAGTGTCTGCGTATCGTCCACCTGGCCCTTATTCTGAATTTTGTCCAAATTCTCTGACTTTTTTTTTTTTAATCTCAGCTGGTCCCAAGTACATATACGGTCAATGATCTTTAATATTCATGGATGTTGACAATGAGAATTTTAATATTACCTTTCGTTTCTCAGTAGATTCCATTGGCTTCTCTCAGAATGCATGCAGACTCACTCCTAGAACTGCATCCTTGATTTAGTGCTGACATGGCTTTAAGAGTGAGCAATTAACTGTGTTTCCTCATAACTCTGTCTTATCTGGACATTTTTTGATAACATTTGAATTTAAGCTATTTGATTATGTGGCATCTGAGAAGAAACATGTTTATAATGTGTCTATCAGAGGATGTACAAACCCACATACTCAGTTCTGCTGCTCATCCTACAAATGAATGTTCCTTAAAAATGTGGTACGACTTAAAAGGGAAATAAACAGGCTTTCCTACAGTATATGATTTATTAACAAGAAGCATTGTTACAACAAAGGAAATAATCAAAGGAAATAAGTAATTGCAGTAAGTAAGGAGAAGTAATTGCATTACTCTCTGATGTATGAAACTGCTTCCTTGCAGCAAAAAGCAGTTACACACTGCAAGAAGCTGCATGTAACAGTATGTACTGCAGGAAACCTACCTTTTAGAGTCTGGAGTGCTTTTTCTAACGGATTCAAATCACTCTTGTTGAATATTTTTGGTACAAAAACTCTGGCATTCCATCCTTTTTAAAACAAATACATACGTGAATTTGAATTTTGTCTTTTCTTCTAATGTGTGTAATGATTTGTTTTGGTGGACTTGCAGGTTCTGCTGAGGAAAAAAAAAAATCAAATATTCCTGTATTCAAAAAAAGGAGAAGAGATTGTTTTTTTTTTCTAATGCCCATTTACTGGATTTGATGCTTCAAAAATATTACGTCACTACTAGGAATCAGGTAAGGAGATGAAATCACGTGAAGTATTCTGAAAAGGGAATTGAAAATGATTACTCGTATAATATTCTGAGCCATGGTAAAAACAAATAGCCATTTAACAAATCAATTCACCGTTTTCTCTTGATCTAATCCCTTACTGCTTTGACCTTCTGCTTTACAAGGTTGTTGGAAATTTGGACACAGCACAAAAAAATCATATATACTCTTTATGCTTATATCCAGAAACCAGCCACAAACAGAAAAACAGTGCGATCAATACTTCAGTGAACTTAAGTTTGGAGACTTTAATTTGATGTAAAAGTCGTCAACTAAAACATCAACAGGTAACACATCCAGTGAAATGAAAAGCATCTTAGCACTGGATTTGAGATACTCCTGAAAGGCATAGTAAAGTTCAAGGCAAAGTCATCATTTGTACCACCTTGGAGGTATAAATGATTAGGATTAAAACAATGACACTCAACCTGAAACCAGGAGGCTTCACACTGCTCTTCTAAGGCCAATTGTGGTTCTTCACAGACAAAAGTAAAAATGAAATCTTTACAACATTGTTGCTCAAATGGAGCAATATAGCAATCAAAGGAGTTGCTGAGACAATAATAATAGTTATGTTACTTATGTTAAGATTTATTTTGCACAGGCCACCAAGTGCCCTTATTTATGAAATCAGTCACATTGCTTGCATTCTCTCCTGCTGTCTGATTCAATCATATTATCTGGTTCAGTCACATTGTCGACTGTCAATCACATTCCTCTGATTCAATTCAATAGGTCAAAAGTCGCCCGGGTTAGGAGGATGTGAGGTGGGAGGTTATTGGGATTTACAGGAAGAGAGAAATGGCTCTATTCTTGGACACTGAAACTCCCTTAATGAATATTTTTTTTAAAGGCTCAATCATTTAACAGGAAGTTACTGAAATTTTGTGCAGAGGTAGTAAGTCAGCAATTATGATAAGATAATAAGAGACTTTATTGTCATTGTGTGTAAGTACAACGAAATTTCAGTGGAAGAACATGTCAATCAGCAGCTGTGCAAATAAGAATAAGAATAAAAATAGATTTAAAAAAATACTCAAAAAAACAATATATATACAATATGATAAAATGCTCATCCATCCATCCATCCATCCATCCATCCATCCATCCATCCATCCATCCATCCATCCATCCCGTTTCATCCTTTGCATGGTCACGGGGGTCTGCCAGGGCCTGTCCCGGCTCGGAGTAATAACACTAACCGTGAATTGAAAATACAATATAACAAAAGGTTTGAGCATTTACATTCTTTTCCAACCTCACACTTCATTTTATGGTCATCTACAGCTCGCTCCAGGCTCAAAACATCCATCCATCCATTATCTATACCCGCTTTATCCGTTTCCGGGTCACGGGGGTCTGTCGGAGCCTATCCCGACGCATATCAGGCGAAAGGCAGGGGTACACCCTGGACAGGTCGCCAGTCTATCCAGGGCCACATACAAACAACCAATCACACTCACACCTAGGTCTGAGGTCAGTCTCCTCTGATTCCTCGCGGCCTGAGCTAAAGACTAAAACTTGGACGTACCAATAAAGGTTCGGGATAAAGCTATCGCACCCGTTCGTTCCTGTGGCCACATCGTTCGCTATCGACTGATACGATTTAAGGTGATCCATAGGTGGATCCCTCAATAACAAAAAAAGAAACTAAATGTTTTTCCCATCTCATCTTTTGAAGGTTGTTTGGCTCATTTCTTTTGGTTTCACCTCCAGTTTATAAGTTCTTATCTGCAATGTGTATTTTTGGGGTGGGGTTGTTTTGTTACCATCTAGGGGTCTAAACGATTTGTCTAGACTATTGGCATGTATTTACTCCACACAACACATCACTTTATATATTTTCCGTGTAAACAAGAGAGATAATGCGGTTGCATACCAAGCATACCCGCGGATGGAAAACTGTCCGTGACCTTTGGGATTTCAAGTTTTAATACCACACACATAAAAGTTAACACAAGCTGCATGCTCATGCTGGATGTATGAGATCATGTGTAATCCAGGAAAAAAGAAGGAAACCATAACATCTTGGCCACTGACCTGGTAGGGTAGCATGGTTGTGTGCGTTTGCATGAATGAATCAACAGAAACATTGTACAGCACTTTCTAGAACCTGGACAAGAATGAGAATAACATTTTTCTATTTTTCTAAAGCTGTTAATGTGGATTATGCTTGTAAAGAAATAAAGCTAATTAAGAATAAAAAAAAACATTGCACATGACTGAATTAAATAACCTACGTAGGTATTATAATGGGGAAAATATATTTCAGGAATTACACAAACCCAACTCAAAAAGAAAAATGAAAAGAAAAGAAATTAAAAAAAAATTAGAGTCAGGAAAAATTGCTATGTTAAAGCATTTGACCGGACTTGTAAATGTCATTCTACTTAAGTGATAATAACGGTTCCTAAAGACAAACTGAGTTAAGTTTAACTTTGTATGTGAACAAACAGGACTGTTTATGTTGACGTCTCCGTCAGGTTGCTGCCAGCTTGTCATAAGAAGAGGAAAAACAAAGAGAAGGAAATGCTGGAAAATAAGACTTAATAAGATTAATAAAACTTAACCAGTCAGAAGAACTGAAAAACACAGAACATCTGCCCACGGTCTGGGTCTTGGACTGGAGCTACGTCTAAATCAGGCATGTGGACTGGTTTTGCATCATAAACGGGAACTGCAGCAGCTGACGTGCTTGATTCCAAGTTGAGAAGTGCAGCTGGGTGACCAGGGAATGCAGCCAAACACAGAGCCCGTAGCAGACAGAGGAAAGGCGACCTGGGTGACCTGACGTTACTGGAAACGGGAGGAGCCAAGTGAACCAACCCATCCCCATTCAGTAAACAACAAAACCATTGTCATGACAACTGTTTGATTGCGATGAGAGTGAAACCCACAGTATTAGTGTAACTACAAATTCCCAAAATATCAATGTCATGTGCCAAGAACTTCTGGTTTGCCTGCTGTTACAGGAAAGAGCAAGCTGTGGGTTATCTACAACTGCATGTGTAAGCAAAAAAATTATCTCTCGTCTGCCACCTACAAGTTTTCTCACAATAAATCACAAAGGCAACCAACACTCTGTACAGGTGAAAGCGTACTAATAACAGAGAAAAAAGTTATTAAAATCATCACTTTGTCAAAACATTGTATATCCAGAATTCTGAGAAAGAAGTCAGAATTCTTAAAAGTCAACATCATGTTTATTTGTTCTGTGGTCGCAGTCCTTTTCCTAGCCCAATTTATTCTCCATCCTGTGAAATGTTTTACGATGGTTTCTTCAAAACATGATCATTTGAACTTGGTCAGCCATGACCCATTCATGTCACGAAAATCCACTTATGTGTCTGTTGGCCGAGCTACAAATCAAATCCGCAGGAACCAGTCATTTGTGAGTTTAGGATCATGCCCCAAAAAAAAAAAATAAATAAAATTGCAGTACCCTGGTTCCATGTTAAAATGTTAAAACCCAAATTTAGACATATTTGACATCAACACCTATTTGCAACCTGGTTTAAAAAAAAAAAAAAAAGGTCTTTGTCTCCATAGTTAGATTTCATATTAATGACAACTTTATGGGGGTGAATATATTTGATAAAATTACATAAATCCACAAATCTACACTATCTATCTATTTTGATTGACAGCTGGCTACGGTTGATAGGAAACTGTCATCACTACTCAGCTACTTTGTACTGTCTTGACTTTAAGTTAGTGACTAAAAACCCTTAGAGCAATATCATTATTATTATAATAAATACAATATACTGTAGCTTGCTGTCAACTGTACTAAGGGACCACTGGAACCGTTTTGGGTCGACCTGGAAGGATTTGCAAGCAAAGCTTAGTAAAGCAGTTTGAAGTAAACTAACTCCAAGGCTGCTGACCAGAGCTAAGCAGAGGACGCCGCTGACGTCCAGCTCACTGGCTTCTACGTTTTGTACCCGCTGCGTCCTTGTCAAGTGTAAAGGAAATTGAGAAATACAGTTTGTTAAGTTAGTTATTACAGTGTCTTTTGCTATTCTCTGTTCCTTGTTCATTGTTCATTGTGTATTCAGTACTTTTCACTCTGTCTGGTTTCTCAATTGCATATTGGTGGTAACCTGTTTGGAGGATGTTTCTCACAGAAAGTAATCATCAGTCTCCGGTAGTTGCTTGGAAATGAGAAGTAAGGAGGGAACTATTCTGGCAGGGAGAGAACAATCCCTGTTTGTGCTCAAGGACATGTAAGTGTAGACTCACTGTGCTGACCGTGTTCAACTGTGTGATTCTCAGCTGTACAGCTTAATAAATTTCTCAAAACAGAGCTTTCCTGTAATGTAATTCTTTAACAGAAATAATTCCCACAACACAAGCAACCTTTGTGGATCATTTCAGGACCCTTCCAACCAGGTGGCCAACAAATACAAGGAGTTCTTTTACATACATCCTGTGGTCAAAACCAAATAAACAGCACTCTCTAAACCAATGTTTGTTTTTGGTATTTGCAAATGTCCCAAATATAACATTGATGACATCAGCAGAAAAAAACTCTGCATGTGATTCATGTGATTTTGCAATGTGCCAACTATTTTTGGGAGAGAGTACACTTTTATTAAAACCCAAACATTTCAGAGAAAGTGACGTAATGAGACACATTCAGTCAACCACGAGGACCTATGTGCTTGGACAGGGGTAAGGAAACATTTTGATTTTAATTCCCACTATTTTGCCTGCATTGATTAGACAGGTGAGGGTGCAACACTCCCTCAGCCCACAGTAAACACGCACTTCATCAACAGCTGTGTCGCCTCATCAAGTTGCATTATTTGGAATGAAAGTGAGAAAAGAATGAGCAGGAGATTGACAGGGGAATCTGTGTGGTCGGTGAGGAGAGTGTCAGAGTCAGAGTCAGAGTCAAGTTTGTCAATTCTACCACATGTGAGACACATACAGAGAATCGAAATTACGTTACTCTCAAACCCTCGGTGCTACACAATAAAGAAATTTTAAACACAAAGTGCAAGTTAAAAGGAGACAAGAAACAAGTTGTGACATGACAACAACAGTTTTTCGGTTTGATTAAAGTGACATGGTGCGAAGCAGGCAGTCCAGTTCTGCCAAAAGTGCCTGGTGCAGATACTGAGATCAGAGTGAGTGAGGGGGGGGCAAGGCGGGAAACGGTGGAAGAGCAGGGACAGTGTTCACCTTCCTGATGGCCTGGTGGACGAAGCTGTCCTTCAGTCGGCTGGTTCTGGCCCGGAGGGTCCGCAGCCTCCTCTCTGATGGCAGCAGACTGAAGAGGCGGTGTGACGGGTGGGTGGGGTCTCTCACAATGCTGAGGGCTTTGCGAGTCAGACGGCTGCTGTAAATGTCCTGTAGTGAGGGGAGAGAGACACCAACGATCTTCTCAGCTGCTCTCACGACGCGTTGGAGAGACTTGCAGCAGGTTGCGGTGCAGGATCCGTACCACACGGTGATGCAGCTGGTCAGGATGCTCTTGATGGTGCCTCTGTAGAAGGTGTCTCCTGAAGTCAGCAACAATCTCCTTGGTCTTCTCCACGTTCAGGGAGAGATTGTTGTCGCTGCACCACTCAGCCAGGCGACTCACTTCGCTCCTGTAGTTTGACTCATCGTTGTTGTTGATGAGACCCACCACAGTCGTGTCGTCCGCAACTTTACGAAGAGGTTGGAGCTGTGCATCGGTGTGCAGTCGTGGGTCTGCAAGGTGAAGAGGAGGGGGCTCAGCACACATCCCTGGGGGGCCCCTGTGTTCAGTATGATGGTGCTGGATGTGCTGAATGAATGCTGAGCAGAAGTCGATGAAGAGCATTCTTACATAAGCATTTCTGGTGTCCATATGTGTGAGGGCTGTGTGGAGGGCAGTGGAGATGGCGTCGTCAGTGGACCGGTTGGAGCGATATGCGAACCGGTAGGGGTCCAGAGAGGGAGGGGTAGCCTTGATATGATGCATGACTAGCCGTTCAAAGCCCTTCATGATGATGGGAGTCAGTGCAACTGGACGGTAGTCGTTGGAGCAGGAGGGAGATGACCGTTTTGGGACCGGAAGGATGTTGGTGGCTTTGAAGCACTTGGGAACCACCGCCTGACTCAGTGACATGTGAAAGATGTCTGTGAAGACATCCGTGAGTTCTCCTGCACAGTCTCTCAGTACACGACCAGGTATGTTGTCAGGACCCGGAGCTTTGCGTCTCTTAGCCTCCCTGATGCCATGGGACAGGTTGGTCGCAGCTGTCTTTAGGTCTGTGGTGTTGTTGGTGGTGGCAGCTTCTCAGAACATGCTCCAGTCTGTGGTGTTGAAGCAGTCTCAAAGTGCCTCTGTGGACCCCTCTGGCCACACCCGGAGCTGCTTCCAGACTGGTTTGTCAACTTTAACCAGTGGCCTGTATGCTTGCATTAGCATGACAGTGATGTGGTCTGAGGCACCGATGTGGGGGAGGGGGTGGGTTTTGTAGGCTGCCTTGTTGGTGGTGTAGACTTGGTCTAAAATGTTGTCTCCGCGCGTGGGGAATTTTATGTGGTGGTGAAGATTCAAAAAGAGGTTCTTTGGGTCTGCGTGGTTGAAGTCCCCCGCCAGGATGAGGAAGGCCTCAGGGTGGGCTGTCTCCTGCTCGCTGATCCGAGCAGCAGACAGCAAATAACCTGTGTGAAGTGCATAATGATGTGATTGAGGGGGAAAAATAAACAATCAAAACAAAAACAAAAAAAACGCCCACCCACCCACACACGAGAAACCACAGTGATTACGCAATCAATCTGTTAATGGCTTATCAGGAAAAGACTTTCAGATAATGCGGCTCCATGAAGTTTATACAGAATGATGCTTTCTGGGTGTTAATATAATCATTCATGTTCATTATGTGTCATCTTAGTGAACTGATAAACGGGAGTGTTAAAAGCATTAAATTAGGAAATATGCTGTTAATGCAGCTGTACAAGCCTCCCTCTCATAAATCTCTCGAGTTTCCAGTTTCCGCCGGAGGTTTTAATTGCCATCCTGCGTTTCCTCAACAAGGGGCAGTGTTGCACCTCTACGTGATGACGCGACCCAACGAAGAAGAAGCGGGCGTGGCTAATGCTATAGCTGCTACCCGTGCAGTCTAACCTACCTAACCCCCACTGAAGACAAAACAGTAAGTTTGAAGAAACCTTACGTTTAAAATACGTGAATGATGGAAGAGTTAAATATGTCTTGACTGAACTGCTGCGGTGTACGTGTTCGTTAAGAATAGGGAACGCTTTTATTTGTGTGGTCCGGTAAAGTTGGACAGATATTCGCAGATCCCCACTTCTATCCACACTTCTGCGGCCAATAACTCCTAAAGAGACGTAAAAGTATAAATGTTGCCTCTGTTCAACCGCGGAAACCGACAATAAGCTACGAGTTGACATTAAAACCAGACCAACTCTAAACTCCAGAAAATACGCTGATGGCAATGTGCACCTGGCTGTACAGCGCTTACTTAGGGACCGTCTGCAAAGCATCGACCCCCCCACATAAAAATATTCAACAACGTCACGGTGGACAGTTGCCCACTGATGTAACTGATCCCAAACATGTGCAGAATTTGAGTAAGCAAAAGTGCTCTGCAATTTCCTCATTGTGTGCAAATACACAATAACTTGGACCACTTCAGAAGCTGTCATCCAGATGTGTAGAGCCCCCATTGGTCAAACCAAAACATTAGATCCGTCTAGTCATTGAGAGAGAAACGGTTACCGAAAACCAGGAATGAAAGTCTAAATTTCACAGCAAATTGATGTTGCTTTGGCTTTAAAGTAAGACTTCATTGAAAGTAGTTCCAAATATAATATTAGCATTCTTTTAAGTTTGGATTCTAAAAATAAGATAAATTAAAGAAACGTTTGTGTCACCCAAACATTAATAGCAGTGTGTTGTAGGTCTTCATTTCCACAGCTGGAGCAAAACTCCTCCTTTGAAACAGGAAAAACATGGTTCCATCAATCTGATATTTAAGATGCACAACCATTATATTGAGTCAGTATTTTTACAACACCTGAAGCTTTGAGGATTTTCTCTGCGGCATCCATCACCATCATGCTGGTTCCACCGTTGTGGAATGTGTGTTTTCCTGTCAGGCTTCCACTTAACATCAACCGTCCTCTTTTCCCAGCCGGGTCTGGCGCTTCTTGAAATGAACAGGATACACAGTTGCTTTACACAAGGCCTTAATAGGCAAGTCCCTCATTTTCCTACAATTTAATATTACCCAGCTTCTTTTGAATCTTCTGCTTCAGGTTAAAAGGGTATGAAGGTACTGTTGGAAGAAAGTTAAAAAAAAAAAAATTCAAAAGTTACATGTAGGCGCCGGTAAAACTGCGTAGTTTTAAATGTCAGGTTATTAGACAAAACGGTGTTTATAAAAATCCAGAGAGTTAAGTTGTTTGCCAAACTTAATACAGCGAGAGCCTTTACAAAGCACAAGTAAGTATTCATAAAATGTACACGGTGCAAGTAATTATCCACATTACACTCACCAACAACTTCCAGTGCACACTTTGGATGTTGACAAATCCTATCACTCCATCAGAGTCCTCAAATGTGATCCGATGAAATGCAAAAGAATGTTTTCTACATTCCATACAGACGTGGAGGAGTAAACGCATATGCAGGGCTGAAGATGTGATCACCTGGCCATGTGGTCTTGTGTGCCACGTAAACTCACGTCCACTGTGTAGTGGACCAGCAGTAGTGGGAAATGAGGAGTGCTGGAACGCAACATTCCTTTACCTTTTGAAGACATTGTTTGCAAAATGTACCAACCAAAAGACTTGACTTTTTCTGTTTGGTTTAGAGAGTGATTTCATTGCTTCTTCAAACTGTCAAAACTCTTATTTTATGAAGTACAATTGATGACACATTTTGTAAAGGATTATTAAATTCTCTTTTGGAATAAACATAAGTTACTTACCCCACCTATGATGAGTTCATCTGGCCTCAGACTCTGAAATTCGCTGTGCCGAAAGATGAATCTCAGCCGCCGTTGGCTGGGAACCCCAGAGGGCTTCAACCTACAAAGATGTGGGAGATACAGTGGTACATTTAAAGTTTTTAAAAGCGCTCAGTGAGTAAACTAACACACTGGAAGTGTGGGTGCATTCTGTCCACCGCCTTGGTTTCGGATTCTTTCAGCATGTTCTAAGATGCATTAAGTATGGTACGTTTCCGGTAGGAATTCCCCTTCTTCCTGACCTCTGATCCTTTCGGTTTCCGAACCTGTCTGTTCATCCTCCGGGTAATGTTTCCAGAGATGAGCACGGCAACAGCTGTTTTGGCAAGTTTACGACAGAGTTGGCTGACTCCCTTCTTCAGTTTCCTTGCAGTTTTCCCTCTTCTGGTCTAAAATGTTTCTCTCCTGTTTGGTGTTTTACTTTTTGTTTTCTACAGGACAGATGTCCGAACCACAGAGTCCTGCTACAGGCGCCCTTTTCATTTAAAAAAGGTCTTTTGCGCTGCAGGAGGTGGAACTACAAATGGCACTGATATTCAGATACCTATACACTATTGATATTTTTTTTTTTTTTTTTTTTTTTTTTTTTTTTGTCTCCAAATGATGCTCAGTGCTTAACTTCTTCCTATAAACTTCAACCCCTTGTCCTGTACCATCCTTTTTATACTTTGTGATAATTATATATCATTAGTTTCACCTTTACAAGCCATTTTAGGAGTTGACACCTGTCCACCTGCTTGTTAGGACTGATTACTATCAGCCAGTCACATGAGGGAGTTCCTCAAGATCACACTTGGAGTCAGAATGAGAAACGGTTGATTTAAACTACTTTGAGCTTGGCATTGTTATTCTTTTGAGTATTTCATTAACCGATATTCAATTGGAAATCTTCTCACTGGGATGCAGCAGTGCTAATCCTCAAGGCCAGGTACAGGTACACACTGGCTATGCAATTCTTTACCAGAACACATCTGAAGATCAAACTTTGTCAACATCATAGTATTGTTGACACTACGGTTGTTGATAGAGGAGTTATTGTATATTTTATTTGGGGATCACAGTTTGTAGACGGTCCCTAAGTAAGCGCCATACAGCCAGTTACATATTGACGTCAAAGTGTTTTGTACAGTTTAGAGAAAATCTGGTTTTGATGACTGTTTCAGTAGTTGGACAGAAGCAACACAAGTGGGAATCTGCAAATATCTGTTCAACTTTACCTGGACCACAATCTGTTATCAGAACATTATTGTTTTTTTAAGTTATAAACCCATAATTTTGCAGTTTATGTGTAAAACTCTAAACATAAGTGGTGTGTGTGTGTGTGTGTGTGTGTGTGTGTGTGTGTGTGTGTGTGTGTGTGTGTGTGTGTGTGTGTGTGTGTGTGTGTGTGTGTGTGTTAGCTACAAATCTGATCTTGTTGTCTTGTATATAAAAACAAAAATGTATTTTCCTCACAACTTTCTGACCTCTATTAGTAATTGTTGTTTTCCTTCCTTCTGTAGCTGTCAGAAACTCTACATGGCAACACCGGTGTCTGTAATCCGTCTGCCCAAAGGAGCAGATCCCAACAGCCGTGGATTTGACCCCAAGTCCCCCCGCTACGTCGCTCTCTGTCGTACCTCTCTCACCACATCACATGCATCTGACGCAGATGACAAGCAGCTGCAGAGAGAGCAGGATGCTCGCTCGGTGCTCAGAGAGCGTTTCCTTCGGTGTCTGCTCGCCATGAGCAACAAGAAGGTTCAGTTTAACATGCACGAGAAAGTGAAGGTGGAGGCCACATTTGGCGCGTCAGACATTGACGTGTTGAACTTTCAGGTGTCAGACCTTCACACGCCCATTGGGGTGCAGAAAGAAGCAATAATCAGGTCCCAGGATGTAATTTCATTCACGTTTGACATGTGAATTATTGAAGATGTTTGAACAGACAGTTGTAATCAGAGGTACTCGGGAGTCCTGCTGTTTGCTTTTGCAGTCCTTTTCACATTATATTTTCTTTTCTTTTCTCTTCCACATCTGCATTCAGAGAGCCAACATTGATGGGTAGTACTGTACTTCCACCACAAGAGGGAGGCATTTGCCTGTTTTTCTTACAGAGAAACGTTAGAACCTGACGTTCTCAATGTTTGCTCGAGTTGAGTGGTGCCTGTAGATGTTTGTTTAATCTTGACCAGGATATTAATGTTGCCATGATAATTTCCTGATTACTGCTTGTTTTTTTTTTTTGTTTTTTTTGGAGTTCACTCACCCACAAGCACATATTGAGACCAGCATTGAGGACGTGGAGCCATCTACTGCTTATTTATTTCAGCTATAAGTCTGCTAAGGAGTTAAGGAAATGTATACTTGCATCATATTTGTAAGTATGTGGTGTTTTTCTGTGGCTGTGCGGATGCTCAAGTTGCGGAGAATAAGTTAAAAGCCATTTCATGCTGTGTGATTAGTACACTTGATTCCCCTGTTTTGCATTTAAATAAAAACATTTATACACTAAAAACATTGAAAATTTGTTACAGCTGTTATTTCTTTTCTTAAATAACTGGTAATATAAAGGGTAATGTCTCGTAATGCTTATTTTTGAAGCCTCAACACTGACACTCCCAACTATTTTATATTTCATAAATCGTTATTTAAACATGTCATTCATTTGACATATCTGCACATTTACATCTCATCTCTGGCGTCTGTGTGGTGTCTGTTTATGTCGGCTTAGTTTTAATAGATAATTGTCTGATATCAGTTGTGATTCCCGTTTAAGTCTTTTACGAACCATTGAACGTTTTTGAACATTAGGTGCCTCCTAAGAGGACGGTCTGCAGTTCAGTTGGTGTAGTCTGGAGCACTAGTGTGGGGACTGATTCAGAGAAGGGAGCCCCCTACTGCACAACTGCTGCACTGCAGCTGACTTTGACCTCTGCAGGTGAAGGAAAACTCCTAATTTTAGTCATAAACCTAATAGTTCACCAATTACAGCGAAACCAGATTAAGCATGTAATTATGTCCAAAATGGGTTATTTATTGTTTTATTTATCACTGTGTTCACTTATGATGTTTACAGCAAGAAGTTTCACGGTTCGACTCCCAGCAGGGGTCTTTCTGTGTGGAGTTTAGACGTTCTACGTTCTCCCTGTGCTTGTGGGCTTCCAGGTGCTCCGGCTTCCTCCTACAGCAAAAAAAACATATATGGCAAGCTGATTGGTGATTCTCAATTTTGTGTGTGTGTGTGTGTCCCTGTGACAGCCTGGCAGCTTGTCCAGCGTGCACTCCTGCCTCCTGCCCTCCTGAGTGGGCTGGGACAGTCTCCAGCAGATCCCCGTGACCCTGAACTGGAGTAAGTGAAGATAATGGATGTTATTACTCAACCGTTCTGTTTTATACCGCTTCCAGAGCATTTACAGAAATAAAAAACAACTTTATTTCCACTTTCGTGCCGTTTGTTCACTTTACATTCTTTTTCTGTGTGTTTTTGGTAAATCTTAAGTACATGCATAATACTTTATTCTAATTTGGTGGTGTTACATATTTGTGTGACGCTTTCCCAGTTCTGTGATTCTGTTTTTTATTTTTCCATCACTTTGGAGCAGTCACGTCTGGTGAAAACATTGTCTCAGTCACAGCTGTAAGGCAGTGGGACATCAGTTTATATGAAGGATAAGAAGTTTTTAGGTGGATCAAGTGCACGTCAGATAAAATTTTTCCCTAACTTTTTCCAAGAGACAACATAAGACAACAATTAGTTATTTAAAGCTGTGATCATAAATACAACCCAGAGGAGCAAGATTCATCTTTGTTTAGCACTAGACCCATTGTTGAGAAGCAATGGAGGCGGGGGCTTCGATACTATTTAATCTTCTTAAAAGGTGTATTTTGCGAGTTCCCAATAAGTCATTTTATTTGAGTGCCATTAGGCGGCCGTGTTGTGTCTGTGTCTTTTATTTTGTACCTGAATTATCTGACCACTCAGTGGAGACAGTCATCAGCGAGACAGTGACTCATCCCCCACCCCTCTTTCTCCCTCGCACACTCACCCTCCCTAATCCGAAGTATGACTTAAACCTCGCATGACGTCACCGAGCCTGCGTGATTCAATCAGGAAGCCCTCAAGGACGACCAATGTTAATTTCATATACGCGGCCGGCGTGCTGCTCCGTGCCCGGCAGCCCTGAATTCCCTCAGTTGTCGCTCTCACCTCTGAGATGATGTAGGAGCAGCTACAACACATCTACATGCTGCACATTTGATTTTATTGGGGGTTTATGCTTCAAGGAGCTCCTGAGGAAAACAATATACAAATCGCATGCTGTTTATTCATCTTTTCTTTTTTCTTTAGCGAATACATAAATATGCGCAGCTGGTTTACACTAAATCCAAAGCCCAAAAGTGTATGAATTAGTTTAAAGAGCCCTCAAAAGTTGTCAATTCTTTTTTGCATATGTGTGTCAGCGATATCAATAAGAAAATTAAATGGGTCAAGCATTAACAACAACCACTAACTGGACCAGGCAATCACAACGCTGTTTTATAAAGACTTGTTACCAGCTTGAACGTTTTGGAGACGACTCTCTTCACCGTGATGTGGCAGTATACCTGCAAAAACTGCTAAGGAAAAGCTCAAAGAAGCCCCAGAAAAACCTGAACCGCTCATCAGACCTCCCAGTTTCTTGAGTACTAAACCCAGTCCACAAAGATCTCCCCACACAACCACCGGAGGTGGAAGAGTTGAACATCCCGCTCCGGGACATTCAGGACACCCTCAGATGGTCTTCGTCCATCTCCTGACCGGCCAGAGCACGAGATGAACCTGCTCAGTGTTAGCCAGGCAGTGGTAATCTAGTGACTCATCTGTGCACACTTGTTACTTTTGTACTGCTACTAAAATGACGCTTTTGAAGGTGAACTTGTGATTGAAGTTCAAGCCAGCTTCCAACCAATCAACATGTAAACTGAACGAATCATCGTCGTCAGTCAGGGTAAATGTGATGGTTACACTGAGGGCTTTTAAATTCCTGAATTTGTTTCGTTTTGGAATGAGAGAGAAACAAAAGGATACTTAAGTGCTTTACACTTTTAACTTTATAGCTTCAGACCCTAAAATTCCCTAAAAAATGGTTGAAAAATTTAGACTTATGCTTGGTTTTCAGCTTCTCTCACTCATTTAGATTTAAGCACTAATGATACCTGATTAGGGTTAGGGAAAGTTTATGATTTAGGCTAAAATTCACCTTTTCCTCATGTCAATCACATGAGGAAACAAGAGTTTACATGCACTTATTCACATGGCCACCAGAGGTCGCTTAATTTCAAATATAGCTTTTACAAACAGCCTATAGCGAGTACTGATCCCACCTGCATTCAGCCTTCTCTCTCCAGCTGTGCATTCACAACGATCTTATGCAGGTGCAATGTTCCCTACCCGTATATACCTTCAGGGTATTACAGCGTTCTGCAATCTCAAGATGGATAATTTCTTTTACTTTGCAGTGCAGAGTCTGCAATAAGTCCCTAATATTTGTAGTCACTGATTTCTTTATTCAGGCACCACTGATCAAAGATTGCACTGAAAAAATAAACTAAAGTATATACCCGGTTCTTACCTAGGAAACGGACAGAACTGGGATGACTCTCACTACCTCCCGGTGGTACGAACTCCGGGCCGCTCTGCTCGTCTGTACTCTGTTTTAAGGGTTTTCCAGTTGTTGATAGAACTGGATAGTACCTCATTTTTTGCACCTACTTGGCCTGGGGTTCCAACTGGGCTGAAAATGCAACGTCACCAGGCTGCAGGCCACTGATTGGCCAGAGAGTAACATTTCACAACCCCTTCGCACCCACCATATTTAAAACCAGGCAACAGCGACCACGATGGTAGCCACTATAGACGCTGCATCCAGAGGGGGCTCGATGGGACAACGTGTCTCGGCCGCCTTGCCCTGGAGGCACCACCCACATTGAGGTGGTACTAAACTGTAATAGACTGTGACAACTGAGACTGATGTGAGTCCAGTCGAAAACTATATGATGGAAAAGGAGCTTTAGAATAAAAAATTTAAAAAAAGTCAAATGTTGCCACAACCTTATGCTGGTCTGGTTTTTCAGAGGTGTCGATAATCCTGTTTGTCACAGCAGTTTAATAGAAACACATTTTTCTTTGCACGTCTCCGGCATCACTACATGAGACGTAGGCGGTCAATCTAAAGTTGTCAAAATCTCGTGATCAGCTGTTTTTTTTGCTCATTTTTGGGACGTAGCTGTGCTTTAACACTACTGAATCGTAATGCATTACTGCATTACATAACTGATGCGGATGCCCCCGGGACGCCTTCCTCGGGAGGTGTTTTGGGCATGTCCAGCCTTGAGGAGGCCCTGTGGAAGACGCAGGACACGCTGGAGAGATTGTATTTCTCGGCTGGGCTGGGAACACTTTGGTATTCCCCTAGAGGGGCTTGAGGACGTGGCTGAGGAAAGGGAAGTCTGGGCCTCTCTGCTTAGGCTGCTGCACCCACGACCCTACCCTGCATAAGTGGAAGTTAATGGATGGATGGATGGATGGATGGATGGATGGATGGATGGATGGATGGATGGATGGATGGATGGATGGATGGATGGATGGATGGATGGATGGATGGATGGATGGATGGATGGATGGATGGATGGATGGATGGATGGATGGATGGATGGATGGATGGATTACATAACAGCTTTGCCTTTGAATAATCATTTGAATAATCATAAAAATGTCTCCATCCATCTTCGTCCGAGTTGAGTTCTTCTTCTTTGTTCTGAAGAGAAGTCTTGCAGGACGAGATACTAGGAGAGTTACGGTCATAAAAAGAAAGACACCGTTGAATAGAAACACCAGCTCTCTGCAGCTGCACCTTTGTCGTAATTTCAGAATTGTCGCTTTTGTTTTGCAAACAAAGGTATAACGTAAATCCACCTACTGAGGTGGACTTATGCACATCTTTATGGAACATTATCGCATCTTTAAGTGCAGTTGTTTTCGTTTTTTCAGTTAACATCTTTACTGACCTAAGTTGTCTCATCAGATGCAGGACGTGTAAAGTACTGAACCTCCTCGTATGAAGGATATTTTACGCTATGAAATAAGTGATTGTTGAAGGCTGGAATTCACCAAGTGTCTTGCTCCATCTGCTTCACAAAACCTTAAAAGACTAACACAGGTAATTGAGAAGAACCAGTTTTAAAGGCAATAAGCTGCAAAGGCTCCTTCGGAATTTGTGCTTAAATTGCAGCGGTGGACGGGTACACACTGTCTCAATGTTATCTTCTCTTACTGTTTGTCTTTCCTGATGGTCTGCTTCTTCCTGATTTCAGTGGAAAAACATTCCTGCCTCTTCGTATGCATGTGTGTTTGTGTGTGCGCCTGCTGTATCAGTGCGTCATGATGGTACATGGAATCTGCACTGTATAACACCACCGGCCAACGGGAAACACATTCCTCTCCTTCCTGTTTGCAGCCTTCGCTCACTTCCTGGTGAGTGACAGATAACTAAGAAAACCACTTAATCACGCTTTCGACCAAAAACTCTTGCCAGCAGACAAAAATAATAAGGCAGTGACCTCATGAGAGGGTATTTTTAGCAAGGTTTCCTTGTGGACCAGAGAGGAGATGATGAGTCACATGGTAACATTATTTGACTGGAACTGGAAGATCTTGTATCAGGTTAATCTGACATCTATTAATGCACAACGTGGTTGATTGACAAACCCGCCTTCGAGCTGTGACATCGGCCGCTGCATGAGTTCATGGACATGAGCAATAAGACGGGGAATGCACATAACCAGATGAGTCAGTGAAGCTGCCTCTTATTCCTTCATGCTGGCTCATTTACTCTGCGTGGCCGTCTGATGAGATCTCCTTTTTCCCCCTTTAAATCAGATCATTTTGAGATCTTTTTCTTTTTGGCTCATTCTTTTAATTGCAATGCGCACTAGTCTTCAGCCCTGCTCTCTCTGGTAAGTTTCTCAAGGTGCTGTACTTCAGGTGAAGGCCTCCGTGCATTGTAAAGACCTTTCCTGTCATGTCATCAGTGGCGAACATCTTCTCCCATGATGAGGGCTTCATATTAGTTGGGTATCTAATTACTTTGTTCTTCCCGTTCAGTTGGGATACATGGCTCTGGCTGTCCTCCACGTCGTCTGTTTATTATTACCATTCGCTTATGGGATCCCAAAGTGAGGTCTGAACATCTGCTACATCTGGTAGATCATCCTCCTTCTCTTTAATCACATGTATCCAATCCCAACTGGTATCTTTCCTCACTCTGGTCTTCTCTTTTGTGTTTCATAAGCAGATATCCCTGGACTAACGTGGCTGTGTTTGTTGGTCTTTCTTTCCTGTTCTCAGACTCCCAGCAGGTCGAGGCAGATGGCTGGCCTCCCTGAGTCTGGTTCTGCTGGAGGCTTTTTGGCCCTGTTCACTGTTTTTGTTTCGTTTCACTGTCGCCCAGTGCTTGCAAAAAATGGGAGATTGCACCAAGGTGAAGATTGAGTTCATTCAATGTATTCATTATTGTTCGGGAGTGTATGAGGCTTTAAAATGAATTCCTGAGTGGAGTTCGAATGTTCATGCCTGTGTGGGTTTTCGCCAGATACCCCGACTTCCTCCAACAGTCCAAAAACATGTACACTAGGTTCATTGGAGATTGTAAACTGCCCGTGAGGACTGAGCATATGCGTGATTGCCTGTCTATATGTGGCCCTCCAACAGGGTGTATTCCTGCGTTTTTCCTAAAGATAACCTCAGACCCCGCAGACCCGGCTTTCTTATTGTCGTTTACAGTACAACAAAGTGAATACCTTCTATATGTGGAGAATAAGGGTGTTTTTGTTCTGAGCTTGTAAGTCAGTTTCCACTGCATCTGTTATTTGTCACATATGATTGGAGGCAATTAAAAAGAAAAAAAAGTATTTCAACCAATTGTTTGTTCCTTTCCTTCCTCGGGCCATAAACAACCCCTCTCACCAGCTGTCTGCCATGCTCACGGTTGTGTAAACTCATCCTCATGTGTAATTGATTTGATTTCTTTTTAACTCATTCTTTAGTTCTGTTTCTGTTTTTATACCTGCTCTATCTGCATTTAGGTATTTAGTAGGTGTTTCACTCTGACTCCTCCCACTGGGCGCACCTTATTTATTAGTCAAAAGAAAATCTAGGATTCGTCCAACTTGGAAGCCATTTCAACAGATTAATAACAAAGATCATCATATTTTGCTACATGTTGCAGGATGTCAACAACTTGGCACTAACTGCAAAGTGTGGTACTCATGAGACATCCACTGTGAGCAGCTCTGGAGCTTTAGATCAGGTGCAACATTCCTGAACTTCCACAAGCATCAGGGCCTGCAGACCAGTCACAGCTGGTGAAATTCTCCGTTGAGTGTGTTCTCGGGGGTGTTCTCCAAGACGCCAGACAAGCAGACACAAAAGGAATGGCTGAGTCACACTCAGTCCCCAGGTTTGTTTGAGTTGCCGCCGAGAGGGAATGTTGGAAGAGCTCCAGCGATTGTGAGGGCCAGGCGCTGTGTGGCAACCTCACTTCCCCGACTCAAGTGGCCAGGGAGATAAAGAGCCAGGAGTGGAGAATGCCAGCTGGACCCCTCTGAGTAAAGACCTGGGCCCTTAAACATAAACTAACCCCTATGAAATATTTAGCTGTATTTATTTTTAGGGTTAATAAAATATGGATAGAACAAAAGCTGTTTTCTTTTGCACACAAATACCAATTGTTTGAATGAATAATTGGTTTTATACACTTGGATCTCTTGTTTAAATGTTACTCAAATACTGTGACTTGCAACCTCTGAAGTCAGTTAATTCCCATGTCCGTCTTGGGCATTTATTGCATGGTCCATTAAGGACAGGCATGGGGGCTGATCACATGATCAAGATGATGCCACAGCGTCACGTGAGGAGAGGACAGTTAAAGCATGCACCACTGAAGTCTAGACAGGAAGACACATAAGAAGGCGGGAGGAGAAGGGAAGCTGTAATTACAGCAGATTAAAGTTATCTTCGTGTATCTATAAGTCTGTGGACTCCATCATTGTCCCCTCCCTTTCCCACAGGAGTAAACACAGGAAGATGCTGCTAATTATTGTCTGCGAGCCTGAGGGCCACCTGATGTCGGTGCTGATTGGACAGATTCAGGCGACTGCGTCCAGTCAGAGCCGCCGCTGATTTCTGAACTTCACTGTGCAACGGTTTGGTGGATGTTGCTCCAAGATAGTCTGTGTTTTAAACATGCAGTTTGCTAAATAAATACCAAATTCATTACAATGATGTTTTGCCCAGTTTGCTCTTACATTTGGAGGCCTTAAAGTTTCCCAGAAACCCTTTTTTTTTTAAATAAAATTAAAACAAAATTGACGCTGCAGAGTTATTTTGTTCTTTAGCGCTGCTTGTAAAACATCATTTGAAACACTTGTCATCCAGCACTTGATGTTGAGCCATTTTCCATTTCAGTGCAGCATTCCTATAATAACACAAAAATAGGAAGTGGACATGCAGCATTTGAGAAGTTATTTCCCGTTGAAGCTGGCTGCAGGCACGTTTGCAGTCCTGATTTTTACATCGTGAACTCACACTTAAAACAGGACATGTTTTATAAACCACCATGTAGAAAACCTAGTACCTTATCTTTAACTTTGTGTGTGTGTGAAACCGAATATTTTCATTGCACTAGGTACTAGTATTGCACAAATAAAAACATAACTTGAAGTTTGACTGTATGACTTCGTCAGTCTTTTATGCTGTTGTGTGTCCACAGCTCTCTTGGTTTGAGGTCTGCACTTTAACTGGGTCCATCTAAAAAAAACGGTGATTATGATATCATTCAGATATAGATTTGCTGCAGCGCTTAAGATTATTGTCCTGTTGCATGGCCTTGCATGGACTTTCACTGTCAGACAGGTGGTCTCAGGTTTGCCGGAAATACTGGGGTCCACAGATGTGTTCGTGTTAGACTGCAAGGTGCCCAGCTAATGCAGCTGTCAGATAAACCCAAACCATCACCTCGTAACAATTGGGATGTCATGAACTTCCTCCGTGAGGCCTGTAGGGTCTGAAATGGGGTTCTTTGCTTTGTTTTGTTTGTTAGTTTTGTTTTTCTGAGCACTGCACTGATGATCATTACAGGGGATATAGAATATATTTATTTTTTATTCAAAGGGTGTTTTCTGTGAATGACAAATATTGGCTGCAGACTGAGCCTGTCTGACTTTTCAGCTGTTCACTCTTCCCTCTAATTATAAATGTACAAAGTCCATTATGTTCAAAAATAACTAATAGCTATAAAATTGTTTGACCACAGGACAGTTATCTACTTTGCTAATGTTAAGTCAGCTGAAGCTCAGAGAAGGAAGCACCTTTTATTGATTTAAAACAATCTCTTCATCCATCGATTCCCTGCACCTGCTTCATCTTATTCAGGGTTGGGGGTCTGGAGTGGAGAGGTGAGGTGCACCCAGGAACTGGTCCCCGGTCAGTTGTTTTTATTAAGCAAGACCTTTCATATCCATTTAATGTTGCTTCCATTACATTTAAAATTGGGTTTATAAAAAAAAAAGCTTCTGCATCCAGTGTGATGTATTTGTGTTATTTTCAAGCAACTATAGAGTTTGGATCATTTCCAGATGATCAGATTTCCCGACTTCTTACACAGACTGCAGCAGTTGAGCATCTTCGCAGCATGGACTCATTTAGTAAACAGCTAAACTACTTTTCCCAAACTTCCATCAATGCAGAACACGTTTCCCTCAATGGCTTTAATACAGCTCAACCCCTTTAATATAAACAGCCTAAACACTTAACCTGAGTCACTTCACCTTCTCAGGCCTCCCTCATTCTTGCTTTCTTTGTCAAAGCAATGGGCTCAGAAGCCACGCTGATTGCTTATACTGCTTAGACACGCATTCATGTCCAGTACAGTGCCTGGCTTTCTCAGACAACAATCTCAATCTCTGCAAAGCTTGTTTTCTGCTTTCATCTCCTCTCGTTCTTTGATTCTTTCTCCCAAGAGACATGATTTACTTGTGACAGAGACAAGGACATCTGCCTATTAGCAAGTGCCACTGACGTAGGCATCACCATCCCCTCCTCCTTATCATCCCCCCTTCTTCTTCTGCCTTCTTCTCCTGCTCCTCCTCCTGCCTTACTCAAATTGGGGTCACCAACCTTTTATCGTGCAGGCTGGTGAATCATCAATGGGAGTCTCGCTGGGCTGAGAGGAGGGACTGTGCTCGTCCAGGATACTTCCGTCCTCCTAAATTACGAGGGTAACCCGACTTTGTCTGCTCTCTACTGTCACACCACTCTGTCGCACAAAAGGGAGGGAGCGAAGAAATAAAGAGCTGGAAGATGAATGGGGGACATGTATCGTACTAAAAAGATTGTTATGCCTCCATGCTGTCAGTGGCCACAACCTTTTTCCTGCTTTATCAAACAGCTGTTATAGTGTCATACAATAGTCAAGGCATTCGTGCCAACACATTCACCAAACTCCCAGCTTCTCGTGGAGTCTACTGATGCACGGTAATGTCAGGCTTAAATGTGCTGGCCATCATTTTAGACATATTTTTCAAGCTGCTGGGTGCGGATCTTCCTCTGTATATTGCTGGTCGGAGTCTGGATTTCAAAGGGTTGTGCAGGAATACAACACAAGAAATGATGGACTACAAGACTTCAAATCAGGACATTCAAGACTTCAAATCAGGACATTCAAGACTGAGTCTAATGACTAAAAAGAAACACCACATTCAGCACAAAAAAAACAAAACAATGCAACGTCTGTTAAATGTCTGTTAGGCCAAGTGTCCTCCTTTGTTTTGTATCTAACGTTGGACTCATTTTTAAGGAGGCTCAAACATTCTGTCAACTTCTCAAAATACCTTAAATGCTGATCGGTGAGACTGATGAGCCAGATCGCAGCCATTTCACCGAGAAGTGGCTGCGGGAACATTTTCTGGGCTGCAGTGCCTCTCAATATTGATTTCACACCGTGGTAAATGGTCGGCATCTTTTAAACATTTTTTTTAAATTCTGCAAAGTATTTTGCAGTTTGTTTTTCAGTCACCACACATAGACCAATAAAGTGGTCATGAATTTGTGTATGCAGTGTTTCATATTTATTATATTGGTACTTACTTTTCTTTATTTTCAACTGCATGCCCAGTGGTGTTTATTTAAGTTTTTACAGTGCTACATGATTCAAAAATGTCATGAATGTCATCTTGATGTTGTTCAACTTCTTATCACCATGGCGTATACAGTATTGAAACGCAGTATGAGTGGAGCTGCTATTTCTGTCAGGGTGGGTTCAATCACAGCTGAAGGGTCTCGTTGTTTTTTTTTTTTTTTTTTTTTTTTTTTTTCCTTCCCTTTCTTGTCAGTGTGGACATCGTGCACACGCTGTATGTACAATGCACACCGAAATTAGTCTCTGCTTTTAACCCATCAACTAGTTTCACTAGTGAGCAGTGGGGCTGCTAGCAGGGCAGCGCCCCGGGGAGCAATTGGGAGTTAAGGGCCTTGCTCAGGGGCCCCCAGTGATTTACCATTGTGGGCAGCCCTGGGCTTGAACCTGGGTCCTCCACGCCCAAGCCCACCACTGTAACCACTAGGCCACCACTCCCTTTGTTGTTAAGATCTTTAGTCTTCAGCTAATTTTGAACCTTTACTAGTTTTACTTTTTTTTCACTTAATAGAGGTAGTTGAATCTAAAAGAAATTAATTACAAATACACTATTAAATTGTACTTGTATATACGTGACAGGCTTGGGTAGAGCTCCCCTTTCCATTTACGTAGGTTTATGAACACACTGCACTATGCAAACATCATCTATTTAAATTTAAAATAATTAACACAACAAGATGTGATTATGATTTATTTATGTATTTGGCATGTTAGATATTTCTGTGCTTTTTCTTTTCATTTGAATGAATTCGTTGCTCCACAGAAGGATTTGTATTAGTCATCTTTACATACAATGACCACAGAACTTCACACGGGGCCTCAAAGAGGAAAATATAAACCATTTGTTTATGCTCTACAATTAAACTGAGCTCTTGTTTTGCTTTGGCCTCAATGTTTATAACTGAGCAGAATGTAAAGAACAGCAGAATTGTGTGTATATGTAACGTGCGTGCGTGTTCTGAGGGAAAAGGTCAGTT
The DNA here is from genome assembly GCA_014839995.1 of Xenentodon cancila. Classification (NCBI taxonomy): domain Eukaryota; kingdom Metazoa; phylum Chordata; class Actinopteri; order Beloniformes; family Belonidae; genus Xenentodon; species Xenentodon cancila. The sequence continues at coordinate 19,896,356 of CM026201.1, forward strand.
GTGGCCTGGTCTAACAGCACGTTGACATGGTTGCAGCTTATTTGCTGATGCTATCTGTGAGTAGGAATCTGAGTAAACAATGAGGCCCGATTATAAGTAGAGCTCTTCTTCCTCCTTCCCTTAATGTTCTCCTCCACTGATTTCACATGGCCCTTAAACCTCCATCCACATAGTTTAAACACCAATCTCTCCCTATCCTGCCATCTGTCTCACATCTAATGCAGTAAAAGTTTTATTTAAAGCCTCAAAAAGACCTGGATCCTCAGTTTCTTTCCATCCCTTAGGCCTCTTGTCTCTTTCCTTCTCTCTGTTTGCTGTTTCAGAGAATATATGACCTGCGTGTCCTTTTCTTGTTCGAACACTGCCAGATCTTTGTGCATACGCTCGGTCCTGATCTGCCTGCTGAGGATATCAACGGACGCCGCTGTACGGACTAATTATACAGGTGTATCCTAGTAGAGATAGTAACAGAGAGATGAGTTTATTAAAGCCAGAAACTTTCATTTATATTTGCACAAGTTACCACAGTGCAAAAACAGGGCTCAGATGTTTAGTTCAATAGTATCCCAATTAGAGGCAGCTTCAATTTCAAAGCACCTTGTAGTGCTTTGAAATGAAAATCATTTTCTGTTATGAAACAGGCAGAATAGGAGATATGTGACCCATTAACCTGTCTCAGGGTCTGAGGAGAGTCTGGACTGTATGAAACCTGCATCATGGAGCAGGAGGGAAGCCTTGCTTTGACCCCCGCACATCTGGAGCTGACACACTCAGAAGCACAGAGGAGATGCATAAATAACGCCCTCACATATGTACAGTCCGTTCTTCACAGGAAATGCCCAAACACTTAGCGGCAAGCACAAATATACTGCTCATCCTCAAATACGAGTTGTGTACATGTGTCTTCACATTCAGACGTATGCAGAAAACGGACAGTATGTTAGGCCCTGCAATCACATACTGACTCCGGATGCAGACGGTCCATCACTGTGGCATGAACTGTGAGTCTGCGTTTTCACTATATGTATGAAAGGACACTTGTACTTTATGGCACGTTCTTAAAGAGAAATATGAGCAAGCGACGCAGCTCTTTGAGGACATTTAACCTCCACAGATGAGCTCTGCAGAACTTGGTGGACAAAATATAAAAAGTCCAAGATCTCAGACCCAGCAAGATAGACTTTATTGTTGTGTGACGTGATAACGTTTGTGTTTAACAGAGTTTATGTGGCTAAGAGGCATTAAGCCAGCTGATTTAGGTGTTGGAGACCCTGGTTCAATTCTCTCCCACGTGACACTTATCCACATTGGTCTCACTAACACGTGGTCAGTGCTTGGAGTTAAAAACACATGATTTGGACAACTCAATGAGAAGAATGCATCATTTTCATGGACAAAATACTACAGCAGCTCTGGAGTCTGCTGCCATCTCACAATTTCTACCTGTGGATTTTGACTTGTCCATGTTTTGAATATGTGGACAAAAGTATCTACAGATGGTGCTCCTGTGTGGGTTTCTGCAGACGCTCCAGTTTCCTTTGTGGTCAAACCAGCTGCCTCTAAATTTGGCATTTGCTCACAGTCAGACCTTTACGGTGAATGTACTGAAACAGACCACGGCAAGGAGGCACGTAGAGCTGGAGAGTTTATTCTGTCAGTTCCTCCAGTTTACAAACACACCTGTTTCAGTTTGCAAGTGCTGAAATTGCTTTTGAATTTGTTTTGGTTAACAAATATGTTGCTCTCAATTAAGATTAATTGGTGTAGTGGGTAGAGTTAGCAGCCCTTCAACCTCGTCATGTGGAAGAGGAAGAGAAGGACAGATATTCTGAGAAGGAAATGGAAGGAAACAAAAGCCAAGACAAGACACGCAAGCGTCCTGCTGAGACCATGATTCACTACTCTTTGGGATGGTATACTTTACTACTGTGAGGTTTTTTGCACAGCAACCTGTTGACTCCAAAACTGATACCATCCTCAAGCAAACTCTCCTTTCAAGTCCTCTGAACTCAGAAAAAAATCTCTCCCACCCATCGTTATCCTACTTTAAACCGTTTGTCATGATGAATGGGCCGGCTGAGAGGTGAGCCGCAGAGCACCGAGTTTATATATATATATATATATATATATATATATATATATATATATATATATAGTCTCATAGGGAGCGGAGCTCTGCTGCTTGGGGACGGAGTGGGTCACTCGTGTGCTTGTTTATTTCAAAGGGCCAATCAGCCAAGCAGGTTTGTGTCAACATGAAGGACCGGGTTTCCTGTTATTACGGACCACACGCATACGTATGCACAAACCTATAATATTCTGTATGTGTTGTAATTACGTGGCAGCAGGGCATCAGTGACACATAGGACATATGTGCACCGTAGCTGCTTCCCCACACAGACACGACACAACTGCAAATGTCTTCTCCTTTGATTTGCTCACAAAGTAAAGGTATTTGATTATATATTTCATTAGTTTAGTCCCAAGTTGTTGTTTGTTTGTTTTTTCCACAGACGGTTGATAATGAGAGAAAATGTAAGCTGATAGTTATGACGCTGATGGGGTAGTGAAGTAGTTCATGGCAGCTTTTACCTGATGCTGGTGGATCATCTTTGTAACTGAAGTCCTCCTCGAACACGGCGCAGAACCACCCGTAGACACCCTCCGTCAGCACTCACAAACGTTTCCTGCTCCAACATGAATTTCTGAGACCTTTGCACCACCCACAAAATCAAAACTCTCCACAAAAACCTTTACTATACTATTTGCTGTCATACAAATAAACATTTGTCGTGGTCAGTAAATTGTCATAAATGCCCTTTCTATAAATATGATACAAAATAAACGCGTCTAAGTGGTTATCAAACTGTTCTTTTATTTTGATTAAATGTCAAACACCTTTGAATAATAATAATATAAAAACAAATATAATATTTGTGTCTTTATTTCATATGTCAGGGTGCAGGATCGCCTGCTTGACAAAGGAAAAAGGTTCATGTCCATCTTTTGCAAATCAAGGCCACTCATCTTCTTACATATGAACCTCCAAAGTCGGTGTTTCAATGCAGAGGTGTCATCGTCCTGGTTCCGAATCATCTAACTCTGGTCTGGTTCTCCTTACATTTTACATTTACTTGTTCCCTTTTTTTAAATTTCCTGTTTTATTTTGAAAGAACATCCCTGAACCTGGCTCTTATCCTTCAAATGTTTGTCAGTGTGTATATGTGTGTGTGTGTGTGTGTGTGTAGGTGTGTAAATCATCACACCTTTAGAAACGACATTTAAATGCTGGGCAGTGAAGCAAATCAACTGAAGTCCCCGTTCTGATTCTGGACTTTGAGCCTGGGGGTCGATGCTGGGGTGGTGTGATTTTTTTATGTTGTTTTACTTATTTATTTATTTTTGAGGAACAGAAAGCTTGGTAGCTGTGCCGTTCTCAGAAAGACAGTGATGGGTACTGATTGTTTCCTAAACAGACAAATGGACTTGAGTGATTTATTGGATTTAACCACGTTAAGTGGTTTCCGTGTCTACCAGAACTAATAACAGTGTCGTCTGAGTTATCAAGTGTTTGAATTCCTGAGTCTTAATCGCAATTTGTCACATTTATCTGAATCTGAACACGAAGATGTAACTTGTGAGATTATCTCATAGTTTATGTCTTACAGTGTCTTTAGTTGACACCATTATAATTCATTGTTTAATTTGTAAGTATAGTAGGGGAAAAAAATAAAGAAAAACCTCTAAAGTTCAAACTTATCTTTGTTAAGATAAGTGTCACTGATACTCTCTGTTTGATAATAGTGACCTGAAATTAGAAATAACAAAAACACGGCCTTCCGTCAGTTAATCTTAGATTAATTGCACATAAACTGTCACAAACTTTGCTGACAACCTCTGGTGGGTAAATCCCTTTTTAACTGTGCATCTGTCTGCTCTGCTTAAGCATGAAAGGTCCAGAAAGACTCTGCACCTCACTAACCACACCCACATGATGGCTATGAGGCCTAGTTTCCCATTTTGATCCCCGCTCCCTCATCCCTGCCTGTGTGAATGTTTGTCTTCCCTCGGGCTGTCTGCGGGTGTAGCATCCTGGAAATTACTTGGCACAACTGAGACCCATCAGCTTATCTCTGCACATCAGCCGTGATCTTCTCAACATTCATTGGCAGGTCGTCTTTGACGGCCTGTTGGGTAACACAGATCCTGCGCTGAGGATCTAGTCACAGTCGGTCCGGTTCCTCTCAGCGTTGTGACTGTAATTGCTCCTCTGCCACTTACCAACACTGCTGCAACAGTTTTCTGGCTGCTTGTTTTTATTCCTGCCAGCCCATCAGTCGGTCTTTGCCCGGTCACCAGCCATCAATCTTTGGATCAGTGCTTCTGCATCATTTTTCATGTGCAGGTTGACAATAAATATTCTTCAAACCATACATCATCACCACGGTCCTTTAGGTTCAGCAGCACAACTTCTTGCTCTTCTTTTTGTCTTTGCTTTCCTTTTTCTTTTTTGATTTGGCACTCTCAAAGGTTTTCTGGGCACGGCGGATAGCACTAGAGGGTTCCTGGTTCAACTCCCAGCCCTGCCGGGAGTCTTTCTGTGGACAGTTTGCATGTTCCCCTCGTTCTTGTGTGGGTTTTCTCCGGGTTCCTCCCACGGTCCAAAAACATGTATGTTAGGTTGATTGATGATTCGTAACTGTCTGGGATGTGGTTGTGCGTCTCTCTGTGGCCCTGAGATGGGCTGGCGACCTGTTCAGGGTGTATCCCTGCCCTTCACCTGTAATCAATCAATCAAACTTTAATGGTGTGTCACTTTTTATACAACACGAAGCACTTTACATAACAAAAACACAAACAATTGAAAAAGACAAAAAGGAAAAAAAAAAGATATATATAATGCATTAAAAAGAAGCAGTTACAGAAACTCTGAGTCCGCCCTGACTCAGTTTCAAATAACCAAAGTAGAAAAGGTTGTTGTTTTATTTTTAGAATTTACATAATTCACTTTGTAATTTAGATGTCTTGTGCTTGAATTTACATGACAGTTTTGTTTGTACCAGAGAAGACCACTTTTGGCATCTGTGTCACATGCACCTGGTTTTTGAAATATTTGACAGTAAACAGAAGTAAGAGAGAGAACATAAACACCTTAGATAAACTCACAGCTTACATCTTTTCCATTCAGCGCAGAGAAATAGTTTAAAGGATGTACTTGTGTACACACATGTACTACGTGCATGTGTGTCTGCGTGTTTGTGTGTAAGAGCTTGAGTACCGCCTCCCTCTGAGCGCTGAATTACTGAATGAATCGGTGCAGCAGTCGTAGTAGTTTCTGGAATGAGTGGGAGGCTGTTTGTCCTTGAGCAAGATAATGAATGCATACCAGTTTATAGGATGCTATCTCTCTCTCTCTGTCACACACACACACACACACACACACACACACACCGGATCCATCTCCGCCTCCTCTATGACCTTGTCTTTAACTGTCCTGTGGAGAAAGAGTGTGACCACAAGACTTCCTGTTGTCATTTAGTTTTCAGTCCTAATTTATTTACAGTCATGGTTACTCTTGAGCTATTACTTATGATTAATCAATACTCTTTAGATCATGACTCTTGGATGATAAAAATTAATACAAATGATTATAACTAACTGGAAAGACTTTTATTTTAAAGTAATAATAATTCATAACATAATTAAGTCATTGTTGGGAATGTTCAAATGTAATCCAGGGAAACCTCAGTCTCCATGTTCACGTGTTCAGATGTTCTTATTGAAAGACTTCAGAATAATTTGGAGACACGTTTGCAATGAAATTGAAACAGCCTCCAATATTACCACAGTTTCGTTCGGATCATAACGAGTTTTCTCTTCTCTGTTTTTATTAAAGCAGCACAGAGGAACTTTTGCAGTTTTTAGCTCTCTGGGTTCCCAGCTGCTTTTACTTCTGTTTGACCTCTTCCTCGGTCACTCTCTCATCTTTCAATACTTTCTTGAGCATCTTAGTTGCCTCTGTCATAATGTCCACACTTGTTCTTCATGTGTGACATGGTACCGTGAGGTATGTGCAGTTGTCCGACTGGGAGAGGAGCTGGGATGTACTTTTTACCGGGTTTTACCGATAGAAGGCTGATAGAAGAATGATAGAAGAATGATCACTGCAGCTATACAATGCATAAGAAACAGTAGTTAAATAGCACGTGGATTAGTGGTTGGCACTGTTGCCTCACAGCAAGAAGGTTCCTGGTTCGATTCCCCGGAAGGAGTCTTTCTGTGTGGCGTTTGCATGTTCCCCCCGTGCTTGCGTGGGTTCCCTCCGGGTACTCCGACTTCCTCCCACAGTCTAAAAACATGCATGTTAGGTTGATTGATGTTGCCCGTAGGTGTGAGCGTGAGCGTGCATGGTTGTTTGTCTTTGTATGTGCCCCTGTGATAGACTGGCGACCTGTCCAGGGTGAACACCTGCCTCTCACCTGTAATGAGTCACGATAGGCTTCGGGAGAGCCCCGTGACCCTGCAAAAGATAAAACGGATATAGAAAATGGACGGATTTCAGGTGAAGAAAAGTTTTTTTTTGTTCTGCTTTGATAGCATTGGCTTCATAGTCCAGTAGAACCAATACAACGTCATCCATTTTCTGTATCTGCTTTGTCGTGGTCGTGGTCAGAGATCCGGGGGTGCTGGAGCCTTCTCCAGTTATCATCAAAGCAAGAGGTGAGGTACACCCTGGACAGGTCAGCAGTCCACTACAGAGAAAATTGAGACCAAAGACCATCCACATCCACACAAATACCTTCGAGCAATTTAGAATGACTAATGTACCTAACATGCCAGTTGCACAGTGAAAGAAAATGGTACTCCTCATGCTTTTATGGATTTGTTCAAATTTATTTCTATAGCACATTTAAACAGCTTAAATGAACTAAAGTACTGTGCAAAGTATATAAAGTAAATATATAGTCATGAGTAGAACACAGAAAGAAGACAGAGGCCGAAGCCAGCTGACGGGTGCCAACGTCTACACTCAGGAAACGCATCGTTCCTTTGTTCAGTGAAGCGTCTCGCTGGTCAAGAGCAAAGCAACCACGCAATTTGACTTCCTGCCACCAGTCAGGTTTCCATTACCCCTAGATTTGCACAAAACCTAAGCCATAAATCAATCAATTCTCACCCTAATATTCCAACAATACATATAGTTTGGCAGTAAGGCTCCCTGCCCATGCAGAATACTGTATACTCAGTAAGTTGGGGGTGATGCACAATAACTTAACCATACTTCCCTAAAGCTTGGAGTTGGAGCCTGCTGGTGGATGCTGGGGTGCTGGTGGGATTATCGAGCAGCAGCACTCTTGGCAGTTGTGCGTTGGTTGGCAGGGCAGAGCCGTCCACCCTCTGCTCCTCAAATAGACAAATCGACCAGAGGTTTTTAATTGGAAGGAACCATCTAGAGGGGTGTGTGTGAACATAAAATGCCGCTGTCGTGTGCCAACTAGGACTGGCTCCAGCGTCGCCTCATTCATCTCATCACTTAATCTTATTTACTTTAAAGTGGATCTTTTAAATGGCTTCTAGAAGAAGTTGCAACATCAGTGCAGGAAGATCTTGCAGCCCTTAAAGATGATTGTACTGACTTTAAGCACAGGTAGGATGAAATCGGAAAAGAAATGGAACAATAGCTGCCAATGTTAAGTGTTCAAATTACTTTTATTTTTCTCATTCTGCATTCAGCTGCAGAGCCTATTAAGCTTTCTGTCTGGAACACTCCCTTCCAGTGCTTGTTTCTTTAAGGTCCAGCTTGCTCTGATTGGGCAGATGATCAGGCAAAAATAGGAGATGAATAGAAACAAATGCTCTCTCTGTGTCTGAACGTGTGCCAAGCAACGATGAACCGTCCCGTTTCAAAAGCAAAGCCAATGCACTAATGCTTGAAATCTCCTAAAGTAAGCCACAGGAGGAAGACTACTGTGGCAGGTAAAAAAGAGCAGTATGTGGGAATATCGGAAAACTCACTCTCAATCTGAGACTGATTCCTGACTGTTTAACTGACAGTGAATATAGAGTATAAATGACAGTAAAGCAGGGTTGTGCCAATGTGCAAGATTCCAAGATGATCAAACCAGTCAGTGACATCAACTTGTCTCTGTCCATCTGTTTTACATATATGTGGGAAATGAACACTTACAAGGTATTGTACAAATATCTGATATACAAATGTGGGCAAGTCCTCTCAGAAACTAGAGCAGCAGTGCTTTCCGCTTTACTTTGGGGTTTGTGCCTCTGCAGACCAGACCTTTTAGACCTATGTAGCACAGTGCATGGTAGACAAAAGTTCAGATTGCATAACAATGCTACAGTGAAAACAATAAAAACAAAATAAAATCTGGCTGGTTTGATATCCTTCTTAGTTGGGTGATATGAATACCAAATCATAAAAAAAAGAAAAGCAATAATAATGAAAGCTCCCAAATTCCTTAGAGCCCAATTCAGTTAAGTAAGAACAAGTCGTGTTTATCCACAGAGACTCACCCACAGGGCACCTTCACACTTACCACACCTCAACCAACCAGAGGGGTCCCACAAAATACATGTTGTTAACGGTTTATTTGCCATGACTAGAAACCTAAATTACACCTGTTCAGAAATAAGTGGAAGAGGAATCTGCATTTGATGAATTTTCATCACGGATTTGTGAATTCAGCCTGTCCTTTCATCAGCTCTTGGTGCCTTTCTCATGAAATGCTTGAGGCCGAGAAGGATGTTTGAGGCACACTGGACAGAAGAAGGTGCATGAAGTGATGACTTGAAAGATGGACAACACACACACACAAACATCTCTCTCTCTCTGCAGAAACACTGACTTCAGGTCAAAAGAATGAAGTCTTATCGCTGCAAAAAAAACGTGAAATTCCTCACTGGTCAAAGAAAACAGTCGGAGCATGTTTTTGCGACTAGGTCTGTGTATAGTCAGCGTCTGTCTGTGTATACAGTCATGCAGGATGTGTCGCCACATCAGTGAAGTGGTCTCGTTTATAAGAACAACTAATAAAATCTTATGTTTTTTTTCTCTTACGCTCTCGTCTCTAGTAGTGACATTCATTTGTCCTTCCCTCGCCAGCAACAGTCACAAATCATCCTGCTTATTTATATCGTCCTGCAGTGTCATTCCCTCTCTAAAATCCACTTGTCTAAAATTGGTGAAGACAGTTTAAGTATTTTCAAGAAACATATAGCCAGAAATTTGTGTCTAATTGTCTTGTTGCAGCTATCTGCAAAAACTCTCAATGCTCCAGCACATACATATTTGTTTACACAGGCTTTCTTTTTTTTCTTTTTTTTTCATCTTTTATTTTTCTGGACTCCTTAACGGATCTCAGAACTAAGCAATTGTAATCTCAAAAAAACAACACATGACATGTTACACTGCGTAATTATTTGTTCAACAAATATTAATTACAAATACAGATGCAGTGTGTGAATAAATAAATCTGTGCTGCCTCCACGGGACCTAATGGGCTCAGTAGCAGCTGGGGGTCCCAGGAAATTCACCAAAAATGTGAAAGAGTGCAATGCTTGGAGAAAGGTGAGGAGCAACTTTGTGGAGAAGAGTGGGCCTCGTCTTCAATGGCAGATGATAAAATCAGACAGATAAAATCAGACAGATGACAATTCCTTCAACTTGCTGCTGCTAAAGGTGTTTCAACTAACAACTGAATTATGTGGTGAAGACTTGCACGCACCGCTTCTGTCTTGGCATTGCATTGATTCAAACAGCTGCCGCTCCACTGATGCAGAAGTTCCTGGAGGAGACTATGTTTGGGCTGTCGGACGTCTGGCAGTTTACAGTCACTAGTGTACGGTCAATACGGAAAATCACCAACTCACCAAACATTTGTGTTTTTGTTTGAAGACGCTGGAATACCAAGAGAAAAAGCCATGCGGGCACACGGGGCGCATGCAAAGTCCACGTAGAAGGTCCCAAATCAGTGTCCAACCACAAACTACCAAAACCACTGTCTTCCAGCTGTTACAAAGCAAAAATATACCGTATATCTCCAACCTTAACCACAGGTCCTTAACCACAGTCCTAAAAAAATATGGTGTCTCATAGGTGTCCGTTTTGGGGGCTAGTTTATTTTTATTTATTTTTTTTTTTATACTTTCTAACTTTTTTTGACAAGACACAACACAAAACTGAGGACCAAAAACAGTCAACCGCAGACATACCTAAAGCCATGCTCAAGTAATACATAGAAATAACAAGCAGAGAGAAAGTGAAATAAAAGTAATTAGAAAAAAAAGAGACACAATATAAACTATTCAAATCAAAGCATACATACGTCACAGCAGCATGAACGTAACCGAGTAACTGAGATCCAGTTAACAATATTCATCCAGGCATTTCAGTTGGGAGATTCTCCGTGAACATAATAAAAGCTTGCAATACTCTGAATAACATGTGTAATTCATCCTTTGACAAGCAGGTTCTTTTTTTTTTTCCAGGAGAGTTCAGTTTTTAACTTCTGAGAACCGAAATCCCACCAGCAGTGGCAGGTTGGATTTCCATTTTAGTGCTATACATTTTTTTGAATTATAAGACTTGTGTAAGTTTGACCGTGTAACGATGATCAAATTTCAACTTTGAGAGGTTATCCAAAAAGCCATATTTCATTTCTTCCACTGGGAAGGAAAATCCGTGGATTTTGAATATAGCATCCCAGACCCCCTGCCAAAAACTGTAGTGTTTAATGCACGGCCATGTGGAGTCTTCTGTATCACATCCACAGCAAAGAGACTATAGCCTAGTACTATAAGAAATGCAATTTAGAAAGGGCTTGGAGTAGGAAATTAGACTGAATCAGCCTGTATCTTAAGTTCAGTATGCATAAGATGCCTTTTTTTCCATATTTCTGAGGAAATCTTTACACCCAAAATCATTTTCCTATCTAATTTTAGATATTTCCATTTTAATACCTGGCTATAAAGGTTCTTCCTTTCTTTTCTTCCTTTCATGGACATCGTATCCAGTGACATGCCGATTATTTTTACATTTATACTGATAACATGCAGCTTTATTTACCTGTTAGAGCCCTCGATACGCTAAGTTCACTTCTTGACTGTCTTCCAACTGTTAAAAATGTACTAATATCAGATTACCAAACTTTTAAGCAGAAAGATCCAATGTTCCAGAACTTGGAGGTCCTCAGATCTGGGATTCAAAATACTGAAAAAAGTCCTGGTAGAGCATTAATTGCTCATCCCTTCTTTTTTAAGCTAAGTGGACAACGTAACATTTGATAGGACTTTGTTATTAACAGCAAAGCACATGACGGGAAAAAAAAGAAAACCGTTTTGACTTCGCATTACCAAGCAAATGCAGCAGTATTTGTAGTTGAATTTATGGGTGTCAATAAAGACGGGAAAGTCTGCTAGTTCTTCTCTGCTGTGTGTAAGTTTCATCCACCCAGTTTCTATACCTGCTTCATCCTGTTCAGGGTCACGGAGGAAGCTGGAAGCTACCCCAGCTGTCAGGCCCGGAACAGTACCCTACAAATCTGAGAGGCTCATTGAATAACATATTTTCAGCCCCAGCCGACCCCCACGGTTGACACGACGGTGTCTTTGAGCTGGTATTCACTTCACATGTCCCAATATGTGCTCGCAGATACAGAATACAGACGTAGAGACAAACTCCTGCCGGTAAAGTCCATTTAAAGCAGCACAAGGGACTATGTTGATGTTCAGGTGTCAGTCTCCATTTCTTTTGTAGAAATATTCACTTGCTTTTAGGAAGCACTGTCTGATGTCAGAGGTGTGTTTGGTGATATTTCACCATCAATTGACTGACCGAGCGACTGAACATGTTTTTAACCAAGCTCTGCTCTGGATTTTTTTTAGGTTCGACGATTGTACATCTTCATAAGTGCAGACTTAAATGTTTGCTTGTGTTTACAACTGTTGCCTCTGTTTCCATGAGGTTCTGTCACCTCCTCATCCCGGTTTACGGCTCTCCCTCCTTCCACCATGGAAAGACTGATGACAATGTGGATCCATGAGCTATTATGTGCGACATCTTTTTTTTAAGAGAATAAAGAAAGACATAGCAATACAGGAAACAAGTCCAAATACCCTCCTCCTCACCTGATGAGGCCGAGCCTGCTGTGTCCATGGAGGGATGGAGCAGTACGGAGGTGGGAATGCTGGGATGCAGGATGGACGGCTTGTTAAGAGGGCGGTGAGGTATTACTTTAAAAGGTTCTCTCCTCCCCCGTCGGAAGTCAGCGGGACAGGCGGTCGAGAGCTTTTCCAGAGGATGGGAAACCTGGAGGCTGGGATTACTGCTCATTTTGGGAAGGCACTTAGTGAAGCTGGAGCAGAGGCACCAGGCTGGAAACCTTAACATGCACTCAGTAGTTTAGCATTTATTCAGACATTTCTATCCCTTATTAGACATTTTATCATGTTTCCCTTAAATGTGACCTGAAATGGTTTTAATTCAAATGCGGCGCCTCATTTTGAGCTTTTAATGAGCGTCTCCTCTGTGGATGAGAGAGGGTTAAAAGACTCGCTGGTGGTGCTTTCACTGGTTTGGGAGATTGTGCTTTAATCACGTTTCTCCTCTTTTGTCTTATGTGTTTTAACACCTGGTAATAAACTGTTTGTTGTTTAATCTCTTTAATCAGTTACTTAGCTTGGCATTGCTTTGCAAGACCCATTTGTTTGTAAAACGGGCCTTAAAATAAACTGCCAACAATATATCTAGTATAGTTGGTATATCAGGATATCTTTCCAAAAGTATATTGAAATAGGGATGCATGAAAACGAGGATTAAGTTATGTTCAGCTGAGTTGGTGGCTGTGGCTCAGGTGATAAAGCGGTTTCACCTGCCATCACATGACAGGTGTGGGTGTAAGGATAATAGAGGTGCTTGAGGAACCAGTCAGCTGGACTGACAAGAGGATCCAAAACAGAAAAAGTGACTAATAAAAGTGCTCTAAAATCACAGATCTCAGCCACTGTCTTGTTTTTTGTTTTTTTTTTCAGAACCGTCATCTTAAACCGTTGAATAAATATTATTCAAACTTTTACACCGAGTGATGACAAAAAGAACAAATCCAACTGTGGACTTGAGTACTGCACAATTACTCAGATTCACAAGGCATCGCCGGGTTTTTGCATACATGAGATGCACAGATTGTATCAGTGAATTTATAAGTCAGGATGTGTCCCTGAAAGGCTAACTCGGTTTGCACCATCGCAGGTCTCATCTGAGCAAGTAAACTACGTGAGTGTAACATTACACGGACGGGAAGTTAAACTTACAAAATTCAGCTACAGTTGGTCATTTGTCAGAGCTTTATTCGAGGACCGACGTTTGATTACACAGTGGTTGTCCATCAAGATCCATTCTGTAGGTCGGCTGCTTTCATTCCAGCTGCATAAGACTATACAAATGGCCACTTTGATATATTTTTCAAATTGTGTAATTTCTCCACGTATCAACGGTTATTCAAATTCACAAATGCATTAAAAGCCCTTGATAAAAGTGTCTGTGGGTTTTGTGTGTTTTACAGAGTGTGTACTTTTGTGTCAAGTCGCCCTGCAGTGGGACAGTTACTCAGCCTGTGGATGAATGAGGTCTGTGGCGGAGTATTTTGTGTGTTTGTACGAGAGTGGACTGGAAGAGGGAGTGGAGGGGACAGAGAGGAGGAACAGAGGGACGTTAGTGAGTGATTCTCCAGATGAGATCTAATATGTGATCCTAAAGAGACGTTTTCTCATGGGCTCACCGCATGAATACAAATTCATCACGCCACCCGCCCTGCATGGGAAGGACGGATGCACCTTGCTTCAACCCGCCATGGAGACGTACAGCCTCCTTTTTTCTTTTTTTCTTTTTTTTTTTTTTTTTACATCAACGTTTACTTCCATCCAATCACAAAACTCAACTGTGGTGACTTCATGGCAGCTCTCATGAGTCATCCATTCATACCTCTGTTTTGGGATTGAATCTGCCTGCTCTTATTGAGTGTCATGGGTATTTATAATTTCGAAGCAAGCATGTTGGCCAAAAAGTAAAATGTTGCCAATGAAATGCATCAGGTGAGTTTGGTGAAGGAGGAAAGACAGGGAAACAAAACCTCTCTGGGAACGCCTCAACTGAGATTGTCTGCATGTGTGTGGGTAATGTTTGGTTTCATTTTTAGTGTGCCTATGTTTGCATTAGATCATGTGCGAGCAGGTGTGTTTTTGCGGGTCAAAGGGACGTAGATCAGAGTCTGTAAATGTACTGGGGGCCAGTCGTGGTGACATCACTACTTTAGGAGATCTGAGTGGCCAGGAAAGTCCATTAGAGTTAAACTAGGTTTACCAGCTGGACACTTTGTGTAAGAGGAAAAAGTGTGTGGAAGTGTGTGTCTGCGAGAGAGAGAGCAAGAGAGAGAGAGAGAGAGAGAGAGAGAGAGAGAGAGAGAGGAAAGTGGGAGGAGATACAAAAGGGAGGAACAGAGTGGAGAGGAAAGGAGAGAGATATAGTGAGGAGGTTTAGAAACAAGAGGGAGTTGTTGCCGGTGATACAGTTCAGACAGACACACAACTCACTTCACACCTGCAGTTTCTGGTGGCACTACCAGCTTCTTTCAAACATCCAGGGCTGCAAGCGCAGGCGAAAGAGAAAGGGTGGAGCTTACATTAGGAGGTCAGGCAGGCAAAAGGGGGAAGCCGGTGGATATTTTTAAGAATTTGCTTATCTGACAGTGACAACAGGATGAGAAGCTGAGCGAGTGAGCAGGGAGGAAAAGAAAACATGGAGCGAGCAGCAGTGTTACCCATAGTCACTTAGGAGACAGAGGAGAGACATGCAAAGTCTGAGAGGAGAAACTCTGAGAGGAGTACAAAAAAAGAGACAGAGAAAGGTAAACAGTCCACCTTGTTCATTCTATCCAAAGGAGCAAGAGAACGAGCCACGGGATCGAAACACTGGAGCTCAAGGATAAACCATGGACTCTGCATACATCCCACCACACCTGGACGTGAGTACTACATCCCCAGCCCTCTAACACACACACACACACACACACACACACACACACACACACACACACACACACACACACATATCAGACTGTCAAGCAGCGGGCCACAGGAACTCTGCTGCTGAAACCATTAGTCACTCTGGGGACAGCACACACATTCGCGCGCTGCTGGCAGGTTGTGTTGCTCAATCAAAATCTCTTTCGGTAAGCAGCATGTCTGAGAATAATGCCCCCGTTCAGAGTTCAAAGAGCACAACACACCCCTGCTTCAGCGTACGCAGCATGAACTGGCCCTCAAGACTGAAAATACAGGCGCTTTAATGTGAAAAGCAGAGCTGTGTTTTTGTTCTGTATTTCACATGGGTTTAGCTGTCAGACGTACAACGAGAGCGGTCTCCGAGCTCTCGGCAGTCGTGGCTCTGACGTTCGGTGTTTCAACTGCAGCCGGCGGAGGCCGGTTGCGCCTTAGCGGGCTTCCTGTAAACCACAATGCACTTATGGCACTGAGCCTGCTGAAGAGAAGGATGAAACTTTTTGACACTCTTTTCATACCCACTCACGTGAAACGGAGGCCAGAGCGCTTTGGTTCAGCGTGAGTGAGTGAGTGAGTGAGTGAGTGAGTGAGTGAGTGAGTGAGTGAGTGAGTGAGTGAGTGAGTGAGTGAGTGAGTGAGTGAGTGAGTGAGTGAGTGAGTGAGTGAGTGAGTGAGTGAGTGAGTGAGGATGTGCTTCCTAAATAAGTCGGGTGGAGCACGCATTCACCAGGTCCACTCAGCTTTTATTCAGCTCGGTCTCGCGTTCTTCCCGACCCTGCTCCTTCACGGGTTCATGTATCTGCATGTGTGTGCGCTCATGTTTTCTGGCTGTTCGAGTGCGTCGTCCACGCTCCCATCAGGAACATGTGTGTCTGCACACGCAGAGCCGCTGCTAATCAGCCCAACTGGTTTGAATTAGACTGTCGTTCTAACAGAATCACACAAAATCTCCCAGCAGCCCACCTGAAATATTCTCCTACTGATTTCATATGTCACATCCTAGAAAGGGAGACGTTCCTTCATATTATATATTAGCGCCACTGCTCAAACTAAAGACAATTTAAGAGGAGAAACGGTGCAGTCATTACCTCACTTATATAGTTCACAGGCTGTGGACAGAGTGCTGCAATGAATACAGATGTATCCTGAAGTCCTCGCAGGTGTGTATGTGCACAATGAACGCCGTATGTTGACTCGTGAGGCTGACATAATATTTTATTATCCCGCCAAGTATTTGTTCAGAGAGCAAAAATGAACCCTGTGGCATGTATGCTGCGCATATCAGGTTCTGAAAGAAAGGGACGGCTGCACAGATAAGTGAGAGCTGGGAGAAGGCGGAGAGAGGGGGGGAATCAGGGAGAGTGAAAGGAGGAATTTGGGAAAAGAAACACGGGAAGAACAACAGGAAGGGAAAGTTTTGGGACCAGGCGTAACATGAAGACAGCGGCGGTGGATAAATCAGCCAGAGGCGGTGACACTCCAGCCTCCCGGCCCGGCAACAGTCTGCCGCACTCTTCCGCAAAAACACCATTCATTAAGGACTTAGGAAAAAAAGAGCCACATTAAATGTGGAGAGAAGAAAAAAAATGGTGTGAGTGATAGCGTAATGGGAAGGTGTTGGAGAAATAAACAAAAACAGATATTCCTTACTTGGAAGAGACGGGGGGAGGAAGAAGAGGAGCTGTTACAGAGAGGAGCGCTGGAAGTGAAATTAAGGAAAGTTAATAATGAGGAAAGCGCGTATGTACAGAGATGAATATGGCAGCAAGGAAGACAAAGCAACAGGACAAAGTTCGAGGAATGCAAAGAGGAAGAAGGAAGGGGAAAGGGAGCAGGGTTTGAAATAAACAGATAAAAAGAGAGACAGACGTCAGAGGTTAGAGGTTTTAATCAGCGAGTTCAGAAAGACACACAGCATGGCAGCAACGCCGCTCGTCTGCCGCACGACAGGGTCACGCTCCTGTCTCACTCAGAGGTCAGGCCACATCTAATATGTCTAATAAACGGAGTTGCACGCTTGCACGCCGGGAAGAGGTGCGCGAATGCTGCCTCCAGACCCTCATAGGATCGCCTCAACCTTATCTATGACCTAATTGTACACGATCCTCCCAAAGCTTTCAATATTTCATGTTCAAGCTCCACTTAATCCAGACAGGAAACAATTTTTTTTTAAAAAGATAGATAAAAGGAGGAACCGTGTGGGCGTAATCATAAAAATGTCAGTTTTTCTGGCCAAGTGGAATGAATTGACATCAGAGTGGGAGGCACCCTCATTTAAATGACACATGAAGCAGCTCGGCAACCTGAACACCGTCACTGAGGGAGAGAAGAGTGGCTGAACGGTACATGGCTACTTGTTGAAGGGCAAGCTGCCCACCTTCCTTCTTTTCCTCTGTTTCTCTGCCTCACACAGGCTGCAACACACCCTTCAGTGTGACGGCTGAACCTTTGCACCTCAGAATCGCCTGGTCTGTTTTGTAGGTGAGGAAAGTACAGGAGAGAGGCGGTGCTGTTGTCCTTAATCTGCTTTACAAGCTCCACAGGATTTGGGAGAGGCCGTCCAGCAGAGCGTCCCATCTGTAATTGTCCTCTGCTGCGCTGCCTCAGGTGAAACAGTCCTGGGTGGGGACGCGGGAGTTTAATGGATAGCTCGCGACAATCCCACGCTTGGAATTGGCTGGATTTCCCAGGCCTGACCTTTAAACCGCATACCACAAGAACCGCACACATTCACACGACCGAGCACGCATAAAAATATACACGCCTTCACACCTGTGACCTCTCTTAAACCCCGTTTGTGGCAGTGTGGCAAGATTAGCTGTCATTACAGCGTCATTATGTGTTCACTCAGCCATAAACAGCACTGTTATCTCTCTTTAGAGGCCTTAATCGATTATCTGTCCCTTACAGAGAGAGTGATACAGCTATCATACGAGAAAAGAGATTACACCAAACCTGAACTGCTTCAACAGGCAGCTGAGCAGGTGGATTTTCTATCAAGATGGGAGAGTACATTTTTGTTTTCTACTCTTCTGGTGTTTATTTATGGTTCAGATTGTTTTTTATTATTTTTTTCCCTTCTTGTCACACATTTTCACGTCTTTGCACTAACCTTTTGACACCTAACCGCGACCCTTTCAGGTCAGGGGGGCTCTTACCTCGCCAGCTTGTAATTATTCTCTCAGTTATTTACACCTTCAAAGACAGAGATTTTTTTTTTGGGTCAGACTGGTAATTGTGTGACCCGGGTCTGTGATCGAGTGGTTCCCACTATGAGGGAGATGATCAACCGCTCTGAGTCAGCTGAAAGGCGAATAACAACCGACAAAGTCAAGATGAGCTGAGAGAGCAACAGTGGTGCGACATGAGATCCAAAACTCAATCTGGATCCGGATTCAAATGAAAAATGATTTTGTTTTTAGTCATTCGAACATTTGTATTAAGTTAATGAGGAGATTTCTGTGGAGAAGAGCGGAGATCAAACACAACAAAATTCAAAAGATTTTTTGTGTTTGTGGAAATAATCTTTGCCGTGGAGCAAACTGCAGGAGTAATAGTAGATAATCAAGTTCAGTTAAACGTAAAAGCAAGAAAAATATCAATTTCCTTGTATATTTAAGCATATCTTTATGTAAAACATCACTCTTAAGGAGGGTTCCCGGCCTGTTTTCCTGGTTTCCACAGAAACCTCTGAAACAAGCCTCCCCACCTTTTGTACAGTCTTGACTGTCAATACTTTTTAAAAAATAACATCTTATATCGTATTAAAGTCACTTGTTAGGTCACAGTTTTACCTAATGACAGATATAAGTAAATAATGTTTGTTTGATTGGGGGTTGTTGTTTTTTTTGGATTTTCTTTGTCAGCCAGAGATGGACATGTGGTTTTGGAGCTGTGTTCTCCTGTTCTGTGAGTTTATATTTGTTTTAAAAAACTGGAAAAAATTCACTTTTTTTTTACACAAAACACAGGGGAACGTAAGGGTCACCCCGACTTTACCAAAGCCCACTTCCACAACTGTGGGACTGGAGTACAGAAAAGACCTTTCTGACAAGAATCTGGAGAAGAAGAAAAAAACAGGAAACAAATTCAGATTTCTCCTTTTTATTTGTTTTGTTCTGTGGCAACCAAAAGATATTAAACATTTGAATAGTAATTAATAACTGGCTTTAAAAGTAACCTAGAAACAGATAACTTAACCTAACCTAACTTAACCTCTGTCATTACTGATTAAATAAAAAGTATTTTGAGTACTGAAATGATTCACCCTAAAACCGCGTTCCCGTCTCTACAGGAAAAATATAAAAATATGTCAGACTCTCAGAGTCAACTTCGCTGACACTGTCAAACTTTAACTCATGACTTAAGATTAGATCTGAACAAAGTCACTTTTAATTGATGGCAAAATACTGCATATCACTACAGAGCATCTTTGCATAGTCGAGATTTCCTGAGAATTCAAGACAGACTTCTCTTCCTTAATCTTAAGCAAGGCTTCTCTGTTTCCTCTGATAATCAGTGTTTCTATCTATGTTATTATTCTTAAAGAGGGTGCATCTACATGCTGCTAGTAGAGAAATCAATGTGCAATAGTTACTGTTATTTAACTTACTTATTTAAGATGAATTATCTAACACTAAAGTAGCAACATGAGAGTGCATTTCATCCAAGACAGGCTGGGATTTTCAAAGATTTGAAGAACAGAAGCCAGATCAAAGTTTATCTTTGCCCACCCTGCATGTGCCCAGCAAGTTTAATGGAATTCCATTTTTGTGATTCTGTTATAAACCTGCAGATTAAAACAGATTATTTGCTTCTCGTCCGTTCTCACAATACAAAGCAGTCGTCTCATTTCAAAGAAATCCAGGACTTGACCCTAATATTACCCCAAACTAACCCATCAGTATGAAACAACGATGACTGCGAAATGTAACATGTTTTTATATACTGTTAGATCAATTTGGTGCCTAAGTAATCAACCCGTGAAGTATCTCTTTCTATATTCTGTATATGCATAATCTAAAAGTCAATATCATTAGATAGAAATACTTGTTTTCTTCTCTTCCTCATGACAAAGTTGTGGCGGTCAGCTGAATGCTTTAGTTCCTGGAATCTGTTGATTTGAGGAAAAGGAAGAGACACAAAGATCTGACTCTATAACTGCCTACATGTCACCATCCACGGTGGTACACTGGAAATGTGGGTGCACAAGGCCCTGATACCTTTCACTAATAAACACAAAACACATTAAACGTACAGCTAGAGGCCGGTTATTTACTCCTGCTTAGACGCCCGGTGAGATATACGGGTCTTTCGGGTATGAAGCTGTCCATAAATTAGCAAAGAATAAACAAAGAACGACTGTTTCAGCCACCAGGAGTAACAAGCAAACAACTTTGTGATGTAAAGTGCACCGTAAACGTCTTGAACATATGCCACATGACGGTAGACCGCTAATGAGAAATTAGTGTGTCCAGGAAGGAGAAGACGTGTGTGATATACAGAGTTCAAGAGCATCTCTTTTGCAGATTTCTCAACCAATAACGTGCTATTATGTCACATTATTTATTTATTTTATGAAATATAAACTATGGAATCCTCTATATTTATAGTCCAAAAACTAAAGGAGACAAACCTGTACATGCCATCGCAGATTGTTTTTCTCTTGATGTTTTGGTGGCTTCTGATTTTTGTTCATCTTTTCTTCTGCTCTTCTTTTCTTTACCACATCCTCCCTCCAGGTCCATCATGCTCCCTGCTAACCTCCTGCTCCTCATGTTCTTGCTGCTACCTCAAGCCTCGTTTGGTCGCCAAGGTGGAAACACCAGCGAGACTGATCATGGCAAGGTGTCCACAGCACCTTCCCCCTCCTCACCCACCCCGTCCCTCCTGGATCCCAGTCTGGCTCAGACCATCCAAACCCTCCTCTTGAGCCGGCTGGGCCTGCAGTCTCGTCCCGACCCGCGGCCTGGTGTGCCGGTGCCAAAATACCTCCTTGATCTTTACCGCTTTCATCAGCAGCGTTACCATCTAGTGGAAGACCCCTCATTTAGTTTCCCGAGCCAGCACATTCAGCAGGCCAACACTGTACGCAGTTTTCACCACAGCGGTAAGCTTACCAACACGCCATGATGATCCTCACATCTTCTGGAGGAACATGTTTTTCAAGAATTAAACTATGGTCCTGTTTAGAGTTAAATAGTTGACAAAGCAGCGTACACTCTGGTGTCTGGTGGGGATGCATCCATTTGTTATGTAGTGTCTGGGTAGAACATGCGTAGATACATATGCTTCACAAAGGACTTTGGGCTTGACTGAGGATTATTTGAACTTCACATCTTGCTCCTGAGATCATGTCTGGATGAAAGTCTGGGTACCAAGGCAAACATTTGTTGTCCGGACCCCTCTTGACCTCACACTTCCTTTATCTCCAGCATCAGCTCAGGAATTAAGGCCTCAAATAGGAGAATCCTTGATGAGAAAATGAATCCTTCAGCCGGTTTGCTGAAGTAAGAGAAACTGATACCATTACACATCAGAACTAATCTCTAATCGTTATTCATGTCAATGATGAACAATCACGAATCTATCTGGAAAGTGCATATCTTCGTCATCAACGAGAGCTGCCTTCAATGGCAAAAGAGTTGACAGCTGATCGCACGAGGGCTGATATTTCTTAATATAATGACCCCCCAAACCCCCTAAAAATAATCATGTCAGCATAAAGCGGAGGCAGGAATCTTCATTGCCCAGTTGCCGTGTGGCCCTGATCCTGATAGAACATGCACCATTTACTTCTTCAGCTTTGAAGTATGAATATAAGGTGTGTTTTCTTTAGCAGGGGTTCCGCGTAGAACCGCCAGACAGGAACCGGTAACAGGGAGCCCCTCCTTTCTCCCTTCAGCTGGCGTGTCCCCATTAGGCCTGGAATATACTAGCAGTTTGTCCAAATGTCGGCGTCCGTTCGTGGACACAACCAGCTGCATTGTGAGCATTTATTGGTTCAGTGCTATGCGGCCTGTACGTGTGATACCAGCAGCTGCCACTAGGTGGAAGATTGAAACAGCCGCAAAATATACAACAAGGAAACTGTTGGAAGAGGATGTTATCGTTTTAAATATTGAGGAAATAAAAACTTCTAAAATGTCAAAACACAAATTAGAAAATTAACTACATTTTAATGATGAGTTACTTTGACTCCCAGCGGAAATAAATGTTTGTTGGAAAATATGTGTGAAGGCAGATTTCATTTGGTTAACAAGAGAAAAAGTGATTAGAATTTTTTTTTCTTACTGTGAAGGATGCCACAAAGAGACCCGTGTAAATGAAAATGTTCAGACACATCACAACACAGCTATGAAGAAAAAACCCCTCCAGAGTGATCTCGCCCTGAGAAAATGTATTGTTGTCAGTGGAATTCTCCCAGCTGGTTTCCATGTTTGGACTGAACTGGTTTTGTCTCGGTCTTGGCAGAGAAAACAGCGGTGCATCAGAGACGGTTGTCAGGACATTAAAAGAACGCCATTTGAATCATTGTCTGGTTCTCTGGTTTTACCGATGCGGTGAATTGATGACGGGAAACACCAGCACTGTATTTAACTGTGCTCCGTGAGGTTTGTATGTATAGACTGTAAAATGTGACGACCTGTTGCATCAGATTGCTCGACCTGACCAGCACTACACCAGCCCAGCAGGTTACAGAGCTGCTGACCGTTCCTACCCACTCGTATGTCGTGAACTAGTGCCACTAGCGGTCAACGGTATATTACAGTCTGCATATGCGTTACGTGTTTTTTTGATTACATGCTCGACCGACGTGTCAAATAAACGCAGGACACGCGTGGCACCCAAAATGCATTCACATACATGTTAACTGCTGGTATATTCCAGGCTTTAAACTGTAGCACCCTTGACCGAACAAATAACCCTGCTTACCACATGATGGCAGTAATGCCTATTTTTGGCTGTGCACAAACGGTAAACAGCATAAAAGGAGACAAAAAAGAAGAAAGCAGCATAAGAGGACAGAGAAGAAGAACCAGGTACACGTGGAAAGGACAGAGATGTGTCTTGCATTGTTATTTGCTTTTTTTTTTCAGCATGCACCTATACTGTAGCACATAACAATCAGTCCTGTAGTCTTGCCTGAACTTACGTTTAAAATATTTCTCTGAGCACAGATGCACTCAGATGCACACAGATAAAAAACACGCCCCTTCATGTACTTGTACTAAAGGTTATAATGTGTTGTTGAATGCGAATGTGAGACAAAGCAACAACCATGAAAAGTGGACTCTAGCTTTGATCTTTAGGGGACTGGTTACTTATCAGATCATGACAGTTTGATGCAGTGAGACTGTCATTGGTGCTTTACAGGTGCATATAAGTAACGTTCAGCTAAAAGAGCAAGCATTATTGAAAACTAGTTTTTGAGCGTTGGGAACTTGCAAATGTCTGATGTTTGCTGCCACGTAAAGCTATAGATTAAATCACACTAAACTCCTATATTCCCTTGTTTCTCTTCTTCTCAGAGCCCCTTGAAGACAGCCCCAAAGTAAAGGATAATACAAGAGTGCACATCTCCTTCAATATCTCCTCCATCCCTCAGGATGAGACGTTGCTCTCTGCAGAGCTTCGACTCCTTCGCAGCGACAGAGCTTCCCTGGGCCCTGGACCCCACAGACTGAACCTTTACCTCTCTAAACAACAGGAGGATCCTGAGCCCACTCTGCTAGAGACACGGTTACTCACCAATGGGCTCCGCAAGCAGAAACCAAGTGGTTTCTGGGAGGCATTTAGTTTAGGTGCAGATCTCCTTCACAGCACCCATGCTGGGGCCGGCAGACTGGACTTCCTCCTGGAGGTCAAACCTGAGAACAACACGTCCATTCCTGAAAAGAGCGTCTCCTCCGCTGCAGTTGAGGATAAGATAGAGAAGCAAAAAGAGGGACACCTAAGGGTGTGCAGGTCCGTGGGGCAGGACGATCACAGCTGGGCGCAGGAGAGACCCCTCTTGGTGACTTACAGTCATGATGGCCGTGGAGAACCTTTAATCAAACATAATAGGAAAACGTCTGGAAATGGCCAGAGGATGAGAGGAAGGAAAGGATCGAAAACAAGGGCCAGAAGTAACACCAAGAGCCACAACAGAGACCAAGGCTGGGGGAGGGCCAAAAAAAATGGTTATGCTATGGAGGGCTGGGGGGGCGATAAAGGAGGGGTCAGCTGGAGTGACCGCGGAAGGGTGAAAAGAAATGGTGGTCATTCTGCAAAACTGAAGCGCCTTTCCCGTGGCAGATGCCGCCGTCATCCTCTGTATGTAGATTTCAAAGATGTAGGCTGGCACAAGTGGATCATCGCTCCCAGCGGCTACGATGCCTTCTTTTGCCTGGGAGAGTGCCGTTATCCTTTGGCTGACCACATGAATGCCTCCAGCCATGCCGTGGTTCAAACTATGGTAAACTCTGTAAACGCAGCTGTGCCCCGGGCCTGCTGCGTCCCCACCTCCCTCAGCCCCATTGCCCTACTCTACCTCGACCCTCAGGATCGAGTTGTGCTGAAGAACTATCAGGACATGGTGGTGGAGAGCTGCGGCTGCTGGTAGAGGGTCGGAGATCTCAAAGACAGAGACACTCCTGAATGAACAGAAGAACGTCATGGGAATATAAATGAACAGAAGCATGAAAGGAGAAATGGAAAGAAGAGACTGTAGCAGCCAGAAAACTGCAAACAGACAGAGATTGATCGAGGCAAATGTAGCAGCATAAGAAATATGTGTGCAGAGGTAGGAGATAAGGGAGAGGATAACGCAGCTAATTCATCATTATCAGGGGTAAGCGGCCAAGCATACAGGGGAAAAAAAAAAATGAAAGAGTAACAGAAACCAAGACTGACATAGAACAGGAAAAATGACTAGACATCAGGGCAGAGAAAGATGCAAAAGCAGAAATATTGTTGACAGAAGTAAACTGCCAGGAATAGCCTTCTTTCTCCCATTTGCTGATGAAGCAGCTGTGTATATCATCAAATCGCAATCTGCTTGTTCTGTTATGAGAAGCCTGCGCTCTGTGCAAAAGGGGACGCGCATTCACATTTGCAGCTCATCAAGCTCTGACGAATTTATCTTACAGGCACATGTACATGGACTTCACTTTTGTAGAAAGGAAACAAAGTGGTAAACCGTCAAATATAAATACATTTTAAACTCTGCTGCTTCAGAGTTTAGTGTGTATCTCTCTGGGGGACTTACTGATTGATGGCAACGAGCGGCATGGGCATCGAAGCCCTGCGTGACTGGCTGTTTCTGCAGTATTTGAACCGAGAGAAGGGTTCATCTGTTTTATGGAAGTTAATCTAAAAGCAGATCGTCTCTTACAAGCAACCACTACATTGCAAGCTATTTAAAACAATAATGCTGAGAAATTATTATGCTATTATTTGAATGTACTACTATCATTATTATTTAAGAAAGAGACTTTTTGTAAATTTCTTTTGCAGATATGAAGTAAATTCATGTAACAGTTGTGATTATACATAATCTCACTGAATTCTAACTTAAAAGACACATTATGTATTTAAAAAGAAAAAAATACAGCATTGTGGTGTATTTAATCTTAAAAATATTTAAGATACCTGAAATCATCAGAGCAAACGGAAAGCCTGCTGTCCACAAGAAATAAGTTAAGATAGCTTAACATCCATGCAAATGTTCAGTGTATTGAATACCGTCTGTGTTACTTCCTATCTTATCACTTCACACGTGTACAACAAACAATAGCAGGCGTAACTGTGGTATTACCTCTAGAAGCTCAACTAACACATGAATCGAAGGCTCGGTGTATTGTAGCTGCTGAAGTGTGTAACAACAAGTGTCTTTGCTGTAGTTGTATCTGCACAAATCAAGAAAAAAAGAAAAAAAAAAAAAGAAAGAATGATATAATAACTGGGGACCTCAGTGCCTTTCAAACCGGCCGTTAAAAGTGTTCTCTGCTGAGCTTTGTAAGCGTTTTCAGTGTTGCATTTTTGTCTCTAAATAGAAACATTTAAGCAAAAGCTTGTTAAATGTTTGACAGTATACCTCTAATAAACAGAGCAAACAGCAAAACTGACACTGGATTTTTCTTTTTTTCATCAACCACTTGATTTTCTGGTACCTAAATGTATAAAAAAAGTCCTTGAAAATGCTTTTTTTTTGTTTGTTTTTGTCTTGGCATAAACTGGTTCATATCATGTTCCGGAGGACAAAGGAGCACAAAAGTCCCACGCAGAGCAAAGATCTACAGGTTTGGGTTCATAATGCTGCAGCGGAGGAAATAAGTGAACAGGACATAGAAACAGTTTGAGGGCCAGGTTCGAACAAACCTGCATGAACCGCTGCAGCACCTCATCGTTCTCCCACCCATAAACACCACACACACACACACACACACACACACACACACGTCTCATCCCAGATGTGGAAACAATCTTAATAAAGTCATATTAAACTGAGTGATTCCACGCTTGTTTGTTTTACAGTTTATTTTGAGCTTCATTTAACAGTTCGTGGATGAAACTTTATCAACTTTTAAGTTACGATATATTGTATATGAACTGCATCATTGCACTGAATATAATTTCATGAAGTCTAAACTTTAAGATAATTATTAGCAATTGTCATTCTGTTACAAAAGCTTAGTTTTCCTAGCACCTCCCACTCAGGTCTCTGTGCCAAGGTTAAATCAAGGGAAATTATGGCTTTTCGAGCCTTTGTGACTCAGCAAAGTGTTAAAATACACACAATCAGCCACAACGTTTTTTTTTTTACCACCTCTATAATACTGAGCAGGTCCTCGTTCACCAAGACGTCTCTGACCGGCCAGGGTGTAGACAAAGAAAATGTATGAGGGTTTCCTGGAGTGTCTGGAGTTTTGGAAAAGAAGGAACATCAGATTCCTGGGGCTTCATATCACAAAGGACCCAAAATGGACTGTTAACACCTCCCACCTGGCGAAGAAAGCTCAGCAGAGACTCTTCTTTTTGAGGAAACTCAAAAAAGCCAGACTCCCCTCTCAGCTCCTCGTTAATTTCTACAGGAGCACCTTGGAGAGAATCATGGTGCTACGGTCTGGTACTCCGGCTGCAGTGCAGAGAACCGGACAGACATACATAGAACAATACCAACTGCACAGAAAATTGCGGCTATACCAAGCTTCCGGACTCAAAAGCCCTCTATGCAACACAAGAAGGCGGGCAGCATTATTAAAGACCCCACCCACCCAGGCCACAAACTAATTGTCCCCCTCCCATCTGGCAAAAGATTCGGGCTCATCAGATGTGAACCAGAAGACTGGGGAACAGCTTTTTCCCTCTTCCATCGATTTTCTATACCCGTTTTTTCCTTTGCAGGGTCACGGGGGTCTGCCGGAGCCTATCCCAGCTCATTACAGGTGAGAGGCAGGGGTCCACCCTGGGCAGGTCGCCAGTCCATCACAGGGCCACTGCTTTAGAATTGTTATATATATCTTATATTTTGTCTTTATATTGTATATATGTTATTGTACAGTGTACCATATTGTATTTTTAAACATGGTCTTTTATTTTTTTATGTATACTGTACTGATAATGTCTGGCAGTTACTAATTATGTTGTGTCTTTGATGCAATAATAATAAAGTCTTATCTTATCTTATCTGAACAGATCCTTTGGGTCTTGTACATTGTAAGGTGTGTTTTTTTTGTTGTTGTTGTTGTTGGTGGTGGTTTTTTTGTGTGTTTTTGTTTAGTTTTGCCTTTTTCTTTTTTTTTTAATGGGCTCATTTCACATGTATTCAATCAGACTACATTAGATTAGTATCTGGGGTGTCTGGAGACCAGATGAGCACCTCTTTGAGCCTATTCTGAGCAGTTCCTGTGGTGCATGGAGGATGATGTTCCCATGTAAGGGTACCACATGAGGCTGGAGAGCCCTGGCCCAGTTTCCCCTCTGACCGTAACTGCACACTTGGTCACAACAGAACCTAAGCAAGTGCTTCAGCTCTAACCCTAAACATTTGTTTTTAAATACTAGCCCATCATAAATCATTTAGCATCAGTGACCAATACAAAAGTATCTAATGTGTCAAAACGTGGAAAGTCGATGCGATAAAGAAAACATTTAGATGCGTGAACGTGATCCATTTGGGAGACAGATAATAAGGCTGCAAATCAAAGTTGATGTGTCTCGACAAAAGCTACATCTGTAAAGGAAAGTGCAGTACAATTTTAACGCTTTTACATCATTTTGAGAAATGGAGCAACTAACTAAAAATTTGAAAATTAGAAAAACTTTCCCACAACTATAAGATAATTAAAGGGTCAGCTGGTTGGTCATGTAGGTGATGGGACTTCAACGGTGATAAAAGATTTACAGATTTAAACATTTACATTTAACTGTGGTCACAAGTCTCTACAAAAAGCTAGATACTAACCTGATGCAGCAGCTGCTTTGTTGTCACACAGAACCACCTGGGACACTGCATTTGTTCTGCTTTAATTAGAAGATCTAATATACTGTGTTGCTTTTCAAAGATCTGTTGGCATGGTAGTGTTTTTACAGCACTTAAAAACAAGCACTACATACATGTGCATTTACACAGACGTGCCAACGGATTTATGAAAACCCTCCTGCAGGCCCATCTATGGGGCAGTCAGGGTCTAAACGTCCGTGCAGCACTGCACCATGTTGCTCGTTCACATTTAACGTGAAACAGCTCCACAGCTGTGCTTGTCCTGAGCGTACAGCTGGAAGTACATAAACTTCCTCCCCCTGCATATTTCACCTCTCAACACCTGTACGCTGATGTGTGGTATGTCTCTGTGTGTGTGTGTGTGTGTGTGTGTGTGTGTGTGTGTGTGTGTGTGTGTGTGTGTGTGTGTGTGTGTGTGTGTGTGTGTGTGTGTGTGTGTGTGCGGGACGAGAAAAACAGAACAAAGAAAACGCGAAGAGCGCAAAGCAGCGCACACAAGATGGGTCAAATAATATTTTGTTCGCAGATGGTATGTGCCTTTAGAGCTCCACATAGCTCCAGCAGATAACACTTTGGGTTCGTGCCAAATGCATTTCGTCTCATGTGCTGCAACACATCACTGTTCACTTTGTGGTTGTGCAATAGCTACTGATGTTTGTTATCCATGAGTCTCTCTCACTCTTTTACCTGGAACTCTGCCTTTATCCTGCTTTTCCTGACTCATCTAGCACTCTTATCCTTCAGCTTTCCCTTTCTCTATTGCAGATGATTAAACCTTATTTCTGTCTCACCCTATTTGTCAATCACCTGCCCGTCCTTAAACAGCTTTTTCTTGCCAGGTTTTTCATTTTTTAACCAGAGCCGTGAACTTTTCAAGTTGGTAGATTGGACCCTGCGTGTCCCACCTTCTGTTTTGTGCTTCCTGTAAAGTTTCAGCTATTACTTTTACTGTATATATTTATACATATTAATACTGCCCCCCCCCCCAACACTCAGATATGCTCACAGTCCTTCATGCATCACCAACACACTCACCCAACACCCTTTGTCTGTCCTCTTTTTGCTTGTAAATACCTGATTGTACTATGTCCACTTTTATTCTAAAAACAACACTTTATAGACTCATTTACACACACTACAACACATCACACAGTCACCAAACTGCACCCATCACTGTCTTGTCTTTCTTTCTTACTCTTTCATGTCCCACTTTTTTCTAGTTTTTCACATTCCACACCCGGTGATCTTGGCCCTCTTAGGCAGAATTTTTATTCCCGCCCTCCCTCCTCCCTTTTCTTTTCTTTCTTTCTTTTCTTTCTTTCTTTCTTTCTTTCTTTCTTTCTTTCTTTCTTTCTTTCTCCAGAGATCAATAATTAGACTGTCATGAGGGCTGGTGAAGGGAACACACTCACACACACCTATGCGCACATATAAAAAATAGATTATTTTTTATATAGCTAGATTAGATTAAATCCATTTATATACCTCTTGGGTTCTACCAAACTTGGTATTAACTATTATTATATGTGCAAACAAAAGGGGGAAAAAAAAGTTGGTAGATTGGAAACAGGTGTTAAACAGTCATCGTGATAAAGATAATAAAACAATCGGTGATAAGCCTGAACTCATAAGAGCATTTAATTTTTATTTCTTAACTGCTTTCTTGTGCATTGGAACCGAGAAACATGGTAACAGATCATCACACCTTCCCCTCTCTCACTGAAGGCCACATGCTGCCATTATCGTTCCCTTTGAAATATATGTTCTTGCTCTCTCCTTCTTTTCACAGGTGTCCTACTCATAAATCTTTGATGGAGATGCTATGGAGCAAAAAGAAGAGATATGAACAGCCTTATCTTGTTGTGTGTGCAGTGTGTGCAGACTAGCTGTGGCCTTGACCTAAACAACCCACTGGAACACCTTCCCTCAGTGTGGAAATCACGTAAAGGCCCCACGCATCTGTGGTGAGGGCCACGGCCAGAGACCGGACAGCCCAACACTGACCAAGTGTTCGTTTCTGTCTTTGATATAAACCCGAACATTTCAGACAGTAAAGAGACCTTCTCAAATATGGTATACATGTCATCTTTGACATGTAGTAAAATATACATCTAACTATTGGTACAACTCCCATGTGATGGTTTGTTCGGGTGTAGTTTTAAAGAGTCCATGCTCGTTTGCATTAATGCATTTCACCAAAGTTATTTTGCACCAGTAGTCCAAATGTTGTCGACAGGAAGATGTGATCTGAACTTATTTAATGTTCAATCCATCCGTCATCAGGAAGTGAGGTGAGGAAGCGGTGGCTGGGACCTACGGGCTTAACATGAAAAAACATCACAAATATAAAGCTAGTACATCTGAATTTTACCAGTATCAGTATTAAAGTCATGCCTCAAAAGCAGCTTCCCGTTAAGAAAAGAAAAAAAACTGACCTGTCATTTTGATTAAAAAAAAAGAAAAAATAGAAAGTGCAATAAGAACATAAAATCTGTCAAGAAAAACTGCTGCAGATGGACTTCGGAGCCCATCCCAGATGTTTAGCGCCTTATACCAGTACCTGTCAAATATGAGCGATGTAATTCAGGTGTAGGAGCTGCTTCCTGGTTCACTGCAGTGCAGATTGATTGTTGACAGACTTGTTGAGGACTGGCCTGCCACTGTTCCCACCTGTGCTGACACAGATGAAGGCAGCCACACAGAAAACCGCTCTGGCTGTTTCCATGCAGACTGAGTCAACAGCGCAGCCCACCCACTGCAGAAACGAAGCAATTAATGATGCATATTTTGACTTGATACCAGTAATAGCTTATGCATTTTTATATTAAAATGCAATAACTAAAAAATGTCTGGGTCTGTGTTACAAAACCATATGTGCACAAACAGGTTTGGAAAACAGGAAGCACCAAGGAAAGTCTTTGCAATTTGAAAGAGTCTGAAAGAGGTTTGGCAAAGAAGCACAGTTTCTTTCTTTTTTTTTTTTTTTTTTTTAACCAAAAGCAAAAATAAATAACAGCCAATATGATCAGTGATATACCAGCAGTGAAAAAAAAAATTAAAAAACAGAGTGTCACTTATACCGAAGGGGTTAAAGACCTTTAATGGCTGTGAAAAGTTCCCTTTTGGACATCAGAAACAGTTCAAAACAGTTCAATCATACTAACCCCTTAAGTACCGTAAACTCCATTTTTGATACATACAGTGAGTCACACAATAAAATGATGGTGTCCCAAATCACTGCACCAGATGTGAATGGATCTACCAGTTGTGCTGAAGCAGAGTTGGTGGTTCAGCCTGAAACACATAAAACAGATATCGAGGGTTTTGAGTTTTGCTCCTGAGCTTCAAAGACTCACAGTGAAACTGAATCAGCAAAACTGGACCTCTGGGTCACACTGCGAAGCAGGTGCAGCACCAGGAAGATCAGCCGGAAGCAGGCGAGTCACGGACCAGAAGAAGGACCCCTGAGTTCACGGAGGGCCACTGCGTCCATCCATGTCTCGGGGTGCGTGTGGGTTTGACGCTGCAGTGCAGAGGTTGCATGAAGACCAGCTGGTATTCCAAAATCAAACTTGCCAGATGTTTTTCAACTGAAAATATGTGCACCAGATACCGTCTACATCTAAAGATAGTCTAGCGTACACTTTGATAACCAAGCACATTTGCTTTTCTTCCTCCTCTTTTTATGCGTTCTTCTCATCTTCATCTTTCCTGCTCCGACCATCCCTTCACAGGTTAAGAATGAAAAATTATATTTTTACAGGAGTCTCACAGTAGAGATGGAGCCATTCCTTGAATGGAAATTGCATTAATTCCCTCCTTGGAAAGGTGGGAAAGAGGAGATGCAAATAGACCAAAATTATGTCAACCAAACATTTGCAAACCCAAATATCCGGTGAGGGAAGAAACATTTGGTATGATAATCAAAAAGGTTGTAAACAAGGTAGCGGTCTTGCTTTATTACTGAAATAAACCCCACTTAATTTGGAGGGAAAATTAAACCTGGCCTGGAATTTTGACATTAATACCTTAATGAAAGGTAAAATGCAGGATACAGGCACAAATTCAAACCCAGACTGTTGGATGAATAGACACGTATTTTAGGTTTCCTTAAAGCCCACTAAGCTTCTGCGGTTTCTGCAGATGTGGAAGGACTCTTCACCGTTGCTGTGGTGTTGACTTTGAACACATTAAGTATTTAGGTAACATTAGCTAAGCCAACTTATCTGAGGCAAAGGCCTTGTTGTTACAAAATGATTAATATAATAACTTTAGATAATATTTGCAATGTCAGCAGTCAACTGTGGGCGTCAACTGTGGACGTACAGCACGTCCTAGGTGCTTGCCAATTAAATTGCACGTGGCTGTGGACAAACAGCAGGTATTGCTTTGTGCAATAGGTCCATCTTAAAAGAGGGGAAAATGGACTGAGTGAAGAAGAATGGGAAGAGGAGTGAAACGGTTACAGAGACAGAGAGGATGGGTGGAAATATTGGAGAAGCAGAGTGAGAGAGTGGGACAGAGATAAGACAGTTATAAGAGGACTCACAGGTGAGTGGTTGAGGCATGGCTCTGTTCCCGTGCTTCACTTAAGAAATTGTTGTCAGTTTTATTGTCATGCTTAGTGGGGTGGGGGGGGGGGGGGGGGGGGCTGACCCATTTACACTTAGGAACCATAAAAAGTCATGATAATTTCATAAATTAATAATAACCTACATGTTGTAGGTTGTATTTTGTGACTTAAGCTGACCTTACACTTAACAATTTTACAAGCAATTTCAAGGTTGTAGACAAATTTCCACAGTTGGAAGACGATCATGAATAGTTGTGCTCCAGTTGGGGTGCGGTCACATGATCTCGGTCTGTGGCTTCTGCCAAATAGGACAAAAGAGCCTGGTTGTGGTCATGTAAGTAGTGACCCTGCTAGATCCTCAATCCTCACAAAATCTTTAGTCTGCATCTTTAGACTCTGGCTTGTGATTTTCTGATGTGAGAGGTTGTCATTCAAGAGGCTGGTACCCCACCCGTTCACAGCAATTTCCACTGGGGCAGAATGTATTAAAACAATTGCAGCAGGGCGGCAGCAGGGCGGCAGCAGGGCGGCAGCAGGGCGGCAGCAGGGCGGCAGCAGGCTTAAAGTGATGACTAATATGGGGTTATCCGACAACCACTGTTCAAAACCACCAAGATGGCTACAGAGTTGCCAAGAGCACTTTGGACCAGCAAGTTTTCAGTGCAAAACTAAAACTTGCCTGCTAAATCATTCAATCACTGGAAGTCCTACTACACGTTTGTTTCCCTGGATAGCTGTCCCAAGTCACGGTATCCAGACGTATCACTCGTTTCCTTTTAATTAGGAAAAAAACTAGGATGCCTGGCCAGTCAAGTCATGTTAGGCTTTTTATAAAAACCTTTCTAAAGTTTTTGGAAAGTCAACTAATTTATGGTTACAGTTACATAATAGATACAAATGCACCGTTAAAACTTTTTTTTTTTTTTCTGGCCTCCTAAAACTCCAGTGAAACAACTTTAAGTGCAAAGAAGAAGAAAAATCATTAACTGAGGAATCACTCAGCGCCACTGCTCACAGTCCTCCATCAATCACACCACGAGATCAGCAGGAAAACAGAAGCACAAACATATCCATCACGGATGCTTACCCGCTGATGGCCATCTGACAAACCAACAAAAAAAAAAAAAAAAAAAAATAGAAGCACAGAATAGCTGAAACAGAAGTCACACATGTGCCTGTGGAGAAAAACAAATAAGAAGAAAAATCAAGACAGAGATGGTAAGAGGAAAGAGAGAAGCTGGTTGACAGCTGCTGGTCTGTTTACTTCAAGGGTATTACTCTTCTCCAGATGTTTAGCAGCACACTCAGGAAAAGGGAGACAGAAAAGAGCAGGAGGTGAAGGGGAGAGAGCGGCAGAAGGATGTGAGTCCGCGGCGTGTCTGTACCGGTTGCCAGGTTGGACTCATCTGGGTGTATTTTACAGCCCACACTTTTAAAAGTGCTACGTCGCTGGCAGCTCGGACTCAGTAATGGAACAAGTTGCCATAGAAAAACACGCTAAACAAACAGCAAGCGCAACAATAAATCACCTCCACGGACTGCCTCGAGTTTCTTTGAGACACGAAAAAGTCACTATTAAAAACAAAGTGAAATCATGTAAAAGTTATTAACACCTCATGTCATCATGGAAAATACATGCTTTATGTCTTCCCATGCCTGAACATGTACTTCTAATCTCTTGCTACATTTCCAGGTTTTGTGACCTGGGGATTTTTCTGGCAGTGGCTTCTTTGTTTTCTCGTCTAGCGTGTCAGGAGAAAGAGGCTTAAATACAGAGTTGTGGGGAATAAAATTACCTCCTATACATCCGCTGAATCTGAGGGACCTGTCAGCGTATTTCAAAGTCTGACACAAAGCCTCCTTCCTATGAGGCAACGGGAGGGAGGCAGGGAGAGAAAACAAAAGACAGAGCAATACCGAGGAAGAGAGTGACAAGTGGAGGGAATTACCTCAAACTCAGTGGCCTACAATTTATCCTGTGATTCATCACGTATCAGAGCCCTGTAATACCTGGGAAAAAAAGCATTCCTTAGCAGAGTGTAGATATTAGACAGCAAGATGTCAAAGAACAAAATAAGAAGATTGTTGGATTTGATTAATTATTCCCCTGAGCATGATTATTAAAAAAGAAAAAAGCAACTATTCGTGATACTTTCCCTTCCTTTTATCCTTATGTATTGGCAGCTTTTTACAAGATTGTTATTCATCATCTCTTTTTTTTCCTTAAGTGTCAGACTCCCTCGTTGCAATTATACATGTGTCTGATGCTTAAAAACGGGGCTGATGTCAGTAACCGGGGCTCATCACTGAGCAGCGGTGGCACATGAGGCTTCTGAGATGCATTAATAGAGACTGGAGCCTCTCCAACCCTCCCTTAAAAAAAAAAAAAAAAAGTGAGAGGAGGAAAGAAAAGAATAAGACAGCAAGAAGGAAAAAGGAGAGGAGGGGGAAGGCCTGGCATAAAGATTAGATTAGCACTTTAAAACATCTGTGAGCTCGTCCGTCCCAAGCTACCGTTTGCCCTCAGATCGGAGCCAGATCTCACTATTTTTTTTTCCTCGCCTCCAACTTTGTTTTTCACCTCTTCTGCCCTCCACTTACACCGCTCTTCCATTCCCTGTCTCCGGTCTCTTTTACTCTTCTACTTTTAGGCCGCGTCATTCCGCTCTTGTGGTCCAGCATCCCTACTATCGACAAAGTAACTCAGGACTCCAGTCCCTCTCCTTTCTCACAGCAACTCTGCGTGGCTGCGTGGCCCAATGACCCCGAAACTTGGCAGAGCGCTGCTCTGGTCAGAGCACAAAGCACCTGTATCCTCCAAATCCACATTCAAAATGAGCCACAATAAGGCTGATGATCTGCTATTACTTTGTCAGATTACACATACAATTGTCTGTCTATTATCTGCTTCTAAGTCGTTACAAATTTTGCCTAAAAGCTGGGCTTTATTTATGATTTTTGGTACTTTAAAAAGTGAACGTCTGCTGCGTCTACTGTGGGTGAAGATAGTTTCAGGTTGGATATTCAGCAGACTCGTTCACGATCAATGACAAAAAGAAATGTTCCATAAAATAATATTGGAAAAAAGGAGAAGCACTAAAATGCAATACAAAGAGGTGCATCACATTTGTCTTGTGTAGTACTACAGCTAAGCTTAAATTTGGAGTCACAGGAGCAGAAAAATACAGTTTGATATGCTGCAAAGACATCCATCCATCCATCCATTATCTATACCTGCTTAATCTGTTACTGGGGTCCATCAGAGCCTATCCCCACACATAGTAGGCGAAAGGCAGTGGTCCACCCTGGACAGGTCGCCAGTCCGTCGCAGGGCCACATAGACACAAAGACAGACAAACATGCACACTCACATTCACACCTACGGACAATTTTAGTATGATCCAAGTAACCTACCCTGCATGTTTTCGGACTGTGGGAGGAAGCCGGAGTACCCGGAGGGAACCCACCGGAGTACCCGGAGGGAACCCACCGGAGTACCCGGAGGGAACCCACCGGAGTACCCGGAGGGAACCCACCGGAGTACCCGGAGGGAACCCACCGGAGTACCCGGAGGGAACCCACCGGAGTACCCGGAGGGAACCCACCGGAGTACCCGGAGGGAACCCACCGGAGTACCCGGAGGGAACCCACGCAAGCACGGGGAGAACATGGAAACTCCACACAGAAAGACCCACCGGCCCGGGAATCACACCAGGAACCTTCTCGCTGTGAGGCAACAGTGCTAACCACTAAGCCACCGTGCTGCCCCGCTGCAGACAGTCAGGAGTAAAGGCACGTTTGATACCCAACCTGAAAGTGACTTCATCACAATGATACTTTTACTTCTACAAAATCCAAATTCAAAGCCAGTCACAGCATTTTAAATAGCAAAACACGTCTGCTAATGTTTTACTATCTTAACAGGACATTTTGTCAATTGCTTTAAAGTCATTCTAAATCAACGTGCTTTCACTGAAGATTATTAAAATGAACACCAGCTTTTGTGCTGTGGTTTGCGCTGACATTGCAGGTAGTCACCCCTGAAGAATGATGAAACTAACTCACTTAGCAAAATAAGACAGTGACTGGACAAAAGACACAAAACAAGAAAATCTTAGATGGTTTGGTAAAAGCTACCTAACATCTTTGCCTATACGAGGACCTTTTCATCAGAAAAAAAAAAGAATACAGCTTGATGGGAGCAGCCAATAAGCAGAACACATCTAGTTGTCAACATGCTCCATCAGCATAATAGATTAGGTTCATTTGTCAGAGAATTGCTGAAATCAATTGTAGTGACATACAAATTACTTTTTAATTCATTAGCTCAGTCTAATCAAATCAACTCTGAAGACCACAAATCACTTGTGAGATTAATTGTTATGGTGGCCCATCGCTCCAGCCTTGAAAAGTACAGACAAATGATGTCATCCTGTTGATACAGGTGAAAAAACTATTTTGTGTGTATAGACAACATAAAAAACATATTTTATACGATGTCCCTTTTGCATTATTTAGCAAACTTGACATCAGTGGACGTCTGACTACTTAAACAGATGTTTGTGAGGTATTCATAGAATAAACACTGGAATTTTTCTTGTGTAGATTTCCATCTGAAATACAACCTTCTCAAACCGTTTTTGTTCTTCTTTTTCTTTTAGGTTTGATGATATTTCCAACATTTAACACCCTCCTCCTGATCATCCACTGCTGTAATCAAAGGTGGGAAATGGCATGATTCCTAATGCTGTTCTTATCCTACATTATTCCCTGACTGGGAAGGAGGCAAGGTTTCCTCAATTCCTTTCCCTTTAAGCCATGAACGTGCGGAGCGATCAGCTGAAACTCCATGCAGAGGAAGGGTGGGAACAGTCCGAAAAGAAAAAAAAAGTGATGGAATGACTGATATATGTATACCCTTTAATCTCCCCTGGTGGGCTGCTGGAAAAGCACTTATTTTGCCTGATCATGAGGAGATGAGCTGAAACTCGAGGGATTAGAGGAATGCTAATTCAAAACCACAAATTTGGACCTCATTTATTCTCAAATGATATGCATGATATCTAAAGTAACTTTTGTTGGCACGGCCAACAACTTTCAAGGTGTAAACTGGTTTCATTCACTCAAAAAATAAGACAAAAAAGTTGTGAGATACAGTCAGACAGCTGCGTCAGGCTGCTGTGCTTTGTCTCTGAACCCTCCGAGGCCAATTTTGAACCAGTCGCAGTTAACTCTTGGGACAGTTAAGAGCGCAAGTCAATAAATTAATAATAAGTCAAAATTATTATGCTCTGAAGTCAAGTCAAGACACTCTTAAGTGCTAATTGGCTAAAGTAATGACAGATAGCTATTGGCTAAGCCAGCCATCAATCAAAAGACCAGATGTTGGCCCTTAGTTTAATCCTTGCTGGGTTTTTGCTCATTTGTTTGTTTTGGTTGTAGTTTTCTCAATTACGGCCTTTCTTTTGCAGGCCTCACCAGTTTTGGGTACATTCTCTGCCAATGGCAGCATTTGCTCGACTACAGCACCCGTCACTCACACCGGATGGGCCCGTGCATGACAAGCGTGTACGTACCCACCACACAGACAAGCAAACAGTCTGGTTGATTGGCAGAAAGAGAAAAATCTTTTCCTTCTGCCTCAGGAAAATAAAACAGCATCCTTTTACAGTGCCCCAGCTGCTGCACGTGACAGATGTTTTTCATATTAATCTCAGAACGCTTAATTATTTTGCTGACATGTACGAATGACTTCAACTTGTAAAATGACAAATTGCTCCTTGAAATGATCACTTAAGTAAATTTTGTGAACTTTTGAGAAAAAGCATGCAGTCTATATCTTTTTGAGTTGTTTTTATGTAAAGTATTAATTCCCCTGAATTGTACCTTTATGTAGCAGTGTAATAATTGTGATTTTTCTGATGTTTTCTGATCTTTTTCAGTTTTCTGATTTTTTTGTTTTCTTTTTTTATAGTACTGTCTGACATAGTGCTTAAGTGGTGAGCCGTCAAATAAGCTCTGTCAAAATGTGAAAATATCTTTGTTTTAATCTATAAATGTAAGTCATTCCCACATGGCACCATCTACAGATGCTGTGTCAGTCACTTTTGGAATTTTGCTGCAACTTGTACGCAACTTTTATTTAACAGTAGCCAGTTCTTTCGTGTGTTTTTAGCATTTTATTTGACAGAGCTTATCACAACGATCTGACTGGGAGATGCATTTCTCTGTTTTGACCAGGACCTGGAAAACAGATGGCAAGCGGAGCCAAAGTGAGAGAAGTATCCGCATGAATTCTTGCACAACACAAAAGACGGTACACACCCACTGCATAGAGCCTTATTTAACGGAAACACATGCTTTTGCTTCGAACTCCAATACAGATTTTATATCACTGCATTGCCATTTAATGAATTAAATAACAGAATTAAAAAGGATCTTATGTTGTGGCTTGTTCTTGATGTCACTTATCCACATTATGCAGCACACGTGAAAGGATATAACGTGGGTACCGTACAGTGTCAATACTCTGCCTTGCAGATATTTTCTATGGTGGTAGTCCAACAAATAAATATGTAGCTCCTAAGTTCAACAGTCTCCCGGACGTTTGTGCAGGTGTCAAAAACTCGAATCTGCACAAAGGTGTACAATATCTCAGTTCACAAAAACCTTCACTATGTAATAGAGGAAAATGTTCACGTTTGGAGTTCAGAATGTTTGATGGTGGAGCAACACGTGGTCATCCTGGGAATCAGAGCTCATCTCCCATTAGATTCTGTGTTTTCTAAACCTATTTTAAGCTTTACTTTTCTTTTCCTTTGATTCCTTTAACTACAGAAGAGTAATCTTACGTTACGGTCAGGAAAAGAAGAAGAAGAGACTTTAATAACTATGTGGTTGGGCTGAGATGTTGAAATACTTGTTATTCTTAAGGAAAAAAAAAAAAGCCGGGACCATATTTCACTTTGGTTTCCCCTTCATACATTGTTTCAAGGTACAGATGGCAGTTTGCGGCTGGCTACTCTAAAAATAATGTTTTTGTTATAACACAATATTCCTCATGGGCTGCTATATGGCTAGTGTTATTTCTTTAGCAGATGTATTTCCCCTCCCTGTTGTTAAAATTTACCTTTCTCTGGTTGTACTATAAACAAATTTCACTTTGATTCATACTCCAGCTTTTCAGACAATTTACAGACAAGCAGATGTCCAGCTGAGTTCAGCGGTTAACTGGAAGCATGCACTGCACTATAAAGTATAAACAAGCCACCGCGTGGTCATCCAGATTTCCCAAAACTTGGTCTGAGTCAAGACCAGGTGTGCGTGTCAGTGTCTACGAGTGTGCGGAGATGCTGTGTACCTCACATTTGGAAGATTGCAACAACAGCTAGTAGGAAGGAAGCGGAGTGAAGCCAGCCAAGAGTCTGTGGAGCATTTCCATTTGAACACCTATGGGACATTAACAAAGCCTGTTGTAATAGTGAGTACTATAGCAGGTGTACATATTATTCTTGTTTGGAGGATGCCTGGCAATAGAGTTCAGTGAAGACCACTTCAAATTTTTTTCATAATCATGAAATAGTATTATGTTTTAGTAGAAGGAAGAAAGACACCCTGGCTGTGGTTTGGGAACAGGATGGAAACACTAAAACATGTCTTATAAACATCCTTCACACTCCATTTGATTTCATTTATTTAGGAAGCTGTTTGGAAACTGAAAGCTGGGAGGGATGACTCCATTAACTCACCAACAATGGTAACAGCAGCAGGAGGACGCATGATTATAACCATTATGTCAACACATGCAGTAGGAAACATGGCAAGAATATTAACTAAACCAGCAATGGCAGAAAATAATTGTCCCACCTCAAAATACTGCTGTTTATATGAAGTTTAATTAAACATACACGTACAATGTTTTTGTGCAAAATTAAATAGCTCTGATGATTATATTGGCTGGTCACATTTAGTTTATTAACACTAATACAAGAGCACAATACATTACAATAATAAAGTAATGAACAAGCTATAACAAATATGGACTATTTTATCCCTTTCTTTAGTTCATTATTTCAACATGTTCCACTGCTACGGTGAGTGAGAAAATGTAGCTTTCTCTTCAGAAAGACTGGGGATTGTAACCTGTCTTAAAAATGAAGGGAATACATATAATCATGTTTCTGACAAGCAAGTAGGCTCACTTGGATGAGCGACCAGTTCTGGACACTCATCCGTCTGTAAGCTCCACCTGCTGGATCCTGTAGACCAGGGCAGGGCTGGGCTGGGCTGAGGACCGGTTCCGGTCCTCCAGGGACGCCGTCCTGCATGTTTTAGATGTTTACCTGCTTTAACGCACCTGATTCAAATTAATAGCTCTGCTTCAGAGAAAAGAAGAGGAGCAGTGAAAAACAAAGGTTGGTTTGTCTAATGAAAGCCAGGATATGTTTTTGTTTTGGTTTTTTTGTTTTGTTTTTTTCCCAAGACATATCTGACTGCCAAAAAAGAACCTAGTAGTTCTGCCTTCTTCAATAGGGATTTCTTTTAACCTTCAGCTTATATTTAAGACGTTCAAAAATAGCTTATTGAAACGTGAATCTAAACTGATTACTGCCGGAGGAAGATGCTCTCGTGAGCCAAACCTTCAAAGGAAGGTGTTTGACAACTTTCTGGGTGATATCTTGCAGATTTCCTTCCATAACCATGAGATAAGAGCTTTCAGTGCCCACAGACCTTTGACTTTTGATTTTTACAGTATTAATTTCTAATGATAGATGTGATTTCCCACCGTCATGTTTATATTTTGATTAAAGCCGCAGGAATAGAGCAGTGGCGAGGCTGTCAGTCAGAGATGAAGAAGAGCAGATCTCGACTGACTGACGCTTTGATGCTTTCTTTGATTGATAAAGATTGTCAGAGCATGGCAGAGTACTGACGGTCTGATTAGTTCTGATAGTACTTATGGACCCAGTATAAGTGGAGGAAGTGAAAGTTCTCTCTTTACAGCTTGTATCAACAACTTACTTTCACTCACATTCTTCTCATGTTTGATTCATCTTTCTATCGTCTATGTAATGAACGATGGGTTCAGTGACATCTGACACAGAACTTAAAAGAGGAGAGGATGTTGATGCTGATGTGTCTCTAGTGGAATCAGACTCTGCGTCCCTATCTCCTGGTGAGGTAATCATTTCTTTTAAAAGGTTAGTTATATATATCATTCAGTGCACCAGACACGTCTTTGTTGTGAATTATTTTTTGCGATGACTCATTCAACATGCAGAAGAGGATTTGTTGTAGGAACTTTCCAACTGCATCATCTATCTTGAGCTTCTCAAGAGAAAATTTCCATCTTATTTTCTGTCTTTTTTTGTTTTGTTTTTGTCATTTTAGGAATGACAGAATCAGACAAACTTATTCCAGCTGGAACAATTGGTATTTTATATACTTCACTAGTTAGACCATACATCTTATCAACTAACTCCCTGAAAAAAAGTTTGCACTTCACTGCAATTTTCAAGTTTTTCACTGAGCTCTTCTCCGCTATTTACTGACTAGTTGATTTTATTGATGAAATTTCTTCCATCAGACTTGATGATAGTCAGTTGACAAAAGTTTCCCTTTGAATTCTTAGCTGATATTTAAGACTTGGGAGTATCTGGGACACTCCCTCCTAATATAGGATCATCCACATCCTTAGAAGTTTTTATTTGCCTTAACTTCAATAGTCATTAAGGATTTTTCCCTCTTCTCCTACATAACTTCTTTAGTTTTTGCTTCATTCTTTGAAAGTGTTTGTCGACACATCGACTGAACCTTCATGGTTTTTTTATTGTTTCAGTCACCTCTCTTGAAGTCCACATGAGAGGCTGATTTCACAGGACCAATTCCTGGGTTGTTTTCCAGCATAAAGTTTAAAATGTGTGCTGCTGCAGCCTGGAAGGGTTGACAGATGAGGGAACATTTTCAGCCTCTTTGGTGATATTTGGTGACCATTTGAGAAGTATATCTATAATATATCAGTAATCCTCCCAGCTTGCTGGGGCAATAGATATTTTACATGTTAGGCTGTCAGGTGCTGACTCAAACTTAGTTAAGTGATCACTTCTTTAATTACCTCTGCTATATTTTCACACAGCAGACTTGAACTGATTCTGACATCAGACAGCCTACTGGAATACTCTCTACTGGCACATTTACAGGTATACCACTGTACACCGTGTCTCACAACTCAACCATTGTTACATGTGATGCTACAGTCAAAGCTGTTAATATAATATGTCAGATAACAAATAGTTAAAGATTTTGATACAAAACAACTTTCATAAATAAATCTATGATGATATTGCTTGCTGTGATGATAAGAATTTTGTGCAGTCTAAATTTACCTTTACTGTACTTTGACTTTAATACAAACACAAAAAACCGACTCCAACTTCAGGGATGGATGGATGGATGGATGGATGGATGGATGGATGGATGGATGGATGGATGGATGGATGGATGGATGGATGGATGGATGGATGGATGGATGGATGGATGGATATGATTCACTGCTGCTGGTTGTAGTTTTTGCCAATGATGCCTACAATGCTCATTTCTGCAACCCCCCTACACAATACGTGCAAAGATACCCTGGAAATACAAATTTGACCGTCAAAATTAAACTAATTATTTTTTTAGCATGTAAGAG
Organism: Xenentodon cancila; assembly: GCA_014839995.1. Taxonomy (NCBI): domain Eukaryota; kingdom Metazoa; phylum Chordata; class Actinopteri; order Beloniformes; family Belonidae; genus Xenentodon; species Xenentodon cancila. Next base: position 19,940,177 of record CM026201.1, read on the forward strand.
AGAAGATTTAGACATTTCCCAGTGTGAAACACGCTGTACAGATTGAATTTCATATGTTTTTAAAGGAGAAAACCAACCCGAATTTACAACCTGGAAACAATGAAAGCCAAAAGAATTAAATAATCCTCCAGCTGTGCAATAGGCTCTAATTTTTTTTTTTTGGGAAGCTTTATTGTGCAGATTCTCCTGTAAACGAGGCAAATATTGTTTGCAAGAGTGGTTGCTGTACATTTTTGTTACAAAAAACATTATTATTAAATGAACAATGACCTCAGAAGCAGTCCATCTCTTTATTTCCATCTTTTTCCATGTAAGTCAGCCTTCATAAGGTGGGAACGTGACCAGTGAGAGGGGCCGGAGGAACCATTGGCAGGATCGCCACTTCCTACATGGCGGTTCTCAGGGAAGCAGGAGGGCTGGGAACAGGAAACTCCACTAAACACATCACAGACAGACGGAAATGAATATTTAAAGAAATAAAGTGCATGCATTTCTCTCTCTCTTTCTCTCTCATTTGCTAATGTGTCCATGTGTGTGTGTGTGTGTGTGTGTGTGTGTGTGTGTGTGTGTGTGTGTGTGTGTGTGTGTGTGTGTGTGTTTTGTATTGGGTGAAGCAGTACCAAGGGTCCAAGGAAGAGAGAGCAAGTGCAGGAAGAGAACAAAATAGAAAAAAAAAAGGTTATACAGTGGAGAATAGTGTGTCAATGAGCCAAAACAAGTTACGGTTGAAAAGAAAAAGAGACAGATAGGAAAGAGAGAAAAACAGATGGAGGATATAAAAGTAGGGAGGGAATGGGAGTTTTACACAGGTGGGATGGACTGATGGGTTGTTGGGTGGATGATGGAAAATCTTTTGTCCTTCGTTCTCTTCCCTTCCTCTGATGACGTGGCACTTGATTTGTAGTGACTGTCTTCTTCTCATCAATCCCCACATCCAGGTGTTCAGCACCAGATCAAAACCTGCCACGGCTGAATCCCTAGATTCACCCTGCGCTTTCATTTTGTTTAAAATAGGAAATGTTTTTATTGGGATTGCAGAGAGGACACATGGTAGCCATTACAGAGATCTTACGACCTAACTCAAGAAGGTAGAAGATGAAGAAGCACTTGAGTAGAAGTTGGAGAGGAGACGATGCTACCAGGAACATTTCTCAGTTGATGGCTCCTATTAGTTCTGCTCTTTAAAAGTAAATGAGGTTTTTATTAGATCTCTTTATTCTTGCAAAATTTTTCACATAAATCAATTTTTTTTCTTAATGGTTTTATAGTACGTTACATTTATTTTACTTCAGTCGAGTCTCTGTAATTGTTGTTTCCTAACAAATTATAAAATATAAAAGTTAATTACTTAGTGCATTCTTGTCAAAATTGTCACATTCATCCATCCATCCATCCGTCCGTTTTTTTTTGTTTTCAGTATCCGCTGCAGTCGCATTCATGGTCACAGGGCCTGGAGCGTATGGCTGCTGTTAACACTAGTCTATATTTGCTCTAAAATGCTGTTGCAAATCAAAGTCGACCAGCAGCCGCACAAGAGTTTCATTTCATTGTTAAATAAATGATTGGCTGCATAACAGCTGATATGATAGTCATCACATTTAGAAGCAACAACTGTTTCACTTACCTGGAATGATATTAAACCTGGTAAAAAAAAATTTTTAAAGATGAGGGTTTAAATCATGGAATGGGAAGGGCATCCAGAAAGATCTGCACATAGATGGAGTGTTGCCTTTCCTTCAATCAGTTATGTGAGAAATATCAAATTCCCCAAAAACATATCTTTAAATATCTACAGTAAAAGAGTTATATGTCATCCAGATACAAACAAAACTAGAAGAAATTGCTTATTTTTCTTTAATTGTTTACAATCGACATATTATAGCTTACTGTGTCCTAATAAAGACTCTGCAATAGACAAGCTGAATTCCCGGAGAAGCGACATTCAAGAGTACATAGGTGAGATAGAATAGAACGAGGCCTGTATAAAGGCACAAAAACAAAACAATGAATACTCAATTTAGGCTACTGAAATTGAAATGGCTTATGAGGATGTATATTAGTCGTAAATCTGAATCGTGTCTTGTATTATTCCAGACTTCTATGGGAATTCCCTAAGATTCAAAAAATCTGAAAGAGGTCATTAGATATCTGTCAGAGGTATTAAATATCAGCATCCCACTAAGTATTTAACTCTGCGTGCGTAGACTTTACCCAGTGGGCTTCATAAAAAAGCAGATACAAAGTAAACTACTGTATTTTGGACTTTTATGAGCCAGGAGTCCTTGCGTTGTGTTGGAAGCACCGTCTGTGAACCGGTGGTTGAAGGAACTTCTAAAAAGTGTTGGTCTGGAAGGCTCTGAGGATGAACGTAGCTCAGCCAGAGAAGCAGCTACCTTTTCCGTCTGGACCTTGGTAGTGAACCCGTAGATGATGCTGTCTCCACCTTCAGCAGCCCAGACACCAAACCAGACTGGGGATAGCTGCTGCGTGACCGCCATAGCACCAGCGGAGCTCAGTCAGCGCTCCAGCAGTCCTTCACTTGTCCATTTTTGGTTTAATTTAGGTTGGGTGGAGTCAGCTCCTGCCAATATGGCATCAACCAGATCTCAGAAAATTGGGTCTCAAATCCACTCATCGCAAACGTACGTCTGCAGACCTCCGTTTCTCTTGTTGGCAAAAACAACCCAAGCACATTTGGACTCTTGTCCCATTCATCTCTTGCAAAGACTGTTTATCACTTTACAAAACTATGTCAGATGTCAACAATGATAAAAGTAGCTCACAGACCTACAGTGAACATAATGGCTAAGGCGAAAGGGACTGAGCTAAAGACAGAACAATCTTACATCTTGGACAGTGTTGTAATGCAACTTAACCTCCACACGTCTAGGGAGAGCATCTGAGCTAAAAATCACTAAAGTTCTCTTGTGTTGCTTTGAGGGCGATTGCATTAACCTCCTAGTACGCCAGGTACATATATGTGGACATCACTTGTTTTGTTGTCTATGTCATAATGCTTAATTTCTTATTGGGGGTCCAAAGCAACAATAAAAAAAGAAGGTTAATGTTAGGAAGTTAGTGTTATATGAAGGAACAGTTGAACATAGACACAGATTTGTTTTTCAAAGTGGTTTCTCTTTTGTAACAGGAGTGATTCCATACTATAGTCAAAACAGTCGTGGTGAAACATTTACAGCCTCCTAAGTATTTTTTTAACCCTTGCAAGGCGCCAGGGCTCGGGTCAAACTGACCAAAGCCAGAGCGAAGGTCCTCAGCTCCCTCAGAGGGCTTGCCGAACCATTCGCGTCTTCAAAGGTTAAGGAGGCAACAGAAATGAGGCACCTAAAGGTCCACAGGCCACTTTGCTTTACAGCCTGTCCATAAAGTTTCAGACTATTCTTGCAGAGATGGACTCATCAATCAGTTACTGTGCATGTATTAATTGACTGTATTAACAGAGGTCAGATGTGTTAAATATTGTTATTCTATTGTAAAGGGACAACGTAATGGTAGTGTCACTGTCATTTCTTAACTTATAAATGAAAAAAAAAACATGGCATAACAAGAAAAGGCTATGTATTCAAAGTTAGCAATCACAATGACTTTTTAACCAGACGTTCCTGACGTTCCTCTGAATTACTGTACATGAAAACTGGCTGAAAGCTGCTCACCCCTCTTGGCTCGTGTGTAAGCATGTCTGTAATCATATGAGTGTGTGTCTGCACGTATGAAAGAAGTCATTGACCGCTGGAGTTTGTTGTGGAAGATTAATTGCTTCAGGAGATTAGGCCCAATCTCCTCTAGGTTGTCACGGACTTCTCCATAAACCTCTGGAAAAAGGAGAAACAAGATGTCAAAGTAACAGCACAATCCTCCTAAAAGCCACATCAACAGATTTATTGCGCCGCTGGGAGAGAAGGAAAAAGTCTCTGTGTGTGTCAGCTAAAGAAACTGACTGCCTTCAGTATATAGCCTACATGTTCGGGTGCTTGTGGGAAAAACAGGACAACACGCAGCCACGAATTCATCAATCAGTTCATGAAAGAAACACAAAGACATTCAAGATTGGCTAGTTATGTTATTTGCATTATTAAGACTTGGAAAATACAAATAAATCGAGCCATAAGCTTTTCTTTATTTCTTGTCCGGTTGTGGCTTCACCAGATTACTTTAATGTTCAGCTCATATCTTGCTGCCATTGCTCGTTCTTTCATCTTGTAGCTTTTCTCAGCAGGAGTCTGCGAACAACAGTGTTAGTAGTTACTGTTGCTAATAAATACAAGGACCTTCATCCTTTATCCAGACAAAGATCCTCAAGAGGATTGAACAAAAACAGATGCCTTGCTTAAATGATGGCAACTGACACGATGAAAAACTAAACCCTACAGTCTTATACACATCATAAATTCTCTCAGGAAAAAAAAGAAACAATGTGGGTCTTGGCATTTTACTTAACATACTTGAAAGTCAGGCTGCAGTGATACGTTCTGGTGACCGTGAGCTTGTGAGTCTCGACCTGTCCTACTCGCGTGAAGAGGATGTTGAAGGGTTAAACAGAATCGCATTCAGTCTATCCAAGGACAACATACTGGGAAGGTCTCTCTTCAATTTGTCTTCCCACTGTTCTGTGACTGGCTCTTTGCCACATTTTAAAAGTGAACCTGACCAGTCATAATGTTGCTGTTTCACTTCTCTATATCTCAATGTCTCTCAAACATAGAAGACATACAGCTTGTTTTATCCTCATTTACTTATCTTTTCATTTTAGCCTAGGGATCTTTTTAAACAGGTTTACATGCATTGATGTTCAAAAACACCCATTATTTTTGTTATACTGAACATTTCTGTTGCACGTCTTGATGTTCTCTGTCTTTTTAAATCCTCTATGGTCAATTTTTCTGACAAAATCAAAGCAAAAACTCACCATCTATTTAACATAACAGATGTTAAGATGTTCTTTAGGTGATAAGGATGGCTAGGATTAGGAATGATCTCATCAGAAGAAACCCAAGTGTTGGGGAAATAAAGTAAGAGAGGCTAGACTAAGATGGTTTGGACCCACAAGGGAGAGAAAAGATGAATACATTGGTAGAAGGATGCTGGAGATGGAGGTGGGGAAAAGGGGAAGACCAACAATGAGACTTCTGAATGTGGTGAAAGAGAATATTTATTTGGTTGATTGGCTGGAAGACAGGGCAAAAAGGAAAGGGATGATCTACTGTGGTGACCCCTAACGGACAACAGAAGAAGATCACTGGAGATTTCAAATGCACGTGGCTACATGCCAACTTTGAACTTCAACAGTACTTCAGCTGGGACTGATTACAGCTCACAAGACCCACAAGAGCACAAACAGAGAAAAAAATACACACAATGAGAAACCATAAACAGCCAAATACAACCATATACAGTTCAACTAGAAATGGGCCCCATCCATCCATTCATACACTTTCTATATCCACTTAATCCTATACAGGGTCATGGGGGTCTGCTGGAGCCTATCCCAGCTCGTAATGGGTGAAAGGCAGGAGTACACCCTGGACGGGTCGCCAGTCCATCGCAGGGCCACATATATAGACAAACAGCCATGCACAGTCACAGTCACACCTACAGCCAATTTAAATCATCAGTCAACCTCACATTCCTGTTTGTGGGCTGTTGGAGGAAGCCATGGCACCCACAGAAACCCCACGCAAGCACCAGGAGAACATGCAAACTCCACACAGAAAGACTCGTGCTGTGGCTGGGAGTCAAACCAACAACCTTCTTAGACCAAAGCAAAAACAAAAAAAATTCTCCAGTGGCCACCTACAAGATGCACAACACCAGATGCAATATGCCAACATTTCTATAATCTCTTCACCTGTAACCTTTTATTGGCAAATGGACATAGCAGCGTGCCGCTAAGGAATGCCCGCAGCTCACGCAGAAACGTTCACTGACTCGTTTGGAGTTACATTTTCTCCAGGGAATTCCATTCGTTTTTCAACAAAAAAAACACATTCTGCAAACATCACAAAGGCACTGAAGAGGGTACAGGTACTGGACTGGTTTGTTGCAGTCCTGAACTGACCCAAACTAAAGATGTGTGGAGAATTCTGCAATGAAAACTACATTAATGGTGATTCCGAACCATTGCACGCCATGAGACGGCAGGATAGAAAGGGAAACAGTAAGAACGAAGTGCTTCATCACTTGGTATCCTCAATGCCAGAACACCTTTTAAGTTATCTAAGAAGGAATGGCAACATTACAAGGTGGTAAAAGCTCTACTGAGCCAACTTTCGTTTTCCTTTTTTTTTTTTAATAAATGAATTGCAGACCTGAAATAGAATAATGGTTGCATACCTAGAAAGTCAGTGACATTGATGAAAGAAACATGACATTTTTTGGTTATATGATGTATACGGCATCTTCCTATAAAACCAACCTCTTCTGATTTGGGAATGTAATAATGCATAACTTAGTAAATGAAGAACAGTGCCTGTGTACAACAGACATTTTACAGAAAAGTACAAAATGCTTCTGAGAGGGCATCTTTGAGACTGTGAAACACAGTCTCAAAGTTGCCCTAGTTTAAAATATTTGACAAATATGATAAATGACCCATGGTTCAAAACTTTCTAATATGTCACCACAAAACTGTCACATCATTTTATTTTAAAAAAAGTATCACCAAAATTGCACATTATTGTTGGGTTGCAACCTCTGCGACATTAAAAACTCAATAACCCCCACTGTTTTTGTTTTATTTCAGGTGTCGTAAAGAAATACTTGATATTCTGATTTGTTCACAGTGGTGGGAGATGAGTCATCACTCCCTCAAGCAGTTAATTAGTAATCACATCAGGCACTCTTTCAAACGGGGACAGCAAGCACATAAACATAAAGTAAAGGCTCTTGACATCACTAAGTGTGGATTTATTAGTGTCCCATCATAAAATCAAATTAGATTAGTAAAAAGAACAACAGACAGCCACAGGAGGCAAATAAAAATTAGGTCTGTGGCGCCACCTGCCGTTCATGCCCAGCACTGCCATGCACCTCATGCTGATTACAAGTAAACTCTTGCTCTTAAGTTGAAATAGGCTTCAAGTCCATTGACTCTATCTACTAATTATAAGTACAACTTGAGGATTATTTTTTAAAAATAAAAAAAGATTATAAAATAGTAACAATCAACTACAAGCTATGTACATTAAAATGTTCACACTTTCTATCAGCTTAAATTGCTGCAGGAGTGAAGTCAGGTGTTGTTATTCAACTAATCACAACCTTTCAAAATTAAAGCAGCTCTCTGGGCTCACATTGAGTAGCTGCTGTCTTGAATAGATCTGTGAATTTGTGGTGAGTGGTTTAGTGCTGTAGTCTGTGTTTATTATCAGCGACTCAATTGTAACATTAATGTTGTTTGCACTACTGGATTCAATCAGTGGTCACTAGGTTTAAGTTTAAACTGATAAAGTAGTCCACATTTGAAGTGGGTCAAAACACTTACTCAAAGTTGTCCTAAGACAAGAACAGAAGCTACTCAAAATTCTGGCATAAAATGTACAGTAAAGTAACAAGGTTGTCATGATCTAGTCAAACCTTGACTACTGTATTTTTAAGTGTCGCTGTGAAATGATAACTTTTCTTGCCTCTCCCTTTTTAAGCTTTGAAAAATGTCTGGCCGAGGGAAGAAAGCTGCCCCCAAACCAAAATCTGCAGTGTCCCGTTCTTCCAAAGCGGGAATCACGTTCCCAGTAGGCCGCATCCACAGGCTGCTCAGAAAAGGCAACTATGCAGAGCGTGTTGGCAACGGTGCTGCAGTGTACCTCTCAGCTGTCCTGGAGTACCTCTGCGCTGAAATCCTGGAGCTGGCAGGGAATGCCAGCCGTGACAATAAGAAGCAGCGCATAGCTCCGCGCCACATCTTGTTGGCTGTGAAGAATGACGAAGAGCTCAACAAACTACTGGCAGGGGTCACGATTTCAGAGGGTGGTGTGATCCCAAATATTCAGGCAAGCTTGCTCCCGAAGAAGACTAAAGCACCAAAGGAAGACAGCTCTGCTAAGGACGTCCAGTCTCAAGAGTTTTGATTGTAGAACTTTTTTCTTTTTAATTATTAAAGGTATTTTTAATAAACTTAAGTGTCCAGTGTGTCTTATGAAGTGGGAAAACTTGGTAATGTCATTCTCTACTCAATCTTGAAAGCCATGACTGGCATTTTATTGTTTTTGGCATATGAGACGCTGGTGTTTTCAAAGTTATTGAACTGCACGAGCAACTGAGCAGTAAAGGACGTGGTGGCTTAAGCTTCAAACTATTTTACGTGGAGCTGAAACACTGCACATTTGAAATTTGTTCTTAAAACTAAATTCTGTGGTTCAAACGGGGTGTTTTTTTTCCATGTCAGAACTGCACTAAAGGCCAGGAATTGAATTCCTAAATGTAGAACACTATGTAGTTGTGTTAGTGTTACTTCTATTTCTGAAGATTACATCTAGACGTGTCGATGTGCCAATTATGCATTTAGACTTCAGCACATATCCGGTCACAGCGTCGATTACAGACGTTTGTTCATTCAGGACCAAGACATGCAACCCAACATCTGGGTGACTTTCACAGAACGCGCTACGGTTTTTAAAGATTTAAACGGTTTGTTCGTGCGTTTAGAGGACGGAGCTGTGTCCAACTGTTGAAGTCCGTCTGTAGATGTTTGTTTTTCGGAGCTCCGGCGGCTCTGCAGAGCGTCGCCTGTAGGGGCGACGCCGTGCTGACGTCACGCGCACGAACAACAAACAGTTGATGGGACTTCAACAAGCTAGCGGAGGGTAACGCTGGACAACAACAAAAAAAACAGCACCAGCTGACTTCCCCCCCCGGGAGACCGAGATACATCCAAGACGCGAGCGGCGGGAATACCACGACTCTTTCAACTTGATAATCGGCGACGGTAGCGCGGGCATGCGTTGCTCCGTGACGGCTCCGCGGCGCTGCGGTTAGCCACCGAAACATGCCCGCTGCTCGGAGTGTGACGCCAGTCTTTTTCCCCCGCTGCCGCTGGTTGGACGCCGCGATGCGAGCGGAGCTGCAGCACGACAGCGAGTGACACCGGAGTTACGGGGCGGGGGGTGTATTTAACAGACCGCGGAGAATGGACTTTGTCGGAGAGAAGCGGCGGTGTTCGTGTACAGAAGCAGGCGGACGAGCCCGCTCGGGCCTGGACGACAAGTTTAGCACGCTAGCGAGCGTTAGCTCGCTTTAATTCGCGTAGTTGGGCAGGTTTGGGTGTCGGACCGTGAGCTGACTTCGCTCATGTAACAGAGGCGCGCTGCGGGACTTGATCCTTTCGGTAGATCGTCCTGGTCATATTTATTGCTGCTGACGACCAGGGAGCCTTCCGCCGGTTCCCACTTGAAGCAATACGAGACGACAGGTAGAAATTATTACGCGGAGGTTACCTGGCCGCCTGATAACCTAACAAAGTTATCTAGTTTGATCTATTATTAATTGATGAAGCAGTACGTTTTTTTTCTTTCTTGCACAGATATCACATATTTGTCGTATTGATGTTCGTTTGAAACGGCACTTTAATTAGTTGATGTTTAAGTATGCTCCAAAGGCACCTGTGACGTAGGGTTTTTGAAAACTATAATTAAAATAACTCCCAATACAACAGTCGGGTCAAAGTACAGGTAGAATTTTCTTCTCATGGACCTGAAAGTATTTAAAAGACCAAAACAATAGGTGCTCATCTGGAGAAAAAAAAAATTAGTTTCAAGACAGCCTTACTTACTATCGTACTTGTCACATGGTTTAGAGTTGAGCGTCAATGGAAATGTAAACATGAATATCGAAGACCAGTGTCTAGATTTGTGTAATGTGAAGTCAAAAAGCAATGTTGGTGGCGACTATAACACTACAAACAGCACAGAAGGGGTCATCCCTCGAATCTCGCAGCTGATGACAGACAGTAATGCAGAAAAGCAAAACATTGTTCTCACTGAGGCCTCTGAAACATACCTAATGCCGCAGCTCACAGACAACCTTCAGGCCGCTGAGAAAGACAACCACCAGGCAGAAGACACACTGGAAATTGACGAAGTCAATGGAAACAGAACCCGAGACACACTTCTTAGGGGAAATCCCTCTGAAGTAATTTTTTCTAACGATGAGCAAAACAAGCACAACAGCGATACGGAGAAAATGATAGTGGATAAGGACGGTGATTCTGCAAGGCTTGTCATGGAATTAGGGGACAATGATGGCGACATGGACATAGGTGTGGATTTGAGTCTGGATGAGAGTGGGGTCTTGGAGACTGAATCTGCAAATGTTTGCTCAAACTCAGATAATATTTTGGACTCTGAGTCTACTCCTCAGGATGTCCCAACTGGCATAAATGTGGAAAGTCAGTCAGATGCAAACAAGACATGCAGCTTGGAGGCTTCTTCCACTGATCAAGCTGGACTGTATCCCACTGTGGAGGAGGAGGATGAAAAACACAAACCAAGTGGCAAAAGGGTGACATTTCCCTCAGATGAGGATATAGTTTCTGGAGCAGTGGAGCCCAAGGACCCCTGGAGACATGGTAATACTTGTCTGTTTCTGCATGTTTGTATGTGTAAATGACTTTCTATTTATTTTGCTTGTCTTGGCTATGTGTCAACATGTCAGTTCAATTTAGTTTTTCCAGAAGTGATTCATTAAAGGTTATTAATAGCATTTTTCCTGATCTAATTTAAAAAGCCATTGACTGGTCAGACAGGGTTTTGAAACTTTCCCAGTTTTTCCTTTTTCATACATTTGTCTCTATAATGTGATTGGCACATGGGTCATGACATTGATGCATGAGAGGCGTGTCAGAATGCTGGTGTTTGGGAGGAATTTTCCTTTGTGTATTTCCTTAAAGCTTTTCATCTCCTCAAGGGTCAAATTACTGTGTCTTTAGTCCTCAGGCAGCACCTGGGACCCAATCCCATTTCCAACAGAAGTTTAAAAAGTCAAATGAATAAGGTAGTGGGAATTTTCTGGTGTTTGTATTTTTGGTTTGTTGTGTTTTTTTCTTTCCCTGAAATACCGAGGTACAACTGTCTATCTAAACATAGGCCCAAACCTGAGCAGTATACAGTATTGTGGCCCCACCACTCCTTAAGGTGTGCCATTATACCACAGTAGATTCCTGTTTGTTCAGTGAAAACACTTCTGCTCATGGAGGATGTATTACTGCCTCTGCTTTGTTGACAGAAGAAATTCAGTGTTTAAAGTTGCTATGAAATTGGAAGTTTTCACATGTAATTGTTCATGTTTTGATATAGATCTCACAATTAATTACATTTGGCCAGAGTATTAAAAAAATGCAGATTGGCAGAAAAACAGTGTAGAAATATAGGAATTTTAAGACATAAATGTCCATCATGTAACCTGATTTTTTTTGTTCAGGACCAATACAGTAAAAAACATTTTAAAAAAAAATTTTAAATAAAGTATTCTGTTCATTTTTATTTATATATATATATATATATATATATATATATATATATATATATATACATACATACATGCATACATACATACATACATACTTTTTTTTAAAATCTTTTTAAAAAAAATCCTCCTATTTAATTTTTTTCTAGCTTTGGTTCTGACACCAATTTCTGTCACCACAATGTTTGTTTTTCATTAAATATTTGTTTTTATTTTTGTACTTTTTATACAGATTTTTTACAGTAGCTACATGGCGTGTGTTGTGTGTGTGTGTGTGTGTGTGTGTGTGTGTGTGTGTGTGTGTGTGTGTGTGTGTGTGTGTGTGTGTGTGTGTGTGTGTGTGTGTGTGTGTGTGTGTGTGTGTGTGTGTGTGTGTGAGATCATGATATAACCATGAGTCATGCCTTCCTTCATCTAGTGTGCACAATGGTCACCATTTAATAAACAGACGTACAGTCCCAGTGTGAAACCTGGTGTTTGCTCACACTGCTGTGACAGCAGTATACTGCACCCTTGCAGTGTGTATGTGACCCATGTAGCCTTAAAGGTGAGCCAGTGTGACTTTGTCTAGGGCTGCAACTAATGTTTATTTTGGAAGGTGACAACCCTGTCGATTAATACTTTTTTTTTTTAAGTTAAGTTGCTGTAGTGCAAAATAGTAACTCTGTATCAGTCTGCAATTCACTTGTTTCGCTGCTTGTTTTCTTCACATACTTGATAAAGTTATCAAGTCCTGAGGATAGCCACCTACAGAAAGTTTGTCATTGTCGACGTTCTTGTTAAACAGGCTACATGTGGTTATCATGGCAGACAGTGGAAGTGACACTAACCACAGCACCTCCTGTAGTGCATTGCACTTGCAAATGAACATTTGGCATTGAGTTAGAAGGAACAGAGTACGTGTAAGGCGCTTATGTCGGTTCATCTAAGGTGGCCGTGTTAACATTTCACAAAAATGTAATTTCATTGATTATGAAAAATTGTTGTTGCAGCCCTAGACCTTCCTTCCTTCCTTCTGGATAAAATAAAAAATGTAGGCCAGGTTCAGGTAGGAGTTGAGAGGCAAGATGTTCAGATGGAGGTGGGGTGTAAAAATTGGAACAAAGGGATCAAGATGAATCTTTTTGTACTACATTGCTAAAATTTTTTGCACTTGATCAGACAACAACTCAGATAGGCAAATAACCTCTTCACTATTTATCAAAAACATGGGTGTGAGTGGTTATACATTTATATTTTATGTTTTAAAACTAATTAAACTAATTTCCTTAATTGGCTTCAGTGTTTGTTTGTTTGTTGTTTTTTTTTCAGTCAGCCAATCTGATTGAGCAGAACATTTCTGTGGGAGCAAAGTCCACTTTAGCCAAGATTTCTGGGCCTTGTAAAACACGCAGCAGTGAAGTATCTACATGAGAATAGTGTAGCTTTAGATATGTTTTTATTTATTTATTTTAATCTTTGTTTAAGTTTCAAAGGTTCCACTGATTGTGTTATCAGTTTAGAGGCAGACCAGGCAGCTGATAGTTGTGAAGTTAATCATATGATACCTGCTTCTGTTGTGCACAAAGATGACACAGATATCAAATCATGTTTAAGTTAATTTGGTTGGACCAGTGGAAATTAAAATATAACATTAAGATGGTAAGAAACGATATAATCACAAAGAAAACAGTTTGAAAAAGAAGAGTGAAGGTATTAATCAGCAATATTTTGAGTAGAGGGTAACACTGGACAAGCTTTATCACCATAACATTGTTTATACCAAATATTTATAGGTTCCAACTTCTTAAATTTGGGGAATTGATATTTTTCCTTATTATGCATGGAATGGGGAGTTGTAACTAAGTTTTTATATTGAAATTGTTACATAGACTTCATGAATTATATCACATTAAATGTGACAAATACCTGCACGTTCCTCTGTCATGTTTGCATTCTTATCAGCTCTCCTGCTGCTGTCTTCTTCTTTTGATTATAGTCAGGTTGTCAGTTATCACATTTCTTTTTGGCCAGTTCAGCTGCTGGAGCATTTGGAGCACACCTGTAACATGGTCATTAATTCAGTAGATCATAGACATCTCTCTTTTTGTTTTTTGAAGCACAGAGGGACTAAAGCAAAAAGTTACTTTAAAATACATTAACATTTTTTAGTTTACATTTAAAAATGTTTTTCCAATAAACATTTTCAAAAGGTTCTGGTGAAAAACAAATTATAATTATTAGGTCTTTAAATCTAGCTGGCAAGTGTGTGTGTGTGTGTGTGTGTATATATTTGTATACATATATAATGTGTTTGTGCGGTGTTTTGTTTTTGTATCTTTCTACCTCCTTGTTTATTTTTCTCAGCAAGGAAGATTCAGGTTAAACAGGTTGATTGACTGTGAAGATTGCAGTTTATTCCACTTTGTTCCCCCATTATGTTTAGTCAGGCTGACTAACAAAGTTGAATGAAATTGGATTATAAGATTTAAGAAAACACTTTTGTGTCTTGCACTAATAATAATCTTACAGTTTTGAAAGTTGCTTGTAATGTGTTGCAGTTCAAAAATGAGTCGCATGTGAGTAGACTTTCGATTGCTTTGCACACTTCTGTATTAGTTCCCATGAAGTCTTCCTGATTTGAGAGATTTGATTTGTTTCTCACTAATCTGGATATCGTAAAAGTCTTTTATTTTCTATAGATGGATTCTGAGGTAATTTGTTGTTTTGTTTTTAATTTCTGTTGACGTCCAAGCTTTTGTTTTCTTTCCTTCTCAGAATTCACCAAGTTGTTCTTGGTGTATAATTCCAAACCCTTACTTAAGTTTTACTGTGAATCCCCTTATATAAAATCAAGTCCGTAAGTTTAACCTATTTATACTGTTTGTGAAGTTACTAGGTCAGTGATAAACTATTTTTTGCCAGTCTCTTGAACATGTTTTCCAGGGATTGCTCATTTCTGTTGCGAATACGCTATCTGAAGGCTTCTGTCTTTGTTGGGACATTCCTGGTAACAATAGACCCAATCTAAACCTGTTGTCTGCTGATCTTGTGTCAGGTTCACAGGCTCCCTGTCCTGTTCATCTGTCAAACAGTGACTTGAACTCAGTCTGGCGTTTCAGCTAGACACTGTAAGAGTAGAGGATGCTACTTTGGCATTGAATATCTGCCAAGAAATTGATATCTAAGTTAATCTGTCTCAGAAAATATACTTTTGAAAGAAGTCAACTTTATGTAAGCTGCCATTTAAAGTAAACACTGAGGTTTTAGGAGGAAAGTGTCTAAAACTGCTAGAGTGTCAAATTTCCATCTCCTCCGTGACGCTCTTATAATCCAGAGTTTTCTGTTTCGATGATATAATGAAAGCATGTGCTGTATAGAGCTGGGATTTCTGCACCTAAAATTATATGGTTCCTTTTTTTGTAGCTATACCCTTAATGGAAGAAAAGTAGTCAAATATGCAAATGTTTTCTTTTTCCTGAGTTGTGTAATATACTTGGGAATTCCCCCTCCTTTTTTTTTTTTTTTTTTTTTTTTTTTTTTTTTTTTTTTTTTTTTTTTTTTTTTTTTTTAAAACCTTCCAGTCAAGACTTTTGGGACACTTGTTCTTTCCCTCCAGGCCAGAGCAAATACTGCATCACATCCTGAGATTCCTGGCCTTTCCAACATGCTGCATAGCTACCCTTCCTCCCTCCACTTCTCCCTTATTCCTCACCTTCCTGTCTGGCCAGATCAATGTGAGTGCAACTCAGGTTTATGTCAGCTGTGCACATCATTACAAAAGTCAAGAAAGAATTACATAATTAATGTGTGCACAAAGTTGTTTATTTTGTCAGTTTTATCAGTCACTGCAAGAAGTTTGTATTGCATATAATTTTGTCAGGACGTTGTGCAGATACTGTTGTTTTCTTTTTTTTGGGGGGGGGGGGGGCTTCTGTACACTGCAGGATCTTTGCCCATCTCAGACAAATGACCATCATGAAAGAATCGGGAAAATTCACATCACAGATCTAAAACTGCTGTCTCACATTGTGCACTGGGATTTATTCCACGGCCACTGTCACATGCCTGAAATCCTATGAGTCTGTCTACTGACCAGCCAATTAAAATTTAACTTGAAATTACCTATTAATGCAAACCTGCGCAAGAGAGAGAATCAGAATTGGTGGAGTCGTGGTAATACAAGTAACCACTATGAAGGCATTACAAGTTGTCACACGTAACATTTGTATTTGCAGGCTGGATCACATCGGGTTATACCCCGTGGTCTCTTTGCAAAACTGACATCTAAAATTGGTCTCTTCTCCCTAATGTTGACTGGAAACACATTCTCCTTCACTAATTACTTTTAAAGGATTTTTGGCACAAATAAAAGCTACTACAGAGTGGTTCATTTGTTTATTTACCGCTCTGCATGGTAATGATGCTAAAACTAAGCAAATCCAGGTTGACAGTGTGAGATGTAGCGATCTTATAAGACAGCAAAAATCGTACAGTATGCAGAAACCTTTAGAGTGAAGGAACATGTAAAAAATAACCTACTCTAAAATAAATGCACATCGGCAGTTTTTGTTATAGGGTCAGAGTTTTGTAGATCTGTAATCTGAATGTCTAAAAGAACAAAGACTTAGAGAGAGAAAAATAAAGATCTAAGATAAACAAATATATGGCGTGAATGAGTGGAATTGGACCAGTTTCCACAGGTTGCCTTCATAACAGGGATGAATTGGGTAATAACTTTCACAAAACTGTAAAGTTTGTCACGATGGTAACGTTTTAACATTCTAATTTAAAGTGGATACAGGAAAATGATAATACTACCAAAGGAATAGCTGGTGGGCTATTAGTCATTTTACTGCATAACGTAGCCGCTCTATTATTATGGAACTGAAACAGCTTTGTGGTAGAAAGGATATTAAATCAACAGAGAAATAAAACTAGTACCGAAAGCATTTGCAGTGGATCAGTTCCATCAGGTTGGATGTTTTTTCGGTGCTCAGTCGCTGTCAGCTCTCTGGGCTTGGAGACAGAAGTTGCTCAATACAGTGAACCACTTATTTGCTATCAGTAGCATTTTCTGCACAGGGTGTGCGTCATAACAGTACAAAAGAGCTGCCCTTTTTAAACCACCAGTGTTACCTGTTGATAATTCACACTGACCAAACAAAGTGCCACACACAGTGCCACGTTGGTGTTTGATTACAGACGGTTGCCGTCATGAAGGAATTATCTGAGTGACAGGAACACTGTTGGCATCTACATTTCACTTGGAACTCAAAGCTCTGGATATAAATCTCTCCTCTCTAAAATGATCTCCCCACAAGTGAAGAGACAGAACATTGATGTTTCTGTGTTTAGACGCACCCCTGGAGTCCTGTCTCTTCACCTGCACAAAATGCAACTAAGCAGGAAAGCTAGCTCCATTATGTCCTAAAAACTGTGGACCCGGTGTCCTGAAAGGCTGGAGTTTGTGCAACCTGCTGCTCTAAACAAATATTTGCAATAAAGATCAACTAGCTGTAACTGCAAAAACGTCATTATCACCTACACTGTAGGTGTGTTTGAGCTGAGCTCCTCAACCATAATTCTTAATATGATGAAATACTGATGTATTTTGTGGTTTGTATCTCATTAATTACAGTCAAGAACTTAACGAAAAGCTTTTCACTAATTATGTTTATACTTTGTGGGTAGCACTACCAAAAACTATACACTATAAACACTATAAAGCCTGCTATTTGTAGTGTGTACAATACCTTCAGGCCAGCTGTTTATAATACAAGCAACCAAACTGTCAGGCCTACATGCTGCTCTGTCTCATGTCATTGCACCCAAGGCCCACTTGGCACCAGGGCATTAGAGGCCCTATGACTCATGAAATGTTATTTGTTGTTGCTTTGGACTAGTTTAGAAACTGATAAGCAAAGGTTGCAGTGTAGAGCGTGCAACAAAGGAATTGGAAACCTAAAAGCTGGCTCAGAATGCACAAGCAGCTGACTGGATTTTTTAGACCAATAAGATCAATTGTTTGTTTGTTTGTTTTGTTTTAACTTTTCTTACCAAAATGTAACGCATTCAAACATGGCACTATAGGTTATAAATATTTTATTTTTTTTAATGTGTCTAATATTTCACTATCTGTCTTTTTCCACTTTTCCACTGAATCCAGTGTTGCACACTTTTTCTTCTAACTGGGATCAAAGAGCTGCAGATATTTGACTGTTAAGTAATCAAGCTGACGTGATCAGCTATCAGCTGATACCGCCTGATGTTGGGCACTTTACATTTCAATAACATCTAATTTTCTATAAAACCAGAAGAAATATAGGGCTTCTGCCATTGTTGAGGTAGTGAATGCATAGAAATAGAAAACAAGTGACACAAATTAGAGATGTTTATTTTCACCATTCATTACTTGTAGTTTCATAAAGATCTGCTTTTAACGACTTATGTGAAGCATCATAATTTAATTGGAATCAAATTATGAATTTAAAACTATTATAAACAGGTGTCATGACAGAAACACTGTGTATTCATGCTACCTTTTTCCTTTACTTTTTCTCAACCAATGAAAAAAAAACATTGCTCATCTGCATTACATGTATTCAGTATTTCTTCCTGTGCGAAACGTGCCACTATTTTAATCTTTAATTTGAGATAAAGAAGGCTTGTGCCTTTTTATTTCCTGCTGAACATCATCCTCTGAGCTTTAAGGATACAGTGAAGACAGACAAGTCAGTCATGTTAAGAAACGAGGCCAGTGATTCGTGTTAATGGTAGAGCTGTTGTAATGTTTGGCCTTTCACTCTTGTCACACAGGAATTCCTTGCCCGTCCCTCCTATTACAGCTCTTCTCATTTGTAAGGAGCCTGGAAGTGACTAACATGAAGTACGCTGTTTAAACATTCCACAAAATGGTCCTGCATTTAAAAATGGAACGTAAACTGCTGTTCTCTCATAACGTCACTCCTCCATCTGGTCTAACAGCTTTCCCTCCATCAGACACAGGCCTGGTATCCTGTCAGAGATGGTTAATATGGTTGCTCTGACTTTTCTTTCTCTTTTTTGTTGATCAATAATCAGAGGTTGCTGTTGTTAATATCAGAATGTTTAAAAATCCGACATGTCATGGCATTTTTTAATGTCCTGTACGTGCGCTGTCTAGGATTTGAGACTAGCGTTGTGTGTTTTGATGGGAACCTGAGGTTTGCAGATATCTATAGCAGTATATATATAACAGTCTGCCATATAGTTGAAATACAATTTAAGGTTTGTGCATAATCACACTGCTTTTTTTGTTGCCACTTTATACTATGTAAATGTTGGTTTTGGTAACGGTCTCGAGAAAAAGGCAACACTCTTCCAAACTACAGATTTACCTAGATCATTTGTATTTTATCTGTAGCGACAGTCTTGTTGTTCAGGCTTGCACAGACCCTTGGCAGCAGTGCCACAGGTCTCGTCTTTTTGCCTCACCTCTGACAAAGGAGGCACTCGGCTGCCATGTGTGAATGACGCTGCTGCCATAACACACGGCACAGCACAGCAGTGTGAAATTGCATTGAGGAGGACTGGCGAAGAGGAGAGGGTGGCTATTTTTCAACATTTCCATTTGCATGTTAAGTAGGAACTGGAGGCACTTCTATGTACTGATGCCAGTATTTTCTCTAGAAGCTTGCTTAGTTTGTCTTATTATTTTTGGTGACTCATGAAAACAATGATACCTGGAGTCTTAAGTGAGTTTTGTCACATAGTCAGTTCCACAAAAAATGACAAAACTGCTTAGGTGTATGCCAAATGTTTGAAACAGTATGTATTCAGTTATAAACCCCTTCAGCAGTACACCTGGCCAACATGTGTTTTGTGCCCTGTATTCAATCTTCTTTAGTGGTTGAGGATTTTATGCGCAGCCTGCTGGGCATGATTTCCTCTCGGACCATGTAATCTGTCAACATTGGTTTCTCAGTTTATGCCCAGCCTTACATTATAGCTTCATAGATGGTGTAAAAGATCAGTTTAAGGCAATAGACCTTTTCTTACCAAAGAACGTTCTGCTATTATATTTTTTTCTGCTGAAACCTCATCTATCAGTGCATGTTAAGGGCTGCACATACTGCAGGCCAGCAGGTTTGTCTGCAGTAACCTTTTTAACTCTGAAAGCGTTTTAACCACCACATTCCCGGCTGGTGGTTTAATTTTCCTTGAGCATGTTCTTAACAGAGTATGCTGTGTCAATCTTTACCAAAGAAGCACCATGCTTTCAGGAAAATTCAAGTCATATTTTTCAGTTCAGCAAAATTGACATGTGTCTCTTTAGACCTTCATATAGATGATGCTTTCATATTAATGAGGAAACACTGGAATGTGAAGTAGTTGCTGCTCAAATTAGCCAGTGATTGTTTCTGGGTCTGTTGCTGTATGGACTGTCTTTGAGGTAAGACTTTTATATACTGCAGTGTTTCTACAGTCTCGCACAGTAACATCACTACATCTCACTCTGTACAACTTGTATCTCTATAAGTTTGGGTACAACATCAAGAATAGCATTATTGGCATATACTAATGGTTAACAAACAACAGGAAACTCTTTAGGCTCTTTAGTGGTAACTGTTATCTGTGCCAAAAATACTTTAAAAAGCAGCAAATGAGAACGTAGTTGTGGTTAGAAATCAAGTAATGCCAGGTTGCATTAATAATAATTTCCTACAGCATTTTATTTGGGTTTTCAGTAGACGAAGTCATAGGATTTCTGATGTCAAAAAAAAGATCATCTCAAGTAGTCTTTGTTCGCAAGACCTCTGAGAGCCTCTCTCACTGTACAACATAGGATTATTGGTTTGGAGCAATGACAAAAAATATTGCCATAATTATTTTACAACGGTCATATTTTGTCTCCGACAACCCAAAATTGTGGAGTTTGTACCAGGCATTAGGCTTCATATTTGTAATCAAACACTGCCGGTCCTGTCTTTAGTAAAGGCAGGCATTCGTGCATATTTTGGTGTCTATACTGCTTTTGTGGAAAACTTATCTGGATTTTGAGCATCTTTGATATGCACAAATGCAGGGATCAGTTTATCCATCAGGACTCGGAGTAAATAGAAGTTGAAGTTAAACGCCCATCAATCTGCACCACATTGTCTAGCTTCCAGTGAATTCTGTCTGTCATCTCACTACCTACAGCAAAGTTGACAATAGAGGAGTAGTTTTCTGTTTGTTGTTGTTTTTTGTTTTTTTTTACTAGTTAAGTAGAAGTATAACTTGCCGTTTGATTGAGGCTTGGGTTCAAGTGTGCCTAAGGTAACTTTCTTTGCTAAAGAACTGGTATAACTACAGTCAATATACATATATGTAATAGTGTTCCTTCAGAATAACAGTGCATACATTTATCACAAGAGTTGGGATTGGAGACTGTCACTATGAGTTCCAACTTTTTCCTTCATTACCAGGAATGTAGTAACCCTTATGTTTTAACGTTGTTAGGATCTAAGAACTGGAATCGAATTGCGTGAAACCTCAAAATCAACAGACAGACTAAAAGAATACAAGCAACAATGTCAGTCAATGACCTTTCTATGAAGTCCCCTCTTTTCGCCAGATCTCTGTTTCCTTTCATTACAAGAAGTGTATTTCCCTCCCCTGCAGACAAGCGAAAACACGTATTTGCTTGTTTCTCTCTTGTTGCAGGACTGGCGAGAGAATTCGCAGAATGTTTGAATTTTGGGTCAGGGCAGTTAGGCAAAGAATATAAAGAGTGATGATGGTAGAAAAAGGGCTAGGCTGGAAAGAATAACAGATTTGGACTCTCATAGGAACCAAGTCTGACTTGCATGCTATCTTAACTACTCAGATACATTTATTCAGTTATACTCTGTATAGTGTGCAACATCTCTGATATGGCATTATTTTGTTACACAAAAGGGAAACAAAAGCCAGGCATTGGTTATTTGTGTAAGATGATTGTTGTCTACAGTTTGACAGCGTTGTCTACGGCTGTGAGATGTTAACTCTTATCTTCGTGTTGACAGATAACAATTGCATGTGTACACAGGTCCTAAAGGTTTGGATTTTGGATCAGGAAGGAAATAGGTTGGATCTCCTCCTAGGTATGTTCTTTTAGGGGTTTGTCTAAAAAGTTACTGAAAAGCCTTTGCTCTTAAAATTGACTGAAACATAGTAGACATTTAGGGAGACCAACTAGTCCTTTCTTCTTTTACTTAGGAGTAGTTCACTATAAAACAAGGTTTTTATAAACAAAATTATAATAAATTGGTAAGTTCTCAATGCCAGTAATGATTCACTTCATTTAGGAAATGAAGAACCGCACAAATGAGATGGCATTCTGCTATGTAGGGTCTTCTGGTGCCATGCTGTGTTTGTGGATATCTTATTTCACAGAAATTGTTGTACATATCTCAAATCTCATTTTAATTATGACCATCAAAGGCAGAGGGAAGAGTGTTCAAAGTCAAGACGAGACTATTGCAAAATAGGCATGATGTTTGGCCACTGCTGGAAGATGTTCATAATGCACAAAGTTCACAAGAAAAATGCCTCTATTCAGACTGGGGGGAAAAAAAAGCTTTATATGGCTCCCTTGTTATAACACAGCTTTCCAAGTTATTTTGAAAGAATTAGCTGATATTCTCCAGTAACATTTCCACAGGGGACAATTCCCATTACCCAGTTCATTCAACCATGGGCCTAAGCTCCCTGAGGCCAGTCAGTCAAAGTAGTAGAGCGTTTAACAAAAGCAAATGTAGATGAATGTTGTATGGAAGGCAAAATAATTATATATATATATGTACGTGTTCTGACTCACTTTTGTGTTGTCCAAGACAGTTAAGGTGTAGGTGTTAGTCAACGGGTTTTTAATCACATTCAACGTAGGGGTGCGCAGTGTAACAGCTTTTTAAAATGGATCGGGATTTTCTTTTTCTTCAAAAAAGGAAAAGAATAGACAGTTGTAATTAATGCTAATGTATTTATTATTCCATCTGTTTGCCCTGTAAGACACTTCCTCAAAGCTCACCTGGGAAACAACATCTATGTGAGCATCAGACTTGCTGACAGCTTTTTACTGTTTGTGAGTTTTTTTCTTAGAATCAGCCAGCTTCAAATCAAACGAAAAACCTTGTTGGACAAACCATGGCTAAAAACCACTGCAATGTGTTTCCAAAACGGCCCCACAACAAGTGCTCATACCACTTATAACTGGTTTAAAAAAAAGTGTTGTCAAAGATGCCCTTTATCCACAGATGTCACATTTTATATTCTTTCATCCTTTGCTGTTTTAGTCACAGTTTCTGACATTGCTTTGTCTAATAACAGAACAAGAATTGCAGCGTGTGAGAACAGAGGTGGTTGGGGAGAAATAACACATGTAACTGATGAAACTGAATGATACTAGGTTAAATGCCTGGCATTCTATAGTACTATTATCAACATTATACAGTGTGAAAAGAAAATAAGCCCTCTTTCAAGTATGTGCCTGAACAGAATAAAAAAATTAGGTTATTAACAGGTCTTCAAATTGTACGTCTTACTACTTCAGGTGACCTAATTTCTCTGAGTAGACTGAGTGCTGCACAACCTGACCTTTGAGTTAACTTTCTTAGATGTCCACGCTGAGATGATTGCAAGTAGACATGTAACCTTCCCACATTGATGGACAGCAACAATTGCTTCTCTGAGATCATTGCTGATTTCATTCCTCCTTAGCAGTGTGTTAACACGCACCAGCAAATTGGCTAAAACTCCAGGGTATTGATGAGCAGTTAACAAATTGCCACTTTCATTGTTATTTTTAAAGGAAATAATAAAGATAGATTTGGTTTTCCATTTAGTTTGGTTTTAGTTTTTGCCATTTTCTGTATATTAATTCAGGTTGTTCTTTGGGGTTTTTTTTGCGGAATAAACATGTAATGTCTCACCCGATGTTGTACTTGGATGATCTGGTCTGCTAGTACTAACTTAATTGCCCCAGTTTACTTCACTCCATTTTCCACATCAGTCTAGGCCACATATAAACATGCTTCAGGAGGAAATTAAGGGTCAATTGACAGGTGCTTTTCTGGGAATCATTAGTGTTACTCTTCTAAATTCCAACCTTGAAGACATAAAATACCTTGGCTGTGAAGATTAGCTTGCATTTTTCAGCGTATTGGGTGTCAAAAAATTACTACTAGGGGGAATGCATACAAAAATATTTGTATTCTCAAGAGACATTTTGTAGCTCCCAGACAAGACAGATATGCAGTGTAGGTTATTTTTCTACTAGATACTACAGGTTTTTAGAAGCTTCATCACCCTTGTAACAATTAACACAACACATCAGAATTGGACAATAGGATTCATCACGTATTTCTGTGTGACATGCATTTTAATATGCCAATATGACTGGTATGACATGCTGTCAGTGATATTCTATCAAATGTACGCTGGAGTTGCACACTGGCAGATCTGGACTAGTACGCAGGGCAGTGGTCAGAAGCAGATCTTCTTTCTTAACCACTTCTGGTTAAGAATGATGATGCACATTTCAGCACCATGTCTGCATAACTGAATTGTCCTCCAGTGACCTGAGTCAGCAAGCTGTCAATTTATTTTTTTTATTTTTTTTTGTTTGTTTTTTTAGGAGGAGGTGTTAAAGCTTAGTTCTGGCAGCAGCAAGTGATTTGCTGTTAGTACTTGTAGCACTGCAGATGGTAGCAAGCGGCAGCAACTTGGAGAAGCAGGCTTTACTGTCTGTATCATTTAGATTTACTGAGTCATCGACAGAGCAGAGATGCCTCTCCTCCACACCAGAAGTATAGAGTTATTAAATGTCTTGTCTCTCATTTGTACTCTCTGGAACTGAGCTGCTATGTGCTGAGACTGGGACACTTTAACGGATAAAAAAAACCATATCAAAGCTTGATATAAAAACAGAACAGTAATTATAAGAGGTTTGATCTTGCCTGCTCACACTTAGATTCAAACCAAGGTCATTATTCTCTCCCAACATGCCTGAACACTTCCAGTGGCTTTTGTCTTCTTGACTAGGTTTTTCCTTGTTTTTAGATCTTTTAGTTTGTTTCCTTCCTAGATTTAGCCTGTGCTTCCTGTAAAGTTTCAGCTATTGTGTGTGTGTGTGTGTGTGTGTGTGTGTGTGTGTGTGTGTGTGTGTGTGTGTGTGTGTGTGTGTGTGTGTGTGTGTGTGTGTGTGTGTGTGTGTGTGTGTGTGTGTGTGTGTGTGTGTGTGCGTGTGCGTGTGCGTGCGTGTGTGTGTGTGTGTGTGTTTGTTTTGGTGCGCATTTCCTGTGATGTTTGTGTTTCTCTTTTTGCATCTTTGTCCTTGGGGCTGCCATATTCTCAGAATCATTAGTTCTTAACTTCATTTTCAAAGAAGTGGTTTTGAGCAGTTGTATCCCTTCTTCTTCATCACCACTCCCTGTGTACATGTAGCAGCTCTGGACTAAGTCCAATAAAACAAAAATAGAGCAAGTAGAAATGCAAGTCACAGCTGTATTTCAGCGTTTAATGATTGTGCATGCTTAAAGCCCTCATCATGACTTCTTTTTACTTGTTAAGGTTTATTTGCAGACATTGATTGTGTATTTGATTTTGTTGTGTTTTTAAAGTCAAGTCTCCTTGCACAGCTTTCTTGAGGAAGCAGGTGATAGATCATTTTAATTAAAACAAACAGATTCTTGTTTTTCTTGAATGCAGTTTCCATCTTTTGCTCATCCCTTCTTTTTCTCTAATTAATGAGCAGTGTAAAAGTACTGTCGAGTAACCATAGGGCCCTCCCCAACTCCAAACCCTACCTTCCCTCAGGAAATGTTTGCACACACACACACACACACACACACACAGACACACACACACTTGCTCCAGAGCAACTGCACAATAACACTTTTCCAAGGACACTGTGTTCACTGGAGCACACAGTCTGTACTCTACAAATTTACAACACTGCTCTCCTGCACACTAGTGGCAACTATGAGTCAAGTCAGAGTGCTACACTATATGGCCAAAAGTATTCGCTCATCTGCCTCGACTCGCATATGAACGAAGGTGACATCCCATTCCTAATCCATAAAGTTTAATATGACGTCGGTCCACCTTTGCAGCTATAACAGCTTCAACTCTTCTGGGTAGGCTGTTCACAAGGTATACGAGTGTGTTTATGGGAATTTTTCACCATTCTTCCAGAAGTGCATTGTGAGGTCACTCTGATGTTGGACAAGAGGCCTAGCTCTCAGTCTCCAGTGATGGTGTACTTTACACCACTGGATCCGGTGCTTTGCATTGCACTTGGTGATGTATGTCTTGGATGCAGCGGCTCGGCCAGGAAACCCATTTCATGAAGCTCTCTGTGCACTGTTCTTGAGCTAAACTGAAGGCCACATGAAGTTTGGAGGTCTGTATCCATTGACTCTGCAGAAAGTTGCCGACCTCTTTGGACTATGCGCCTCAGCACCCCTGATCAGTTTACGTGTTCCAGCACTTTGTGGCCAAGTTGCTGTCATTCCCAAACACTTCCATGTTCTTATAATACAGCTGACAGTTCACTGTGGAATATTTAGGAGCAAGGAAATTTCACAATTGGATTTGTTGCACAGGTGGCATCCAATCACAGTTCCACGCTGGAATTCACTGAGCTCCTGAGAGCGACCCATTCTTTCACAAATAGTTGTAAAATCAGCCTGCATGCCTACGTGCTTAATTTTATACACCTGTAGCCAAGTGATTGGAACAATAATTGATTCAAATAAAAACACAGCTTGCCAGAGTGTTTAAGGATGGTACTGTTGAGGATTTACCTGAACTGCACTAACAAAACCCAGCACTCTGTCATGAATTATATAGACCATCACCCTGACACCCTTTTTTTAAATTAAGGCACTGTTTGGCAAAGTGTGCAGAGTAAAAGGGAATCTGATAACCTAAAAAAAATATTTGTCAGAAAATTTAAACTTTACTGTTTTCTTGACATTTTGAGTTTAACTTAATTTGTCATGTTTTTTATTTGACTACATTTTCTATAGAGTCTTAAAGATAGGGTAAGCAGTTTCTGGGTGACATCATGATTGTTGATATTTGAAACAAAAACATGCTAGATCCTCCCTCCATGCCTCCCTTAGCATAGTTCCCATCATAAACTCTCCCAACCCTTGCCCCCACCAGCACTCCATGTGCAGGAGTATAAATCCTCCCCCGTGATTGGCAGGAGCACTGTTTGTTATGGTTAGCCTCTAATCTGTTTGTTTCCAGTTTATGGAGCCAGGGCTGGGCCTGAAGACCAGGTTTTTTTGGTAGTATACTTACGAGATGGGCAGCTGGTGGATGGTGTGGAGATGCTCACCGTATGTGACAAAACAAGATCTGGGTTAGAATTTGTGAATTCTTTTATTTTATCTTCTAATGTGGAAATCATTTGGACAAGGATCGGCATTTTTACATTCTTTACATTTTACTTTTTTTGTTAAATACTTTTGAATAAAGTTATGCTTTTTTTAGAATTACATTTTTTTGGGAAATTATGTTGTCTAAACAACATTCAGGAGGTATTATTACATTAATTTATATCAACTTAGTTACTACTGTTTATCTATTTTCTTTTACTATCTTAGAGCAAAATCATAACTTTTTTCCATTTTTTTTTTCTAGTGTTGGAAGAAAAACAGTTTAAAGGACCTTTATTCACACATGGCCTGTTATTTTAATAGTAAAAAACCAGTTGATCAGATGGGTTAGTGCTGCATACTTCCTATCTGAGGTGTGTTAATGTTTGCGTCGAATACTTGTATGACTTGTGCAGTATGTGGTTGCTGGCTGTTATTGCCGTGGGGGAAAAATGATGAGGGCAAATGATTTTAATAGGATTGATACTCACATTCTCCACCTTGAGACCCAGGATTTGTTTCCTAGAATCATAACCAGCACAGTTAAATCATGTGGTCAAAAATCAAAAATGGCATTTGCCGGTCTGAAGCATGATGCCTCATCTCTTCCTCTTACTGCTGCAGTGATTCATGTTGGGGCTAGTGCTTCTTTAAGATGACTTGAAACAAATTAGCTTTTCATTAGTGGAAAACTATATGAACTTTTATGTTTGACTTTACAACATTCTGTAGATTTGGATGCAGTTAACTGATTTTTGTTAAACACAAAGATACCAACCTGCAGCTGAGTGGGACTTTAGCATGTTTCTTTTTATGTGTCAGTTTCCAGGAAACTGTTGTTATTTCTGTGCATGTGTAGCGTGTATATACAGTAACGACCAAGGACTAGTGAATGATCTGTTTCCATAGAGGTATACTGTTAGGTCTGAATCTAAGAAAGAAAAGAAGAAAAGAAAGAAAGAAAGAAGAAAAGAAAGAAAGAAAGAAAGAAAGAAAGAAAGAAGAAAAGAAAGAAGGAAAGAAAGAAGAAAAGAAAGAAAGAAAAGAAAGAAAGAACGAAGAAGAAAGAAAGAAAGAAAGAAAGAAAGAAAGAAAGAGGGATATTAGTTCTTCTACTGTTTACGTAATTTTGACTCCTACTTTTATTTAACACAAAAACGCATCACAGCCTCAGAAACTCCGAGCACTGGTCTCAAGTGGAAAGTTTCAGCCCGAGTCAGGGACTTTACAATCCACATGCTCCCTCTGCTGCTGAACCTGAGGATAGAAGTGCCCTGACCCTGTACCCAATTCCTGCTAGCAGGAATGTGTGACGAATTTGACAATCTGAATGGCCTTGATGAGATTCAGCTCTAAGATAAAATATAACAGTGATGAATGCAACTGGCTAATGTAATCAAAGATTCACACAGACGGAGCAGCCCACATGTTGGTGCAATAACAGCTAATGTATAGGCTTATTCAAGTCCTTGCACTAGTCATACGTATAGGCCCTGGTTGTAATCTCCATTTTTGTTAATAAATATTTCTTTTCTTTCTATGCTTGAGTGCTTCACTTCATCTCTCGTCTGAGTCTCTCAGACAGAGCAGTGGGATTGAATGCTGCCCAGTCATCTGACTGGAGTTAGCCCCTTCCACAGTCTGGGATGGCAGTGGCAGCTAACCCTCACACAAACCCAGAACAATACCTCCTTTTTGCTGATTTTAAGTAGGCGAACTCTTCAAGGGGCTGCCGTTTCTGATCCTTTGTCATGAGATTGTTTCCTTAAGTTTAAACACAGGACACCATAAAACAGCAATATTCTCAGTGTTCTGGTCCCACGCTTTATGATAATAATTTAAAATCATTAATTATTTATATATGTGGTCACTGTAAACAATGTTGGCACCACTTTCTTTGAATGATGCAAGTATTTTATGGCCATAATGCAATTGCACACCTATTAAACTCTTAATTCAGCATTGCAAGACGTGAAGAAAGACTATCAATCTTCTGACAACCTTTCTGACTTTAAAGGAGCTACTATTACCAATCCAGGAAAGTTTTGATGCTTGTCAGCCATCACATAATGAAATTAGATCATTAGTTTAATGTATGTACGTGTTTACTGTGCAATTGTAGCAGTTTTTATTATTTTTGAGTGTTGAGGTTTGTGTTTATATCTTATTTAAACTGAAGGGTGTGTGCAGAGTAAATGGTCTCTAACTTTTAAACCTTTTTATTCTCTTTTTCAGCTCAAAATGTGACAGTGGAGGAGATCCTCTCTTCCTATAAACAAGCCTGTCAGAAGCTCAACTGTAAACCTATACCCAAAGTTATCAAACAGATACAGGTAAGAAATCCTTTAAATGGTCTGGTATTCTCCTTTTCTTCATGCACTCACTCCCTTGTGAGTAACCAGCACAGTCAGGTGCAGTGCAATACCTCTGTATAAGCAGTTCTTTAAATCCAGTAGGGGAGTCCTCGTGGCTGCTTGTTTGTCAGTTTTCCAGGTCTTGTCTATGTATGTGAATTTCTATTATTTTTGGTATAATGCCTAATTGTTTCCCTTTAATGAAGATAACTGTATGAAAGACACATTTTTGTAATAGAGGGGAGAAAGAGAAGAAATAGGAAGGGATGGACATGAATAAACAGCAGATCATCCTATTTCTCACAAACACGTTAATTAATGTCCACTTATGACCCAACCTTAATGAGGGTGGAAACTTGACCAGGACGGTGGTACATGTATAGCGTATGTAAAGGGTGTTAAGGGGCCACATGCTGCAAGGCAATTACCAAATAGATTTTTTTTTTTTTATCTGATTAAAGTTGAATGAAAATCTTGGTCTTATGTTCAGCTGACAATGTTAATGTACACAGACCATAAGACCAAGTGAAGTTCAGATCAACACCATAACACAGGGAAATGTGTATCCAAACCTATGCCCTCAACTGACCAAGCATGTGCTGATTTTGAGTTTAATGCGCTTTCATCTGGGGCCCACGTTTTCTCTTACACCATCCCTTAAAAATGTGCAAAGTTCATAGATGGGTCTAGTGAAAGGTTTACGGTGTGTGCACTGTAGCAACACAACAAACAAGAGAGTCTAGTGATGCATCTCCCCTGCAAAGTCTAGTACTGCCAAATCTTGTTTCCCGTAAGTCTGACTAAAGGTAATATGGTTTGCTGACAAGATATTTTCACAGAAATTAAAGCACTTATGTTTGCATTTACATGGTTTAGAGTTTAAAGATCCACTGTCAATATTTCCAGACAGACTCTTCATGAAATTGGGGTCTAAAATTCTGGGCATCGGTTATGCTTTGATAAGCTTTGTTGGCTGCTCTCGCATGTGAACAGCTCTCCCATTGGGTTTGGCTACTCACCACAAAGGATATCAAAACGTGCCAGAATGACAGAAATTACCATGTTCAGAAGCATTTGTTTGTTCGTTTGTTTATTTATTAGTTTTTTATTTAGTCATGAGTGGAGCTACAGCAGCAAGCTGCCACTCGTGCTTCCCCACTCTAGAATACAAAAGTTTAAAGTCCATATTAGAGGCAGGACTGGGTTAAATTAATAATTATTAATCCTCAAAAGATGAATAAGTCAATAATTGATCAATAATAGCTCTATATTGACTCTCTAAGGGAAATTATATCCTCACATTATATGTTTGGGGAAAAATGCACCTTTTAGGAAAATGGGGGTGAAAAGGAAATCATTTAAAAAAGTCTAGTATTAAAGAAGGAGCAGCTTTTTGCTTTTTAGTTTCAAAGTTTGCATTTAAATAAAGCCATAGCTATGAATCTGTAAAATTCTTATATTGTGTTTATATTATGTGCAGTGTCGTTCAGCTGTTTCACCCTTTACTGAGTGATACTTTTGTTGTTGTTGTTGTTGTTGTTGTTGTTGTTGTTCTCAGAGGCTGCAGAACAGTTCTGAGCAACGAGCCAGCATTTTATATCAGTGAAGTTTTTGAGTTACTGGCTCTGATGGTGCTGCCCCAGCAGATGACTGCAGATAAAACTCCACTCCACACTGCAGACTTATAAAGTCTGCAAAGGTTTCATTTTCTCGAGAAATGCAGCCCGTGCTTTTGTTTCTTAAATGCTTTTAGTGTTGCATTTCCAGACCAGTATGTTGTCCAGGTGAACATACAGGTGTCATTTCTTCACTGCCACCTCTGAAGATGACAGGATTCCAAGTTGTACTGGAAGTCTTAGGTACACAGAGGGATGAGAAGCTGTGAGAGTTTAGTCCTGTTTCTTCTGTGTTGATGACCCCCTGCTCAGAGACGCAACCCTTTAGCCCCAAAAACTGTGGTCTACTTGTTGAGTAGTTGATAATCCAGTCACTGGGGGAGGCATCCATCTGTATTTTGTTAAGCTTCTCACATAATACTTCAGTCTCATTTTTGTCAAGCTTACTGGAGAAAACGAAGAGCCTAATCCTTCTAGTGCTTCCTGCTGTATTCAGATGAAAGTTGGCCTGAGGAAGCAGATAAGTGATCCCATCTTCAGCTTCAACTGTAGGACATTAAGGAAACTGCACTAGGTCCTGAAAGGTGCTTATTTGCTTACTTAAGTTAGCCGATAATGCTCCTAATAGCTCATTTTTCCTTCTGACACTTTTACCTTTAACATTGCTATTTGTCAGCCATAATTTCAGTGCAAGTAAGGTAATAAGTATTCTTTCACATCCAACCCCATGTAGTAGAACAATTTCCCGCCTTTGTAAAAACCAACAATTACATGGTCAGTATTATTGTGTAGCGATAGGGCAATCTGTCGGTGCACTACTGCAACCTCTTGTTTCTGCTTAGTCATCCTTGCAGTAACCAGCCACATAAACATACTGAATAGCTGGCCAGTGAGAGATGGTTGGCAAGGGGTGCTCAGGCATTTACAATTTTTCTGCTCTTTGACTCTAAATACTTTTATCTATTTAGTCAGACTGGATTCCACACTTGGCGCCTTGCCATTGGCCTTATAGGTTGTCTTTCTGGACTTTGGGAGGAGGCTGGATTAGTCGTAGAAAACCCGAGCAACTACAGAGAGAAGATGCAAACTTTTTGAAATTTGATCCGAGAACCTACTATCTGTGAAGCAACAGTGCAAACCGCCACATCTCACCCCTGCGTTGCGCTCTCCTGAGCCTGGTGCTATATACACTGTATAAGGTTGGGAATCAACATATGTTATACGGTTGGGAACCTATATATATATATATATATATATATATATATATATATATATATATATATATATATATATATATATATATATATATATATATATATATATATATATATATATATATATATATATATCTATATATATATATATATATATATATATATATATATATATATATATATATATATATATATATATATATATATATATATATATATATTATATATATATATATATATATATATATATATATATATATATATATATATATATATACTGTATAAGGTTGGGAACCTATATATATATATATACTGTATAAGGTTGGGAACCTATATATATATATATACTGTATAAGGTTGGGAACCTATATATATATATATATACTGTATAAGGTTGGGAACCTATATATATATATATACTGTATAAGGTTGGGAACCTATATATATATATACTGTATCAGGTTGGGAACCTATATATATATATATATAATGTTATCAGGTTGGGAACCTATATATATATATATATAATGTTATCAGGTTGGGAAACTATATATATATATATAATGTTATCAGGTTGGGAAACTATATATATATATATATATAATGTTATCAGGTTGGGAAACTATATATATATATATATAATGTTATCAGGTTGGGAACCTATATATATATATATATAATGTTATCAGGTTGGGAAACTATATATATATATATATAATGTTATCAGGTTGGGAAACTATATATATATATATATAATGTTATCAGGTTGGGAAACTATATATATATATATAATGTTATCAGGTTGGGAAACTATATATATATATATATAATGTTATCAGGTTGGGAAACTATATATATATATATATATATATATATATTATATATATATATATATATATATATATATATATATATATATATATATATATATATATATATATATATATATATTATATATATATATATATATACTGTATAAGGTTGGGAACCTATATATATACTGTATAAGGTTGGGAACCTATATATATATACTGTATAAGGTTGGGAACCTATATATATACTGTATAAGGTTGGGAACCTATATATATATACTGTATAAGGTTGGGAACCTATATATATATATATACTGTATAAGGTTGGGAACCTATATATATATATAT
This sequence comes from Xenentodon cancila, assembly GCA_014839995.1. NCBI lineage: Eukaryota > Metazoa > Chordata > Actinopteri > Beloniformes > Belonidae > Xenentodon > Xenentodon cancila. The sequence continues at coordinate 19,973,361 of CM026201.1, forward strand.
ACTGTATAAGGTTGGGAACCTATATATATATATATACTGTATAAGGTTGGGAACCTATATATATATATATACTGTATAAGGTTGGGAACCTATATATATATATATAATGTTATCAGGTTGGGAAACTATATATATATATATATAATGTTATCAGGTTGGGAAACTATATATATATATATACTGTTATACGGTCGGGAACCTATATATATATATATACTGTTATACGGTCGGGAACCTATATATATATATATACTGTTATACGGTCGGGAACCTATATATATATATATACTGTTATACGGTCGGGAACCTATATATATATATATACTGTTATACGGTCGGGAACCTATATATATATATATACTGTTATACGGTTGGGAACCTATATATATACTGTATACGGTTGGGAAACTATATATATAATGTTATCAGGTTGGGAAACTATATATATATATATATATACTGTTATACGGTCGGGAACCTATATATAATGTAATAAGGTTGGGAAACTATATATACTGTATAAGGTTGGGAACATTTTGGCGAACAGTGCTGTATTCTTCATACTTACTATCATATGATCCTTTCATGACCATTCAAGTGTGAATTTTCTGTACATTGAAGTCATGTAAATTCAGTTCAGCTTTTCAATTTGAATTGAGTTGAATTGAAAAAAATGATTTGAATTGAATAAAGTTGAAAGTGATATGAATATTCCCATTAACTAGGACAAGCATTCATTTTGTTCAATGAAGGCTATGAGAAGGCCACCAAATGCTATAAATTATGCAAGACATGCAGTAACTTAAATATGTTGTTAGTTAAAGTAATTGTGAGTTATTTTAAATATACTAATCAATAACCTGCTATTATTGTTATTTTTAGGCCTAATGGGTCTCGTTCTTATGGTAAACATACAAAATAGAAAAAGGGACATGGAATGTTTTTTTAATTGTTTGTTTGTTTGTTTGTTTTAGATATCTTCATCTTTTTCCTAATGCAAAACGCATGTTTCTGAAAAATTATCTTGAGAAATCAGCGTTAGGATCTTTGATAAAAGGAGTCTGCAGTGTGTGCTGTGTAACATGCAGAAACAATATACCAGAATCAGAAATGAGAATGGTCAGAAATTGAAACAATAGGTCTTAGTAGTCCACCCACAACATAGATTGTCATGCCATCACTAATGCGAAGGCCAGTTGTGTCTTTTTTGGGCTCTGACAGAGCTGCCAGTGAGGAATTTTCACTTGCAGTCATCATCACCGACGGGTCCCCAAACTCGATGAAGCCAGAGACTGACTTGCAGATGAATTGTCCCAAATGTGCATCTGCTTCTTTTTATACAATTTCAAAAATATTTCACAGAACTTGGCAAAATGCTGAATATTTTTTTTATTCTTTTTTGGCATCTAAAGCGCACATCTTCAATTATTTAGTCCTCCTGTTTGCATGATGAGAGTTGCAGTAATCATCCCACGTAATATTTTTTGGACCTGTTGAGTCATAGAAGAGGTCACGAATGTCAGCACAACTCAGCCAACATCATTACATTCATCCATGACTGTGAGGCAGGAAGGTAGGGGTTATGGAGTTCATTCTGAAAGGACTGGCCAGTCGACGAGAGACAGGGATTTGCTGGTACATAGTTTTGAGGGCAGCACACTGTATGTTTTCATGTTTGTGTGGGTGGTTGGATGTTTTACCAGGGCAAGAGGTTAAATACCACTTCTGTGTTTCTGTGCATCTGTCATGCACTGAAACACAACCCAGGACCCCCCACTCTTGGCCTCCCCACCAATAAAAAGGAGACATTGTGCTTCTTTTTATAAAATCGTTTCAGTAGTTTTACTTTCAGTCCTGCATGCCTGTTTGCAGTTTAGATACTACGCTCTTGCAGTGAACAGGACGCATTAAGCTTTATTTGAACTTTGATAGTCTACTGCGAATGCAAGTTTTTTTGATTTTGCCTCCCTTTCTTGAGACAACTTCCAAGATATTGCAGCCATAAAAAAGCCATAGATGCTTTTTTTTTTTTTTTTTTTTTTTTTACTTTACATACCCCTCAGGGGTGGTTTAAAAAAAAAAAAAAAAAAGGAAGATACAAAAGATTGTTTGATAGAAAGCTTCAGACATCAGCAAACCAGCACGTCACCAGTATGTCATCAAAGCTTGTGGTCCAGCTTGTATGAGCATCCTATTTTTATTGAACGTCTAGCAGTAGAAATTACATAGCCCTTTATGTAATTCCCTGTTCCTATCAGAGTTGCTGTCACCGCGGTTGTGTCAACAACATGAGTGTTAATCAGATGTGTGCAGCAAAGGCTTCATAGTTTGTACGAGTGTGGTATCTCTTGTACTGATTTATTGAGTTATCTCTTAGGTGATATGAAAGTTTCAACATCTGAAAAGCAAAGTTTGTGTCAATTGGGATATGTACAAAGTGAACTTTTCCTGACACAGTTTCTTTTTGTTTTCGTAGGAACTGAAAGACCTGACACAGCGAAATGAATGCTTTGATCTGAAAGGTGAGCATATTAAAGAAAGAACAAAAACCGTAGCAGTCAAACACAGTGCTGTTCATTTAACCTGTGTGACCAGTGGTTCTGAAAGGTTGGAGGGGGGTGAGGTTTTCACTGCAAAGAGAGTTTCACATGTGTGTTTTCTTGTATGAATTGACTAGATTATGTGCGTGCATGTCTACAGGTGAAAAGCTGGACTACAAAGCATGCGAGTCTCTGGAGGAGATTTTGAAGAGGGTCCAATTTAAACTGATAGACCTGGAGCAGACCAACCTGGATGAAGATGTAAGACAACTCAAAAACAATCAGCTGCCTTTGTTTCATCAGTCTTCTTTCTCACTTGTTTTTTTTTTTCTTTTTTGTTGTTTTTTTTATTTTTTTGTTTTAGCCATTCAGAAATTCAGTGTTACTGCTCTGGAAGGATACGGAGTGTTTGTCATGGTTTTGTCTCATTACTGCAGATGTTTTGTTATGATTGTGATATATATGCATTTTACCATAAAAAGACTTAGTGAGTCATCGTTTGAGTTACTACAGTGCAGCATTTCAGTCTGTGAAGTGTCTGGGCTGGGGTTCACTTGAATTTAAACTTTGAAAAGGGATAATATAGCAGAAATACTGATGTTTGAGGATAGAGCGACAGACCACGCATTGAACTGGAGAGGATGGGTTCATTTTTCTTAAGTGGGTGTGAGAGGGATACAAAAGATGGTCTCATATCTGCAATAGCTGCAACTTTCTGGGAATGATTTGGGAGGATAAAAGAAGAGAAATGGCTTTTGATAGATGTTTTAAGAAGCCTGTGGTGGAGAGGGCATGGAGAGCGTGATCACAAGCTGGCTTTCATTAGACCAAATGTGACTCATCTTCCCCCACCCTGTAGATAAACACACTTGTGTATACTCAGTCTTGCCTCCTACTAAACACACAGACACTAACAGAGGGGTAGGTTAGGAGATATTATGAAGCGAGGAGCCTGTTAGAGTTCGTAACTTTTCACCATCTTAAAGAAACTGACAATACAGAAGAAACTAATTTCACCAGGACTCATCATCATTGGCTTATATCTTCTTTAAGCTATTCAAATATTTATGTTTGAAGGCAAAATAAAAAAAAATAATAATATATGAAAAATCTCCAATGTCATCAACACAGCTACATTCTTTATGTGCGTTAATAAATGAAAGGGAAAAAATACCACATCCAAAATGTGATGAAAAACACTCACAAGCATGCGCTTCACTTGAAGCTCACCTGAGGTTTTACTTTAGACTCTTATCTTCTCCTCACGACACAGTTTTGTGTACTTAATTTTACACAGCAGTGATCCTTTAGTGCAGTGTTGTCCATCCCTGGTCTTTAAGACCCACTAGGCATGTTAAAGCCGCTCGTTTATTACAGTATAAATGCTAAAGCTGTGACTCAGTCGTCCTCTCATGGTTAATGGTGATTGTTCAGGGCGTGACGAGTCTGAAACGGCAGAGGTTTTAGCTTGTTGTAACCGGAGGTTGTCAGTAACAGCATGATATTGTTGCTATGTGACATATCACTGACGCAAATGAGCACCACAGTCCTTCAGAGCAGCCAATTAGGATGGGCAACAAAGTAAGAAGCTGCTGGCGGTAAAAGTCGGCAAGGAAATCATTCTCAGCGATCCCGAAGAGCTGCCGACTCACGGGTCAGGTACTGTGGGAGTGGGTCAGTCGGTCAACAATGCTGACTCTTGTAGGCAGTTCCACAGGTTATCGTCAAAGAAAAGGTATAGGTGGGATTCTGCCTCTGTGGATTCAGAGGCCAGGCAGCAGTGGGCAAGAGGAGAGCCAGATATATTTGGAGTTGTGCAGCTCCATATGTGACAACAGCCGGCTGCTGAGCCCTCAGCTCTGTGAGCAGTTTGGATTCAGAAGCGGGATGGCAAAAGACGGGTGGCAGAAGCATCTATCTGGCAGATAATGAAGGGGAAGCTAGGGTTTCTCAGTTATCCCATTTAGTACAAAAATAAGTCTGAATGTTGGGTTGTATTATTGTACCACAGCTGGCCCAGACTTTTTTTTTTTTAAGGTTTTCTTCATACTGTTGAATTTTGATCTAAAATGGTAAAATTGTTTATTTAATTATCCTGACATCTTTGTCTTCTGATTTACTTCCCAGGGTGCATCAGCTCTCTTTGACATGATAGAGTACTATGAGTCAGCCACACATCTAAACATCTCCTTCAACAAGCACATCGGCACACGGGGATGGCAAGCTGCTGCTCACATGATGAGAAAGGTGAGGGACCAGCTTCTGTGCGCTGACTAACAACAATAACCAGCAGAGAAAATGTAATGGGTGGGAATTAGACTGGACATGTATTTATGGATTAAAAGAAATCACTTATTTCAGAACGGGGACACGTGTACGATTTAAAGACTGATTTTTAAAACATTGCTTATTGATGCAACTATCTAATCAGCCAATCATACAGCAGCAGTTTAGTGCATTTAGACATGGAGACATGGTTGATGGATTAGTAGTATGGTTAGTATTGGGAATATTGTTAAAGTGCTTCGAACATGGCATGGTTTACGGTTGTATGAGTATTTCAGAGGCCGGGGGCCTCTCCTGTCAGCTAAGAACTAGAAACTGAAACTTTTGGACTCGCCAAAATTAGACAACAGAAACATAAAACAAACACAGCCTGGTCGGACAGCCTTGATTTAGAAGTTTCAGTCAGTGGAGATCTACACGGATATCTGTATGAAAGGGGAAAAGCAGTGGCGAGCCTCAACAGAACAATCAATCACACACGGATGAACACACCGGAGGCAATGTGAGGTTTAGTGTCCTGCGCAAGGAAACTTCGATCTATGAATTGTAAAGCCAGAAACCTCGAAATTGAGGGCTACCACACAACTGCTTTACCTCCTGAGCCACAAGCAGAGCTACTTTAGTTAAAATACCACAGCCTACCTATTTCCTTTTTCTCATTATGACCACAGTGGACCCATCTTCTGGTGCCTACATCCAGCAGAATGATGCGCCAAGTCACAAAGTTCAGAGCATCTCAAACTGTTCTCCTGAACAGTTACAAGTGTGCTGTTTTGGCATCACTGAGGTTCACTATGACATTCTTGCACGAAGAGCTCTAATACAGTACATGTGTGTACTGCAATTACTTTGCAGTCTATTATTAATATTTTGTTTTAACTTTTTTTTTCTCTTCTCTATGTTTACATAATTACTGTTGTCCAAAAGGAATCCTGCAGTATACAAGCATTGAATGTCAAATGATTAATGACAAACTGCATGACAGCACACAAACACAGATTATTTCACTGTGCTCGTGTCTTAGTAAAAAAATTCTAATAAACTTTTGTCACTTTTAAACTATAACCAGTTCTCAGCATTTTATCTTGGATTAAACAGACGAAAAAAGCAGTGCAGTATCTTTGTCAAATTCGCATTTACCTATTTTTAGGCAAAATGTTATGTGTTGACACTGAAGTAGTTAAAAACATTTAGCATCGTGTTAGAAATAAAGATCAGAGGCTGCAGGGTATGAAGAGATTTGAGAAAAAAAAAAAAAAAAGTGCCCTGAATAATTAGTTCACCTCCCGTGCATACATGAAGTGTTTTACATTCTTGTTTCTCTCTCAGACGAGCTCTCTGCAGTACCTCGATGCCCGTAACACTCCTCTGCTGGACCACTCAGCCCCATTTGTTGCCCGAGCGTTAAGGATCAGCGGCAGCCTGGCAGTCCTCCACCTGGAGAACGCTGGCCTGTCTGGCAGACCACTCATGTTGCTGGGTAAGGCTGGCGTAGGCCATGGGGGAGCAGAAAAGGATGCCGGGGGGAAATGGGCGTTCTGTTTTTTGTTTTTGTTTTTAAAGCATTTTAACCGAGGCTTTCACTCTTTACTTCTAAATGATCAAGAAAAAATGTTCCAGACATTTACTCTTTGTTTTCCTAAAACATGTTTTGCTGTTGCTTGTGGTCAGCTACGGCTCTGAAGATGAACATGAACCTGCGAGAGTTGTATCTGGCTGACAATAAGCTCAATGGCCTTCAGGACTCAGCGCAACTTGGCAACCTGCTCAAATTTAACTACAACATTCAGATTCTGGACCTGCGCAATAACCACATCCTAGACTCTGGTATGCAAGAACTACTAACTATTGCATCGCTGTATGTACAGTATTTTTGATTTGCCAAAGTGGAATTGATTTGTTAACGTGTATCTCAGTAGATTTTTTGCTTATTTTGATTGTATCGTATTGATGGTAAAAGTATAAATGCAGCACTTGATCGTTATTACCGGCTGGCTGTGTTTGTCATTACAGGTCTGGCCTACTTGTGTGAAGGACTAAAAGAGCAGAGGAAAGGTCTTGTCACTTTGGTGCTATGGAACAACCAGCTCACACACAACGGCATGAGTTACCTCGCAGCTGCACTGGTACACACACACACACACACACACACACACACACACACACACACACACACACGCTGTGTGACAGCAACTCCACATACACTTGTCAGTAAAGCCCCAACTACGCGTGTGTGTGCATAAAATGGACAGCGGAGACATAATTACATTTTCTCTTCATGACCCACCAGTAAGGAGATTAAATTAGAACTAATTAGAAATGTTAAATTACTCATCATCCAGTTGCCGATTTTAAAGAACATGACTTTTGCAAAAATATTTACATTAGTCGTCTTTGTCTCTCGAACCACAGCTGCAATTATTAAACTTCAGTGCTGGTACTAAGACTACAGTGTCCCTGAAAGGGTTGACCCCAGCCGTAACTCTGGGAGTGACAGCTGTGCCGGTGAGGGGTAGATGTGCACTATGACGTCTGAGTCGAGTGGACATTTCCACGTAGGCTCTTCATATTAATACACTTGACATTTGTGCTCTCGTCTCTCACTGAGTGAACAGATGGAAGCTCAGGTTTTTGTAAGACCAGTTCCTACCATTTATCCTGGATTAATTTCACTGTAGTTTACGTTGCATAACCCACTGGTTGTGTTTTCATGTCAGTTTCTTATTCATGCTCATGTTGCACCGTTTCCAAAGGGACTTCAGAGTAGAGTCTATCATTCACACCTATACACAAAGCCTTTTTATTCTGATTCTGCAGCCTTTTTGTCCTCTAAAATCGCCCACCAGACAGCAAATCTTCGTGCATTTAGACTTTGCCCTGTCATTACATTCTTTGCATTGTAATATGAAGATGGATCTTTGCTGCAAGATCAAATGTCTTGTTTTGCTGCGGTGGTAATTGTGAAACCAGTAAATATTTTTCAAGCGTGACAGTGATGTTGTTGACTCACCGTGGAATAACAACTGGACTGTGCCTCTTGATTTCATTATTCCCAGTCGATATAGGCTTTTGTAAGATTAGAGAGACTTCATTGATGTAATAAGATGAAGCTGATGGGGATTTTTATTTAGTCTTGCAAAATGTTCCTCTTAAAGTGCCCTAAACCCTCCATCCATACTGAGGTTGTTTATCTGGATAACAATTATTCACCATATTTGACTACTTGCTATCAGAAGATATTTTTTTACCTTACTTGCAAATCAAGCGGTAGCTTGTGTCACATACAGTCAAATGTTGTGGAGAACAAACAGGGCATTATATAACCCCTAAGTCTGAAAAAAGTTTCTTTGCTTGTTTTAATAAAAACAGTTCAAACACAAGATATTTAATATTTTGTCTGTTTTCATTCGTTAATATTCATCTGTTTCTAAACATCAGTTCAGCAACACCGTCGACATAAACTTGCAATGATGAATATTTTACCACTTACCATTCATTCTCTGATTATTTAGAAGATCTTCTGACATTGAGGATACTAGGTCTAGTTTTATTAAATATACTGGAGTCTTGAAGGGCAGGAAGTAATTTGTAGAATAAAATTCAACAAAGCAAAACACGAAGCATCTTTAATTCACATTTTCTGCAATGAAATATAGTTCATTTAAAATCATTGTGATTTTATTTTTTGTCTCCACTGCGTCTTACCTTTTTTTTTTTTTTTTTGTCTAGTTTGTGGTTGTATTCAAATGCATCTTGTCCATCTTCCTGCCAGAACTTTGATTTGGTCTGAACAATGAGATTTAATGACTGTGAAAAAGAGTGCCACTGTGTTTCTCTCAGCCATGCACCCAGAGTCTGGAGACTCTGAACCTCGGACACAATTCCGTTGGAAACGAAGGAGTTCACAAGCTGAAAGACGGACTGATTGCCAACCGCTCTGTGCTGCGACTGGGATTGGCTTCCACCAAACTGTCCTGCGAAGGTGGGAATTTGCGCGTGCGATTGCACGTCTGCTATGGATTTTGTACTGGATTGTAGCGTTTCTGACTGTGTCTTTTCTCTGATTTTTGGGCTACAGGAGCTGTTGCTGTGGCTGAATTCATTGCAGAGAGCCCGAGACTGCTGCGTCTGGACCTTCGAGAGAACGAGATCAAGACTGGTGGCCTTATGGCCCTGTCACTCGCCCTAAAGGTCAATACGTCTCTGCTGCGTCTCGACCTCGACCGGGAGCCAAAGAAAGAAACGGTGAGCATCATTCCTCACCTCTTGAATAAAAATGATAGTTTTGCAGCTCTACCAACAGAAACCCCAAAAAACAGACACTCAATTGATCTGCTTAACTGTGTCCTTCATCTCAACCCAAGGTGAAGTTAATTTCATATCTGTGGATGTGAATATGACCCACTTTTCTTTTTTTTTTAAATAACATGTATTGAAAAAGAGATTTCTGCCTTAAAAAAACAGATGGAAAAAGGGGGATAACAGGTAGCTGTTTATGCAGCATCTGTGAGACATGTCTTTCCATTTTCCAGGTGAAGAGCTTCATTGAGACACAGCGTGCTCTGCTGGCTGAGATCCAGAATGGCTGCAAGAGGAATTTCATCCTTGCTAAGGAGAAGGAGGAAAACGAGCAGAAGATGAGGCTGTCGGCTTCCATGGCTGAAATCGCCACAGAGGATGGGACCAGGGAGGAAGAGGAGGATGAACTACCGGCATCGGATCAGAAAGGAGAAAAAGATGAGAAAGGAGCAGAGGACAGGGCTGACGCGATAGAAACTGCAGAACACACGAGCAGCCAGTTGAGAGCAGGATCTCAAAAGAACGTTCCTGAAACCAATCTGGAGTCTGACTCCGACACTGAGGACGAGGACCAAGAAGAGGTGGTGACAAGGTCTCTTTCCATTTCAAACTCCTCGGTTGTCTCAAGTCAGACTGCTCCTCAAACCTGTACAGGAGTTGCGCAGTCTCTCCTCAGTGCCTCAGCTGCATCCTCACTCCCGGCCGCCGCACCTGCTGGAGGACCAAGTCTCATTTCTGGGATCACTGTCACAGAAGCACCAGTTCCTCCCGGGACGCCTCCATCTCCTGGACGCTGTATATCTGTCTCAAGCCCTGGTAGGGGTCATAAGATTTTTATGGTAACAAGAGTGGAAAGCCCACCTGAGCAGCAGCAGCTACAGTCTCAGAAAAGTTTCCCCGCAGCTCCCATCCAGACTAAAGAGGCTGCTGAAAGCCCTGTAGACATTAGCACACCCGTGACACAGCAGGCACAGGCCCCGCCCACGTCTCAAACACCTACACAAACACAACTGACACCTGAGGACATGAAAGGGAGCTCCCTTCCTCCATCAACGAACACTCAAAAGACAGAGGAGAGTCCTGTAGCGAGGTTGGAGTCTGAATTAAACACCCAAGCACCCCAGTCAGCAAGTCAACCCACTGAAGACGTGTCGGGCGAACCCTTAGACCCAGACCTGACTGACCCAAGTCTACAAACACCAGCTCTGCCTTCAAGTTCCTCTTCAGTGCAGGCGGAGGCATTTCAGCTAACAGAAAGATCGACTGAGGCCTCTGATATCCCCCAGCTTGAGCCCACTTGTGCAGAAGGAAACGAGGAAGGAGATGAGGAGGCCAGTGCACAAGATGATAGGACAGTAACGCCTTCAGAATATAAACAATCAGAGGACCTGAATGAATCCCAGACTAGTTTACCTACCCAGCAGCAGCTCCCAACACCTGCACTTGAACAGCCACAGAAGGAGCACGCTGCAGAGGAGACACCTCCTCCAAACCAGCAGGAAAAGCAGGAAGCATCAGTCAGTTCAGCAGAAAATGAAAACCCCACTTCGACACCGAAAGAGGAGACAAGCCAAGAGGAGTCAAGGCCAAAGCAGCAATCGGAAGCAGATGAGCAGGAAGTGGAGCCTGTTCACTCTGTCCAAAGTGATGACTGCGCGCCATCTGTCATTGAGGGTGATGCAGGAGAGTCAAATCCAGTACCAGAGGAGGCCTCGACGACTCCAGGCGCTGCCTCAACTCAGCCTGAGGTGAATCCAGACTCATCGTTTGAAGAAGATGAATCGGCTGATGAGAGCTCTGCAGATGAGTGCTTTGTGGAGGCTCTTGAAGGGGAGGAGGTGGGCTCAACTCTGCCCAACGGCCTCAAACCTGAGTTCTCCATCCATCTTCTCGACACTGAAAGCCCAAAGCCTGGCAGCTGTGTGATGGAGCACGGTGTGTACCTCTAGTTACTTCTAGTGATTACACTTACTTTTGATTGTTTTGAATGATGTTAAAAGCCTTTTAACTAAGATGTGCCGTGTGTCACTTGTGCAGTGAGTGCCACTTGTGGACAGGAGCTGGAGGAGTTGCTCCTAGAGGCCAGCTTGGAGACTGGGAGAGACATGCCGTGAACTGCTGAAGAACACATCTGTATGTATGGACGCACAATAGAGACCAAACCATTCAGCCGCTGTTAGGTTCTCATCAAACATCGACTTGAAGTTGTTGATTTACCCATCAGAAATGATACTTTTTGTCTTTTAAGTGAGCTCGGAAAAGTTGGTCTGAAAGTCAAAATAAAATGACACTTACATTCCTCAATATGAAATGAATTGCCTTCTTCTTACCTCCTCTTAACTGACAACTGCTTATCACTTACACATAGAGTACAAAGACAGTTATGTTACACTTTAAATGAGACTTGGATCAATTTTATTTGTGATTTCCACCCTGGTCCTTTTCCACCAAGGAGTTTTAGCTCCTCCCGCTTTAAGCCCCTCCTCCCTTTGAGCCAACTTGGCTCTGATTGGCCAGCTTTTGGAAGCTGCCTCTTGAGAAGTTTTAGAGCGAAACAAACAAAAATCTTTTAAAGTTTTCATAATGCCAGATTTTTAAATACATTTGTAATTTTATAAAAGTGACAACACGATGATGTCTGTGTGATTAGTGTAAAGGTATGTTCTTTTTGTGACAACGTTCGTAACTGAAGAGAGCAGGTTTACAGTTGATTACCTCCAGTTCTGGCACAATCTCCTGAAATCAAAACCAACATAAACATACATACTTTGCTTTTTGTCCCTCTGATCTTCGGTGTTATATCATGATATTGTTCCTAACAATGTAATTTTGAATTGTGATTATAGTAACATCACTACAAATGGGACCAGCTGGGAGAGAAAACTAAAGCTGGAGCTCATGTTTACCTTTTTTTTTTTTTTTTTTGTTTCCTTTTCTTTGGTCACTTCTTGCAAGCAGTTCGTTTTTAGATCTGTTTCTTTTATTTTTTGCCAGTTAGCATGCACATCTGCAGTGTTTTTTGTGCCTGTAAGCAATTATACTGTGGCCCTGCTTATCTGGTGTTGATGCTAAACCCGGACCGGCAGGCTGCTTTGACCACATGGTGTTTGAAGACAAACTTTAAAGCTGGGAGTATCCTAAGAAATTAAAACTGAATGTCATGTATTTATAGCCAAACGGCATTTAATCCAGCAGAAGTGCATTAAAGGTTCCCAAAACCACAACTTGTTCAAACAGATGCGAGATGAAGGTTTTCCCTGAAGGAGGATGGAGAGCGGTTGATGTTAAAATATCAGCCAGTCGCTCCTGTTGGCTTCGTGCGGCGCTCCGGGGAACGACATTTTAACATCTTTAAACAGATTAGAGATGACACTTAAGTTTTCTTTCTTCTATAAGCATTTCTGTCACCAAAAATGCACTAAAAACAACTCTTAATATATATATTTTTTTTTTTTTTTACCTTTTAATTAGGTTGAAATACTAACAATGTAAAAAAGAAAATACGTTAACTCAAACAAACGCGTCTTCTGCTACAGTCATAACTGATCCATCTCTGCTCTTCTTCCACAGGAACGGTGAGAGCACGTGAAAAACAGCACTCAGATGGTTTGTCAGGTTCTGCCACAAGGACACAATGTTTTTGACATTCTTCTACTCAAACATCAAAAAAACGTAAAAGAACAAAAGACCCAGTTATAGTCGAAGCTCCATGAAAATACAAATAAAGGACACAGCCAGCCCCTGGAGCCGACGTCTGACTAATAACAAGTCCTCCACATTCACACTACACCTTGAAGAGGGGAGAAAAGAACTGAAATCAACCGGTTTTCACTACATTTTATCAGTGCGACATCTTTACACGCAAACAGCAGCCGCTGAGGGGGAGAAGAGATGGAGACGAAGAGAGAGGATGAAACACTAACCAAAGACTCAACACGGACCTTTCTCACCGCTCCTCCTCGCTCTCCTCTGTTGATGGTTGTTGGGCAAATTCACTAGCAGTTCAAGTTTTCCTGACTCGCAGAGGCGTCACGGTGATGAAGAGGCGAGCGGGGTTCACTCAGAAACACTTTCGTGGTGGACCCTGCTGAGTAAACCTGCTGGCTTTAAACCCTTGCCATGGGAGAATGTCGCTGTCGAAGGTTTTTATATAAAGAAACCTGAGGATGTTCACGTGTTTGTTTAAATGTAAACATTTCGTCTCCGTCATTCCTCCTGACCTCCTCTCCCTCCTCTTCCCCCTGGAAAAAAAAACTCTAAGGGACCTTTGCCAAAGTGACCTCCTTCCTGTTTGAATTGTTATGCTCTGTTTCCTTCGGCCCCTCAGGAATCGGCGTTCTTCTCGTGTTCTTCGTTAGACACCCCCCCACCCCCACCCCCCCCCCCCCCACCCCTTCCTAATTACAAAACTTACTGTCTGAAAGTCAGTCTCTGTAATTTGCTCCATGTTGATTTGGAAAAAATGAAATAACAGACTTTAAATGAATATCAGAAAGCAAGATGCCTTTATAGTTTGATTGTCTACAGATCCAGACTCGAGCAGTTTATTTCAGCATTGTTGTATGAACCTCCGTAAAAAAGACAAAACAGCAGCCTGCTGTCTGTCCTCATCTGCTACCCTCTTCCTCCTCTCCCTCCTCTCCCTCCTCTTCCTCGTCTCCCTCGGGTATCAGCTGGGACTTGCACCCTCTCACCTCTCTGCTCCCCGTTCATGTTGCCTTCAATCTCATCACTGCTGACCCCCCCCCCCCATCTAGCTGCTTTGAGAAATCATTTATGTATTTATTTTATAGCTTTTGGAGCCTTTTCTGATTTTATTTTCTCCATTTCTCAGCTTATTTCTCCTCATTTTATCCTTCCTTTTGTTGTCTGGGAGTTGCTTTTAAAGCTAGCCCCCTTTTTTGATGTATATTTCATACTTAAAACTAGAGAAAATAATTACTTTTTTGTGAGGGGGGGGGTAATCTTTAAGGGGGAGGTAAAGTAATGAAATCATTGACTACTGGGGTGCAGTTGTGAAAGCAAGTACAAGGAAGCGGCGAACGCGTCATCACGGAGGTCCTTGTTGTTTTAAGCTGCTCTGTTGGGTGAAGCTGTGACCACAAGGGGGTGATGCCTGCTTGGTTCCTGCTACCTGAAGGACATTTTAGTGTGAACAGTGACAGTTTTCCAAAGCCAGCCAGCAGAATTGAACATTAAACATCATCTTCGTGGGTGTCTGTGAGCAGAGACGGTTTTCTTGCTTTATTTTTTTGCCCCTGAAGCAGACGCAGCCAGGCGAGGGAGAGGGGGGGGGGTCCTCCTACATGGAGCGTCATTCACCCCCTCCTGCTCTCCTCCACCCAACAGGTAGTTTGCCCCCACTGTTTGTAATGCTTTAATTTTTAGAAATTTTTAATGATGATTTGTTAACTTAATTGAAATGTGCTGGTAATCACAAAGATATGTATGGCAAAATTTGTTCCTCAAATAAATGCATGTAATGACTAAAGAGACGAGTCGGCGGTGAGTGAAATGATTCGCTTTGGAAAAATAGCAGAAGTCGTGATTCTGAAGTGTTTTCTTTAACAGGTAATGTGAAAGAGTTGGGACGCCTGCAGTTAATTTCACTCCATCCAGCTGGTTTGTTCTCACGGTGCTTTTAAAACCTAACAAGAATCAAAACACATCAAAGTGAGTCCACTGGACATAACTAGGAGTGGCACTCGTCTGCCTATACATGCTGTCATAACACGATGGAAAGATGGGCGTTAAAAGAAAGCATGAAGCAGTTTTTGTTTAAAAACCTCTAGAGGCTGGTGCAGATGGGGGTTTTGATGGGGGTTAAATGTAACAAATAATGAAGAAATAAAAAAATTTATGTTGATGTATATTAACATAAAATGTGGTAAATAAATAGTTGGACCACTTTCTTTAGTATTGTTGTTGTTATTACTGCATTTGTACCTAAAACATTGATACTGTAATCCCCCATTCTCTTCCCTGATTGTTTTAGGAGTTTCCAGCTGTGGTCCAGCTGCTTAGTGACTTATCAGTTGGTTTGCATCGGCCTAGTTCGTTGTACTTCCATATTGTACAAAAGTTCCCAGACCCTAAATAATATTCCAGGTTGGACTTGAACACAGCAGCGAACGGCTCTAATCACGTGTTTGTCTTTGCATTTATCATTTATATCCAATCGCAAGCCAAGTAAACAGTTGAGCAAGTGCATCTTCTAAGTCGAGATGGTCAGAGGATCAAAAGTTACAGAGCCGTCTGGTATTTCTAAGGACAGTGACGTTCACTTTTTTTGTACGAGTTTTTCTTTAGTTCATTTTTAAGACGACAAGGAAACAAAAGGCCCCTCCAGCTGCGCTGCGCGTTGACGGAGCTCACAGCGATGATGAGCGAGACAGAGACCCCGGAGAACATGAAAGCGCCCCCTCATGTGAGCGCCCTCACCGCCGCATCACGAGGAGGAGGGCGGCGTCCACGGGGCAGGGGGCCGTCCACGGGGGAGGGCGTGCAGCGCAGGGTGGGAACTCTGCTGTTATGTTACTGTAGGAATTCCTCAGACCTCTAACCCACCCCGCCCACCGACGCTCCGACACCACGGAGAGAGGCCGGGAGGTGTCATCTTACACACCCTCAAACGGTTATTACATTCTATCATGACTTTACTTGTACATACTTTGATTTTCCTTTTGGAAGTATCTGCTATCTCGATTTTCTTATTTTACCCATTTAAGACTGATGTTTCGTCCACAGTTAACGTTCAGTACGTACGACGTCATACCCCATAACGTCAGTAACGCACAACTCCGATTTAGAAGAAAAAACAAAGAGGGAAAGTAAAGTAAAGTAAAGACAACAGTGGAGGATATTCAGTACATGTTCACATCAGGCTCTGTTGAATAAACGGGTTTAAAATAGTGCTTCAGACTAAATCTGGTTAAAATCACCAGTGTTTGAGGTTACATTTTCTGTAAACATCCTTCACCCATTCTTTTAAATCATATTTCACCTGAAAGCTTTTAAACGTCATCAGAGAGAAAAACTAACTGTTGATGTCACATTGCAGTTTAACGTAAAGCGCCTTATCGGTGTTGAGACACAGTAAACGCAGGTTGGTGAACCTGCTTCTTCCTGTCCGGGGTCGCAGGGGTCTGCTGGAGCCTGTCCCGACCCGGACCTATAACCTAATACTCAATCAATAAAATCCAAACTAACTTTTTATGGAGCAGTCTCAGAAATGTTTACTCTTCATGTAAATCATGTTGAAAGATTGAGATTAAAGGCATTGGCAGTGTATTATTTTACACTAAATGGTGACTTTCTGTCTTTCTTCTTTTTCAAAATGCAGCATCATTGTTCTATCTTCATATTATCTGCGTTTTTCCAATGAAATAACTGTATCCTTCTTATATTAGAGTTCAGAAAAATAACAGTCAACTGCATGATTGCAAAAGTTTTATTTTCATGCAGTTATTGGTACCAGTGTTTTCACAGGAAGTTGAAGCCATTCAAGTGTTGTTTCTTTTATTCATTGTAGGTTATATAGATGTGCCGTTCTGTGCTTTTGCCTCTGGTGAAAACTGTGCTTGAGGCAGAAAAAAGAAAAATGTGTTCAGTTGTCTTGACTCATCTTATGACCAGAGAAATTCCTGAACCTGGTCTCTGTCCACACTGATAAATGAAAGTTCTCCGCAGGGCGAATGGCAGAGGAGTTCATCAGTGGGATCATCAGTGGGGGGGTTCGGGGCGGTGGGGGTTCGGGGCAGTAGGGGTTCATGGGGGTGGCTCTACAGACGGTTCATTTCCTCAAGCTCAGGTGAGATGGATCTAGTAACCCTGCTCGGGATCAAACTTTACTGCCTGTAGACTGGATCATGCGTTGGAGATGAAGCAGACATAGGAATTTATTTTTCATTTGCGCTGAGCAATATTGTCTTCATGGGAAATGTTATACAAGTAGTGAAGAAGCACGAGTAAGAAATGACTTTAAGACTGACTCGTCACAAACGGACACGACAGAAGCAGCGACGGCGAGGTTTTCAGATCAGTACAGTGTAAAGGCAGAAATGTCCACCTTAAATGCCTCCAAAATGAACTTAAAACTTGGTGGGTTATTGATGCTGTCCATAAATAAATCAATAAAAATCAACATCAATTAAAAAAATAAGATTTTCTACGTGTTACATTTTCATCAAAGTTTCCATGCATTAAAGTGCTTCATTCAGGACTGTGAATAGTTTGTTTTTAATGTGTAATAAACAAGTATTGATGTTCCAGTCAGAGTTTGTGGGTGAGCTGCTGTCACCTTGTTTTAACAAAATCGGACACAAACCGGAAACTACCCGGTTCCTGCTTCTCCCTCATCACTTGAAAAACGAACCCACGAGGTTTCTCCACCACAGCCGGATGTGTAAACGCTTTTATAAGATGATACTGGCTTCAGATTGTGTCCAGAGCCCCAGACGGCTTTGTGGTTGTTCAAAGTTGAACCAGACTGTTGCGTCTGCCCTCACCCCATTTTCTGTTTGGGGACAGCAGTAAGCGATTACATGCCTCCTCGCCGGGTCTTTCCTTGGGCTTAGCCGTGCCTCAGGAATGCGCTGGCCGGCTGGTGAAACAGAGGGGATTTATCTGCGGTGTCAGCCCATATCTGGCCTGTTGGTTCGCAGCGCAGTGGACTGAAACAAGCACAGGAGCAGGGGCTGATGCGACCGCAGCATCATTTGTGGGATCATGAGGGGCAGGCCGGGGGGAGTCAGGGGGTCATTTCCAGACTTTCAAAGAGCTACAAGTGTGTCCTCTCATTAAAAAAAAAAAAATGCAGCTGACTGGACACAAAGGTTAAAGTTTACCAACCAGTACATCTAACTCTCCAGTCTGGAACAATCAAATGAACCCCATTCAACCTCTTTCTGGTCTTAACAAGCACCAAACTTTAAAAAAAATATACCATCAACACAACAACACAAAAGAAGCAGCTCGTGTAAATCACCTGCTGTTGTGCAAACATCATAGATCCAGTGACTTCTTTTTTATTGTCCGTCCTGTCTACAAAGCAGAGGAACGAGGAGTCCAGTTGTGTCTCAGAAGTGAAAACTGGAGGTCGGCGGTGGGAAGATGAGAAAGGCATCGGGCCAAAATAAATACAGCGGTCCTGCAAAGCAAAAGATGTCAAAACTGCACAATAATAAAATCAAACCGGATCTCTGCTCCTTTGTAGTTTCACTGCATCTTTCAGTCAATTTAGATACCTATTATAAAGCCGTATAACTTGGCCCACCGCCGTGTCCATCCAAGGCATCTATAGTGCTGTTCTCAATGCTTTGAGGCCTAATAGTGCTAAGCAGGTCTCACCTTTTGATGTGATCTGGTTATGTAATCTGGTTATACATTCTGACAGCATTATGGGGAATTAATCACCGCAAATTAGCTTCACTCGATCCACTCAGAGAGTGTGTGAAGAGTGGGTGGCTGTGCGGTTTGTCCCACCACTGTGTGAGGAGGGAATGCAAACAGGGACGACCGAGGAGAAGACGATAGCGCCGGCCCTCCTCCTCGGCTCACATGATCGTGATTAGAGCAGAGGAGGAGTGTGGTGGGACAGACGGGGAGCGATGAAGCACAATGAATGACATTTTCCTGATATCGCTGCACAGACTGCATCCAGGAGCCCAGCTTTTCTTTGGACGTTGGCTGAGGGGGCGTCCACGTCTTTGAGGTAATTCAGCTTTACTCTGCTTGTAAATTGTCGAGGAAACACACCTGCACCTGCATGAGCAGATGCACATCCTGGCGTTGAGTGTAACAGATGCAACACGAGACCAGACTACCTCCAATATCTGGACAACACCTGATTTCCGAATGATCTAAAACCAGATGTTCATAATTTGAGCTTTCCAGTTTCTTTGGGGATCTGAATTTGCAGAAAGATTCACTTTAGATCCAAAGTGATCATATGGTAGAAGTGAGATAATCTATTAGATTATTAATACAGTTTTGTACTACCCTTAAAAAATGTTATATTTTAGTTTGCAATGAACAAAACTTCTGTATTTTACATTTTTTTTAATAAAATTACAAAATAAATGTAATTAAATCAGTGCAAACTGATGTCACATGTTAACTTTCATTGGCCTTGTTGATAATTCCTCATTTGAAACACAAACTATTGGAATTGTGAAACTCTTTTTCTTTTAAATATTACTTCCATTATTATGCCAGTATTTGTGCTTTTGTGGGGAGGTGGAGCACAAACAAGAAAAACCCAAGAACGCTGCTGCTGATCAGCGTCACGTTCCTAGAACTGCGAATCGGACACCGGCCTTTACGGAAAGGTGCTTTCTGAGTGCAGGTTGTGATCTATGTGAGAAATGTGATTTTGCTTTTCGCTTAATCAAAACAAAAAAACAAAATCCCCAGTGCTGATGTGATGCTTCAGCACTGGGGTCATGCGGGTCTGGAGGACAGCGCCAATGAAAAGTGTTCGGTCCCGATGGTCAGGTTGGTCCAGCAGGGTCTTATGCCCAAAACGTGAGGTCAGCTGACTGCACGAGTATTCTTATTGGACGCGTTGTTTGTTTTGTTTTTTTTTTTCATTTATAATTATTCTTAACCACTGACAGCACAAACATATTCCAGAGGGACAATGCCAGAATTCCCTGCACTCAAATTGCGATGGAGAGGTTCAGAGAGAACGACCCATCATATTTACACATCTGGACCACCAACGAGTCCAGACCGGATCCACATTAAGGGGCGTCCTGTAAAAGACCTGTCGTGGTCCATCTCTCCCAGCGTTAATACAAGTTTTTGGTGACAAATTAAAACAACGCCGAGCAGAAACAAGCATGAACATTGTACCAGCTTATCAAATCGATGCCGCGACAAATGCATTCATCAAAACTACAGATGTGTGTCTTTATCAGCATATGCTTCAACTGCTGTGCCAATTCTCACTTTATTGCTGATACAGGCTGGTTAGACTGGTTATGAGATAAAAACCAATATAATGCTTCAGTACCTTTGGCACTGATTCTACAGTCTTTACCAAATTTATGAAAAATCATTCCTCCGAACGATATTCCCGTGTTTGTTGAGTTGATGATGGTGAATAATGATGTCCCACATCTCCAAAATTACCTGTGTAGGGTTCAGATCCGGTGACCGAAGCATCCACATAATCTGGTTATCCTTATTACGACCACAATCAAAGAACCCAAATTCATTCTGCTCTGTATTTTCATATATGTTCGATTGTACTCTCTTTTTGTTGTTAATTGTGCTTTAAGTTGCAGGTATGAGGGTGTCACACTGGTGCATGCTGGGAGTGACTGTGCTGCTGCTGCTCTGTGAGGTTGCCATCAGCCAGCTGTGTAAGTCCCTCATCACCATGGTAGACGGGTTCCACACGCTCTTCGTCCTCATGCACCTGGTTCTTCCTCTTCCTCAGTCCGCTAGCATCGTCAGACCTCCCTTATGCTCTCTGGATTCCTCCTCCTCTTTACCAACACTTCCCAGCAGCCCATGTGCAGAATCACCAACCAAAGCTCAGGCTGGCATCCAGACCGCCGTTGGAAGGTCAGCCACCTCAGATGAGTCTAATCATGAGGCATCTTCACCGGTCAGACCACAGGAACCCGTCTCCCCAGCTTCAAACTGCAGACTCTCCTTCACCAACGCCAGGATCCAGGTTGTGGGAGTTTTCGTTTCTTCACTCCTCCTGGTCTCTCTGTCCATCTCTTACTTCATGGAAATAATCAGCTTTATTCTGGCACCTCACCCGGTGCAACGCCCCCTGCTGCCGGTGGTGGTCGGCACCGTCAGTCTGCTCCATAAAGCGGTGGCGTTCTGGCTGAACCGGAACCAGGTTCAGGATGTGAGGCGGGCAGAGACTGAAATTCATCTTGAAGTGAACCAAAAAGGTAGCACATATAAGAAAGGAGAGCATCTGCAACCTGCTGCAGGTCTCAGACTCCACCAGGCGAATATCCACCCATTTAAAATCTGCTGGTTGGCACCTTTTAAACTAAAAAAATTATAATTTGGCTAAGTATATCCCCTTGATTCATCTTAAAAGAAGCAGTTTGACATCATGGGAAACAATAACAGAATACAGATATGAAAAATGTTTGTTAATGCAAAAGAAAATACTTATTAGGTGATAACAATGTTTAGTTTGTGTGTCCAGGTGACTGTGCAGCTGCTCAGTGTATATTCAGCTGTTAGACTGTAAGATAAAACGTTGCCCAAACTTGTTTTGCATTCCTCTGTTCGACTCCCACAGTCTTGGCTGAGGAGGACAAATCTGAAGATGTGGTCCAGTCCACCGTCCAGTCTGCTGTGCTTGGCTCGGTCCACAGTGGGCTGCTTGTCCTCCGTAATCCAGGAACCTCCAACATGCCTGAGAGTGACTCCAAAACCCTGCAGAAGTTACCAAAAGCAGCCTGCGAGGAGGAGATCAACTCTGTAGAGTTAACATGTGAGAATCTTTTAAAAGACATCACAAACAGGACTAAAAACAGTCCCTGCGTGGGACTTCCTGGTAACAGAGTTTAAAACTTCAGCATGTGTCTTTGTTCTCTGCTGTTTCAGACCATCAACATACATCTAAAAGCTCTTCGGTTTGTGAGTCCCTCCCTACGCCACACAGCCCGTGGCCGGTTTGCCTCCTGCCCTCTGCTGTTATCGTTCAGGGACTTTTTACAGCCTTCCTGGCTCTGGTCAACAGCCTGGTGACACTACTGATCACCCCACAGTTCCTGCACGACTCTGGCGCACGCAGCATCCTGGTTTATTTGGATCCCGGCCTCTCTCTGCTGGCTGTAATTACACTGATAGCCACAACTGTGCCACAGGTCTGCTTCTGAGTTTCCCACATCCTGATCTTTGCATTGCACGTTAAACTAAATCGCTTATTTGAAAACTCTTTTTGAAAACTTTTCTTTCCTGATGAGAAGACACATGAACTCACTCTCTGGTAAAACCCTGCAGGTGTGCAGGTATGGACTGATACTGCTGCAGGCTTCGCCTCCACACGTTTGTGTGTCCAATCTTGGACGGAGAATTGCGAGTGTGCCTGGAGTGCAGGCTGTGCACGACCTGCACATCTGGCAGCTTAACGAAACGCTCACAGTGGCTTCTGTCCACGTGCACTGCTACGCCGGGTACCAAGTACACAGGTGAAGTGTTTCACAGCTGTTCTGATTTATGATGAAGTTACACAGATTAAATGTCACACAGATCACAGATATTAACCCTTTTCCAGATCAATGTGCAGCAACAACTTGGCATTGTCTTACCTGAATGCTCCAGACAACAAAATACCAAAATAGCTGCTTTTATAGAGCTCTGCACACTTGAAGATCATCAATTCATCAGTGGCTGTTGCTGTTGCTCAGCAGCACCTGGCTGCAGGCTTCCCTTATGAATCCTAGGAAAGCAATAAGGGGGTACTTAGTATTGCCCACGTGATTTTCTTTTTCTTTTTGCTTAATTTTGTCATATACATAATGTGAAAAGTTATATCTACTTGTTTTTTGAGGTTGCATGTGAAAATCTGATGATGTTTTAGGTCAGATGAAAATAACCATATGACTCAAAGAGATAGCTTTCATCATTAAAGCGTATTAATTCAGGATTGTTTTATAAATGGCCTAAAGCTGAAGAGGACAGCATAATGAAGGTTTTTGTTTTAGGAAAGACTGAAATTGTGAACCCCTTTTTTAAGTCACATATTACTTTAGTTTACCGCCTCCTGTGGATCCTTAGCAGGTCAGAAGCAATCCCAGTTTACTCTGGCCGACAGTCTGTAACCAAAGATAGCCATATGGTCATTGGCAAAACTTCGTTTTTTATAAACTTCTCCTTTGTCCAGGTGTGCAGATCTGATGTCAGGAGTCACGAAGGTCCTGCAGAGTGTTGGTGTGACCTGCTGCACCATTCAGCCAGAGTTTGCCTCCTGCTCTGGGTCCTCTTCGGGCAGCTCTGGTGACCCCTCGCCTGTCATCCACAGAGATGACCCCTCTCCTCCTCTGTGCCCTGCCTGCAGCCTTGCCTGTGGAAAGGCCTGTGCTAGGAGCATGTGCTGCTCTGTCCTAGAGGAGGAGGCCCGGAGTGTCCTGACGCCACCGTCTGGGGAAACAAAGGAAGAGCCTCAGATTCTGGTTATCGAGAACACCTTCCTCTGATAGTCATCTATGAACAAACGAAGATGAGTGGAGCAAAATGAAATGATCTCTTGAAACACTGCTGTGTGCTGTTAGATTTGTTGCATTAACAGGTGCTACTCTGAAGATTTTTATTGACTGTAATAAGAAATTCTGTGTTTTAGTGTTTTTTCAATCTTATTTTATTTTATTAATATATATATGACTTCGTTTGAAACTGTCCTCATACTTCATGTTCACACATGTATACATTAAAATAAAATAAACATTAGTCATACAGTTGTTTTCATTTTCATATAAACATTTTGCTTCGGGATGCATAAATAAAATAAAATATGATCCACTATTACATTCATCTTATCAACCCTATATGACTTTCAGTATATAGATGTGATATAGAGATAAATATTTCTACATCAGTCAATTTACTCAGCAAAAATTACAAAGGATACTTAAGAAGGATCCCGCTGCATAATGAAATAAAGATGTCAACTTTTTATATTAAAAGGGAATTTAAGATATAGGTTATACGTGACAAATTATATTCTAAAATGTTATTTTTTAAATATAAATGTTATGTAGGGGAACCGTTACCTTTGATAAAGTAGCGTCACCTCAACAAGCAGTGGCTCCACCTTCGTGTTTTCAGTCAGCCAATGAAACTGCGTCTGTTTTGCATAAGACAGCAATTCCCACAAAACATTTATCGTTTTGTGTTCGTTTAACAAGTAAAAGTTGTAGCGCGTGCGGCCGGAGATTATAGCTGTTTTACATCATCTGTATGTGATGAACAGCGAAGGTCAGTAAACCTCAACTCGACACCATGAAGTGAATGGATTCACTTCCACTCGGATATATATGTGTCTGTCCGCCTTTTCTGCAAGTGCCCGGATGAGCCTCGGTGGTCCGGGGTGCGGGCTTCAAACCCGCAGCTGCTTAGCGGCAGAGTGGTTCAATTCCACCTTTCGGGCGTCGACATGCGTGTCAACATTCAAATTGTAAGCTTTTATGTAAAAAAAAAAAACAACAAAAAAACAACACTGCATCTGTATTTATTTCTGTTACAACGAAGTGAAAACCTCAGGAGCCAACTTCCGGCCTTCAAAATAAAAAGCTCAACAGTAATCTTCTAGGACATCGATTTCCTATTTTTCTTCTTCACTATTTAACCCCCCAAAAATAACATTAACTTATCAAACATTAAAATATATATTTTTAAGTTAATATATCACTATATTATGGTATTAGCTGGGTTTTATTTACATGTTCTAATTCTTTTAAAGATTTTACTTCTCTCTATTTGAAATTTAATATTTCAGTATGATGTGTGAAAAAAAGAAAAACATTTATAAATGTTATTCGCCATAATATATTTGTACTTTACATCACAATAATTACATCCGCTTTGTCAGAAAATAAATTGATTGACATCTTCCAAGGCCAATCATCTTTAAGAGCTCCCTGTCCGTCATCCAATCATGTTCCGCGCGGACGCCAAGTTTCCGGGCGGAAAATGCACGATGTCCTTGCATGTTTGCTTCTGAAATAAATTGGAGTTAAACCAAAACTCGCGCGGACATCTCTTTGTTTTTCCTTCTGGTGAGTAATTTTAAATCTATTTCTTTATACCCCTTTAGACTAACAACGTTTATCCTTGTTGTTCTGTCAGTGGCTTCCTGCTAGCGGGCAACGTCATAAAACTAATCAGCTGTTTTACTGTTCATAAAGATTTCTGAGTTATTACTGAATTATTAACCATTACATTTTAAGTTGTAAGCTGCCTGAGCTAATAAAGAACTGTTGCATATAAAGACAATAGAGGACTATGGGTTGGTTGTTTGTTTTTTTTCACATTTCTTACGTCACAAAGTTCAATTCCCTCCTGACTTTTCCTTCTTCTGTCTTTCACATTTGACTCTCAAAGGAAACTGGTACACGATGCCTCTTCATAAATACCCCCCGAAAATCTGGGACGCCCTGAAGCTGAAGCAGGGCATCTATGCCCGTCTCCCGAAACACTACCTAAAGTCTCTTGAGCAGAAGGAACCGACACCGGTCCACTGGAGCCCCCTGGGAGTCCAGTACCGAGCCAACCCAGTGACGGGGCAGAAGGAGCGGGTGCAGGACGTCCCGATCCCCATCTACTACCCTCCACAGTCCCAGGACGGCCTGTGGGGCGGAGAAGGGTGGATTTCTGGATACAGATATGCCAACAATGATAAAGTGAGTCCTCAGGAAGATGACTTTCTGCACAGTGCTGTTTGGTTACCATGGATACTCATTAATCTGAGCCTTTTGGTTGATCAAAGTACAGATCTGCATGCAGACAATGGCCACAACTTGTTCTTGTAACTCCAGACATTAAGTGCCACTGATTATCTGTGTAATTATTCTGTGATTGTCTCTTATCAAGATGTCCAATCGCCTGAAGAAGACCTGGAAACCCCAGCTGTTCAAGAGAGAGCTGTACAGTGAAATCCTCGATCACAAGTTTACCATCACAGTCACAGCACGCACTCTAGACCTCATTGATGCTGCCTTTGGTTTTGACTTTTATATCCTAAAAGTATGTGTAAACTATCCAGGTGCAACAAAAAGACTTTTGTGACTGAGCTCTCCATGTGACAGTAATGACCAACTCCTTTTAGACACCAAAGGAGGATCTGAACTCCAAACTGGGGATGGACCTGAAAAGGGCAATGCTGCTCCGCCTGGCACGGAGAGACGCAGAGCTTTATCCTGACGATCTTGTCAAGCGAGAAAAGATCTACAGCAAATACAAGGTTGGTCAAATATCTTCTGGTTCAAGGAGAACTTCTTCTTGATTTTTATTAGGAGAATTGGAAATAAATAAATCATGTCTTGATTTTTTTTTTTTTTTTGTCACTTTTTTTTTGCCTGAGCAGGAGTTTGAGATCCCAGAGGAAGAGGCGGAGTGGGTGGGTCTAAATCTGGAGGAGGCTGTGGAGAAACAGCGGTTGTTGGAGCACAAGGTAACCGTCTGCCTCTGACTGTTTGAGTTGTGGTTCTGTAGAGCCTGGCCAGCCATCGTAATTAATTTCCTCTTTTATACCAAGAGCTAGTCTGGCTCCTCTGGATTCAACTTTGATCTCCAGGGGTCAGTAGCAACAGAAGCAGAAGAAACTGGTCACACAGTAGATGGACATACAACCAATCAGCAATTGTGGCAGAGGGTGTAGTCGGAGCTACAACCTGACTAGTGAAATACATTGTGTAGAAACACTTGGGAATGACTTGTTTTTCAGTAAAAACATGTTGATCCAATGTTTTCTTAGGTATTCTGAAGCCATCTTGATTGTTTTGAATATTGGCTCTTGGGACCTCTTGCATGAATTGTGGCATAAAGCTCACCTCCCCCCGCTGTGGTTGGTTCAGCACATGTTAAACAGACCATTCTTGTCAGTGTGGACATCGTACACACGCTGTATGTACGATACACACCTCTGCTTTTAACCCATCAACTAGTTTCAGTGAGCAGTGGGCCTTGCTCAGGGGCCCCCAGTGATTTACCATGGTGGCCAGCCCTGGGCTTGAACCTCCTCCACTCCCAAGCCCACCACTGTAACCACTAGGCCACCACTCCCTTTTGACTTTGTATAGGTGGTTAGTAGAGCCATTCAAGGAGAGGTCATTTTCACAAAGTGAATGTGTATGACCGTAGTCTTCAGGAGCTTGTATGTAATAACTAAGAAATGTTCAATAAAGTTTGTGCAGACAATGAAGCAAACAGCGGGAGAAACAAGAGGAAACGATGAGAAGGAGGGGAAAGAGAGTAAGAAACTGGGGAAACTGTGAGAAGTAGGGGAAACTGTGAGAAGTAGGGGAAATGGTGAGAAACGGGAAACAGTGAGAAGTTGGGGAAACGGTGAGAAACAGAGGAAACATGGAGAAGTAGGGAAAAAGGGTGAGAAACAGGGGAAACAGTGAGAAACGGGGGAAACTGTACAAAACGGGGAAAAGTAGAGGAAACTAAGTAACAGGGGAAACTGTGACAAACGGGGGAAACTGAGAAACAGGGGAAACTGTAAGAAGTTAGGGAAACGCTGAAAAACAGGGGGAACAGTGAGAAGTAGGGGAAATGGTGAGAAACAGGGGAAACAGGGAGAAGTAGGGGAAACGGTGAGAAACAGGGGAAACGGTGAGAAACAGGGGAAACGGTGAGAAACAGGGAAACTGTGAGAAACAGGGGAAACTGTACGAAACAGGGAAAAGTAGGGGAAACTGAGAAACAGGGAGAAGTAGGGGAAACGGTGAGAAACAGGGGAAACGGTGAAAAACAGTGAGAAGTAGGGGAAATGGTGAGAAACAGGGGAAACTAAGAAGTAGGGGAAACGGTGTGAAACAGGGGAAACAGGGAGAAGTAGGGGAAACGGTGAGAAACAGGGGAAACGGTGTGAAACAGTGAGAAGTAGGGGAAATGGTGAGAAACAGGGGAAACTGTACGAAATGGGGAAAAGTAGGGGAAACTGAGAAACAGGGGAAACAGTGAGAAACAGGGGAAACTCAGAAGTTGGGGAAATGGTGAAAAACGGGGGGAACAGTGAGAATTTGGGGAAACAGGGAGAAACATTGAGAAGTAGGGGAAACGGGGAGAAACAGGGAGAAGTAGGGGAAACTGTGTGAAACAGGGGAAACTGTAAGAAGTTGGGGAAACGGTGAGAAACAGCAGAAACAGGGAGAAGTAGTGGAAGCGGTGAGAAACAAGGGAAACGGGGAAAAGTTGGGGAAATGGTGTGAAACAGGGAGAAGTAGGGGAAACGGTGTGAAACAGGGGAAACGGTGGGAAGTAGGGGAAACTGTGAAAAACAGTGAGAAACAGGGGAAACGGTGAGAAGTAGGGGAAACGGTGGGAAGTAGGGGAAACGGTGGGAAGTTTGGGAAACGGTGGGAAGTAGGGGAAACGGTGAGAACTAGGGGAAACAGGGAGAAACAGTGAGAAGTAGGGGAAACGGTGTGAAACAGGGGAAACTGTAAGAAGTTGGGGAAACGGTGAAAAACAGGGGGAACAGTGAGAAGTAGGGGAAATGGTGAGAAACAGGGGAAACTGTAAGAAGTTGGGGAAACGGTGAAAAACAGGGGGAACAGTGAGAAGTAGGGGAAATGGTGAGAAACAGGGAGAAGTAGGGGAAATGGTGTGAAACAGGGGAAACGGTGGGAAGTAGGGGAAACTGTGAAAAACGGTGAGAAACAGGGGAAACGGTGGGAAGTATGGGAAATGGTGGGAAGTATGGGAAACGGTGGGAAGTAGGGGAAACGGTGAGAAGTAGGGGAAACGGTGAGAAGTAGGGGAAACAGTGAGAAACAGGGAAACTGTGAGAAACACGGGAAACTAAGAAGTAGGGGAAACGGTGTGAAACAGGGAGAAGTAGGGGAAACGGTGAGAAACGGGAAACGGTGGAAAACAGTGAGAAGTAGGGGAAACGGTGAGAAACAGGGGAAACTGTGAGAAACAGGGGAAAAGTAGGGGAAACTGAGAAACAGGGAAAACAGTGAGAAACAGGGGAAACTGTGAAAAACGGGGGGAACAGTGAGAATTAGGGGAAACGGTGAGAAACGGGAAACTGTGAGAAGTAGGGGAAACGGTAAGAAACAGGGGAAACGGTGAGAAACAGGGAAAACAGTGAGAATCAGGGGAAACTGTACGAAACAGGGAAAAGTAGGGGAAACAGGGAAAACAGTGTGAAACAGGGGAAACAGGGAGAAGTTGGGGAAACGGTGTGAAACAGGGGAAACAGGGAGAAGTAGGGGAAACGGTGTGAAACGGGAAACTGTAAGAAGTTGGGGAAACGGTGAAAAACAGGGGAAACAGGGAGAAGTTGGGGAAACGGTGTGAAACAGGGGAAACAGTGTGAAACAGGGGAAACAGGGAGAAGTTGGGGAAACGGTGTGAAACAGGGGAAACAGTGTGAAACAGGGGAAACAGGGAGAAGTAGGGGAAACGGTGTGAAACAGGGAGAAGTAGGGGAAACGCTGTGAAACCGGGGAAACAGGGAGAAGTAGGGGAAACGGTGGGAAGTAGGGGAAACTGTGAAATACAGTGAGAAACGGGAAACGGTGGGAAGTAGGGGAAACGGTGAGAAACAGGGGAAACTGTGAGAAACAGGGGAAACTGAGAAACAGGGAAACTGTACGAAACAGGGAAAAGTAGGGGAAACTGAGAAACAGAGAAAACAGTGAGAAACACGGGAAACTAAGAAGTAGGGGAAACGGTGTGAAACAGGGGAAACAGGGAGAAGTAGGGGATACGGTGAGAAACGGGAAACGGTGAAAAACAGTGAGAAGTAGGGGAAACTGAGAAACAGGGAAACAGTGAGAAACAGGGGAAACTGTGAAAAACGGGGGGAACAGTGAGAATTAGGGGAAACGGTGAGAAACGGGGGAAACAGGGAGAAGTAGGGGAAACGGTGAGAAACAGGGGAAACTGTACAAAATGAGGAAAAGTAGGGTAAACTGAGAAACAGGGAAAACAGTGAGAAACAGGGAAAACTAAGAAGTTGGGGAAATGGTGTGAAACGGGGGGAATAGTGAGAATTAGGGGAATCGGTGAGAAGTAGGGGAAACAGGGAGAAACAGTGAGACGTAGGGGAAACGGTGAGAAACAGTGAGAAGTAGGGGAAACGGTGAGAAGTAGGGGAAACGCTGTGAAACAGGGGAAACAGGGAGAAGTAGGGGAAACGGTGAGAAACAGTGAGAAGTAGGGGAAACGGTGAGGAACAGTGAGAAGTAGGTGAAACGGTGTGAAACAGGGAGAAGTAGGAGAAACGGTGAGAAACAGGGGAAACTGTAAGAAGTTGGGGAAACGGTGAAAAACAGGGGGAACAGTGACAAGTAGGGGAAATGGTGAGAAACAGGGGAAACAGGGAGAAGTAGGGGAAATGGTGTGAAACAGGGGAAACGGGGAGAAGTAGGGGAAACGGTTGAAACAGGGGGAAACAGGGAGAAGTAGGGGAAACGGTGTGAAACAGGGGAAACGTGAAAAACAGTGAGAAACAGGGGAAACGGTGAGAAACAGGGGAAACGGTGAGAAACAGGGGAAACGGTGAGAAGTAGGGGAAACTGTGAAAAACGGGGGGAACAATGAGAAGTAGGGGAAAAGCTGTGAAACAGGGGAAACAGTGAGAAGTAGGGGAAACGGTGTGAAACAGTGAGAAGTAGGGGAAACGGTGTGAAACAGGGAGAAGTAGGGGAAACGGTGAGAAACAGGAGAAACTGTACGAAATGGGGAAAAGTGGAGGAAACTGATAAACAGGGAAAACAGTGAGAAACAGGGGAAACTAAGAAGTTGGGGAAACGGTGAGAAACAGGGGAAAAGGTGAGAATTAGGGGAAACGGTGAGAAACAGGGAGAAACAGTGAGAAGTAGGGGAAACAGGGAGAAACAGGGGAAACTGTACGAAATGGGGAAAAGTAGGGGAAACTGAGAAACAGGGAAAACAGTGAGAAACTGGGGAAACTGTGAAAAACGGGGGGGGGGGGGGCAGTGAGAAGCAGGGGAAACAGTGAGAAGTAGGGGAAACAGGGAGAAACAGTGAGAAGTAGGGGAAACGGTGAGAAACAGTGAGAAGTAGGGGAAACGGTATGAAACAGGGGAAACAGGGAGAAGTAGGGGAAACGGTGAGAAGCAGGGGAAACAGTGAGAAACAGGGGAAACAGTGAGAAACAGAGGAAACAGGAAACGAGGGAAACAGTGGGAAACAAGGAGAAGTAGGGGAAACAGTGGGAAACAGGGAGAAGCAGGGGAAACAGGAAACAGGGAGAAGTAGGGGAAACAGTGGGAAACCGGG
The DNA here is from genome assembly GCA_014839995.1 of Xenentodon cancila. NCBI lineage: Eukaryota > Metazoa > Chordata > Actinopteri > Beloniformes > Belonidae > Xenentodon > Xenentodon cancila. The sequence continues at coordinate 20,004,449 of CM026201.1, forward strand.
GAAACAGGAAACAGGGAGAAGCAGGGGAAACAAGGAGAAGTAGAGGAAACAGTGGGAAACAGGGAGAAGCAGGGGAAACAGGAAACGAGGGAAACAGTGGGAAACAGGGAGAAGCAGGGGAAACAGGAAACGGGGGAAACAGTGGGAAACGGGGGAAACAGGGGAAACAGGAAACAGGAAGAAGCAGGGGAAACAAGGAGAAGTAGGGGAAACGGTGAGAAACAGGGGAAACAGGAAACGGGGGAAACAGTGAGAAACGGGAAACGGTGACAAACAGGGGAAACAGGTAACAGGGAGAAGCAGGGGAAACGGGGAGAAATGGGAAATGGTGAGAAACTGAGAAACAGGGGAAACAGGGTGAGAAATGGAGGAAACGATAGAGTGGTAAACATGCAAGGTTTGACTTTCGGAAATGAGCAGGAAGAGTATAGAGCTAAAAATGATTGTAAGACATCCAAATAAAACACTCTTTTAGAAGTGTTTCTGTGTTGACTGTGTTTTATAAGACCGCGTTCATGACTGTGTTGCTTAAGTCCATTATGTTCAGAGTCGTGTGTCTGCAAGTTATTGACTTTGTTTTTTTCTGACTTTTTCCTTCCAGGAGCCCGAGCCTCAGTTTAAGGTCTGTGTGGATAAATTAGTGCAGCAGCTCCAAATGAAGAAATTGTCGGACCCTCATATCACAGAGAAGAAGTGACCCACTCAACTATCTGAACAGACAGAGACTGAAAGTGAAGTAGGTCGGACTGTAAGAGACTCCGCCAGTGGTGGAGGGAGTTTAGTCACCAGTGTCTGCTTCAGTGACGAGTCCACGTTTGGAGAATTCCTGCAGTTTCTAATCCTGTTTCCATCTGGGAGGTGGAAGTGCTCCCGACGGCAACAACACGATAGATGTATGTTTGGTTATGTCAGTTGTGTTTTATGTCCCGGTGGCTTTAAACAACCTTGCTTAGGACATTTTGGGGATTTGGGGGATTGATACTCTCTGACCAGCTGTGATATGAAGTGGGTATAAGATCTCTCAAAATAAAAACATAAAGCAAGTCTTTTTTCTTTTTTTTAAACTTGTCAGCTCATCAGTTATCCCTTTTAACTTTAGAATAACAAGAAAAAAGAAATCGTAGCACCATTATACAAACAAAAAAAATAATTTCAGCGTTTTACTGAGCGAGTAAACGGTTAAAAAACTAACAATCAAGCAACATAAATTACAAGCACTTTCAAAATTAGAAAAAGTTGTGAAGGATTAAAAATGTGAAGTAAAACAATTAATTAATAGTACTTCTACCTTTTACTAATTTACCGTTAAACAGGAATACGATAAATAATACTTAAATCTAAAACTATTCTTCAAGCTCTTTTAACTCATCATATATGTGAATGTCATGAGTGTGTTTGGCCACTAGATGGGGCCAAAACGCTTTAAATCCAAGCAGGTAAGAAATTTGAACTATGGAGCCAGATGCACCTTTTATTACAATCAAGCTGCAACAGGAGAACTTTGCAAATTAATTATTAAAACAAATAACTCCACCTGCCTTCTATCAAATAACACTTGAGTGACTTAAAGCTCCACCATCTGTGTAATGACTCCATCTCCGGGTTTCTGAGGATGATAGATCATTTGAATAACCTCCACATCTGTCAATTAAGCCGCAGTTGTCAGAACCACTGTCCTTATACGGTCCTGGAGTTGACTAATTTTTTTTTTTTAAAAAGACGTTGAGGAATGAAAAATACAAAACAATGAAAACAACTGCTGCTCAGTTTCGCTTTTAGCTGTGTCTTTTTTTCTGTGTCTTGTCGCTGTATGTTGTCACTTGTGGTTGCAACCTGCTTGTGTGGAAAGGTGAAGTCCCTGGTTTGGGGACTCCCGTGGGTGTTGTAACCAAGCAACAACAAAAAAGAGAAACTGACAGATTAACAAAAAGAGGCACTCCTTTCATAGATGCACCCTTTACCTGGAATTACCCTGCTCACATACACGTGTAAAGTAAGTAAACAAACTCCGAAACACATGCAAAATGTGCCAAATTTGGATGTTTTCTTTTTCCCCATTTATGTTTGCTTGACTGAGCTCAGAGTCAACAAGGGAATTCAGGTTAATCCCCGTTTCATCCCTCAACTGTCAAATATGTGCTTTTTGATATTTAATTTAATTTCATGGTGTAATATTTGCTGTCAGATATCAGAAATGAAAGTGCTCGTTGCCTCATGATCATAGTGAATGTTTGCAACTGAGGTCAAAACCACTCCTCATTTTCAAAGGGTTTCTGATCGAATGTTTCCATTACACATCGCTCATCCTATCTGTTCAGGATTCCCCAAAGTCTCCCCAAATCAACCAACCAAGCAATAACCCTGCAGCTAATCTAAAACGTACATTTAAATCTGACTTTGTTACTCGTGTTCAGCCTGAGGCCGAGACTTTATCACACTTAACTGCACTGATGAATAATTAGACCTGGTTTTATCTAAAGGTTCTCCAACAGTCCTTCAAAGACTGTCGTTCAGTAGCTGACACTTGTCAACATCAAGTCTGGTTTGATGAAATTTGAAAATAATGTAGTAAAACTTTATTTAACCTCCAATTCTCACAGTGTTTGGACATTTGATGAACCGATAATTTAATATAGGTGCAGCCTTGGTAAATTGTTAGATTAATTGAGAAAGTAAGAAGAACCCCTAAAGCTATAACGATGGCACCTAAGTTTAAAATATTTTTACCTACGAGAAGTACCTGTACAGGTCGGTGGTTTGTGGATCCACCTCCAGCAGCTGTAATATGAAGTATTTGTTCATCTGTCTTACACATCATTGTGGAGGGATTCGGGGCCCTTTTCCTGTACAGCCTTGTTTCGGTTCAGTGAGCTTTTAGGGTGTTTATTTATACCCAGCTCTCTCAGGGTGACGCCACACCAGTTCAGCTGCTTGGAGGTCTGGACTTCACCCTGTCTGCCGCTGGTGATCTCCAGGTCTTTTCCCAAGCGTTGGCTGCCGGACAGATGCTTTCTAGTGTACTCTTACAGATGTGATGGCTGTGGCTGAAAACGTGGTCCAGTTCATCAGCCCTCCACCTCTGTGCTTGACAGTGGGTATCAAGTGTTCCTGCTAAAACGCTGTTTGATTTTCATCAAACGTGGTGTTGGGTGACATGACATGTATTGACACCTCAGAAGAGGCTTTCTGCTGCCAACTGTTTTAAACAATTAAAATTAATTTTCCAATTAAATTTTATTTATATAGCATCTATTACAACACAAGTTGTCTCTAGGTGCTTTCCAGAGACCTGGAACATGACCCCCGAGCAATTATTACATAAACAACAGCAGGTAAAAACCTTAAGCCAAACAGTGGCAAGAAAAAAACTCCCCTTTAATAGGGAAGAAACCTGGATCAGGACCTGGATCATAAGCGGGGACGCTCCTGCTGAAGGCCAGCCAGGTAGAGCAGGAATAAGAGAGGAGACGCGCAGACACATCGTCAAAGGTACAAAATACAAGATACATAAGTGTAACTATCTGTCAGCAGCAGAACTAAGACTTCCATGTATAAATGACTGATACATGGTTAGTTGGTGGACGACAGAGACGACTATATAAACAGGTGTAGACAGCAGTCACTGAGGTGGTCAGAGGGTGGGACAGCAGGTCTGGATGTCAGCAGGTATCCAACAGAGACATCCATACAGACAGGTGGAGGTAAACACTGGGATGGTCAGAGGTGCGACTGCAGGCCAGCATGCAGCTCCTGAGGTTCTGGCCTGCAAACATGTACGGAAGAGAAAAAGAGGAGACAGACCAGCACAACAAACTACAAGAACAATGGAGCACAATTATGATTATAAAATACTTTTAATCAATAACAGGATTGAGCTGAAGAAGGGAAAGAGAAACAGAGGAGGTGAGGGGCACCAGTCAGTGGACCATGTTGGAGTCCCCCTGCAGCAGGTCTACAGCAGCAGATCTAGGATGAAGCTGTGTTGAAGACCAGCTGCTCCAGTCTGGTCCTGCAGCTGCAGCTGTGACTACTGGTCCTAACACACTAAAGTTTATACTAACTACAAGCTTTTCTAAAACAGAAACAGTTTAAGTTTGGTTTAAAAGGTGGAGGTGGTGTCAAGTCTCCTTAACCCAAACTGGACGTTGGTTCCATAGTGATGGTTCCTGATAGCAGAAATCCCATCCTCCAAATCTACATTTGGATACTCTAGGAATTACAAGTAAACGTGCACTCTGAGAACGGAGAACTCTGTTAGGAACATATGGTTCTATCAGGTCTTGCAAATATTGCAGTGCTAGGCCATTTTGGACTTTATACACAAGTAATAAAATTTTGAATTGGATTGTAAATTTTACAGGGAGCCAATAGAGGGAAACTAAAACTGGAGAGACGTGGTCTCTCGTGTTGATTCCTGTCAACAGTCACGCTGCTGCATTTTGGATCAGCTGGAGGCTGTTCAGAGAATTACTTGGACATCCAGCCAACAACACGTTACAGTAATCTAGTCTAGAAGATGCGAATGCATGAATTAGTTTTTCAGCATCACTCTGGGAGAGGAAGCTCCTAATTATTGTGATATTACGAAGGTAGAAAAATGCAGTCTTACAAATGTGATTAATATTCTGTTTAAGTGACAAATCCTGATCAAAAACAGCACCAAGGTTTGCCGACTTCACCCTCTAATCCCTTCTAAAGGGTTTGGGACCACAAACAACAACCTCTTTTACCGGAATTTAAGAGCAAACAATTAGTGGACATCCAGTCCTTGATGTCCTTAAGACGCACCTGACACAAATCATACCTGTTCAGTCTTTTTCTAATTGTGCTGTAATGGATGTTAACGTTTAAAATCTCGCTGAGACCTCCAGGGTGTCAGATGCAGCTCTTGAGTTCTTCTATTTTTTTGACTCTTACACACCTTGGGATAAATGTGTTGAAAACAATCATCCCTAGAAACATTTGCAACCACCTCAAATTGTCCTTTCCACTTGTGGATAATCTTTATCGCTGCAAGCACTGAACTTAAAATGCTTTGAAATTGTTTTCTAATATTTTCTTCAGATTGATGCGTGGCAACAATTGCTTCTCTAAGACTAGTGCTTATGTCGTTCCCTCTTGGTGTTAATATACACCTGAATGCTCCTGTGAAATGCCAAAACATTTGCTTTATTAGGGCTCTGCACACCTGCTGGTGATCATTTTATCCAGGCCGGATGACTAGCAGCACCTTTAAATCCCATGGAGGTAAATATTTCTGTCCACAAGACTTCTCCGTTCTTTCTTTTTCAAACCATTTTTGTTTAACGTCTTTGATAACTGATTTTAAATGATTTTAAAATCGATCACAAACTTTATTATTCTCTCAGGCTGATCAGAAACGGTGTCCACTGCCTGTGCTTTTATCCCACGTGGAAAAGTTGGGTGTTTAATAGAAGAGGATCCTCTTGGTGTGAAATGTCTGGTAAACTCCACGACATCTGCGCAATGAAGCGACGCGCCTGATGCGCTATAAATCACCATTAAAACGCGGCTCGGGCCTGCGCTCGGGGAGACGATAGCGCGGACATGTCCAGGCAGATGTTAGGAGCTGGTTAGGCTGGTGCCATTTCACAGGAAACAAATCTCTTTCCCTCCCTCCATTTACACTGGATCAAAGGTCTTGGCAGCGCGCCTGGTGTGGAGTTTCCCAGCGGATGTGAGGCATGTGTGCTCATTTCAGATCAACAATGACGGGAGCTTAAAGATAACACCTGCTCTCCAAATTATGAGGTAACCGGACGTCCAGATGGAAACCCGAGACGCTTCAATACCGTAATTACTGTCACCGGTGTCTTTGCGGCGCTCCTGCAGCCGGGACCTGCTGCTGAGTACAAATCACAATATATTTGTGATTAACACGACTGCAGTCAAAACTACTGATTACAGAATGTAAACACATGAATTGACTTTAAAAAAAAACCACTATAAAAAAGGTTTGATTTATCAAAAGTCTTAGTTAACATCTGCACACCAGAGGTCAACTTGGAAGTTGGAGGCGGTTAGTGTTTTGAAATGAGGCGTTTGAACGGAGCAGTGCGACTTCCCGGTCTTTCTCAAGCTCCAAGTTTCCCCCAGAGCAAGCGGCCTTTCAGACACAGATGACTCAGCACGCTTATGAGAAAAGCAGAAGCGGCAGCGTCTCGCCCTGGAGCACCAGATATCAGAAAGGAAAGAAAAAAAACCCAACAAAAACACTTCCACACACCGCTGCCAGGATCTTTCCGTTTTCACAAGCGAGAGAGCAGGTCAGGAATGCGAGAGCAACAGCTGGAGCCAGATGACATTTGGAAGTTCCTACATCCCTTTTATTAAACCGCGGTGAGTAATGACAAACCAAAAATAGTAAACGCATTTTATTTTATTTTTTATTTTTTGTTGGGAGGCAGCGTCAGACATGAGAATCGTTGGAAACTGCTGAACTACAGAGACGTGGCAGGAGGAGCTGCGGCTGGACGGACGAGGCTTCACGCCACATTTACACCGATTCAGTATTAGGAGCAGTGCTCACATTATAGAACAGCAACAGACAACCAAAGTCCTGATCTCAAACTACAGTTCACACCGTTTTATTGTGAGTTGCTCCTGACTACTTTTACAAGTTGGTATATTTCCCCCCAAATTTAAATAAAAGCAAACAAAACAAACCTTCACATGAAAAGTCTGTCCTCATTAAAAACTTTTTTTTCTTTTGTTCCCAGGTTAAATAGAAAACTGAGGGGTTCTAACTGTAAAAGTATTAAAATCTATACATGTAGCATGTATGGAAATATTTAGGAATGTTAAACTCCTTCTGGTTTCCATGGCCTCGACCAGCAAGGCTCTTATGCCAAGACATGGGGTAAGAGGGCAGCAGGGCAGATGGAAACCACAGATGCTTTACACGCTGCAAGCAGCGGGAGCATTGGAGGAGTTCTGCATCTTCATAGTCTGGAAAGTTCTGCACTTCGCTGCTTCCTTGCATGTGAGTCGATAGTGATCCAATGTCCATTTGATAAAACTGGAGCCAGCTGTTCCCGCGATGGCCTGGCCTCATAGCTCCTCTTCTATTTTCACCTGCACCATGCTGTCCTGTGGCTCCGACTGAATATTCTGGCTCTCATTGACGAGCATGCTGAACTGCATGTCACTAAACTGGGAAAAGTCCTGTTGGCATAAAAAGTTCATATATCCGTTCATGTCCATATTTGTAAAGGCTGGGTTGGTGTCAATCCCCTGGTCAAAACCACTTTGCATGGACAAGTTGGGGTCATTGAGAGCGCTTACAATTTGAGGTAACTCTAACAATTCATTAATAAGCATTGCCTCATCGGTGGCACTGTGCCGGTCATCTGGTGTAATCCTGTTTTCAGTCTCCAGGAGGAATTGGGAGGCTTGGTCTGACGTAGAAGCGCTCTCTGGAGGAGGAGAAGAAATGGATGATGTTACAGAGGGAATACAAGTGTTGGAAATATGGGGAATGCTCAGTTGTAAGGTAGAAAACATGCTAGTGGTCTTGTTTGTTAAAAAAAAAAAAAAAACGCTCTTCTTAGGAATATTTAACTATGGAATATCTGGCTGTTCAGCTAAATGATTATTCTCAAGCCCAAGGCAAGTACATTTGTACAGCAACAAGCCAATTCAAGGGGTTTTACATAATAAAACATGAAAAGTAAAGAGAAGAAAAAAATATGAGTTACAGTGCAAAAGGTGCAACGGCAGAATAGAAAAACGTTGGACTCTAATTTTAATAACTTCCACTCTAAAATTTCAGATGTCATTGATTCCATTGCTCCCACTGAGGTGAAAGTTTTTCGCTGGTAAGAAGAAATCTCTGTGGAGAAATGCACCAGTATTAAGAAGTTTTAAAAAAAGAAGATAAAAAAAAGAGAGTGTCTGAAAGCTGAATGAAGCTGGTGAAAGACCAGACTCTAGGTTTGCTATGATATCTATAAAGAAACTTCACAGATATAATTTACAGCTGAGGAATGCAAGGAAATCCTTCTTTTCTGAAATCAACAAAAACATCAACAATAGTCGTGCCTTGTTTGATTCTGTGGACAGGTGAACAAACCCTTCTGTCAGTAGCATCTGAACTCCACTTCACAAAGGCCTGCAATCAATTTGCTACCTTCTTTATTGAGAAAATCCAGAAGATTATAAAAGCGGTCAGTGCATCAATATCAAGTCCAGGAACAGTGCTGTGTCCAGTCAAAAACAAACAAAATGTGTTTTCCCCCAGACCTTGAGGACAGCAGTAATCAAACCTATGTTGAAAAAAAAAATACAACAATTTGGACAAGTTGCTAATGCAACTTACAGCAATTTACTTACAGACCCATCTCAAACGGGTCTGTAATCTGGCACTGGTCTGATTTCTACTTAGAGACTCAGGGACTAGTTTGTGTCAATAGGTGACTTAACATTGGAATAGACAAAAATGGCATGTGGGGTTCCCCAAGGATCTATCCTAGGACCACTCTTATTTACCATCTACATGCTTCCGCTAGCTCAGATAAACAAGATAAGTTACGCAGATGACACACAACTTTATATCTTTACAGCTACAAACCACAAAAAAGGCCCGAAGTCTGGGTGTAGTCATGGACTCAGAGCTGAACCTTCAGAGACACATTAAAACAATTACAAAATCAGGTCTGTTATCAACTTAAGAACATCTCCAGGATTAAAGGACTAATGTCTCAGCAGGACCTTGAAAACTCATCCATGATTTATCTTCAGTCGAATTCATTACTGCAAGAAAGTGGACCACATCAGTCCAGTTCTGAGGTCCTTATACTGGGTCCCTGCATCTCAGAGAATAGACTCTTGTTAGTTTATAAATCACTAAGTGGTTTAAGACCAAAATACATCAAAAACGTCAACCATCCAGACCTCTCAGGTGTTCTGGTTCAGGTCTGGTCCGTGTCCCCAGAATCAGAACCAAACATGGAGAAGCAGCATTCAGCTTTTATGCTCCTCAGACCTGGAACAAACTTCCAGAACCCTCAGTTCCTTTAAATCAAGGTTCAAAACTCTTTTTATCGCAGCTGCCTTTGACTGAAATATTTACAGTACTACACTGCAACTCTAGCTTAAGTCTAACTTGTCTTAACTATGCCACTGCACTGTAACTCCTGATTTATTTTCCCTTTACTTTTCATCTTTTCACTATATAAACCACTTGAATTGCCTTGTTGCTGAAATGTACATACAAATAAACTTGCCTTAAATTAAAAAAAAAAAAAACAGGTATCTGGCTACCAGTCTATTAGACCAAACATTCAACTTCTTTCAACAGCACATAATTGTATTTTATATATTAATTTTATGTCAGACACCCGTTCTGACAAAACACCCTCCACTCAGTACGTATGAACTGTGAGTGTACTTCTGAGGCACTCCAGTATCTCATGTTCCCGTAAGGCGCTTTCATCACATATGTGGCAGTTCCTGACTTCTTCATTTACATCCGTACATTCCAGCAATCTAGTCAGTTTTGGAAAATGTCAGATGACCACATAATCCTTTCATCAGCGAGTGGAGAGGATTCAGAGAATGCAAAGGCAAGGGAAGTCATAAAGGAATTTGTTGTGGGCATTATGGATCATTCTTTGAAGACAGAAGTGGTAATGCGGAGGAGGAAAAAATAACATATCTGCTCTTCCTCATTCACAAAAGTGCATGTTAGGCATCAGGCACCAATCTTAAATTACTCATCAAATAGGACAGATTGGATCTAAAAAATTTTCCCACAACACCCACATTGTCTTGTTAAAGCAGACACAGCACTGGGCCTTTATTTTGAGAATAAAAGTGTTAAAAAAAAAGAAATCATCAGATGAACACACGATGACAAACGTTGTACCACTGTACCGTTGTGCCGTCATATGTTGTAATCTTTTATGATAAAAAGACAAGCAGCTTGAATGAGGCCAGAATAATTAAGTGTTTGAATAAACTATGATCAGACAGAAAGACAGTGGAGAAAAAAAAAAAAGAGTACGCCCTACTGATGCCTGAAGAGTCAACAGCGTGAAATATGAAGCCTCACCTGTCGTATAAGGTTTCTCTGAGAGACCGATGTCCCTTTTTAAGGCGGATCTCTTCCGTTTCACTTCATATGGATCTGAAATATAAATAGCCCCGATACATTTGGATTAGCGACCTCGAGGACCAGTTTTTCCTGTTTTCTCTGTTTGACAAACACCAAAAGACAGCTTAGTCTTGACTTACCCCGATTGTTCGGCAGATACGTGAAGGTGACTGGATCGCTCTCCATCTGGTCTGAGATGCGGCGAAGGACGACGATGACTTCAACCTCCTCTGTGATGTCTTGATCCTGGTAGGGAGGGGTCTTAAACACGATGGCGATCTGCCGGTGCACATCCGTCTGGGCAAACTCCCCGTTCGCCTTCCACAACCCTCGCTTGAAGACGATCTCTATGTCATCTGTAGATTAAAGACAAGAACCACTGAGTCATCTGTCTTTAAACAACATTTGAATAAAAATAGTTTTATCCGTCTAATTTATCTTGAAGTTGATTTCATCAGCATTAACCATCATTTACTATGCCTTTATCCGATCTACAGGTGAGGAGCAAAAAAAGACCTCAGTGATGGTTTAGAACAAAGCAGCAACTCAGGAGGCGTCAACTGTGATCCTGAACACATCTCCAGCACAGCACCAAGCAGCAAAGAGACCAAACGATTACTAATTTAGTGAATGACGTTGCAGTTGCATGAACGAAAAGCGTTTCAAAACGTTTAAGTGCAAGAAACAGAGAAATGTGTGACATTAACAGCCTGCAACTGCATCTGTGACTAAAAGACAATTTCAGCTTTGCTGAATAACAGAAGCGTCATTCTTTTACGACAATACGAGCTTGTTTAATGGATAACTAAAGTTCCAGAGATCAGACAGGAATTGTCACGTCATAAACTCTCAATATCCACTGTTGGTTCTGCTGTTATAATTCTTCATGAGTTGGATTTATGGCGCAGTTGAAAAAAAAGAGCTCGTTCCTTGTACTCTGCGCTTTTCAACTTATTTTTTGTCCACCCATCTGTTACTTTTGCGCACACACAAACACTCTTCTTAAAGTATCTATTAACCTTTCTGGACTTTGTCACACAACATGTAGACCTCCGTCTTGCCCGTGCAGGACCCTCTGTAAAGGTTCAAATTGCAGATCTTCAGCTCCGACGTAGTTGTGGCCTCTTAAAAAAAAAAAGAAAAAAAATTAAACGCACAGATAGCAAAGTGTAAGAATGAGGAAGTACTTTTTTTTTTTTTTTTTTTTCTTGGTGCAAGTGGTTTTGTTGTGCCTAAAGTCATAAGAGAGTGTTTGGAAATATCTTACTTTTGTCATAAATGGGTTTGGAGATGACTGGGGTGAGAGAATTCTTTCTGCCGTCCTCCCACTCCAGCTCGCACTGAAAACACAGGCGCACTGCGTTCATGTCCATGTCTTCAATGCCCTTCGAGTGACCGGCTGAGAGATGGGAAGAACAACGTCAGGCAGGGCATCTGCTTTGTGCTGTCATCAATGTAAACAGTGAGGACAGAAGAGCCTGAGTGTGCGTGTGACTCCAGCTCACTTTGAAAGGGGTCAATATTTAGGCTCCGCCTCTTCTGAAGTGAAATGTCCAGCTCTTTCCTCCTCACACACTGGATGCCAAGATTAGCAAAACTGCAGAATGAAATCAGACATAAAAGAAAGTCTTTTGAGTCAACATTTCAAGCATCCGAAAAATAGAAAAATAACTGGTACGACTAGTGTGACTGATGATAAATGCACCTGTGACGTCGGCTGGTGTGGGGACTGAATGAAACTTTGCAGATTCCTGAACCAACTTGACAGTCTTTACCCACAAGGCAGTGGGGGTGGGGCCGGTGTGGGAGGTCTTTGGTCACCAAGGAAACAGTGACTGTGGCCCTCTTTAAGAGGTCAATAGGACCCTGAATCTGTAAGAGAAGAGAAGGTAAGAAAAATAAATGAATGAGCAAGAATCAGGAGGAGGGCTCATAACTGTAGTTATGGTAGGGTCATGGGACCCTTTCCCAGCTGTCAGTCAGTGAAGAACCGGTGTGGACCCTGGACAGGTTTCCTGTTCGTCACAGGGCCACACATGTACAAACAACCATGCAGACTCACAGTCATTCAGGTTAGAGTCAGCAGTTAGACCTGCAGGCATGTTTTTGGACTGTGAGTAATACCTGAGGAAAACCCAGCCAAGCACAGGAAGGACCAACACATTAAGGCAATGACAAGAATACCTCAAGAATATATCAAGGTTAAAAGATCCTGATGCTGGTCTATAAAGCTCTGAGTGGTCTAAAACCAAAATACATTAGTGACCTCTTGACCTGGTATGAACCTTCCTTTATCAGTTCCCAGAGTCAGAACCAGACATGGAGAAGCTTCCTTCAGCGTCTCTGCTCCACATGTCTGGAACAAACTCCCAGAAACCCTCAGATCAGCTGAAACACTCAGTTTATTTAAATCCAGGCTGGAGACTCACCTGTTCTCAGCTGCATTTGAATAAAGACACAAATCCACACCGTTTTATTTTTAAGATTAAGTTTCAAAACTTGATTACATTTTAACAAGTGATTTTTATCTATTGTTTTTTTTTTTTTCTCTCCTTCTTTCTTCCACATTTCAAATCATGCTTTATATGTATGTGGTGTTTTAATGTCCTTCTTGCTTCATTTTTGTATTAAAAGTATCCAAGTATGCCCATGTCCACTGTTTTATGTACAGTTTCTCTCTTTTTTGTCTCTTAATGTAAAGGAACCAGAAATACAAGTGCAGTTATGAAGCCATAATTACTACAACTTGAACAGTTAATATGGCTCAAGTCTGTAGGAGGTGAGGATAAGTTTGAAAGAGTTTGTTAGTATACAGGCAGGTAATTAACTTCCTGTGTCTGACTACAGTCACACTGGGATTTGTGGGGACTTTCTAATTAACTCACTAACCCACATCCCTCCAACTCCACCCTCTCTGCACAGGGGTACACATCAAACACAGCCAACTTTGGTTAAAACCTCCCTAACCGTCTCACACAGATTGTAAACCCCCTACAGTGTCCAAAACAGAAATCAAACTTGTACCTCTATTGTGGGCTGAGTCTTGTTGCTGTCAGTGCTGGACGCCCCCAGGATGCTGCCAGCCGACCGTCCTTCGCACTCATAGCGAAACCTCATGCCTCTGTCTTTGGGCTCCTCCAACACCACGAGTCTGGGCATCTCCAGAATTTGCTCCAGTTTGTCGGTGTCATAGTTCTGCGACGGACTCTTGGATAACAGTGAGTAAGAAGAACCTCGGCATCGACCAGGAGAAGAGGCTACCCGGGAAGGGTGAGTCGATGCCATTTCCTTTGAACTTCCTGCTGCGTATTGCTGAGGAAGGAAGTTTGGCTGTGGGATGAAGAAAAAAAAAAAATTTCTTAAAAAAAAGTTTTTACATTAATTGAACCCCTGCCCAGAGAAAAGATAAAAAGAACCCCACCCCCACCCTAACTGAACAAAAATAATAAAAACAACAAGCCCACGAACATTCACACACTTACAATACTGTCTGCTCTGAGTGGTAAATGTTGGCATTAGGCAGGTGAGAAGTGTGACCACACAGTGAGCCAATGTTCTGATAATATGATCCCCGTGCTCTTACTGTTGCCACCGTTATGAAACTACGGTTTAGTGCGTCTTGTTATTACAGTGTTAGAGCGATTTGTTCAGGAGATGGCTGGCCTTCTCATCGCTGCGGACCCAAAATAGGCTAAAGGGAGTATTTTAATGTGTTTTACACTTCTAAGCCACAACATTTATGCAACTGAATTGTGTAGTACACGTTTTATATAATAACCTCATATAATGCATTGTTCAAGAACACTGAGCAACGCAACTTATGAGTACAGCTCCTTATAAACATCTTATTTCATGTCCCTTTAATTCTCACATTATTTTATTTAAACTGAATGAAAGCCAACAATTGTCAACTTTTCTTAATAACATACTAATCAAAATAAGTGAGTGCCAGTAAAAGTAACTTGAGAGAAAAAAAAGAAAAAGAAAAAATGATAAGAGACTCGTGTAGCAATTTTTTTTTTACTTTAAATTTAACCCCAATTCTGTTGGAAAAAGGTCTTGATCCACAGATGTGCTGCGTGGGTCTTTGCAGGAGTTACTTATGAGACCCATCCGATTATAAAACTGTAAATAAAGCAGTTATAGTACTCCTCACACATGTTAGATGTTAGTATTTTCAAATATAACTGATCTTTTTCATTCTTCAATGACATAAACATATCATCAGAGAAAATAAACAGATCTAAATTACCTTTCTGGTGATGTAAAAGAGAACCAGATGTGTGTCAGGTACTGTATCAAACCACAGTGTTGTCAAGCAGCAGCAAAACTGACTGACATGTGCTTTCTATCACTGCTCGGTGTTAACCATGTGCTCTCCGACGCCTCCTCCTGCATTTGATGTCTTACATTTTCCGTTACACCACAGACCACCAAGTCTTTCCGTTCGCATTCACACTTAGCTCAGAAAAAGACAGAGACAATAAAAGCAGTAAAGCGTGATTATATTCAACCTAAACTTTTCTCACTGATTTCTAATGTTAAGCACCTGATTGGCCAAAAGAGTTCTGATCCAACAGGAGATTAATAATCAAACCTGAAGGGAACAAAGAGTCAAAGAAGCCGAGTCCTTGTCAGCCACGGCCCTGTTCATCACCTTGCAAGCTTATCCAAGCGTCGACATCTCTGCGATAGCTCTGCATTAGATCATCTTTCACAATCTCCCGCCTAGCCACAGATGTCTGTTGTCAGTGTCTGATTTCCAGAGAACAAGTAGGCCTGAGAGGACCTGTTCACCAAAGAACACCAAACCCAAACAAAGGCCTGGCAGAGCGAGTGCGCGAACAAGAAACAGGAAGTCAGCTCGGCCTGACACTGATGCACCAATAGCAGAAGCGGCGTGGGGCGGAAAAATGTGACTTTTCACCTCTGGTTGGTTTGGCTACAAAACAGAAGAGACGACAAACTGGAAGCAGGAGTCAGATTACATTTCTTCCAAAAAGCCCTCCTCCCTGCTTCCTCTGGCAGAAAAGCATGCTGTGGAGGTGTGTCTCAAGAATTATGAACATTACTACAAGCTGTATTTACCCACAAACAGTTGGTTTTTTTTAATAATGCCCTTCATTATGTCTGTGCAGGCCGGGCCATTCCCTCGGCGATATCGGATTACAACACCTCTGATCTCCCTGCTGCCTGTAAACCACGTGCTTTCTGCTGAAGAGTCTGACCTAACTGCTGCTCCGTGCAACAGCAAAACACCCAGCCATCAGCGAGCTGCACATGCACACAGCACTTTATTCCTCGAGCCTTTTATTCTCTCAAAAACAAACTCTTCAGGAAACATGCAGTCACTCATGAGGAAATGTGATAGGAACATTATCTGCTGAGTTTCATTCTCGTTCTATAGCAGCACAATGTGAGCACTAAAAACAGTGCTTTAAGTCTCTATGTCAGTTATTGTGGGAAACAAGGTGACAACTTTAAATCATAATAGTTTTTCTCATTTGTCTAAGGGACAGTTCAAAGGCGAGTTAAACCTCAATTACTAATTATGCTTCAACACTTGGTGCCTACAAGTATAATAACTTAGTATTAGTTTTCTGCATGTCTGTGCAGTTTAACTTAAAGATAAAGAGAAGACAAAGAAAGAAATATCTTGCAGACTATGAGTGCTGGAACTGGCTTAATATCTAAATATTTCTACAGGGGATAAATGTGCATTATTGTTAGGCTTCATTTACTTAACTCAAAATAATCTTACCCAGTCCCGTTTAGTACTTACTGTAGGATCTTGCTGAAATATGACATATATCTATGAAAACCAGTGTGTATGAGTGACCAACGCTACCATGAAGTAGATAAAACAATAGTCAAACAAAAATCAACAAGGAATCAGTGTTTTCAATACATCATGTTATTGAATACAACAAACTAGGACTGAATATCTAATTAAGTAAGATTTAGTATTTCCATCCATCCATTATCTACACCCGCTTACTCCCTCTCAGGATCACGGGGGTCTGTCGGAGCCTATCCCGACTCATAGCAGGTGAAAGGCAGGGGTCCACCTGGACAGGTCACCAGTCCATCGCAGGGCCACATACAAAGACAGACAACCAAGCAAAAACACTCCCACCTACAGGCAATTTAGAAGTATCAATCAACCTACCACGCATGTTTTTGGACTGTGGGAGGAAGCCGGAGTACCCGGAGGAAACCCATGCAAGCATGCAAACATGCAAACTCCACACAGAAAGACCCACTGGGCCGGGAATCAAACCAGGAACCTTCTTGCTGTAAGGCAACAGTGCTGATCAGATTTAGTATTTCTTTTTTCAAAATGACAGGAAAAAAAAAAGATCAATCTGATCCTTTCTGAGCAAAACACACACCTGAAACTCTGCTCTCTGGGCAACACGGGAATCCACTAAGTGAGGTGCAAACCAAACGAGATCAGAGCAAAACAACAACACAAATCACAACATTCACACGTAATAACACAACCATAACATCCCCACCTTGCATGCTGTGCCTCTTGCCACAAGTACAGGTTTGGAAGTGGATGAGGGGTTCTGCCAGAGAGAAGTCTGGTCCTCGCCGAAGGCGCTCTGGCAGAAGAGGTCCGCAGGGGGAGGGGGCGGCGCGGGGAGAGGGCCTCGGTCTTCAGCTGGGTGGTACTCATTGATAATGTCTTGAATAAGGTCTACATTAGGATGGGGGGGAATAATATATGTTCATTATGATGAGAGACAAATACGTTTTCTAAAAGTGAACTGAAACTAATACACAGTGGTTGAAACCTGATCTATTTTTAGTTCACATTGCTGAATTCAAAAATCACAAAATAATCTTATGATCCTTTTAGTTGGAGTAATAGGGCTGCAACTGGTGGAAGTATAAAATAAAAGGCAAATTAAGGTATACACAACAGTATTTTACAAGTTTCTGGATATTTCATTCAGGTAATTTCAGGCTACTGCAAACGTGCATTACTGTAATTACACCATGAACCAACGAGGTAAACATTTAACACAGAATGTGCTGAATCAGATGGAAAGCAGTTCCGTTTTCAGCTTATTCCGAGCCTCTTGGGCCACTTCCACACAAGTCCTCTGAAGCGCGTTACTGCGGACGGTGAGTGCTTGTGCACCGGCATGTCAGAGACCTGCAGCCGTGGTGTCCAAACATAAACAAACCAGCGTCCACAGAGGTCGAATGCAAATAACAAGAGCGTCATGGTTTAAATCGATATCTTTATTTATTTTTAAAGTTACTCTGTTTTTGTTTTTTTTGTTTTTTTTTTCAATTCCTCAAATGGGAATATGAGATGGCTTTCTTAGTACTGAATGACAGTTACCTGAATCTCCCCACGCTTCTGAACTGTTGTTGCGACAAAAAGAAGTTATCTAATTGTGCATAATCATTAATAAAATTAATAAACACACAGAGCAACTTCCCTCACCGAACCTCAGCGCCATCTTAATAATTATGACACTATCTCAAAATAAGGAAGCGCCCGCAGCGCAGCAGATGGTTTATTCTGGTGCAAGATCGGTCAGCTCAGGGAAAACTTTGCAATGACGCTATCCGTCCAGACATTTCTAACATATTTTTGTATTAAAACCAACAACAACAAAACCACGCAAAACCCGACTTACCAAACTCGTCGTGGGGGACAGGAAAGTGGGACTGAGCGCCGGGCAGAAGCGTGTTCATCCCGGGGTTGGGTGTTGGCTCCTCTGCTGTGACAAATCACATATGTGAGGGTGATGTCACCTCCAGCACACACAAGTCTGGCGTAGGGAGAGAAAAAACAACCTACCGGGGGCGCCGTTAAAGATCTCCATGTCTTTCATCGCATGTAAATAAGCTCTTAAAACGTTTGACGTCGACCGTTCCGCTGCTGAATCGCCGCCAAACCGGTTGAATCCAGTTTATATTCCGCTGCTCTTCAAGAAGAAGTTGCGTCTAAAACTCGCAGGTCCGCGCAGCAGCGCCGAGAGTCGGTCTCGGCCCTGACTAGGTGTCAAAGCGATTTGAGGCCATGTGTGGACTGACACACGACGTAAAGGGTGCTTCACTTTTGATTCCGCAGTGGCTCTGATTGGCCGCGTAGCAGAGTGGAAATCCCCCGAGTGTCACGTCACCTCTAATGGGAAACTCCCACGGGGCATCGGCCGTTGAGCTCCCTCAGGTAGACTTACTGAGATGATTAGGTAATATTCACAACCCTTTGGATGAAAAAAATGTGTTATCTTTTCCTTTCCAATACGTAATCTGAGCGCAGCTCTCGTTGCTTTTTAGGTTTTAGATTCGTTTCATCACTTGCACAATAAATTGCAAGTATTCAAGTCAGCCTCCACGCATACATTAAATGACATCACGATCAGGCAATGGCAAGCATTTCCCGGCTCCGGTTGTTGTTGACATTAGGCCATTATTCAAACTGAATCCAAGCCGAAAAGTTCAGTTGTGAATCCTCACCAATAACAATTCTGCACGTGTGGAGTCTCCATGTGAGCACCAGCGACACCTCGTGGCCACTTGGAGACAGGACTATTTAGAGGAAGTCGACGCGTTTAGGGGAAGCGGTGACTCAGCCTGACAGATCGGACCTTTATCTAGAAAGATCTACGTGCAAAGCCTATTTAAACTCGTTAACGGTACATTAGATTAAACAACACTCCCAGATCCAGTGACTACATGATGGGGGCGGTTTTAGGTTTGATAATATGCTGCAACAATGTGCTTCATGGAAAGTCTCACTTTGAGATGCAGATTGCAAATTATGTCATCATTACGCATCTCAAAACCTTTAAATGTGCTGAAAGCTCAGTCACACAGATCCTGCATGTCCCTATAGAATAATTTGCTTCTCCATTTATGGTTATAAACCCACGTTCATGTTTCTGATGCAAATTTGACAGAATAAAATCAGACACCTTTATCTGCCAAGGATTTTGAAAGCACTATAACAGTTGATTTATCTTAAACATGTGCTCCCCATTATACCAGGGTAAATGCATCTTTTGCAGTAAAATGTCATGTGGCTGCCAGCAGGCTGTCACAATGGATGAGGTGTTTCAAGTAGGTAACAGAATATTTATGCCATTTTCAATTTCATGCATGCACACCAACTTTATTCTGTGTTTTGTGGCATCCCTACCATTCTCTGCCTCCGTCTACACCAACTGCCCCAGCCTTGGACAGAATTAGTGGGGGATTGTGACAAGATGAGGCATATTCACAGAGGAATTCTAGCAAGCTTTTTTCAGATGGCTGAAAGGTCTTATCCGCAAAGTGCCTTGACAACCATGTATGTTTAAGATGAGGTGCAATTATATGACATTTTATTACTTTTGCTGCATTTTCCAAGTTAAATGCAAAATACTATCAAGTATTTTCTACTTTACCTCAACTTTTGCTCAGCACTGTTTAGCTGCACCTTTTTCAAATTCAAAATGTCCAAATAAATAGATAACAAAGCTGATCTTTGTTTCTTTTAAGATTCTATTTAAATGTATGCTTTATATTTCTTTGTAAACTGAGCAAAGTCAAACATTCATCTTTAGACTTGTGATAGCTGTTCACAATTTCCGGTCATTCTTCAGGTATAAATGACCCACGGAAAGGGGCGGGAGGAAATAAAGGGTGTAATGAATAATTCAGACAGGATCATAGTTCAGTAATGTCAATCCTGTAAAAGCACAACAATTGTATTTCCTGCATTCTGTCAATGGAAACTAATGTGAAAAAGTTAGTTTCATGCAAAAATATCGTTTTCGAACAGTAAGAAAAACTAGAATTAAACTTGAGGGGAAAAGAAAGCTTTGCATAGACATTTTAAATCACACTCAGTTTTACTATAAACATGAATGTTGAAAATCTATTATGTACGAACATGGAACCCTTCTTCTCTCAGGACTTACAGCACTCATTTAAAAGAGAGAAAGACTCATTTTTCCATCACACACCTGACGGCCTCCTGTCTGTCAGGTGATCCCATCTGGATCGTGAAGGTGAGATGATTTTGAAAATCAAAGATCCAAAGTGAGGGGGGAAAAATAATCACACTTGCAAATTATCCATTGCTAGACAGTTTTGACATCGGTATTATTAACAGGAGTCTGTACAGTTTGAGGACATACAAAAGAATGTTTCAGTGACTGGAAACAAAAGTATCATTGACAATATTAATATATTTATATTAATACCAACAAGGCTGTTACTCTTTTTTTTTTGTTCAAGTTCAGAACATTAAGCATTTGTTTAAAATTGAGGGTAGTAGTCATTGTTTCGTGGGTAGTGCCCCGCAGCGTTGTCCATCATGTCTCTTCCTCAGCCGCCAGTGTGGCTCAGGATCTTTCCAGTTTCCTCCAGCACTACGCACCAGTTTCCAGGCAACCAGAACATGGTGCTCACATGGAATGAAAAGAAAAATTCACAAGAAATCTACACAAAGAACAAAAGTTGCACTTGGCCTCTTTCTTCCCTGTATAAAACAAATGTCATATAACTGCAACCTGTTCCCCTCCCAAACATTTACTCCAGGACACTGTTACCCTCAGAAAAAAAAAAAAAAAAAAAATACAGAATACAGTACGTCACATTTTGTTTTACTTCACTTGAACTGTAAAATGAGAGGATTGGGTTGGGTGGGGAACAAAAATAAAAATTTACCAAGTCTACACTGAATATGATTCTCTGTGGATCCACACAGAAATCAGAGGGAAGAGTTAAACTGTATTTTTTTTTCTTTTTTCCCTCCCCTTTTTGAAGCGGCGTCCATGACAGCTAAATGCTCATGCCCCTCCCTGCCCGATTTCTACAAGTCCTCTTCAGCCCAGCAGTCAGGGCTGCGGGGGAAGGATAAGTGCGAGGTCTTGCTTAGTCGTTCTTCTTCTCCTCCTCTGGCTTGTCTGTGATGGCGGTGGCTTCTGCTGTGCTGTTCTGACTGTGGTCAACTCCACTAGTGCCAAACTCATTGACCCTGTTGGGATCGACCCTATAGATCCAGCGCTGGTAAAGATAGATGAAGAAAACCACATCTGCAGGAAGATAAACTGAGGTTAGTCCAGAGAGGAATGAATACAGTTCACATCTTTTTTTCCTCATTTTTGTGTCCTGCCAGGTCCAATTATGTTTCAAGAAGCCGTTTTAAAATCCAAATCAAATCCATCTTTTGTATTATGCAAAGCCGAACACAAAGCTTTCAGAAAGTTAAGAGTTTCCTTGTCCAAAGTTAACCCACATGTGAAACATCAAGACCGTACGGCTGTCTTCAGCTATGGTTTCACCACACCACTAACAGTGATAAACCGCCAAGCAAATCTGAAGTTCTAAAATACTGTTTAATGCAAAACACACATCAGGCTGGTGTCCACAAACCAGCTTGGAACAAATATACTAGGCTGCATCATCAGAAGGTGGCGCTATAGGCTACATATGCATGGGTGTAATGTAAACAAAACCTGCCAAGATGACAGGGAGCACTCACCTTGGCCATACATGAGAGCGATAAGTCGGATAAGTCTCAAGGTTTTTTCAATAGGTCATGTTGGGCTATTTCTTTAAAGCCAGTTTCATGTTCTCCCACAAATCAAAAAGATGGATATCATCCACACAACTGGTATGTATTACAACAGAGAGATGTCTGAGACATATTTATTGTGGTTCTCTCTCTCTCTTTCTCCAGACACACCAGATCAATGCACAATCAGTGTTTTTTTTTTCCCCACAGAAAAAATAGTTAATTTATCAGGAATGCACAATGCAGTCACAAGATGGCAGAGAAAGAGAGAATTTGAGCTCAAGTGAGGATCAGAGTCAAAAAGAAGAGGTGACCGTTGTCCAAGGTGGTTTTCCAACCCTGGTCCTCAAGCACACCTGCCTGTGTCCCTGTTTCAACACACCTGATTCTAAGTAATAGTCGTCATCAATGTCTATACAGGTCTGTTAATGACACAGTCACGTGTATCAGGTGTTTTCAAGCTGGGAAACATCTCAAATAAGCAGGACTGAGGTACTTGGGGATCAGGGTTGGGAAACAGTTTAAAGAACTCCAATGAATTACAGCTGAAATGTAGTTGACGAGATTTTAACATTTTGATAATCTCTCCTGTTACAAAAAGCAAAACAAAAAACACTGAATGAGTGGCTTTGACCCTCAGTAGTTGAAGAGATTCATCTGGGTCATGCCTGCAGCAAAACACTGCACTTGTCAGACACGCTCAACATTTCGTCTTTTAAATGACTCTAGAGAGCAGTGAATGCAGTTGTTTAAGGGGATTATTTCACTTCCTCTGAAAAATTTCTAGATCAGGAGAGACTCACCATCTCTGAGGCATCCTATCCTGTACATCATTGGCATCTTGATGACAAAGGCAAACAGGTCATCAATAAAAGTGTTAAGAGCCTTGTAGGTGAGCATCCTCCATGGGAGGTGGGCCACAGATTTCATTTTGTAGTTGATGAACAGCTGCGGCGTCATCGTAATGAAACCTAAAAGCCAAAGCAGACAAAGAAAGCAGCTGGTTATATAAACATTCTCATTGCCAACAGCAGTAAAATAACCAGCAGGCAACATGACTGCCTGCCTGCATGACTAATAATATCGAGCACCGCAGTGGAGGCTTTTGGGAATTGGGTATGGAATTATAATGCAAGGATAAAAACATTAGCTGTGTGTAGATATCAGACTCATCTATGAGCCAATCAAGACAGATACAAATGAGACCCATGTCAAAGCCCAGAAGTTTGACAAAAAAAAACAAAAAACAGTAGGATGCAATTTTGTTTTTTGTAATCTTGCAGATTAATAAGCAACAGGTCTGATGTCATGGTTGTACAATAAAACGATCCAAAAGCTGAGACTCTCATGTACAACCCAAAGCCTGAAACCCTTTATATGACCATTGTTGCTAAGGCGTATGTATGAGAAAACCTAACAAAAACATGTTCAATAGTCCCGTGGATTAAGGAGTACATTTGAAAACAGTTCTTCCTCAACACAGCCAACCGTTACGTCCAGAAATGTAACCTGAAACTGTAAACCTTTGTTCGAGTTCTAGCCCATACATGAAGAAGGTCCGTGGACGCCTCTGTGGTCAGATGAATCCATATTCCAACTTGATTTGGAGAAAAATTAAAAATGCCATCTCCATGTTACAGTTGAAATAAAACCATCCAGACCAACATCAGTGATGGTATCGGGGTGCATCAGACCCCATAGGATGATGACTTGGATGTATGCAAAGGGATCACTGATAAAGACGTGCATACTGGATTCATCATTCCAATAAGACAATGACTGGAATGTTAGCTGTTCAGATCAGTGACCTGTTGCAGATATGTGGGACACCATGAACAAGTCAGATGACCAAAACGGTTTAGTAGCTGAAATTTTGCAGAATCTGCTAAGAAATGACAAATTCCTGAAGACAGCGAATTATTAAATAAAGGTTCAGCTGAGGTGAATGACAAATTTAAGTTTTGTTTCTTTTTTTTTTGTTTTAACTTGAAAAGACTTGGATGAAAAGTATAAATATAAAAAGGTAAAGATAATTCATTTCAATTATTTCTATTTTGTCTTTTATACTGAAATGTTTCAATGCCTGACATTTAGTGTAGATACTTCATACAAGGAAGACAAACAATAAATCCTATTTGATGCATTTGACACTCTTTAGCTGCTTCAAACTTACCGAAGGTTAACAAGAAGCCATAAAGCATGCTGAGTACCCATGAGTACCAGCCTTTGTGCTCTACATACAATAAACTGTAGATGGCGTAGCAGCCAAACAGAGGGTAGAGCAGCCACGACAGGTACTTGAAGGCCATCTGTGAACACGAAAGAGAGCAAAGACTTAAGCAAAATTAAGGAAAGACCTTCTTATTGATTTGCTTGTGTTACTTGATTAGTTTATCGTTTCATGTTTTACATAATATAATGTTCTCTATATGTACATTAGAAAATGACAGTGTGACAAGTGTTTGGTTAATATTTTAAGTACTGAATCAACTCACATCATCATAAATTTTGGTTGAAGACTCCACGTATGTTGACTTGTCTGTGAATACCAATCTTGGAAAAATCCCTGCAATTTTGTTCTCTCTGTCCAACTAGAGGGAAGACAACAATACATGATTATGGGAATATGGCAATTATAGCATAACAAAAAAAAACAAAAAAAAGGTCCAGTGCATGAAAGCCTTTAGCACTTTATGTTTCTGAAAGAATTACTTCAAACATCTGATTTTTAAGTCCTACATACATA
Source organism: Xenentodon cancila (assembly GCA_014839995.1). Classification (NCBI taxonomy): domain Eukaryota; kingdom Metazoa; phylum Chordata; class Actinopteri; order Beloniformes; family Belonidae; genus Xenentodon; species Xenentodon cancila. Next base: position 20,028,839 of record CM026201.1, read on the forward strand.
ATGAATCAAATTAAACAAAGATAAACTTATGACAAAGCCAGTTTTGACACTATTACAACAGTATGTAAAAATCGCTCTACAAAGACCCAGCTTCCTTCTGCTTGACGATGGATCTGTGAAGTCCAATCGTTTATCATGATTACTTTGTAAACAAAGCAGCCTAAAGAACATCCATCACTGTTTTTCTTAGTACTCAAAAACGTCCTTGTTTGGGCCATGACATCTCCTAAAAGTGCTCCAGAATATCAGTTTGATGGGTCCTTTTATTCATGATTAAAAACAGGATTTCCTAAAGACAACTAACCTGTGAGATGTGATACAAAATCATTTTCTTTTTCAATAATTTGTTTAATTGGATTATTTTTCTTTACTGTAAGCAGGTCATCTTTAAATATCAACATTTAGTTAGACAATGCATGTCCATATATCCAATATAAGTTGTGTTTTTTTTTGTGTTTTTTTTTTACTTACTCTGACATCCATGACCTTGGTGATTTTCCACAGGTCAATAAGAAGGCCAATGAAGACGCTGACCTGCACCACAAAGTTGGTTTCGTTGTCCAGAATGTACAGCAGCACTACTAGAGACTGGAACACTCCAAATATGATGGAGCGCACAGACAAACCTTCTAGAGACTGTCTGCTGTTCCAAAACTGGATATCTGACAAGAAGATGGTAGCAAGGTAAGGTTGGGAGCAGAGGTACTGTGCAGAATCAGATTCATGTTCCAAACTAAAATACTTGCACAATGATTGTTGTGATCTTACCATTTTTGAAGGCTAGAAACTCAAAGATGCTGTGCACAATGGAGACGACAATGGTGAGCCCCAGCAGGTATGGGTTGGTCTCCAAAAGGGCAACCTGTTTTTAAATAACAACTTCAACTTAGACAGCAAAACAGTAATTGTCACTATTGTGCTGCACTGCTGACATGCCTCTGCACCAGTGATGATGGTGCTCACAGAACCACCAATAGCCAAAGTGGCACATGGATGTTAAGGAGAGGCTGGAATGGAAAAACTCCAATTTACAGCAGGATTTCTCCTTCCAGCTTTCTGACCCTTGAGTGCTCACCTTAACAGAGTCTTGGTCTTCATCTGACTGCTCATAGGTGTCCTCGGGGAGGAAATTCCACGGTGAGCGAGCATTCTGTGCAGCATACAGCTGCCAGCGCCACAAAGACAGTGGGCAGAAATTGAGACGTAGCGGGAGTTTTGTCAGGGTGTCATTGATTGGGTAGTAGTCCTTCTGAAGGTTCCAGTAGTCATTGAAGTACACAATGGGATAGTAGTCACCGCTGACTGCATCAAACTTAACATCTTTTTGCAAAAAAACAGAAACATTAGACATACTTTTAAACAAAACCAAAAAGTTAAGAAAAACATGTCATTTCAGTGAGACATTTACATTCTAAAACTCTCAGAATATTTTGAACAATATTTACAGAAACTTACACTGGTCTAGAGGGGGTGGAACAGACCCTTTCACCCAGGCTGTGTGATCATCTACCATGTTGATGGTGAGGTTGGGGTGCCAGTGTGAGATTATCTCCACCGGACCATGGCTTTCAGCCCGCTGTGAGGAAGAACAGATTATATGTCAGACATGCCAGAGCAAACAGACACTCCCAATAATCAATGACCAAAGGAATCAAGTCATCTAACTGTGATGATACAGTTTGGGGCCAACTTTTTGGTTCTTCTGCTGAAAAATGTGACAAAGACTTTCCCTTTCAAAATGTTTTAAACTGCTGCAACAGATTGGAGCAATAAAAAGTTGCAGAATTCTCTTTGGATGATCCATCCAGAACAAAATAAAAGATATTAACCTTAATCATCTCGGGATCTGCTTCTGTCTCTCCTGTGAGCAGATTCTTGGTTTTCAAGAACTTTCTCCGTTTGTATTTATTCAGCCCTGAAAGAGTTGGAGACAAAAAAAAAACAAAAAAAAAAAAAAATGGAAGGGGGTCAAAAGTTTGAAATAATCAGGTATTTTATCGCCATAACCTGTGTGTTTTCCAGGTTCTTACTTCGTGTTGAATGAACTGTTGCCAATCTGCGATACTGCCCCTTACGTTTGGGGTCTGGATGGAACCCACTTTTGGTGAAGTAGACATGTATGTACAGAGAGCCGTTCTGCTGTACTTTCTGCAATCAGACATCAAACACAAGGATTTATTATATGTTCAAACAAGTTTCTTTATCATCAACAGACTACTGCCTCTCACGCTTTGCCTGAACATCCTCAGTCAACCTCACCTCTGGGATGTCCAACTCTTTATTGTACTGGTAGCAGCCATCTCCATTCTCCCCTGTGGTCCAGTCTCCATAGACCAGGTCTCTCTGGAACCAGAACAGGCCATCTGTATTGTTGAAGTCAGAGAACACCTCCTCCTGGGACACGTACACATACAGGTCCTGCAGGAACAGTGAGAAAATAAAGGTGTTTATCATATTAGAGCATCAGGACAGATCCAGCCAGTTAGTCAGGGGAAGACAGAGAACACTGGCTTACATTTTAATTACTTAAGAGGATCAGAGTTTTGGCAATTGTTAAGACCTTGAATTGAACTGGTAAGGTTGAATACCTCACAATGGAAATCTATGGAGAAGATATGAGCAATACCATGAGGGTGTCTTTGGGAAACAGGTTCCTGCTGGGTACTCTGGGGGCACCTGCTGGTGTGCTGGGGTCAGGAGTGGACGGCCCTCGGCGGAACCAGCTACTGATCGCCCAGATTATGAAGATTCTGACGGGACAAGTGCATTCAGAGTAAGAGATAGGCAGGGGGAGGTTTAGGTAATATAAAATTTACAAGGGAGAAAAAGAATTGAAAAATAAAATGTATAAAGGAGGAAAGCAGAAGTTGAGCAATACCATAAAACAAATTCTTAAACAAGGTTTTGATGGCGTCATCTGATACAAATACCTGCTTCAGGTAAATGAAACCAGTAGTAGTTTGACTGCATCCAGTCTAACTACAATACAAACTTAAAAAGCGATGCCTTTCATGGATGATAAACAGTGAGGGGTAAAACGAGAAATTCAACAATCTGTAGCAAACGGAGTCAATCATTTTTTGTAAGAAAATAACAGAAAAACCTTTTGAATGTTACTTCCAAAGTCCACTTTATGGCTTATGATCATCGTCATTTTATACTTACCCCTTTGGTTCATATTAGTTTTTCTAAATAGTTTGTTATAGACTTGTATTGACTTATACATTAGTGCCTTAATTACGTTAAGAACAGGCATCGTGTTGACAAAAACTGTCATCGACTTTAGATAAGATCTCAGTTTCATACACCTCAGCCTCAGGATATTTCAGAATCTACTATATGCAGGTATTTGGAAAATTTCATCACCAGCATAGAAGATTGGTACAAAACAAACAAAAAAAAAGTAATAATTTCTCCATCACACATTAATTCATGTTTGCACTTCATCAATCAAGATCCTACTTTTGATCTCAACTGTTTCAGTATCAGTGTTTGTAGAAGACTATGTGCCCTTTTTCCTTTTTTTTTGCAGTACATATGTGAGCCAAACAACATTTGGAACTGCACCTCGGAAATATGTAGAGTAATGGACTGTTTAAATGAATTGGAGGGGGAAAAAAGATAGATGATTGTTTTTATTCAATATTAAACAGTGTGGTTGCTGATTGGTAAGAATATGTGACTGAATGCTTAAGGCAGGCGGATGGACCAAATTGTGTTTTTAAAGTAGGTGCCACAGAAACACTACAATGGTCCCAGCTCCAAACACACGTGCTCATGAGCCTGATATGTGGGAAGGACATCTGCCTCCGAGGAACTGGGTAATAATATAAAACATCTGACAACATTTGCAACACTTTGGTAAACAACTCCTGATTGCCATTTAGTAGTCACACTGCATCTTTTTTTTTTTTAACTGAAAGAAATACTGCACTGTGTTCATTAAATATCCTCCATGTTTTGATGTTTGTTTTAAGGATTTCCCAGATGTATGTGGAACATACAATCTTTGATCGTGACTCACAAGGATAAGAAGAAAGTTCATCAGCACAGCTACAAAAAAGCACTTCTAAGAAAAAAGAGCAAGTAAAGTAAGTATGGCACTGGAAATAAAGTTTACTATAATTAAGAGGTGTGTTTACGTTCCACTCCAGAAGTTAATCCCTTAAAATCTCACTTACGCTCTGCAAAATTTTCATGGCATTTAAGTTGCTTGGCTACGATTTAACACCCTTTTTCATTTTTAGTAGATGGAGCTTTATGAATATGACAATCTGGCACCATCAATATGTCCACCAGAGGGGAGATGATACTGTTTTTCAGTCTCTGCCATGCTTACCAATGACAAATTCTAATGTTGTGGTAAAGAAGAGGAAGTCAAATTATAGAAGATCACATGCAAGTAGAAGTAACACAATGAGAATTCTCTTTCAATATAGCAGAAACGCAACAATATCAAAGCTTCCTTAGCCAGCCCTGTGCAGCGACTGACTTCTCATAACCCGAGTTGGCTTCTCATTTCGTCCACTCCTAGTGCATGTGGATTAGCCATAAACCCTCATCCCACCCCATCCCATCCCATCCCATGTAGTCAGAGGCCATTTCTTCAATATTTTACACAAAAGATGAGGGTTGTTTGACCTTCTTTGAGAATGAGACGGTAGGTCTTTTGCTGCATACCCAAGGCCTGAAATCCACTGCCATATTGTTGATGGCCATTTCTGCCAATGATATGGATTGTCATGTGTAACAAATATTAAATGGAGATACTGGTAAGCTGAAAAACGTGATTTTTATGGATGGGGAATTTTAAGAGTGTTGTCTTTTGTCAATTCTTCAAGTCCAACAACAAAACTTGTGTTTACTTTTTGCTTTACTCACTTATGCTCCAAACTGCACATTAAAGCTTGATGGGTCAAAGACAAAAGTAGCAACATTGGGTTAAAATTCCATAAAGACCTGAAACAGGGTGACCCTGGGTCCAGGTGTGGATATGTAGAGGCTCAGCTCACTTTTACCCATCTTGTTGGCTCTTTCATTAGGGCTTAGAGATCACTATGATATAATGTACTATAATTAAGCGTTACACAAATGACGTCAGAGTTCACTTTTATCTGTGGGCTGGCTCTGTGGTTATGAAGAGTCAGAGTCAGAATTTAAAATAGCAATAACAATAAAAAAAATAAAAATAAAAATAAACTAACTCACCTAAAGAGGACTCCTTTAATGACCTGCCATGCATTGGGTGCCTGCTGCTGCTGTTGCTGCTCCTGTGCATTTCCAGCTGTCTGCACAGTCTGGCCATCTGTTGTTGCAGGAGTGCCATTGCTACTCACCTATAACCAAACAAACATGGTCAATGTTGAGAGTCAATAAAAAAGGGGGACAAAATCCATAATGACAATGCAGCAGAAGTTCCAAGTCAGGAACATCAGCTTCATCTCCAACAAGAAGAATTCAATCGTCTATTCCAGGTTCAATGAGGACACTGTGTATGGCTAAATACCTGAAGAGATCATTTAATGAAGAATCTAAAACTCCCACCATGATAAAATGTGTCTATTACATTTTTTTTAAAGCTACATAGTATGTGAAATAATTACTATACTGAGTTTTAGTGCTACTGCACTGGTTGCATATGAACCAAAAAAAAACAAAAAAAAACCTGCCAAACCATGAAATAAACCTCAGCTACATTAGCTGATTATTTATATTTTTGCCTTAAAACAAAACCATTGTGAATGTGTTCTGTTTTGATTCACTGATTTTCCTTGTCTTTATCGGAGCTCCAACACCTCATTCATCCTTGAGCTTGCACAGCCACCATAGCTTGGAGTGTGCCGTGTCTTCTCTGCTGCTTGAAGTCGGAATAAATGACTGTTTGAATGTTGTCTTTACAAAAGAAAAACTCAATCTCTTTAAGTTAACAGATAAATTGCAGAGATTAAAGAAGCACATAGGGTTTCTTAATCTTTAGCTCAAAAGGGTCCCCCTAGAGGTATGGAGGTAAAATCCTTATTTATGCTTATGCACGGCAGCTACACACAGCCCCTAGGCTGCCATTGCCAATAATATTTCTGCATTGCTGGCTGCGTCACTCTGCAATTCCACCGCCAAGCAGTAATTGGCAGTGCAGATTCGTTAGTGCAGTGAAAGGCTCTCTTTTGTTTACTTCTTTTATGTACCTTCCTTTCTTCAATTATCAAAAATGGCAACAGTGGAGCAGACCTTGCGCAAGTTGGAGCTCATAAAAGTTGAACAGCAGTTAATTTTAATAAAATTACAGCAACAAAGAGTTGAATTGAGAGCCATCTGGCTATTTTTGTAGTGTGGAGATGATTTATTGTATAAATTAATATACTTTCGACTTCAGTAAGTCACTCGTTAATCTGCTACATCTCTGCTGGAAAGCAATAAGCAGTCGTCGCAAAAGAATCAGAACAGCTGACGGGAGTAGTTTGGGTGGAATCAAATATTCCCTCAAATCAAATAGAACAAATATTTTAACATTAAAAAACTCAAAGTTGTTGCTTTAAACCTGAGATGTGTGTGAAATAAAGTTAGACATAAAAACCCTGGGACTACTCAACCAATCAGAAATTATAAATGCTACAACCTCTACCTCCTGTCAAAAGCACTGTTTTAGGCGTGTTTCCACTATGAGGAGCTCAGCGTAAACCCCCCAGACAGGAAGCTCTAACAGGGTTGACCGCCTTCTCAGCCCCTTCAGCCAGTATGTCTCCATTTGTAGTGCCACACAAGAACCCTGACTGAAATAGCACAGCCGACCACAAGGTGGCGGTACTGTGCATTTTTTTTTGCTGCAAAAAATTAACAAGGATACGAAAAAAGAAGAATGCAGTAAAATCATAAAGAGAAGAAGGGACACCTATACAATGGATGGAAAACATCCACTGCGGTCGAAGCGATTGAGATTAAAAGAAAATCCCCCGCTGGACCTCTACATTGGCATAAGACTCGTCAGCCCATCTATCATTTTTTTCTTGTAATCGCCAACTTCATCAGATGTACCCATAGTAAAATGTCATTATTAACCATTTTGGCTTAAACCCCTTTGGATGGGTCACCACAGCAGATCCCAGTAGGCACATCGATCTGGCATAGCTTTACACACAAACATACCTAACATCAGGTTTTTGGACATTTTGCTCCAAATATTTCAAAGAGTTGTGGTAATGTGTTTTATGAGTACATGAGAGTGCTGAAGGGAATTTAGAAATCCCAATCAGCAGAGGACCCCAGTTCCTAATAACATTTCCTACATTCTATCATAATCCACTGGCCTTATACAGCTGTAATCATAGATTAGTTTAAATTATACTTTTGAACTTTCATTTCTTAAGATAATCATGCATATGAAACACCCTTGCGCTCACTGAAATCAGTCCGTATTCTCCTCTTCAAGGCATTTTCACAGTTCCAGGATTCTGCGTGTCCATGTAACCCCTCTCTCTGGCAAGGCCACATTCTATTGAAGTGACACAATAGACGAGCACATGCCAAGTCATGAGACCCATTCACTATCTACACATCTAATCTCCCCTGTTGTCATCAAAACAAGGGAGAATAGTGGTTGGCCCCTTAAAACAAACAGCAGTTGTGGCTGAAAAAATGTTTTCTGTTTAAACAGGTTATCATTTATATATGTGCCAAAAGAGCCCTGCAATTTTGCAAAGACTGAAAACGTGAAGGTTTGTAGTATCACACTGGCATAGCAACATTATAAACAAAACAGTTCAAGGCCATCAAGTGGCTCATAATAGGGCTTTTCATCCTCACGGCCATGTCCTGCTGCATTAAAATAGAAACAAATCTATTATGAGAAACATGACCCTCTGTCTCCTGGAGGGATCACAGTAATAATCATCCAGACAGATCCCAAACACACTCAACGATGGCATCAAGTTATGTCTTCTAGTTAAGATAATCATTACAATTTGCACACCCTGAACAAGGATTAATAATTAACCACATTCTTAGGGTCAAAAGTAAGATCGTCAAAGTGTGTAGCCTTAAGATGGAAAAGTTCTGGTAAGTTAGTCACAGCGATTACACTTTAAAGCAGACCAGACACTAGTGTTATATACAGCTACCTACAACTCCAATCCCAAATTTATCCTCAAAGTTTACAAAGCAGTGCATTAATGGTTATACATATTGTGCTACTAAATCTGGCAATGAGTTATCCTAACCAACCATGTTTACTACGAAAGAGACATCTAATTCATAATGTACCCTTGCTCTGGTTTCTGCAACACATCCATTACATCTAGACTAGAGTCAAGCACTAGCTTTTCTGAATTCTGAGGAGTTGTAAAAGAGTCTCTGATAATATGAGAATTCCTAAAACATTAAATAACTCATGTTTCTAAAGATGAAACTTATTTTGATTAGATGACAAAGACTTTGAGCCATTTAGAAATGTCTGATAAAGCATGGTAATAATAATATTAAAAAGAAAAAAAGAACCAGAGCAAATCATACTTCACATCTGAATCCATTAAAAAAAAGAAAAAAAAGTAAAAATATAACACCTTACAAGCTATCCAATAATAGATAATCTGTTGTGCTGGTCTGTAAAGATAATCACTTTCCACTGGCTTTACTGGCTCACTTGTGTCATAATTGTTGCTTAATTGGGAGCGTTTTGCGGGTTTGACAATTAAGCACAAGGACAACTAGCGGTTGGGTTTCAGAAAGTGATCATTCACTTCTTGTAACTTGTGATGAATATTTATCACTTCTAGAAATGACTCCTAGTTACAGAGTAACCACCAAAAAGCCGCATATTATAAAACCATGGGCCCTATAATACAAAATAAAATAATAAACATAAATGACACATTTTGTGTCAAATTGTGGTCGTTCAAATCATCGTTGCCTTTCAGTTTTCTTGGTGGATTTCACGCGTCTGGCGTTTGTAAATATCTTCGCCTGCGTTTAATTCAGGTGGATTTTTTGTTTTTTTTTTGTTCGTATCTTTGACACACATCCAAGATGAGATGTGCTGCGGTATGATAAACAGTCTTCTTTACGATTAGAAAAATATACACACAGAGCCAAAAGCTCGAGTCAATTACAGGTGTAAAGATTTTACACAACATTTAGAAACAGACCCGCGGCAAGCTGCGAGAAACTGGCCCACTTAGTCCGACTGCGCTGCTCAGATTCAGGCCTTGTGATGGCTCCTGTCACGCTGCGGTAATCAGCTGGCTCAGGCGGAGACATAGTCGCCGACTCACTACCGTGTCAGCACCGCTCCAATGTTTGCCTTCAGGGGAAGTTTCCCCGCCGGCAGCCCCTCGCTCCGCGCCGGACACTCGGTACCGGTCAGGACGTCTCCGCGCGCCGCGGACGGCTGGAGGGGCCGTTTTAAAACCGACCGGCACCGACAACGTCACCGGAGATCGTAAAACGACCGCTAAGACGTCCAAATGAGAACATGCCGGCACACATCGTTCGAATCATCGCCGCGGACCATTTCCCCGAAGGTGTCAAGCGAAAACCCGCAACAAAAAGCCACTCGTTTTACCTCGCCGTTGCTCACGGTGGCTTTAGTTGATTCACTCCCCTGCGTCGCCATCTTTCCTCTTCTCTGTCGCGCACACGCCACACTGCTGGACGGGAAACTGCGTTCGCTCTCGCGACAACTCGCGGGATAGCCGAGAGCCAGGCACCCAGCGGAGTGACGTGTGATCTCCATAGTGGTCTCGAGGCTGTGACGACAGACGTGACGTTGAAAACATTGTTTTATATATATATTACAAGCCCCTTTTATTCACTCTGTATTTATTTATTTATTTGACAATTGGCTCATAAAAGTGAATAACACCCTCTGCTTACTCGTGTGTCTATCATTGATAGCTGAGGATATGTAATTATAAATAATACAAAATCCTTACTTTTATATTACTTAACTATTTCATCCTGCCCAGGGTTATAATAGCTGTAAATGTTTTAATAGTTTTTATTTTTATTTCGTTTTCCAGTTTGTTAGATTATTTCAGTTTAGTTTTAATTAGTTTAACAATCACATCAGTAGTTTAGTTTTGTTTTCATTTTATCAAAAACAACTAGTTTTCATTTTTATTTCAGTTAATGGGATTATTTTTTCACTGTTACTTTCAGTTCTAGTTTTTTCTTGGTTTTTGTTAATTATAATAGCTCTTATCCTGCCAAAAGGATACCAGAACTCAGGAAAACATTTCTACAGATTCTGTGTTGATAAATTACATAAACCTATTGTGCAGATTTATGTACATGCTGTATGTACGATGCACCCTGAAATTAGTCTCTGCTTTTAACCCATCAACTAGTTTCACTAGTGAGCAGTGTGCTGCTAGAACCAGCCCCCGGGGAGCAACTGGGAGTTAAGGGCCTTGCTCAGGGGCCCTCAGTGATTTAACATTGTGGGCAGCCCTGGGTCTTGAACCTGGGTCCTCCATGCCCAAGCCCACCACTGTAACCACTAGGCCACCACTCCCTCTTCTTTCAGATTTTCTCTTTAGGTGTCACCACAGCAGATCACCTGCTTACAGCTCACTGTGTCTTTTCTGTCAAACCAGCCGACTGCATGTCCTCTTTCACCACATCCAGAAATCTTGTTTGGTTTTCCCCTTTTCTCCTTCCTGGCAGCCCCATCTCCAACATCTCGCCTCTATACTTGTCCAAACAATGTCCAGAGAGATCCAAACCCAGCTCTTCCTCTGGACTGCTCGTATTCCATTCTGTCACTCCCAAAGGAAACCTTAACATCCTCAACTCTGCCTCTTCCAGTTCTGCTTACATATTACTAAAAACAGTATACAAACTATTCATAAAATAACAAGGTACAGAAAATGTAGTTACTCCACTAAAGCTATTTACTGATCATTTTCATATATTTAACTTTTTTTAAAATTAAATCTTGATAATAAACTTTTCAGATTTATCTCAATGACTTGTGAAAGACAGTTTATCAAAAATATTATGTTAAATACTTAAAACTACTAATGCCTGGTACAGTTGTTCCTTTTTTGTATTTAAACCCGTGGACACGAAATATTTAAATTCAAAAGGACACAGGGAGGGATTATAAGCTAAATATAATGGACAAATGGCATTACTTAACAGCTTAAGGCATATTTTTAAAAGGTCACATTGCATTGAAATAAAAAAAATCAAATTGTATTGTCAATTTGCTTTTATTATGCGTTATCCTTTGGCACAAAGTGACACCAGCAACTCAGATATGAATGAAAGTCTTCAAAATGATGCAATGTACAAACATTTCATTCAAGACTCTAAAATAATAATCCACACTGCCTCTATAAACGTTACAGGACAAAAATCTTAAATTTCTATCCATAAATAAGGCAAATTATTCATCATTCTTTTGAAATGCACATTGTCCAGACCAGAGAGATGATGTCTTGATAATGGAGCTTGCAGTTAAGCAGAGTGAGTTACAAAGATGTAAAATCAGAAGTGTCTGTCTCGGCTGTGTTTTGAAATATTAATTTATTTTCCAACCTGGCGTTGATACAATCTAATCAAAAATATACTTCAAACATTAAGCTGGAGCACCAACAGAGACATTCACATTTCCTCTTCACATGTGAAGTTCTTGCTTGTCAGTCATCAACTGGAAATTCGGTATAACATCCAGTGAGATATGTAGTTGGTATTACAAGCCACTCACCACTTCTAGTGCCCAAGCATGTTGGTATGAATTTTTCTTCAATAAACTGTCCAAAACACTCAGAAACTCTCAGAAATATACTGCCTTCAAAAACGCTCCAACTATTGTTCATTACAAGGAGCTACATACAATTACTTTTAACACACTGACATTAACTGAGTATGGAAAAAAGTTTTAAACAGTAACACAAAAAAAAAAAAAAAAAAAAAAAAAAAAAAAAAAAAAAATCAACAGAAGAACACAACATGAAAAAACAACTTCTATTGCATTACATAACAACCTCTTCTGTATTAAACATTATTGAAATGAACAAATTTTTGAGATACCATGACAACCTAAAATCTGCCTGTCATGTTGCAGCAAAAAAAAAAAAAAAAGAATTAGTAAACAAAATGAAATGAAATCTCTAGTGTGCAGTTAACAGTTTGAAGGTTGCAATTATATTTAGAACCAAGAAATAAACAAAAACATAAATATGACTTGAAGAGTCCTACATCTCATCAAGACCGTAATCCTCTTCAGGGAAGTCTCCCACAGTTACACTCCGGGGCTTCACGAACCCCCCATATTTGTTCTCACATTCAAAGTATTGCTTCCCTCCAACCCTGTGGACACAAAAATCCTTTGATAAAACAACAACAACAACAACAACAAAAACAAAAACAAAACAAATTAAACAGATTTCTCTTACGTTCCATCGTGTTTCCCCAGCGGCTCGTCGTACTTCACACCCACCCAATAACCAGGCTTGAAATCTGTTGTACCTGCCAAGAGCGCAACACCGTTAATACCCGGCAACAAACGACTGTCAAAAACCGTGTCCAAACACCCCTGCTCAGTATATAGTGCACAAGTTGGTGCTCTTGCCTTTTTCTAGTGCTGTCCAAGTATTAGTAATGGTTCCTAATTTGCCAACATCTCACAGCGTTTGTCGAGTAATTCTGGAACTGTTAAGTGAAGCGCCTATCAAAGCTTGTGTCTTAAAGGGTGAGTGATGTCACTGAGGAAGGTTTGACGCCTCGCTGATTCAAGAAGTGGTTTCAGTACAGCACGAAAGTAAACATCTGCAAACCACAGTGGATTGTCCAACACTTTAGTGCCGACATTACTTAGATGTCACAATGAAATAGATTCAGACAACCCCCAATCTAGTTACTGATCCCACTGTCGAAATCCAGAGATATTTGTCAGAACCCAACACTCCCGGGACAGAGGACCCCCTTTAATATCGGGAGAGGCAAAAAAGCCGCTATTCCAGTTTGTACAAACTCACTACTGATTCCTTGTGAAGCCTGCATCGTCAGTAACCTGTGAAGAGTTTTCTCCAAACTGGTTTATTGGTTTCTAAAAGGAGGAATTATCTGAACCCTGGCACAGTGGAACAGATTTTATTTCTGAATGAAAATGAATAAAGTCCTCATTGCACAGGGACAAGCACATTCCTGCACCATACCTTCTTAAAACACTGCAGCAGAAAACAATTGTTCCCTTGTCATTATGGGTTTTTCAAACTTTAACAAAACTTATCAATAAACATTTAAAAGTAATATTAAATTCGATTGTAGTGTCATGTTGCACACCCGTAATATACTGAACAGAAATAAACATTTTATTTGCATCAATGAATGATGCATGAAATGCATTTAAAATCAATTCAATGCTTTTACTTGGCAGTCATTCCCGTGGCTGCACGGTTAAACTACAGACTTGACTGTTATAAACTGGAAAACAACTGTACCTATAATTTATATGAGTGTTTAACAGTTTAACAACAATAAAAAAAAAGAAATAATTGCCATGGGATTAAAATGTTCAATCCTTAAGAACAGTGAGAACAAAAAAAGAAAACAACCAAAAAAAAACAAAACACACCTTTAAATTAAAAACGACCACGCTTAATAAAAACCTGTAACAGCAAACACTGTCTGGCTGGCTATCCCCGTTTGACCTTTTTAGGTTCCTAGCCAAGAAAACTGGAGTGTCTAGTGTAGGATAAGTTATTGTAGGCAAAAATCTTGTTTGTGGCTGACATCTGACAGTTTATTTCTGTGGGTGGGTAGGCTAATTTGGTCTGTAGAACTTATTTAAAGGTTTTAAGAATGTAATTCAATTTTTAAAAATGCATTTATTAACCACAGACATGTTGTAGCTCTTTATGTGTAGTAGTGATGAGCGGGTAAGCTTTTTTTTTTCCTCCTTTCCTCTACCACATACAACTCCTCGTGTATACACCGGCGGGGCCACAGGTTACAGGTTGACCTGCTTATCACTAGTATATAGGCTACTGTAGGTTTACTACTGGGGTGGGAGAGGTTTTGTACTTCTTTCATTGACATAACAGTGCAGTGAACTTAAATATACTCACAGACCTACATGCATCCCAAACACACTCCTCTTCTGTTTTCAAATACCTGATTGTCCTATGTCTCCTTTTACTCCAATACAATACGTTATACACACATTCACATACACTACTACACATCACACAGTTACCAAACTGCCCCCATCACCGTCTTGTCTTTTCTTTCCTGCTCTTTCATGTCAATAAATCTATACACAAAGATTCGAACCCAAAATATTTCCAAACCGTACTTCGGGCCCCTATTTTGTCAACAAGTCTTTTCAACATCTACGGTGCTGGTGTGAGTCAGCTCACATTACAGTTCTGCTTCAGCAACTACGTCAGACTTGCTGGGCTCACTATGATTGAAGAGACATTCTCCAATTTATTAATTAATTTGCATTAAAAAAAAAAAAAAAAAAAAAAAGGTACCATTTGGAGTAATTTTTAGTCTCCTCCAACTAATAAAATTATGCAAATCTACAATTCCTCCTCTACTGCCTACTCAGATTGGGTAACAGGTTATATTATCCCTGGATGAAAAATGCATGTTTAATGTGTCCTGGTCTATGTAAATGTGATGCATGTTGTTGCCTCCCAACTTCTTTCTGAGGCACCTCAGTTTGTTAATGACCCAAGTTTTGTTTTCTTGCACAGTCGCAACATGTCATTTCAGTAGCCAGTTGCACATTTCAGTTCTGTAAAATGCTGATTTACGACATCCACAGCTCTGAGGATGAGCAGCACGTGTACATCCTTGTCTTGTCATCAACAAATCCCACCCACGACCCGCCAATCTGTTCTGTTTACATTAGTCCTGACCCATGATTAAGTGTACCCTCAGAGGCGAATTATTGATGGAGCCAGCTCAACATGTCACCCGTATCAGTTAATGTAAAAAGAACAGGTGACACACAAGATTTGAGTGTTAAATGCAGAGCATCCACTAATGTGAAATGGGCTTATATCTCCAAAGACGATGACTTCACTAGGCTTTATCTTCACTTACCTACATACATGACAGTGCCAAGTTTTGTAGGTTGGCCGACCACCTCCACTTTGCAGCGGCTGCCAACAGAAATGGTATCAGCAGCAGCCTTCTCTTCCTCTTCCCGAGCAGCAAGCTCAGCTTTTTTCTTGGCTGTTTCTTCCTCATTGAAGTGACCGAGTTGATATTTCTTCATGAATGACCTTGCTGTATCTGAATGAAAAGTGTTACATCCAGATTTTATACATTTTTCAATGGGTAGAAAACCAATTGAAACGTCCAACATTTTCCATACTATAAGCACAGAAATATGTTTATGTATTATTTTATTCCCAGACAGACAGAGGGAAAGCAGTACCTGTCTTTTTATCATAGACATCATCGGAGAGCTCAAACTTCTCCACTTTGGAAACATCAAACAACTCGCCCATCTGACCTCCACTTCTGTCAATAACCTGTGAAGAAAAATGGCATTTAAAATGAGACAGATACCCACACACACCAGTTCTGCATGCTGTTTCTATGTTTTAGCTTCATGTTGTTCCGGAATAATTCCTGTATCAATTTAAGGATAATTATGCTTACGTTTGTAAATTTAAATGGAATGGCATAGTTCTCATTTGCATGTATAATAAAAAAAAAAGATTCATGAAACGAAAAAAAAAAATCAAAACTAAAGCTTCTACTTCGAAAAGTTATATTTTTCAACTACCTGTAAAGATAGAAATGCATATTGTATCATCTCGGCCATATTTGCTTTCATCTGCACACATCGCTTTACATATTTCTTTCCTCTTTGCCCATTTCTTTGCCTTCCAGTTGGCAGCTGTACATGGTCTTTGCAGAAGTTTTCTTATCATTTGTATAGCTGCTTGTCAATGCAAGCCCACACAGAGCATGAGGCATTTCTTCTTTGATGCTTTGGTTTACAAAAACCCTGATAAAGTGTAATCATTTACTAAAACCAACTGAATTCAATAATATATTATTTATCCAAATAAAATGTAGACTGTTGCAACATATCATTGTTCCTAATTGTTCTTTTTCTTAAAAAGAGTAATTTTGGGGAGTCATTAAATAAAGTACGAGCAGGGATGACCTGCTCTGACCAGCCACATGCCTTCACTTCATGAAAAATCTCTCTCATGAAACGAATCAAGTGCAAGTTAAAACACTACCGTTCACAGTGAATGCCGTATATCAACAACACCCAGACACGCTGCCGGCTGCTCTGGACCTGAGCTCATTTGAGATGATGACGCAAAGTGAAAAAATGTTATGTGATCTGACATGTCCCCATTTAAAACCGTTGTAGGAAATCGTGGATGTCATGTCCTCTGGGCTAAAGTGGAAATGGACCATCCGGGTTGTTAATAATACAAAATTCAAAACCCAGCATATGTGATAGTTTGTGGGGTGTGTTAGTGGACGGGACATCTTTGCTTATTTCAGCAAGACAATCCCAATCAACATTATGCATGTGTTACAACAGCATGGCTCTATAGGAAACGAGTGCAGGTATCAGACTGAAAATGTGTGGCACGTTATGAAGAAAAATATGAAATGAGGCAACAAAGACCCCAGACTTGAGCAACTGAAGTCATAGCAAGTCAAGGAAGAGTTCCAACTACAACGCTTCAACAAATCAGTTCTCAGTTCCTAAATGCTTAATAAGTGTTAATTAAAACGAAAAATGTTATATAACACAGTGGTAAATACTCTCATTTGCCATCTTTTTTGGAATATGTTGCATATTAAGACAAATAATCTGTCATTTCACAGATTAATTATTACCTGGGGTATCATTAGCCACTATATTTCAAGTATTTACAAACTAATTTTGCACTTACGTGTATCCGGCAGTCATCATCCACAGGATAGGAACCAAGCAAAGCTTCGTTGTCATCTATTTTCTGTACGAACTTATCTGAAACACTGAAAATCTCCAGGTCCATACAGGAGATAGGTATCCCTGCAATCATCTCCAGTTTCCCCTAAACACAATCAAATAAACATAGTACATTTAGTTAGAAGGCCAACACACCCCAGTAATAATAATAACAACAACAACAACAATAACAATAATAAATTCAGGGTTTTTAGAGTTGCTGTATGAGTCCCACCTTGAGCTCTGCTACTGTGATTCCTCTATTGAACCTGGTCAGATTTTCAAAGGATGACAGGCTGCTTGTCACACGCACGCTCACAACGGGTTTGGTAATTACGGTCACTCCGTCCATCCTTCACTGCGTTTGGACTCAATGACCGGTAAAAATCTAGAAATATAGTAAGATAATGTCATATTTACCAAAGTCAATACTGCTGATTCAATACCTGAAAACAATACCCAGTGCGAAACAGTCAATCGCATGTTAATCGCATCGTGGCCCAACGTCTAAGTATGTAAACGAAATGTTATTTTTGAGAATGCAAAGTAACTTTGATTTAAGTTGATCGACTGTGGTGGATTTTTAAGTTAATTACTACAGCGGGCGTGTTTGGGTCTGCTAGCTGCCTGAGCGATTAGCAGCAGTCACGTTGGATCCGCCGAGAAGACTCGAGAAGACGGCAGCCAGAGCTACTTACAAATACTTGTGTTTCCTCGACGGGGCGAACAAATCGCGAAGAAAACTAGCCGCTCGTGTTTCCTGGTCTCCAGTTAACCCAACGAATCCATGACTGTAAAGTTACTACGGTGAGTCTCGTCTTGTGATGCCACAAATGTGTAACATCAGTTCCTGCTACGCCCTATTCTAGAAGGTTCTACCCGCCTCCGCTGAAACCCACCAACAGCCTGAGAGGCAAAACACATTAGGCCAATAGGCTTACGGTACGCAGAGAAAAAACGCCGTGGAGCCGCCTACAGACACATTGATTGACAGGAACTGCACCCAATCGCCGGAGGACGATTGTTTTTAACAGCCGCACAGGGGCGCTTAAATCCTAAACCAAAAAACAAAAGCCTCCTCTTCACCACTGAAAATATTTTATTGAATGTAAATGGATGTTAGATGATAGTACTGCTATTTGACAACGTATTGTGTGTGTGTGTGTGTGTGTGTGTGTGTGTGTGTGTGTGTGTGTGTGTGTGTGTGTGTGTGTGTGAGGACTGGAAAAGGTTACTTTCCTCACCATTATATTGAAATGAAAAATTACATATCAGAAAACAAGAGGAAGACTCTTCCTCAGTTATTCAGTTATTGCCATGCACTTTTTGAGAAAAAATAAAAATATGAGTGCAACAGCCAAACACCAAATAAGGAAGAGCGGCTGCGGGAAGTGAGACAAGCCCTCTAACAGCAAGCTCACAGTGAAAATTTACATTCCTACAACTGATCAGCAGGTCACATGTCCTATTATATCACAAAGACCAGATCAGTTTCCGTGTCCTACACCTGGCCTCTCTGACTTCAAGTTCAGGCATGTACATTAAAATGAAAGCTTTGATTTATAATCATGTAACAAAGAGAAAAGTCAAGCTAAGCCAGCATAATTGACAACTTTGGTAAAAAAATAAAACATAAAAAAATCCAGACAAATACCATGTTACAAAACCGAATCCTGCTGCACCTGACTTTTGCATATCATTGTACTAATATCATTTCACATAATAAACCACCTTAGACTTGACAGGAAGAACAAAATACAGAAAAACACAGAGACACCTTCTTAGAAACCCTCTATAAGAAATATTTTACACAGATATTTCCTAAATCCAATTATGTAAATTAAATCTACAAAAAACTAAAACAAACAAACAAAAAACAAAAAGAAATAAAATCTGTAGTTCAGGCTTCTTGATAATCAGCATTCCCCAACTTTCTTATTCCAGATGTTCTGTGTATATTTCCTGAAATAAGCAAACAAACAGCTGGAATTTTGAACCCTTTTTTAAACAAATTTCTGGCATTTTTCTTATGGAAAACAAAATAAACAAAAATAAAATATTAATAAAAAAAATACTTACAACATTTATTCATAATGAAATTGTTGTCCACTGCTTGTAACAGGGGTATCATACACGTGACCTCTACCAAAAAGAAAAAAAGAATAAGTGTAGTTAAACGTATAGGTCTATAAAAGTTCACAAAAGTGTAAAATATATGTCTCTGTTGTTTTAGGAGTGTTTCAGTGTTTCATTTCAACTTTTGACATTTTCCTTATTTGGCTATTTTTCTCTACTTTTTGCAGGTCTATAAAGTCCTGATACAGAAGTGCAATAACATTAACACAAGTTTTACTCAGGAGAGCACACAAAGAAAATGTTCCCTGCAATTTAACTAAAGAATGATACTGATACTTTTTCAGTTTTAGTTTGTAAACCCCTGGCTTTTAAAATCCATGTTTACACATTTTTGATACAAATGTTGTGTTGGTAGGAGTTATAAATATATATATATAAATATATATAAATATATATATATATATATATATATATATATATATATATATATATATATATATATATATATATATATATATATATATATATATATAATATATATATATATATATATATATATATATATATACACACACATTGCCCTGAATTCAACCTGGGTTTGGGTTTTCTAAAAGTCTGACACTTTTATAAATATTGGAGCCTTTACTGTAGACAATTGTACGTTTGAAATGGTTAATTGGGTTTAAAGTTTGCTCAAGAATTTATTTATTTATTTATTTTGCATTAGTCTGTCAGTATTGTTAATTAATTGCAGGTTGAAACACATGTGAACATTGATAATATAGCAGGAAGGTGTGTTTGAAGGAGGGGCGGGGCTGGTGAAGGTCTGGACGACTGGAGTAGGATGGAAATCATCAGAGGGAGGGAGGGACAGGGGAGGAGGAACTAGTAGTGGAAAAAAAAGTTAAAGTGAAAATGGCTTCCTTTTCTTTAGAGTCTACAGAGCAGTCTGACAACAGTCCAGAGGAGCCGTCGGCAGCTGAGTCCAAGGAAGAGAGAGATCCGTCCCAGGTTTCGGAAGAGTTACTCCAAAGTTTTCAAAAGTCGGCTCTGAGTTTTTCCACTGACCAAGTTTCATGTCTCTGCGAGGCCCTTCTGCAGGCGGGCAATGTGGATCGCCTGAGGAGATTTCTCTCCACCATACCTCCTTCGTCCGAGCTGCTACGTGGCAACGAGACCCTGCTGAAGGCCCAGGCATTGGTGGCTTTCGACCGGGAGGAATTCAAGGAGCTCTACGCCATCCTGGAAAGCCACCACTTTCACCCGTCTAACCACGGGTTCCTGCAGGACCTGTACCTCAAAGCCCGCTATAAGGAGGCGGAGAGGTCCCGGGGCCGCAGCCTGGGCGCAGTGGACAAGTACCGGCTCAGGAAAAAGTTTCCGCTTCCCAAAACTATCTGGGACGGAGAGGAGACCGTGTACTGCTTCAAAGAGAAGTCCCGCAATGCTCTGAAAGAGTGCTACAAGAGCAACAGGTATCCCACTCCGGACGAGAAGAAAAACCTGGCCAAAGTCACCGGGCTGTCCCTCACACAGGTCAGCAACTGGTTCAAGAACCGCAGACAGAGGGACAGGACCCCGTCCGGGACCCACAGCAAAAGGCAAGACCAGCACCACTGCAAACACGTCTCTAATATTTCTGCAGCAAAGTCATTAAGTCCAACTTATCATTTGCAGATTTCTTTTTCTTTTCCAAACGACAAAGGTCACTCAGAAAACCCTGAAACTTGGCAAACAAAGCCGACAGGGAAAAGCACAATTAGCCAGAAAAGTACATGAACAAAACTGTTTAAATAGATAGATGGATATAATGTAAGGTGATAAGCTGGGCAGTTGCTGACTTATGGCAGCGTGAACCCACATGTCTGCGACCAGGAGCATGTTGCTTTGTTATGAAATGTGAGATCAGAGAACCTACAGTGGCTCAGATTTCCTGAAACCCTGCACTGCTGGCTGCAGAGTCAGGGTGACAGAGGTTAGGGTGAAAAAGCGTAACTACAAAAGGCCAAGAAATATACTTTCTCCCTGCCTGAAATCAGAGTTTTCTCACAAATGGATCCTCCAAGCAGAAGGAGGCGGTTTGTGATAAGAGAAAAGTCTTATCTTATCCCACTTCAGGGATTGTAGTGGTCTGGCAGACAGTTCCTCTGGTTGACCTGGTGGTAGATTTTCTTACATTATCTAACAGAGGCCATAAAAAGAGTTTCTAGAAATCTAAGCGGGCGTTTGTAAAGCTTTATATCGTTGTTTGTGTAGATGGAGAGTAAATGTGTTTACTACGTGAAGTTTTTACAACAGATAAGATTCAAAACTTTTTTAAAAAAATGACCATCTCAGAGAATGTTTCAGTTCTCAGTTTCCTCGCCAGCCCGGTCTGTCATTGTTATGTCTTTTTCTCCACATTCCCCGCCTCCCTCAGGTGGGGCTCTGGACCAGGGGTCTCCAAACCGAGGTGTTGGGGACCCCTGGTGCAGAGCCCCACGTCGCACTCAAGTATGGCGTGAAAGTAAAAACGCCAAATGGGGAAAAAAGTTAAAAAACTTCAATATAACTAATTAGATCAAGACAAAGGATATTAATAATAATAATAATAATAATAATAATAAGTGTAGTATTTTTTTTCTCTGACGTAAATCACCATTAAAAGTGATTTAAGGTTATAAATCACAATGGAAATACTCAGAAAACTAAGCTGCACTGATATTTGACCTGATGAATGTTCTGCTGGGTTTTTCGAGGTTCTGGATTGATGTGATTCAGATGTTAAACATAAGAAATTGATGTAGTCGGGGTCAAAAACGAAAGCAGTTCAGACGTGTCTCAAGGCGCCAAACAACATCTGTCCACCAGTAACCGTCTATAAAACCGTTAGCACTTCTTATACAATATTAAGTCTGTGTGTTTTTGTTCAAACTAGTCATTATAAGGTGTCATTAACTGCGTTTACTTCCTCTGATCAGTGTGCTGCTGGTCGTTTTAAACGATGATCAAACTAAATAGTTGTTAGGTTTTATACAAACGGGAGGCTGCTTCCAGTCCTGAAGTCACTCTGAGACTTCACCAACCAGTTGGTGTAAAATGCTGTGACTCTCCACCACACAGGCGGCGCGGCTGTAAAGTCCCTCTGCTGCTGGTGTAGTCGGTTCTGTGTGGGTGGAATATAAGACTTGGATTTGCCAATATTAGAAGATGTATGTGATAATACTTCACATGTGTGCCACGCATATGTCATTAGGGCTTCCAGAAGGTTCTGTATTAAGTTAATACCTGTTCAGATTCAGGGTCTTGTATATTTCCAGCATATAATACTCATATTGTGCAAAAACTTTTTTCACTTTTGAGCCGTAATAACAGAAAATCTAGATGACAAATGAGTTTTACTTTTTTGTGAAGAAATATCAAATATATTCTCCTTTTTTTTTTTAGATGGGAATGTTTCTTGATCTATTGAAATCTCAGGCTGCCAACTTTTACTGCAGTTATTTTTGTATTTTCTGTCATTTGACAGACAATTAATGTAAAGAAATAATTGAAGTTTGTAGTTGTAGTTTCTTTTCATGCAATCCATTGGTTTCCTCTAATTGTAGTGAGTCTGATGGGAACCACAGTACCGAGGATGAGGCAAGTGCGATGGATGACGCCGCTGATAAACCAGAGGAGGCCACCAGCTCCACGCCTTCCATCATCTCCGTCTCTGCAGTCCCGTGTAACACGGGAGGCCAGCTCATCCTCAACGGGTCCAGTGGTTTCCTTGCAGCATCCCAGCCATTGCTCCTCAATGGAAATTCGCTGATCTCCAGTGCCGGTGCTGGCGTCATAATTAACGGGCTAAGCTTGAGTGACTGTCAGACTGTCACGCTGAGTCCGGTTGCAACCAACTCTTCTTTAATCCTGAACGGAGCTCAAGTAATAACCAAACCTGGCATTGGCGTGCCGCAGCAAGCAGTTCCCGTGGCAGAGCCGCAGGTGTCGCATGTGGAGAGCAAGCCGGTTATTCTGAGCACTAACGCCATGCAAGCCTCAAACCCTCCACCTCTGCAGCCCAAAACGGAGAGCAGAAATGAAATGGATTTCATCAGTGTCCCTAAATCAGAGGGCAGCAGCCAGACGGCATCGCCTTCTTCTTCGTCTTTATCCCCTTCTTCTCCAACTCTACCCTCCCCAACCAGTCTCTCTTCACTCGTCCTAACACAAAACCCCCAACCACAAGAGTCCCTGACTCTTCCAGCCTCTCTGTCATGTTCAGGGATGGTCATTTCCAGCTCTGCCGTGTCTCTCCCCAGTCAGCACAGCGCGTATGTTGTCAGTGCCACTTTTGGCTCCCAGTTCAACCCCTCTGGTTCTGCGGTTTCCTCCAGCAGCTCTACTCCTCAGGTCATCTCGTTGCCCCAGGTTGTGCCCTCCATCCAGGGTACGCCAGTATCCCACCTGGTCCAGCATTCTTCAGGAGTGCAGGCGTCCCAGTGTCCTCAGCTGGTCCCCGTATCTCCGCTCGCCTCTCCAGCTCCTCAATTCCAAACTCTGAGCGCGGGAAACAGACCACCACACCAGCAGCAAGATGTTTCCACTACGGTGTCCGAATGTGCCAGAACCATAGTTTCAATCTCCCAACTCGGCAACAGTCACTTCCCGCAGCAAATGGCGCCCCAGCTAGGAGAACAAACTACAAACTCTATGCCCAGCAAAATCCAGGGGTCACAGATTATTTCCATATCCTCCCCAACACAAGTTGTCCCAGTCCCTCAGACCAAAGGAAGCACATCTGCACAGCTGGTTCCGCTCTCCATGCCTCAGTTGGTGCCAGTCTCCTCCATCCAGACTTCCACCAACATTTCTTTACCTCAAGTTGTGCCTGCCAGCCCTTCTTTGTCCATCCCCTCTGCTGGGGTACCGTTGCAAATTCTGACTTCGGCAGCTGGCGGGGTCACACAGGGCCCTCTCAGGATAAACCAGGTGAGACCCATTCAGAGCGTCACCCCAACCAGCGTGGCCCCGACAATGCAGCTGCTAAACCCAGGAATCCTTCAGCTACCCTCTGCTCCTCAAGGTACGCTGTTTTTCTTTTCTGTTTTCATGTGATTTATTATTATTATTATTATTATTATTATTATTATTATTATTAGGAGAAAATGTGGTGGAAACTAGTCAAGCAAAAATAACTCTATCGCAGATTCTCGTCCGTCCTGATAGTTTACTTTTATATGGTAATGAATTAGATGAACCTGAATTGTACATTTATAAGAACATTTTGCAGTAAAATATTATATAAAACAATATTCTTTATTTTTGACTTTTGAATTTGCTGATCATTTTCCCAGTAGATCTTTTTTTCCCTTTTTGAGTTTTACATATTTTGCTAATTTAATATTAACTTCTTTGACTAATTGTCAAAATTATATTACATAAATTTACATACATATATTATTACATACATTTTTCTGTCAACAGATCATCTGATTTTTTTTTTTTTTTCCCTGCTTTAAGATTCTGTTATAAATGTTCGTCAGTTACGTTTGTTAAGTGGCTCGATAAACAACATCTTCATTGTGGTCCTTTTCTCATTCGTGGTTGATCGCTGCAGGTAACCTCCTCCTCGGTGGAAGCCCCTACCTGAGTGTCCAGCAGGGCAAGTTGATCCTGACCATCCCAGCTGGCATCCAGCTCACCAGCGTGCCCCTGAAACCAGTTCCAGATGTTACACCCATCTCTGCAAATGGTTTGAGTCCAGCTCTCAACCCCTCCACGGTTACACTGGCCTCTCCGCCTCCAATCACGTCATGCTCAACCTCCAGCGGCCTCACCACATCTCCCTTGAATTTCATCAACTCATCTCCAACATATTGTGCTCCAGAGACTGCTATCGGCACCGGCCAGACGCTCGCCATTCCTGCCCCTCACAGCTTGGACCAGTCTGTCACCGCCACAACGCCAAGCACGCTCACTCCAGAGAGCCTGCTCACCCTCAGTCCCATGTACAGTGGCGTGACGCCAAACATCCAACTGTCCCAGCCAGCGTGGAGCCCCGTGCCCCTCTCCACATCGGCCAGTCTGACTCTGTTCGATGTTCGCAGCAAAGGGGATCTGCCTGTAGACCCGGCTTTGTTGGGTTTACCTGGCGGAGAGTCGCTGCTTCTGGCAAGTCCATCACCGGAGGAAGACGAAGGAGCCGGCTCACCGCTGGGGAATCCAGAGGAGATGGACGGGGACTCTAAGATCCTCACTCAACTCCAGTCCGTCCCTGTGGATGAGGAGCTGGGCTTGTAGTCTCTTTAAGAAGTGGACTGGAGAACAGTTACACCCGGACTTTACTATTTCTTTCAACGACGTGACACATTCTCTACTATCTCTTGCAGCATATCTGCTTTTCACCTTCATGCTCCTTGTGGGCATCTTCCCAAAAAGTCCTCTGGAGCTCTTTTTCACATGAATAAGCAGGATTACGTGACGCATTCACCTGCTGCTTCAATATTACTTAATTTCTCTGAGTTTTTAAAGGGAGAATTTTACATCTCTTAGGTCTCTTAGTCTTTTTCTCTTTTTTTTTTTTTTTTTTTTTTTTTTTAAGCATGATTCACAAGAATAAAACAGAAACCTGAATTTGTCAGCTTGGCTCACTTTACAGGCTGATGTGGTTTTTTTTTGTAACTTTCAGTTCTGATGACCAAACTCACTTTCACTACATGTGGAGGTTTTTGCTGGCAGAGGAAGTAGCACTTTTCACACTAGAACATCTGTTAAAGAGGACACATCTGAAAACAGTACTGCCGGAAGAACACTAGATACTCCACACTATCTTTATTCATACTCGATCTGAGTATGTTGTCTGACCAACACTCCAAGAATGCGGTGAAGATTATATTCAACATGGAACAGGTTGAGTTTTACGTGAAACTCTTGGATCTCAGCTTTAAGGGCAACACAACAATATTCTCTAACAAGCTGTAAGTGCTACTACGGTCTATCTTTAAACATTTGGACTGACTATTTAATCGTAACATGTGATTTTCTGCAGTTTTCAAGTGAGGATGCTGCCCTCCATTGGTTTAAAAAAAAAAAAAAAAAGAAGAAAAAAACAATACAGGAATTAAAAGGGTTGTTGAAAGGGTTTAAACTCTATGCAATATGTGTTTAGCTCCTTTTATAGGACATTTTATCGCACAGTGGCTGAGTTAAAAAAGCTACCACACTTGGGAGATGAAAAAGGAGTTTGTTTTTAAATGAAGCATGTGTTACACTCAAACATTTGCTGTGATCCACAAATTGATTTATTTTTTTTCAATGTATCCAAAAACTCAGTATATTGATACTGACAAGTGCCTTATTTTAAACTTTTATATGCGTCATGTTTGTGGAGAGAGGAGAAAAAAAAAAAAAAAAAAGGTCTTTTAACACTATTATGAAATTTGTATGTAACCGACCAAATTCTTGAACTCAACTTTTTATGGAGTTTTATTGGATAAGAAGATTTCTGTGTCCGTTTGATCTTTAGTGGAACACAATGTGACGTTCTTTGGGTGTGTAGTCAGTGCTCGATCTTATGTTTTTGTATATTTTGCACATTTCATTCCCACTATGTTTACGTTGCGCTGCCATGTTGTTATGACCGTAGCTGGACTTTTAACAGCCTTCAGTTCATGTTTTTGTTTTTTTTCCTCGACGAGTTGGAGATGAAAGTTGAAAAAAATGGAGATATTGGGTTTAACCCTAAAATGTATGCGCTTTTCTGCGGTCATAACACCGGCAGCGGTCAAACCATCGGCCGTTTTATGGTACACAAATATACACTTCAGAGTTATATCTAGTTACAGTAATGGCCTGTGTCTGTCTGTTTTTACTAGTGTGTTTGTCTCTTTTGTACATTTAATCTATTTAAAGCATGTACCAATTAGTTTTTAGATTTTAAGTAAAAGAAAATGGATTGGAAAGGATATTAATTTTGACTTGAAAGGACACATTGTTGTGCAACCTGAATTTTTACAGTCTCAACCTGCAGGAATTGATCATGTATGTAAGGTCAAACATATTTTAGAAATAGGTCAAGACTTGTTGGTAAAATCTTTTCCTTTTATTTTTTTATTTTTCCTGGCTTTTAGGTAAATGATTAAAGTGTCATGGACAAATCATTGTTAGCCTGGATTTAAGTTGGGGAGTCCAGGTCCAGGTCCAGGTCCATGTTTCTTACCAAAGTATGTTGATGTTAAAAAAGCCTGTGAGAACTTCATTTGTACCCCACATTTGATTGCATCTTGGGATTGTTTTTTTTTACCCTGCTACTCGACACGAAACACGTATGACTCCACATTTAACCAAAGATGTTGTGTTCATAAACTTCATAAAAAAAGTTTTAAAAGGGATCATTTGTGTTTGTCATTTTAAAGTTGTTTTCTCATATTTTGTATTCAAATGCATTTTATTTTTTATATTACATGATACTGTAATAAACTACATTTACAAATACATCCATCTTTTGCCTCGTTTCATCGTGCACCAATGCTTTGATTTTGCCGCTTGACAAGACATTTTTATTCGAATGGATTCTCTTCTGGCGCTGTGAAGCCTCTTTAGCAAAGCCCACAAACACAAGTGAAGGTGTCCAAACATGTGTTTGCACAAGAGAAGGAGGGATGAATGTTGTGTTATTATAACCCTGATCCTCTCAGGTTACCTGTGCCAGGATATGGTGATGAGTAATTCTGAACACATGCAGGCTCCAGGCTTCAGCTCTCTACTGCACAGCCCTCACAGACGTTCTCAGGAGGCTTTTCCACATATCTCGGGATTCTCTGGACGTATTTCCCACAGCGATGATCTTCACAAGAGAGCAGGTCATCTGCGTGTGCGAGGTCCTTCTGCAAAGCGGCTACATGGATCGTCTCGCTGGCTTCCTCCAAAGTCTTCCTCCCTCTTCCACCTCCTCTGCTTCGTGCCTTGGGGAACTGGAGAGCGTGCTGAAAGCTAAAGCTGCAGTGGCCTTTCACCAGGGGTGTTTCTCTGACCTCTACACCCTGCTGGAGGGCTTCCCCTTCTCCCTACGCAGCCACTCGTTCCTGCAGCAACTCTGGCTGCAAGGCCACTATGCAGAGGCCGAGAGGCAGAGGGGCCGACCCCTGGGAGCTGTGGGGAAGTATCGTGTAAGGAGAAAGTTTCCTCTACCAAAGACCATCT
Source organism: Xenentodon cancila (assembly GCA_014839995.1). NCBI lineage: Eukaryota > Metazoa > Chordata > Actinopteri > Beloniformes > Belonidae > Xenentodon > Xenentodon cancila. Next base: position 20,056,998 of record CM026201.1, read on the forward strand.
GGGATGGAGAGAAGATAAGTTACTGCTTCAAGGTAAGAAAACCTTGCAAGTAACGTGCTCCTCCACTGCTGTTTAACGTTGAAACAGTTGTTCTTCCAGTGTAGGTCCGTCGCTTGACTTGTTCATACGGAACTATTTCACCAGCTGATTTTGTCATCCATTATTTAGAAAATTCCCAGTCCGATGAAGGCTTGCTTGGTTTGTTGTGACAAATAGTGAATAAAGTTGCAACATGCTGTGTTACTGTTTTTTTCTAAAGTATTCATCCCTGATGGAGTTCTCCCATCAAAACTGCTTCATTCCTGAGCTTCACTGCAGAGAAAGTTATTTTGCTGTTGTCACCTTAAATGACAATACAAAGTATAGACTTTTTTGTCAAAGAATCTATAACAAAATGCCTTATATATTGTGTTAAATTTCCCCGTTTAGGTAGGACGTGGACTGATGGTTTGGGGGTTACACCCTGCCCTTGGGCTGTACTTTGCCCATCCTTGCACTATTGCATCACCACTTTTATTTTCTACTTGAATATCCGACTTTTGATGAGTATAACTTTGGGTTTTTGAGAGAAATGTGTTTCTGGTACTCGGATATCTTTCAATTGAATTTATCTTATTTAACTGAACAGGAGAAATCCCGAAGTTTACTCTGGACGGCGTACCACCGTACTCCGTATCCTTCCACGCGGGAAAAGCAGGAGCTGGCAGCGGCCACCGGCCTCACAACCACCCAGGTCAGCAACTGGTTCAAGAACCGCCGGCAAAGAGACCGAGCTACGGATGTAACCGGGTCAGTGACAGGACAGGAGCTGACCAGTACATTTTAATTATTTAACCCACTCTCGTGTTACAATAGCACGTTTCTTTTTACGCAACACTGATGATAAAATGATGAAAATAACAGTTAAGACTTAATTATTTGACCAAGTGACGCGGAGGGATACAAGGTGACTTCACTACTCACCTACACAGACTGTAGAAAAAAAAAGCTCAAAAAGTCGGAGGAAAAAAGGTGTAATATGATACGATCTATTATGACGTAATGCAAAAGCAGTCAATCAATGCTTAGACTTTATTTTTTTAAATAAATTAGATCCTTGAGTTTCAAAGTGGGAAAAAATAAAAAGTAAATCAGGTCAATTATGATACATTAACATATTCCAAAAAAAAAAACCCAACAAAAACACAAAACAACTTTACTTTTCTTGCTATAGTTCTAAGTTCATCAATATCCTTAAGAAGCGCTGATTTGCCTCTCTAGTTTTACAACATTAATATCTACCAGAGCCAAAATATCCCTGCTCATAACACATAATGTAGACGTGCAAGTAAAATCCAACTCGACATGATCAGTTTTAATTTAAGTTTGTTTAGTCGTTGATAGTTTACCGACAGTACAGCAGTAGTTTCCAGACAGCGTCTTTGAGCAACAACAGCGCCCTCCTGTGGTTAAATTAGACCACTACTGTAAAAACGACAAAGCAGCTTTTTTGTGCTTTTTGTCTTATGCGGTTTATCTCCTGCTTCAGTTTCCAAACTTCATTTGCCGGAGGACCTTCAGAACAAGTCCACCAGTCCTCTGACAACAACGCGTCGCCTGGGTGCAGCCCACGCCTCCAGCCTGGCTGCGCCACACCTCCACCTCTTTCTACATGACACAAGCAGAGGCCATTCAAATATCTAACTCCCCTCTCGGTTGACATATCCCTCTGTTCTTTTTTTTTTAAAATCTGAAGTCCAGTTTTCCTAATGTTTTATTACCAAAACATGACTTATCACTCACTATACCAGGGCGTAAACATACACTAGACAAAACACAAGACAGACGTTAAAAGTATGCAACATGTTGTCGGATTAAATTCAAGGTACCTGTTCTCTCATGTGCTGCAAAGTCAGCAGGGGAATCCCCAGACTGTATTCACACATGGTATTAAGCTGGTGAATATTCCCACGTGCTGTATCAGGAGTTTGCAGGATGAATGACATTTCTCAGTGTTTTTGACTTCACAAAAGTTAAAATCCTTAAAAAGAAGTGAATAAAATCATTTGAACTTAATCGTAGACTCGACTTCTGTTCCTTCAGACAACACATCTAAGACGTCAGTTAATGTAGTCGGCACATAAAATGTGGAGAAGTGAGAAGGCTCTTAACTGATCTGAAGGCAAAATTGTTCGATGTGCACCATCTCTGCTACATGAAGAGTATGCAGCAGCTGATCACATGACAGTCTTTGAAAGTGCACCTCCTTCAGGTTAACCAGCTTAATTCATTAAGGCTAAGATGGCTTTTTTCACAGAAAAGAAGCAAAAAAAACAAAAAACAAAAAGCATTTTAATTACAAGCTGCTTCTTAGATACTCGCCATATATGTTCGTCAGCTGGTATTTAACTTTAATTAAGACTTGACATCCACTGGAGTCCGACTCATCAACCAGACCGGTTCCGGTCCAAAACTGACAATTCTTTGGTATCTGGTGTTCCAGTTCTGTTGAGTTGATTTCTCCAAAAGTCTTTTGTGCACCTGGTCATTCCTCATTACCTCTGGACTTCCACAACAGATATTTTGTGTCTCATGCTCAGAAGCCCAGGTATTCTGCAAGAAACACAGCCATGACTTTAGTGAGGTTCTCCACCGTTGGACGGTGCATGTTTTCCTCCGTGTCTTCTAGTGTATGCCAGAACTGAGGGAAGGGAGTGGCGATGACGTGCAGCACGGGGACACCTGTGTTACAAGAGGGACGAAGAGAGCGATGACCACCAACAGCTCGTGCTATACACTGCACTTACAGCTACATCTTAACAGAGGCTCGCTTACCTTTGTGAAGGAAAGGAATGTGGTCGTCCTGCACAGGTCCAAGGTACACATCCTTCTTAAAGTACGTCTGCTCTGACGGGTGGGATGCCAGGAGACCCTGTCGATGGAGTCTCTTCTCTGAAAATGAGCGACAGGAAAAATGAGGAGTTTGAGCACAGATTTAGGAAAAGTTTAAACACGGTGTCAGAATCAGCTCTTACCTGCAGCAATCAAGCGGTCAAACCAGCGTGCCGTGTTGTCAAAGTGATTTGCAATCAGCGGGTCGGGACCGCCGAGCAGGTCCAACAGCACGAAAAGGTCCTAGAGAACAAATTTTAGACAAAAGAAAAAAAGAAAATCCTTGAATTTAGTTTTTATTTAATAATGGTACATTACATGTTCCTGAAAGTTAGAGGATGTAACTAGATTTGAGTTGTATAACTTTATGAGGGAAATTATTATTCTGGAAACCAGAAATGTTGCTGGAACCGTGTTGAAGCTGTTCATGTTTCTCCACTGAAAGTGTCGCGGAGCATAAAACTATCAGACTTGGAAACTGGCAGGTGGGGTCAAATTCTACCCCACAAACATGTAAATTCTCTTCATGGACCTAAAGATAGTCTTGCAGTATTCTGAAAGATTCTGAAAATGGCTTTAACCACATTTGCACCAAAACACTTTCAGTGATTATCTGAAGTTATTAATACTTCAAACACAAATAAATACTAATACAAAAACGTAGACATAATGCAACCTCCTCACTTTGGTTGGAGCAGCTCAGGTCTAAAAATGTCTTTTTCTGTGACTGGTTAGGATTTGCAGAGACTTGTGACATCACAGACCCAGATCAGATTAGTGTTATTCAGCTTCCATGTTTTTATCCCCACCCACTTTCACATTTTGTGGCATTTTCTGTACCTCTAAAGTGGGTGGCGCAAAACAGCAGTGCTGATTCCAGAAAAAGACAAGACCAGGAAAAATTACAAGATTAAAGTTAAGGCACTGACCCCACCCCCTAAACCCAGCTGCTATGAGAAGAGCAGATCAAAACGGGAACTGTTGTCATTTTTTTTTTTCTGTCCATTGTTTGCTCCTCTTTGTAGGAGCCTCTACAGAGGAGCTTTGTGCTTCACGTATTGATTTGGCATGAGATATATTTAAGCTGGATATCCACCCTGAAACAACCCTCCCACTAATCTGGTCAGTGTCTGGTGCAGTGAGGCCAATGTGGCCGCGCTCAGAGACACTTTGGCATGTGACGGAGCTGACTATAACCCCTTTCTTTCATTTTTTTGGATGATGGAGATGATACGTTTTGAACTCTTTTCAAGCCAATCTGCAACCACCGCTCTTCTCTTTTTGTTATTAGTACTCTGCATTTTCTGTTTTCACTGTACTTCAGAATCAAATGAAATCTCCTCAAAATAATTTACAGTTCACATAAATCCAATAAGTATTTTTTCCCCTTCACAAGTATTTTTTGGACTGTTCCAGAGCTTACTCCCAACAGAAAATACATTGGTTTTATATGTTTATTGCCAACACTTTAAGAAGGTCTGCAACAAACCACATCCATCCAGTAACTCTGTCTCTCTGAGGATGCAAAGATGCACAATTTGACTGCTACATGCCAATGTTGCAGAGTTTGCATGCGTTATGTTTTCCTTAAATCAACATTTGCTTAGAATCCACTCGGAAACAGATCATTGCATTTAACTTTTGAAGTCAAGAGTCAGTTCACCTGAATGGTGAGCTAAATCTAGCCTTGCCATCTATAATTCAGACTACATCTGGTTCGTGACCACAGTGGAAGTGCATTTCTGTCTGCGGTATCCTCACCACGGCCTGGAGCATGGTGGCATGAGAGGAGGCTGCAGGGTGAGGCGTGTTAGCCATGAGCTCGGCCAGGTGACGGGAGCCGTACAGCGAGTCGGTGGCCGTCCATTCTTCGAACGACTCCTCGCCATCAAAGAACACAAGCTGTAGAGTAACTGGAAGTTTCTGGAGGAAGAATGTAAGAAAAGTATCCAATTAAAAAGTGCTCCACAGAACGCCTCCACCTCTATTATGCAAGTATATGTGTTGTGTAATTTAAAATTAATCTTGAAAGAAAAAAAACGAGGCCATTTTCTCCTTCTGCAGTGGTGTCGCAGTGATGATGTTCAGTAAATCACAGCCTCTAGAGGGACAGTGTTGTATAAAGATGACTGTTGCACTTTAAATGGGGGCTGGAGTCAGCATTTTCTACCCTACACTGCAGCCTCAGAGAGGTAGAGAGCAATGAAATGAGAGTGGAAGAAGAAAAAGGAGGGGAAAAGACATTTGTCAGCATCTTACATCGTTGAGAGACACAGTGAAGTTTTACATAACAGGAACACAATCTATTAGCCTCTGTGCCAGCTGCTGTCCATATTGTGACTGTCAAGATGCACATTGAACAAAACAGCACATGCCTGATGTTTGAATGTTTTAAGCTGCCCGTCCAGAGACGTGGCAAGCTCCAGGATCATCGCACAGGGCACTGCAGAGTCACTGGCCCCAAGAAAAACCTTCTCTGGGGCCCTTGGGTCCGGAGGCAGGACCTTAGAGTCATAGTGGCAGGCCAGGAGGAGTCTCCGTGGAGCTGAGGGGTCCAGAGTCGCAACGATGTTGGTGAACGTGACCTGCCCACGAGGGGTTGGAGACTGGAAAGAGTCCAGGTCTATGGACCAGCCAGCAGACAGCAAAGACAGTGTGGAAGTGATGTGCTGATGTAGACCAGAGAGCAGAGAGTTCAAATAAAAATTAGTTGTGTGTTTGTGCATGTAAAGAGGGCGAATATACAAACACACACACACACCTGCTGTACAGCCAAGCTGCCTTGTGTCCCCGGGAGCCTCTCTATCAGGATCGGGCGCAAATGAGACTCCCACAAGCGAGTGCCATCTACCTGAGTGGCCAGACGCCGGATTTGAGCGGGAGAGCACTTGCTTGGTTTGTGGGAGAGCTGAAAAATGAAAGTGATCAGTAATGACAATAATGATCAGTTTTATATATATATATAAAATCAACGTAAACACAAAAGAAGGGAGCATAGCTGCAAAAAGACAGACATGCTCCTGGTGTTTGAGCTATACAGGAATCATACTCCAACTAAAAGAAAATGTTTGGTAACCTCTGACTATTATTTTTATGATGCTGTCATTCTGATCTTCTACATTATAATTATTACATTACTGTTTAAGTCCTCTCTGTTTCAGTAGGAGATAGAGGCCCTCTTACGTGAACATTTGATGCTTTTGTCTCTGAAACATGAGAATAAATCATCTCCAGCATACGACTCTGAGGTTACACTACACCCTTCACTATTTGTCCCACTACTGACATGTTTTTAAGCCTGGATCTGTTTGAGGCTGCTCTTACCCTTTCTTTGGTCAGGTCTGCGGCGGGCAGGCGGCTCACGGGTCTGCCGGCCGTGTCATCTGACAGGTAGACTCCCAGCACCACCGCCAGCACCAGGACACCGAAGAGACAGAGCAGCAGTACCCGGGCCCGGGGCATCCTCACCCGGTCACAGCCGGGAAAAGAGCCGCCGCCGCCGCTCTGCTGAAGAGACTTGTACCGCCGACTGGACCGGGACATGGCTGCGGATACAGAGCCTCTTACGTCCCTCGGTAGCCTCTAATAACAGCTACGTGTCCAAACAACCCCAGTGGGGCAACGTGGGAGGGAAATTCACACAGGAAGAGGAGGACGCGGAGGAACGACACAACCCCGCGGTGACATCTGCAGCGGCCGGCAGCAGAGCTTCAGCGCCCGTCCCGGGCTTCAAAAGTCCGTCGTCGTCTCTCACGGCTCCAAACGTCTCTTGAAGTCACGGAAGACATGAGTGGAATTACGGCTGTCTGTGCTCAGTTATTGTCCGGTTATGTCCTCAGGACCAATCTCGTCCCCTTCAATCTGCAGTTTCTGTTATCGAGACCAGAGACTATTCACTTTGTTGTTAAAACTCATTTAAATTCACTTACGGGTAAAAAAAAAAGAAAGAGCAAAAAGAAATGCGACAGGGATATAATGTGGCAAACTGTTCATAGCTGTCTTATCGTGAAAATAAATAAAAATAAAAACTGCATTCAATGATCGAACGGCATTACTTCTTTTCGAGCGCTTTGGCGCCGTTGTTTAGTCCGATAACGCCCCCTAACGGCCGGAGGAGGACAGGTACAAACATGTAAAAACTTTTAATTAATTCCCATTCACAGTTCTTTAAAATCTGTTTATTTAGCTTATACACCTTCTTTTCCTGTTTGTGTACATTAATCTAAGACATGTTATTCCTTATTGCAAAAAAAAAAAAAAAAAATCGAAGACTGGAAATGTGCCCAGAAAATGTAAAACACTATTGTTGTAATCGGTTATCTATAAGTCTGCTTATGCGACGAAGTCCCCTCCACTCGACCCCCGTCTGTTTGCCGCCAGCCGCAATGTGATTGTTAATTATTCATAGTTCTGGTTTATATGTGATTAAACTGCTCCTTAGATTCGTTCACTGGTCAATTGTTATGTTAATTATTGACCTGAGTGACTGCCCATTTACGAGAGGACGTCATTAACGTTTGTTAACAGAAACAACAATTAAATAAACATCTAACTACTGTACTTATCCCTATTAACGAGTTACTTAAGTTTTATTAGTGTGCCTATTTTAAAATGCTTGTATCTACTTTTTTTGGCAAAACAAGCACAACTATTGTAGCAATCACATTTATTTACCTTGAAGTTTAACTCTATTTCAATTTGATCATTTTACTATTAATATTTTAACACGAGTTTCTCAAACGGAAGGAGCACATATGAGGAACTGCGCACTGCGAAACGATGGTAATCTAAGTTTATATTTTCACGATTGTTTTGAACGAGTATCTGTCTTTACGACCTTAGTGTGACAGTCACATCTAGGAAATTAAATTGTGAGAATAATTACTCTGCATCCTGGACAATGTCGTGTATTTATACAGAACAAAATCGTAATAATACAAAGAAGGTTTTATAACATACTCTCCGCCCGCAAGATTAGAAAACCGCACAAGGCAGCAGAGCACTGCTGGGATTGGTCCGCAGAGTCACGTGTCCTGCGGGTCTGGTTGACGATTGGTCTAAGGTCACGTGACTTATCACCACACCTCCCGAAGGAATACAACATTAGCGGGAGTTTCGTCCCAATTTTTCGCGGCTTCTTTTCTCAGCTGATTGCAGGAAAGCTCAACCTGTAGCTGCTGTTTTTCCTCGGGAGACCATTAACATCACAGTTTGGCAGGATGCATGTGATAAAGCGAGGTACGTTGAGCTTTTGAGTTTATGGAAGTGAAAGTGGGGCTTCCTTTAGCTCCCGTAGCTCCTGTAGCTCTCAGCTATGTGGCTCCTTTAACGTGCACTTCAACTCTGCTGCTATTCTGCAGACTTTATTTGGCTGATTAGGGTTTTTAACACACCAGGGATACAACGGGCACAATGTTTGCGAGTCAACTCGTTGTCAAATACTAAAAACAAGGATGCGTAGCCACTAGCTTAGTTAACCAGTTAATGTTACCCAGCCTTCTAAATAAGAAAATTGGACTTTGCAGACTGGTAATTTGCGAAGCTTAAATATGATGACCACGTGAGGACCAAGCAAAGTTTAAAACACGTTTTTGAGTCCCACGTTTCGTGCGCATGATGATGCTCGGCTATTAGCCTTTGTCATGGATGGCGCCAAAATCCAACGTGAAGCGCGCCTTCCTTCTTCCTGCATTTACTGTGAACCACAGTCGACTTCTAGTTAGACATTTACTTGTTTCAAGGAAAGTGTTTTGTTTTTATTAAAATGCTGCAGTTTTTATTACAAAACGAAGGTAGTCCCGGTCCATGATAATGTATCGCTGCGCAAGTTTGAACCGCATAACAACTGTGCTTTCATAACTACTGCGCCATGGGAAAAATAAGTAATTTTGTTTCCCCGACTATGTAACAAATACGTGAAAATGAGGTGGAATACATAACACAACATATTTAATAATAACAATAATAGTGTAGCGTTCTGGTGGATTCAAACGGCTTGACATAATATACATACCGTACTACTTGATCTAAATTTCATTATACCGTGGCCAATAATGATTTTATTAATCACGTTTTAGTAGTGTGAAAATACCCCGACACCTTTTTATAATAAATGAAAGTTTTTTTTTTTTTTTTTTCTTTAATTCAGCATATACGTTTTTCTTCATCATACAAGGGCGAGTGGTGTTTCCCATATACTTAAGCTTTGGCTGCATCCTGGACAGAACACGCAAAAAAACACCCTCAAAGGGTTTAATCCATGAAGACACCAGAAAAGACAAATGTTGGATGGGGAGTGGATATGTGTCAAACACAAAGATAGTCATCGAGATTGTATGTTTTTTACATGCAAGTGGATTTTCTCATCAATGTTCTTTTATAATTAGTGTTCGGTTGGTGTGGTTGCCTCCTCTTTGTCCAGGTCTTGTGTCCGGTCTTTCATACCAGCTGGAGCTTGCTTCTCCATTTGGTGTTTTAATCCAATAAAAAGTCTGGTATTTGAATTGGTGAGGTAGCATTTTTTTATTTCTTGTTTTTCAGATGGACGCCAGGAGCGTGTTATGTTTGATAAAATCACTTCTCGCATCCAGAAGCTTTGTTACGGACTGAACTCCGACTTTGTGGATCCAGCTCAGATCACAATGAAGGTGATTCAGGGTTTGTACAGCGGGGTCACCACCGTGGAGCTGGACACGCTGGCGGCTGAAATTGCCGCCACTCTCACAACCAAACACCCCGACTACGCCATCCTCGCTGCACGCATCGCCGTCTCAAACCTCCACAAAGAGACAAAGAAGGTGTTCAGTGATGTGATGGAGGACCTGTACAACTACGTGAACCCTCTGAACAAACGCCACTCCCCGATGATCTCGAAGGAGACTCTTAACATCGTCCTGGAGAACAAAGACCGCCTCAATTCAGCCATTATTTACGACAGAGATTTCTCCTACAACTTCTTCGGCTTCAAGACCCTGGAACGCTCCTACTTGCTGAAGATCAACGGCAAAGTCGCAGAGCGCCCGCAGCACATGCTCATGAGGGTATCAGTTGGGATCCACGGAGCAGACATTGATGCAACCATCGAGACCTACAACCTCCTGTCAGAGAAATGGTTCACCCATGCCTCTCCAACACTCTTCAACGCTGGAACCAATAGGCCACAGCTGTCCAGCTGCTTTCTGCTCGCCATGAAAGATGACAGCATCGAAGGCATTTACGACACACTAAAGCAATGCGCCCTGATCTCCAAATCTGCCGGAGGCATCGGCGTGGCCGTCAGCTGCATAAGATCGACCGGGAGTTACATCGCTGGCACGAATGGGAACTCCAATGGCCTTGTCCCCATGCTGAGGGTGTACAACAACACTGCACGCTACGTTGATCAAGGTGGCAACAAGAGGCCCGGAGCTTTCGCCATGTATCTTGAGCCGTGGCACTACGACGTGTTTGATTTCCTGGAGCTAAAGAAGAACACGGGAAAGGAAGAGCAGAGGGCCAGAGATCTTTTCTACGGCCTGTGGATCCCCGACCTGTTCATGAAGAGGGTGGAGAGCAACCAGGACTGGTCTCTGATGTGTCCGAATGAGTGTCCTGGTCTGGACGAGTGCTGGGGGGAGAAGTTTGAGGAGCTCTACACCAAATATGAGAAAGAGGGGAGGGTGAAGCGTATGGTGAAGGCTCAGCAGCTGTGGTATGCCATCATTGAGTCCCAGACAGAAACTGGGACACCATACATGCTGTACAAAGATGCTTGCAACAAGAAGAGCAACCATCAGAATCTAGGCACCATCAAATGCAGCAACCTTTGCACAGAAATTGTTGAGTACACCAGCAAGGACGAGGTGGCGGTCTGCAACCTGGCATCCATCGCGCTGAACATGTACGTCACCCCAGAACGCACTTACGACTTTAAAAAACTGGCATCTGTGACCAAAGTAATTGTCAAAAACCTAAACAAAATCATCAACATCAATTACTACCCGGTGCCTGAAGCGGAGAGGTCCAACAAGCGCCACAGGCCCATAGGAATCGGTGTCCAGGGATTGGCGGATGCCTTCATCTTGATGCGCTACCCGTTCGAAAGCGCGGAGGCTCAGCTGCTGAACACCCAGATCTTCGAGACCATCTACTACGCTGCGCTTGAAGCGAGCTGTGAGCTGGCAGCTGAGCTCGGCCCCTACGAGACGTACGAGGGCTCGCCTGTCAGCAAAGGCATCCTTCAGTACGACATGTGGGACAAGACGCCGACAGAGCTGTGGGACTGGAAGCTGCTGAAGGAGAAGATCGCCAAACACGGCGTGAGAAACAGCCTGCTGTTGGCCCCGATGCCCACAGCCTCCACCGCCCAGATCCTGGGCAACAACGAGTCTATCGAAGCCTACACCAGCAACATCTACACCCGCAGGGTCCTCTCTGGCGAGTTCCAGATCGTTAACCCTCATCTGCTCAAAGACCTGACTGAGAGGGGGCTGTGGAACGAGGACATGAAGAACAAGCTGATCGCCAACAACGGATCCATCCAGGTACAGATCTATCCATCAAACGATATGGTCAAACTGCAGAAGTTAACGTTTGACACTCGTTAGGATGCCGAAAGTAAAATGACCTGCAGTCTGAGCTGTTTCAATCTCCTAAACCTCATTTCATTCGGAGACGTTGCTGGTGTGCTTCTATTCTGACAGGACATCGCTGAGATCCCAGAGGACCTGAAGCAGCTGTATAAGACCGTGTGGGAGATCTCCCAGAGGACCGTGCTGAAGATGGCTGCCGACCGCGGCGCCTTTATCGACCAGAGCCAGTCCCTGAACATCCACATCGCAGAGCCAAACTACGGAAAACTATCCAGCATGCACTTCTTTGGCTGGAAACAAGTAAGTGAACCTTCCAGGACAAAATGCAGACTTGTCACCGTGAAGGAAAAGGCCCATTTAACGTTTTTGCGTTGTTTGTTTTTTGCGTAGGGTTTGAAGACGGGAATGTACTACCTGAGGACGAAGCCGGCTGCCAACCCCATCCAGTTCACCCTGAACAAGGAGAAGCTGCAGGAGGTGCAGGAGGCGCAGGAGGCCAAGGAGCGCAACACTGCAGCTATGGTGTGTTCTCTGGAGAACAGGGACGAGTGCCTGATGTGCGGCTCGTAGACTCCTCTCCACCCCGACCCGCTTCGTAAACGTGTCTACTTTGTCCGTGGTGACTGGAGAGCGGCGCCTCGGCCCCGGAGCCCGGTGTTGAACGCTTCCACGACGGTTCGCTTTGCCTCTGATGGAGTGCATGCTTTAGCACTTGTCAGATTGTATAGGATTAATTTTATTTTGAAGGATTGCAAATGTATTTTATGTAGAAATAAAATAATCTTGTTAGAGGTTTTCATAGTTGACTTAGTGAGTCGTGGTTAAGACGGTGAACCCGCTGGGTTTGGGTTTTGTTGCAGCTGGAAGAACAGGTTGTTTTTGTAGATTTATATCACAAAAAATAGAAACTCACTTGATCCATTCTCTAACAAAAAGTTCACGATTTCATCTAAAAAAAAAAAAGCTAATTATTGAAGTGGTCCTGATAAACTATCCTCGTTTCAGCACTTCCTTACTAATCAGTGCCACATTTTTAGCTGAACACAAAAACCAAAAATGCACAATTATTGAATATATTTTTTTTATAAAATAATGAAAACATAATTTACACTTTTGAATGTACAAGTTATTACAACCAAAGGAAATCGAAGCGGTTTGTTTTTGCTTCATGGACCCCTGCCACGTGCACGACGCGTCATACAAATCAGAGGTAAAACAGCATACACGGTACCCTCGTCTTCACAAGTGTCTGGAACAGTGGCCAATGTGTTTAAAAAATAAATTATAAAAATATTTAACATCTAAAAAAAACAAAACTGGTCATACAATATTACTATGAATGATGCAGTACTGATTTGTTCCACAAGGGATGTTTTGTGTCTTAAATAGCTTAGAATTACACAGGAGCATGATTTATTAAAAAAAAACAAAAAAAAACCTCACCCTTTGTACAAAAGCAAACTAAAGATTAAGACTAAAATCAAAGCCGAGTCTTAGAGGGTCGGTGGATGAAGGGTTTCACAACGGGAACGTCTCCGTCACCACAAACTGACCAGTGAAAGCAGTGGATCTGAGTCAGAAGGAATAAAACCTCAAAAGAGAAGCTGCAGATTAAAGAAGGTGTTGAAATTAAAGCTGGTGTTAAGTTTTTATGGGTAAAGAACGTTTTGTATCCAGTTCCAATACTAGATACTGGACTTGTCTGGGTAAAGGGCACGTTTGAAAGTAGGAGTGAGCAGTTCAGGGAGCTCAGGTCAAACAAAAACAATTACAATTCACAGCCTTTAACTTTTGTCAGTCCATGGAAAACAGACACCATTAATTGACAAAATTATTTTTGTTTGGCCAAATTGGCAAATTACGTGCTTTCAAATTCAGGTTCTAACCTACTCAAGCAGTCATGGAAACCAGGAATATTAAAGGGATGCCTAAAACTGTATAAGCAGCAGCTCAAAAACTGTCAGAGTACAAATTTAAAATAGCATTTTACCACCCTTCCCTATGTTATAGTGTCATCACCAGCATACTGAGGAACCTGAGCGGGTCTGGTGTAGGATGAAGCCCGGTGATGAGCACATGTCCATCACAGTACAGAGAGATGATCACTTTTACCACGAGTATCTTGGATTTATCCTCCGAAGGGTCCTATTGAGTACCAACATCCAAAACAAACACATTTGAGTAGGAAAAATAGTTATAGTAGACAACATCATTAAGGAGCTTAGCTGTATAAATAGTGTCTTGTGTTCATCTGGGTTCATCACAAAGTACAAGAACAAATCCTCAAACACACACACAAACACGCGGTCGGATATGGAGCTTCAGTTCTGCTGATTGAATTTCATGTCTAGTAAACGTCTGTAAGTCGACCGAAGTGATGGCAGCGCCTTGTTTTGCATTACAATGTGAGGACTAGTGTGACATTTTGTCGAACATCTCGTTTGCCTTTTTTCTGAGAGTTTGATGACTTCTACATCCGAGACTAAATCATATGACAAATGGTGAACTGATTCCAACTAATTTAACAAACGGGATGCACTGGGATACGGCACGTCAAGGAGCAGGTGAACCGATGGGGCTGATTTAGACCTTGTTGCTGCGGTAACGTGAAAACAGCTTCCAGTCGGTAAACGTTACTGACGACAGCTGTGCATGAGCCTCGAGACGTTACAGATGTGGTGGAAACGACATCTAGAGAAGCACGCATCCATTTACTAACGCTCACTGTATCCATGGCAACATCAAACTTCCTGATTGAGTTTTCTCACAATGAAAGACTGAATAGTTTAGAAATGGTGGTATCAAAAACTATCGTATATAGTACTATAGTATGGCGACAGTGTATTTCGTGAGAATGACTTTTATGTTAATAATATACTAGAGTCTTCGGACTTTTTCTCCTGCAGCACATTTCTATGCATTCTTTCATCTGACATCATTCTCGAAATGTCCCCACTTCTGCTTTTAAATAAAACACTTACTGTAATAACTCAAGTTAAAAATAAAAAAGATGAGATGGGACGACAGGGCGCTGCTGAAAACAGGTGCAACGTGAAAATCAAAGCAACGCGAACAGATACGACGCCATCACCACCACTTCGTTTGATCACCGTGTCGGCGGTTTTTTCCTCCGCACATCTGCGGGCCTCCACAGATGTGCGATGTGTGGTTCCCCCATGTAAACAGAGGACAGCAAAATACTGAAGCCTCACAGCTGAACGTTACAGTAAACGTATTTTCATCACTTCATCTTCTCACACACACACACACACACACACACACACACACACACACACACACACACACACACACACACACACACACACCAGAGGGTTCAGATGCATCTTGCCTTCAGCACGAACACTGTTGAGCCTGAATGCTTCTGAGTTTTGTACCATCACTCACACACACCTCTGTTGAAGAACAACATGGGTTCACTACACTGCCAATAATATAGATAAATGAGACACCACGCAGTCTGTAGAGCTTCCGTTACTTCTAGTGCATTCTAGGAGATGCAGTCTGTTTTCTTTTTTTTTTGGCTGATTTGCTGTGGGAACAGTATTAGGCCTCTCCAGGTGATGTATTGTTCTTTAAAACAGTCAGGATCTCTTCTCCAGTTCACTCCTCCGGCATAGTAGCATACTTATTTATATGTATATGACAAGTACATGAGATGTCTTCACTTGAGTTTACAAAACTAAACAGGCTCAGAGTACAGAGAGGAAGGATCTCTGCCAACTTTCTGGGAGTGTTGCATTTTAAAAATCTATATGGTCACTTTGCCACCGTCTCTGGTCTGATGCAGTCCAGTGGAAGCTGGGGGAACTGACATCACTGCGTCCTCCGCTCCACCTGTGAGTGCAAAGAATCATGGGTACTGAGAGCGTACCCTTCTTCAGCGGCTGCCGCTCACTGCCGCTGTGAGCTGCTCTCATGTGTTAAGGAGTGAGCGTCGTGATCACTTCCCGTCTTGTTCAGGTTGTTAAAAAGTATGCTGAACTGGCGCAGCTGCTCACTGGCTGTGTGGCTCTCCTCCTGCAAGCGCTGGTTGTTCTGTCTCAGGTTGGCCATCTCAGCAAGCAGAACGACTTTATCCTTCTTCTCCTGGTGGCACGGGAACAGGGGAAAGAAGAGGAATATTGGGGATCTTATTCAGCGTGCCTCTCCTACTAAGTTTCAGACATTTGCACATGACTTTACTGTCACATTCTGGTTTAAAATGACTTAGTTTTTTTTTATAAACAGACAATAGCTTCTCACCCTCTCCAGGTCAGTGTTCAGTTGTTTCAGCATGACCTCCAGGTGGTACAGTCGACCTGACAAATCGTTGGGCGCCTCATCGCTGTAAACACACACACCGAACAAAGCTTTGTTTGAATTCAGGGGTTATGACGCTCCAAAGGGAACAACCCGCCCTCCGATTTACACGCTACACATAACAAGACTAGTTTCACGGGTATTTCAGCCCTTCCAAAAAAAAGTTTTCCCTTTTTAATGATCATCACGTCATCTCCCACAAGGCAGTGGTTTCACTGACGATGGGACTAAAATCCTTGTGTATTCACAAAGTTGTGTTCCCAGGATGCTTGGCGCTACTTCACAGCAGCTGTAGTTTGTTTAGGCCTCGTTGCCACAGTGATGCAGACCCACCTGGTAAAGGTTGGTGTGGTCCGGGGCGTCTGTGGCGTTTGAAACTGAACGGGACTGACGGCCGGTCTCGTGTCTGGACGTCCAGCTTGCTGCTCGGTCAGTGAGAAGAGAGAAACTGCTCGTTGTGCTGTAGCAAAGACACAATCACGTGTTAAAAACCTGCATTAAAGCTGCACGGAAGACTTTTTTTTACTGTAGCAATGTATGCTGTTTGTCACTTTGATTCAACATAAAATAAACCCAACTGTACATGTAGTTTACCATTTAGACGATGGTTGAATCAATATCGATTCCTAACATTGATTTAATATGAAATAAACAAAAATTTGATATAGTATTAGTTATGGTTGAAAACCTAACGTTGATTCAACATGGATTCAATATTTCCGTGTTGACTCGCTCATATTTTGCTACCAGGGCAGCCGCTGCACACGGTGCGCCCCCTCAACCCACTGAGCTACCGGGTGAGTTAGTGTGCCGACTGTGAGTTAAGCACCAGCACCGTGACTGTCAAAAGACTTCATCAATGAAGGTCTGATACCACGATTCACCATGGCAACGTCGGCTAAACAAAGACACTGGAGGATCTTTACAATTAGAGCTTTTAATGCAAGTTATTTAGTCCGTTTGAGCAGGAACATTTGCAGCTGCAGCAGTGAAGAAAAGAGAGTTGGTGTGAAAGAATACATCATTTAAATATTTAATGGTTGTCACATAAGCGACGAGTGGTGTAATATTACACTTGAGATTCATTCAGTTAGGGGGTTTGGTAGGGTTAGGGTAACCTTACCAAACCCAAATCAAGAATCAGACATGTAATCCCCAAAATGCACGTTTCAAGACTGATTTCCTAATGAAATTAAACCCTTTTCAACTTTATGAAGAAGAGGTGACAGAGAGGAACAAAACCTGCTCTCAACCAGGTTACGTTCACAAAGCATGTTTCCATGGTAACAGACACAGAAGATCATCAACATCGGTTTCTGAAATTGGCTTGAGAAAATTCTCTTTTTAAGGGTTTAAGTTTATATAGCTGTCTGAAGGGCAAAATGCTGAATTTCCTTCATTTCAGGTTTAAAATACTCCGAGTCAGCAGAAAACCTGCTTTCTGAGACGGGGCCCCCAGAGTTTTGTGTGTTCTGTGTAACAGCTGGTGAACTGTATCTTAAGTAACGTTGTTTTCACCCTCACCTTCGTAGGCTTTGGCAGCGTTGACTAGGCTGGACCACTCTAACCCACAGGCGGTGTCCGGGAGGGGCATCAGGCCGGGATCCAGTCTCCTCAAGGGAGGAACTTTGTCTCGCACTTCGGTAAGGGACAGCTCTGACGCTGATAGAGGCACTGAGAGAGGAGAGAGGCTGCAGTAAGGAAACAACCCTCAGACACAAACACGTGAATATTTAACACGCTCACACAAAACTGTTTAAAACGTCTACAGCCTGTGGCTTTTCCAGAAAGCTTAAAGTCCAATTAAATGTTTTATTTCTCAGCTTCTGAAAAAAAAATAAATAAATAAAAAATAAAACCCTTTAAAAAGTTAAAGCAACTATTTCCTTTGGACATAACCTATTTTTCATGACATACACAACTGAGTTTATGAATATAAAAAATTATAACCGTTTTTGTGCATTGAAAATATCAATGCAAAGCGTTGCCAGTCCAGGCCTGAAAGGTAAAAGCACACATTTGTCATATCAGGTCGCCAGGAGTTAAAACTCACTCTTCTTGCTCTGCAGGTGGTTGGAGGAGGTGGTGTGCTTGCGTGTGGGCAGCGTGCAGGTGAACAGCACGTCCGTGGGGGTGCTGGGGTTCTCAGAGCAGGCGAAGCTGGCATCTCTGCGCCCGCTGCACAGCGACTCGTCGGAAAATGTGCGTTGCAAGGTGCGTCTGGGAGACTACGGGGAGAAAGTCGCAGATGTCAGACCTGCGTCACAGACAGTAAAGACGGAGTCTGAGGTCTCACGTGGAGGTGAAAGTGAGCTCCTCACCGGATCTCTTTGCATCGTCTCTCCGGGGCTATCCATAATAATCAGCTTCTTCAGGTCGTCTTCGATGGTACTCTTGTATGTCCGGCGTGGAGAACGCAGGTCTCTCAGTGATGCTCTTAGCCGAGGTTGTCCAAACACATTCTTTGAATTTATATCCACCTGCCTGGAGTGACAAGAAACGAGTGAAACAAAATACATTTTCTTTTATCAATGCCACTGGGATCTCCTCATGGGAACCCCAAGCGTTCAGCGCTTCGGCGAGTTAACGTGTACGCATTGTGGCAGCTTACTTCTTGCTGTGGCTGCTGTCAGAGCTGGATGTTGTGGTTGCGTTTGAAGGTGAAGGGCTGGTGTCTTCTTTCTGCCAGTTAGATGGTCTGCCCTTACCATAAAAGGCTTTGGGGGCGGAGCTGGACAAAGGGGTGGGGCTCATCTGAGCTGATGTGGGTGTCGTAGTGGAGGCTCGGACAGGTCGCGCCTTTTCTGCTGTCGGAGTCTTGTAACCCTGCGGTGTGTAAGCCCTTGAAGGATGGACAGACAGATGCATGATGAATGAAATAAAATCAACCACACTTCAACACAGCACTTAGATACAGGAAACTAACCGTTGATGGCTTTTACTGACAATAAAAATAACGTTACTTCAGTCACCAGCCCTCTGCTGTATTTCTACCCCGTATTAGGTTGCACGCCGATGGGCACAGGCTGCAGCATTAGGCTTGATGACATTTGGGGTTTAAACACAGATTGTTTTAATCCAGCACGGATTGGTCAAGCTCATGTATGTCTGTGTTCAAAGACTGGAGTGTATTTATGATATGGGGGTGGCGGTAACATGTCTACCAGCACAGATCTCCTGATGATCTGCATGTTTCACAGGGATTAGGCTGCTGTAATCCTTCATGTGCACTCGCAAACATATTCTCATGTATCGTACTATTGATCTAGACGTCATATGTAAAAGTGCTACAGTAAGCAGTAAAACACCCCTAGATGATCTCAAGTTACTTCTTAGTATATGCATTCCTCATCATGTCAGCAGTATTAAAGTCCAAGACTCTAATTCCTAAAAAAAAAAAAAAAGGAAATATATCCGGGCTGATTTGGACCTTTCACTCACGGAAGTTTATAAACTGATGGAGCGACTCACCCGAGCTTGCCTCTTACCTAGGTTTGAAAGCATCCATTTTATCAGCACTGGAGCCAGGAGGAGGGAACGTCTTCGTCTGGTATCCTTTGCTTTGACTGGGTGCAGCTGGAATTATAGGAGAAGATTCTCGTCTCTTTGCTTCTTCTCCGCCGCTGGTCCTTCCCAAGGACAGTTCTTGGATGTTGCTGCAGGTTGCTGAGCTGTGCATGGGCTTGTGGGACATGTTTCCGTGGCGAACGTTTATGTAGTGCACCGAGGCATCGATGCCACTGTCATTGGAGCCCCCTTTGTTAAGAAGGTCGCGGTCAGGATCTGCAGGGTCGCCGAGGCAGCCTCCGCCTCCTCGGTCTCCTCCAGCCCCTCCTTCAAACCAGCGCTCGTCGCTGTGGCTACTGGAGGCGTTACTAGACAGAGTGTTACTGCTGGAGTGGCTGGAGTACTGAGTCTCACCCTGTAGAGCACAGAAGGAAGACTCGGGACTCAGCCTGGGAACTGGGTAGAGAAGCCAACAGATGAAGGAATGAAAAGAGATGACAAGTCGTACCTTTGAGTGCCTAATTGGAGAATCTTTCCCTGGAGCATCGTGTCTGGTTAGTCTCCTCTGCCCCCCTCCACCGCCTGCTCCTCGAGACGATGATGCTGGGACATGCCAGAGGGGTTCTAGACACAAAACACGTACACACAGGATTAAATCAAATTACACTGAACGTCTATGGTAGCCAAAGAGGATTAAATACTTTTAGCACATTTCAACACTGACATCCCCCAGACAGCATCTCTCAGAATCACAATCAGCAATCGCTGTTCCACTGACCAGACACAGAAACCAATCCAAGAAATCCGATCACCTTCTAATATTTAGTTCCTTTCAGTAATTGACAGCTTTACATCACCACCACATCGTGGTGGAGGGGTTTGGTGTTCCAAGGATTCTAAGAGCTCAGTTGTCCGGGGCTTTTTGCCCCTGGTAGTGTCATCTATAACAAACAGGTCCATGGTGAGGAGCCAGACAAAGCAAGATGAATAAAAACCAGGATCACTGTTTGCCCTTGCCTGGATATGGGTCACCGGGCCCCCCTCTAGAGCCAGGCCTGGGGGTGGGGCTTGATGGCAAGCACCTGGTGGCACCGCCCAAAAAAACAAAGTGGGTGGCCCTTCCCATGGGTTTACCACCTGTAGGAGGGGACATAGGGGTCGGGTGCACGGATTGTCACCTCTGTGGCGGGGAAGGAGCCTGAGCTGGTGCACAAGGTTCTGAGGTTTTAGCAAGGTATACTCAGACTCACCTCAACGCACGGCTCAGGCTCTGGAACAAGTCGCCTTGAGAGGGGTTGGACCTGTACATTGGGGTTCACACCGGTGAACGAGAGGGTAGCCTCCCTCTGCCTGCAGGTGGGGGTACGGGCCCTGACTGTTGTTTGTGCTAATGCAACAAACAGCAGCTGAGACTGCCCATCCTTTTTGAAGTCCTTGCCCCTCCTGGGGACTCCCTCGTTTTCCTGGGGGACTTCAATGTTCTGTCCACGACTGCTTTATGTTACACAACCACAGCATATCTGGCTCTTCTGTGAAGTTTTATGCTGATATGTCATGATGTGAGTAAAAATGAGGACTTCCGTGACACACCTCACTTGCATCTTGTATAATCTTGTGTGAATGAAAATGTTCTGTGGCTCTCGCCATCATTTTTACAGCTTTATTTGAATCATTCATATCCCTCATGAAGTCATGACATTACTAAATGCCATAGGCTTTATTAGACTGATGAAGTAATTAATGTCAGGCATCCCGTGACTGAAAGGGGCTTTAAATACGACCTTATAAATGGATTTGGTGAGCATGTTGGAGAACTGTTATCTGTAGATATTGACCTGCACTGAGTTTTGTTAAATATGACTGTGTATCTAATGATTTGCCTTCCACCCTTAATATCAGTTTAACTAACTTTGGAGTTTTAGAGATAATTTTTTTGTTGCTGCATCCATAAAAACCCCACCAGATATATCAAGGGAAATAAAAAAAAAAACTGAACGTGTATTTTTAGAAGGTAATGTACCTGTTTTGCTGCGCTCCATCGTGCTGTCCTGACTGGTGAAGCCCGATGAAGAGTCTCCACTGGAGATGATGTCCATACTCAGGTGGGGTTCATAAGGCAGCAGGGGGCGCTGTACTGCTCCATATCTGCCAAGATCATTGCAGGAAGAAGGGTTCATGATTTGGGAACAAATTAACATCTTTTTCTCTACAAATCCATGATAATATTTGGGAAAGACAGAACACAGGGATGATTAAAGCACAAACTCAAAAATCTGACATAAAAACAGAATAAACAGTTTTGGTTTGTTTATCAGAAGATATTTTTAGTTTCTGTCTTGTATCCTGATGGCGGTTGAGTGAAACACGTTTTTCTGGTTGGGTGAGATGTTATCAACCTCCACTCTGCGTAGAAGAGCCGCCCACACAACAGATCCTTCCTCTGGGAGACAGCGTGTTCATACATTTCTGACTATAGTCCTCAACGCAATACATTATTCCGCCTCTCTGCTAAACCAACATAATCCACCTCTCGCCCACTAAACAATTATGAGTACCATCTGACAAGCTTAGACAAGATCAAAGGAGGGATGGAGGAGAGCTCAGAAAACAAAGGGGCGTGTATTCACACACCTGTCGGGTGAAGGTTTGTAGCGTACAAAGGGGCCTGGTGTGATTCCAGGAGGACCCATGGTGGAGAGGCCGACCAGGCCCGAGGCAGGCGAGGAGAAGCTGGCTGAGGGGTTTCTGTAGGGCATCACTCTGTCCCCTCCTGCAGGAGACAGGCTGTAGTGGTTCTCTGGGTAGCTCACCGGCCTGGAGAACACAAAGGCAGGCAGTTGAGCGAAAGAAAAACACTTGTTACATCTGAATAAGGATATTACAAAACAGATTAACAACAAAATGCAAGATGCTTGTTCATCATTCGAGAGTGAGCAGTGTGGGACCAGAAAAGGAAGAGGAATTTGCTCCAATAGTTGATAAGAGTTATGAAAAGGTTCCTGTTCGCCTAAAACAAAACCCAAAAGATTCCAGCTGTTTTCAGTCTGACAGGCAGAAACACTGAGGATGTGTATCAGCTGTGTTGTGTATTTAAAACGCATGTGACGAGTGTTTCACTATGATTATTCAAGACAGAAAGTCTCCAGTTGATGAACTGCCCAAATCTATCTCATTTATAAAACTGAAAGAATAATACTCTCAGTAAGTATCCAGGAACGTTTGGTGAAGAAAAAATTACATCAATAAGTATTATGAAAATAATATACAAAGACAAATATATCTGTAGGAATTTACAAATGATTCCGACACAATGAAATACATGTTCTGTGGTATTTTTAGGTACAATTAATGTTTAAAACAGCAACAATGCTCCAATATGCCAGGCCAGCAGGTTGACTTATGACTTATACCTGATCAGTTGAGTAACGCCATCAGCATCAGCTCATTTTAATTGTTAATCACTCCAGTTTTGAATATTAAAGACTGAGGACATGATAAAGATTAGGTCTTTATTACATGAAGACGTTGAAATTACAGCTCATGTATTGTTCATTACACCTCCGGATTCATCCTCTAATTACTTCAGATGTATTTCAGTTAAACAGAAGCCTCTATATCAGTACTTGTGTTATTTTTCATTATCCAGAATCATTATAATCGTCATTATAAAGCCATCACAGTACATGCAGGTGTACCCAATTAACAGGCTGGTAAGCAGGTTATTTATGTATTTTATAGTTAAAAATGTTTAGAGAGTAAGGTTTTGGAATCTATTATAAAATAAGATTCATCATCTTTCAAAAGATCTGAGGTGAATCTGGTTGCGATCTGTGTAAGTGGGTGTACCTCTTAGAGCTGAGGTGCTGAGGCTCTCTGTAGGGAACTGGCAGCAGCGCCTTGTGTGTGCGGGGAAGTGGGGGAGGCGGGGGGCCCACGGGGGCCCAGCGCTGTGGGTTGGGGGCACTGTGGAGTCCAGGAGGAATGGGTGAGCTTTCCCATCTCCAAGTCTGGCGAGGGGAGGGTCTGTATCCTGCCGCCAGAGGCTCAGGCTCTGGCTTTTGCTCCATAGTCTTCATCTCATAGTCCTCAGTGCAGCCCCTAAAAAGACAGAGGTAGGGACTGTTTATTTTTAACAAAATGACAGAAGAGAGATCCAAAACAAAGTGTTATGCCTTTTTTTTTTTTTTTTTCAGTCTGAAAACTGGTCAGTGAATTGTGTCTCACGAGTCCGTTATTGTCCTTTCATAACACGCTCTGTGGATGCTTACAAACACGGCAGACATGTAAAAGAGCTCACTAATGAGCTCCCCCGAGGCTCGTGGAGGAAGAAAAAGAAGAAAGGAAACTGATTATTGGCACATGAAGACTCCATCTTACTGACTGTGAGAACCGAGGTCAAGTATGTTTGTAAGCACCTGTGTGTGTGTGTGTGTGTGTGTGTGTGTGTGTTTGTAAGGAAAGGTCTTCCAGCTATTCACTCTTTGCATATAAATCAGAGTGTCTGTTGTTACAGTACGACACAGAATGTCCCAATGACTGTCTCCCTCTGATAAACTTACACAAACATCAAGCACTTGAAACAAAAAAGAACAAAAGAGAAAAATCCTATGACAGAAGCAAAGACAGCATCACCGACAAAGAGCTCGACTGGAGGAGTGGTCATCGTTATTTATCAACTCAGGAAGATTTTTATCTTCTCATAGTGGCCTCTCGTCTGACGAAGAGCACCTATCTCATCATTATTTTATCTCCAAGCCTATTATGGGATGTCAGGAGACTTGAAATATGCAGATAGGGTGGTTTAAGATGAGACAAAAGGAAACAGAAAAGGAAATGAACAGGATGATGAAGAGCGAATGAAAATGAAATTCACAGAAGTAGGACTGGGATAAAAGACAAAAACCCACAGCACAGAGCAAAAATAGAACTGTGATGCATCTCTGCCAAACAAGTGGTCATTTCCATGAAACAATTATCTAATTATTTCTATCATCAGTAAATGCTGGTTTTAATGGTTTAATCAGGTCTGAAGATGCTGCCGGACCCTTTTCAGATTCCTCAAGGTGAGAATGTGATGTCTGCCTTCATGTAACATAACACCTGAGAGTTTGAGTCAGGAAAGATATCAACATGTGAGTGGTTTGGGAAATTATCCAGGGCAAATTTCATTTTATATTTTATAATCAAAAAGAAGGAAAATCATTTAACTTAGAAAATCAAAGTGTCAACTGTTGGTTGCTGCTTCTGAGAAAAGTAAACAGAACATAGATGCTCACACAAACAACCGCAGGACAATACACATCTGTCAAAAATGTAAATATTACTGCAGATTTCCAGTGATGATGCATTTATCAAAATGACAAAAACTAAAGAATACGACCGAATGTAAGACGTCGTTTCAGTCAGTGAAAGAAAACTTCAAGTACTTCAGCGTGAACACAGAACAGCAGTGCATGCTTCGACCTTGCACACATGAGCACACAAAGAGGTAAAAAAACCAGCTTCGAGTGAGCAGAGCCTACAAGCAGTCACTCCTCCATCACGCTATCCACAGTGAACTGGCTGGAGCACACACTCACACACACTCACACACACTCACACGGTCAGACTCTCACCTTTTCCTACTTGCTTCCATCCATCTTGCATGCTTACAGCGGAGACGGAACGACAAAGACAGACGCTTCCAACTTTTGCCTCCTTTTCTCTTCCTTTCTCTTCTCCACCCACTCCTCTAACACTTGGCTGTGTTGAGACATGTCTTCCTCACCGAGCACTTCTCTGCCTCTCCAGCTCGATATACTCATCCCTGCCTTTCTCTCCATCTAGTGCTCAAACCCTCCCTCTTTTTTCCCCGGCCTTTTCACTTGCACATGGCATGCATTTTTAATTAATCACTTCCACTCCTTTATTTATTTATTTTTGTAAAAGCTTTTTTGTGGTCTTGTATTTTTTTTTTTTTTTTTTAAACGTTTTTTCCTCCCTGCAGATTCCAGGCCTTAATCTCATACAATCTGCTTGCCTGGCACACAACGGCTAACGAATCGGAGCGGGAGAGGGGAAGAGCGAAATGCAAGACTCTAATTATCAGCTGCTTGAAGGCCATAGTAATGTGTGTGTCTTTGTGTTTGTATGTTTGTGTGTGTGTCAAAGAGGTTTAAGTTGGTGTAATTAAACTGCCTCCAACATCGAAGAAATCTAACCACTGTGTGATCACACAGCCAACCACAATTACTGTCTTTAGTGGCTCTGGTGCCCAGTCGGAAACACACACACACACACACATACGTAGAGTAGGTTTTTTTTCCACCTGGGTACCAGTTCTGTAATACCACATCAACGCCTCATAAAAACCTCTTTATTCTGTCTCATTTAAGGCCTTGTGTGGATGAAAATGGATGACAGCAGGAAAAGATTTTGGTGGGAGAAGAGGAAGTGAGGCTAGAAGAGATGTCTAGATAAGAAGGAGAGACAAAGAACAGCAGATTTATCTAATTCACATTAAACAAATGCTTCTGTCTGTTGTCGAAATGCCTCATTTCAACAGTTTCCACTCCAACGGCGCATCGCTCTCTCTTCTCACTCGCTTCCTCTTTTCACACACTCCCACGCAAAATCTTTTCAGAACACTGGAGTCTGGCCGCTACCTCAACAAGGTCTTACGTGTTTTGAGTAAAGAGCATCCTGTTCTCCTTCTAGTGGTGTCTTGTTCTTCCACTATATCCCACTAACGCTGAGCAGCCTCCTGCACCTCAACATCTGTGTTTCCAACAGCTGCCTACAAATGAATCACTCATCAGTGCGACCTCTAAGAAAATAACTGGCGGTCTAACCACACCTGCGAGGTCCGCCCTCTTCATATGGAGGAATGATGACCACTTTGACAGTGACCGATGTCCTCAGCAGGTCAATCATCTGTTCGTGAGTCAGCGTCACAGCAGCCACTTTGCAGATCTCCACTAATCGACTCCCTTGTCTCAGTCCCGCCTGCCAGGCGAAGCCGTACTCCTCCACCTGCATGAAAAAAAATAAAATTAGACATCAGACAGTTTTGCAAAGCCAAGAATCTTTATAATTGAATACCCCAGTACAAGATCTGCTCATATGATGGTACCTCAGCCACAGTGCCATCCAGTCGTACATGGAAGCCCAGTTGTCCCAGACCATTTCTTCTAAGAGTCATATCGACTGTCTCACATCCCACCGTCAACGACTGACCAGGAAGAACAGACATGATGATTAGGAGAGGAGACGATTCCTCATCCACACACATGAATATCAGTCAGCAGTTTCAACCTGGACAGAAACTGCCAGGTGACACTGCTTGGATAACCAGACTGTGAACTTCATTAAAGTTTATTTTGCACTTTTTAAAAGATTAACTATGTCTCTGAAATATTTTGGTATCTAGAATTAACATGAGGCTCATTGGGGTCCAATAAATTGCTTCCCTAAGGGTTTAATACGTTAATTATCATGGATCAATATATGAGATGCTCCTAATCAGGCAGTGAATAGTGAGTTTGCTTTAGTAAATATGGTCCAGGGCTATTCAAAAACTGACTAACATGAGGCATGCCTCTTCATGACTGTGAAATCAGTCTTTGTTTTCACGGGTTTCCAGGCGAATTAAGAACATTTCCAAGGGATACCAAACAACAGTATTCCCACTGATGGAATTCCCCTGATCACAAAGAGAGCTTAGGTGATCCACAGTCATTACACTCAAAAACAGCCCAACCAGTTTCAAAGTGAAACACATGAAACGATCATTCCAGAAGCATGTTGACCCTACAAGGTGTAGCTTATGATGACTTGCTGTCTAGTGTGTCTGAGTTGAAGGTTTTTACAAGGCCCATTTTATCTCTACTTAGAATCAAATGATACACAAGCACAAAAATCTTTGAGCTGTATGTTTTTGCAAAATCTTTAAGCTCCACTTAATTTGGTCCCAAATACAGCCTAAACTGTGCATCACAGAACGTCCGTCTCACCTTTAACCTCTGCACCATCTCTCTGATGTCCTGTGCGCAGCCCTCTGGTACCCGCACTCCAATGTGGTCTCCTCTGCCGTAGAAGATCTTCAGCGCCAGTCGTTCTGGCATCCAGCCGATCACATCTGAACAGAAGCAATTGAACACCACCTCTTTGGTGGAGCAGTCTATGAGGAGGATGTATTCGGCAGACATGCCCAAGGCACAGTGGATCTCCGTCCCTCCTCCACTAAAGTCCTGGGCCTGGACTCTCCAGGCGACAGCCCCTGCAGCTCCCAGCTCTGCTCCCTCTCTTGCCTTGGAGCGCTCGCGTTTCTTAGAGGCAAGGGAGATGAGGTTGTTAAGTTTTCCAGCTGAGTCGAGCAGCGTACTGCTGACGTAGTTCTCAGCCAGGTCACGTAGATACTCCTGCCGTGTTCGCGTTGCCATGGTGTGGAACTTCTCTGACTTGTGGGCTGCATTTTCAGCATTGATGACTTTGGCAAGGAGGAAGTTACGAAAGGTCTCTGGGTCTCGGAAGGTGGCTATGCTGGGGATGGGGGGTCCGAAAGGAGGAACATCCTTCATCCGTGTCACAGCAACACTGAAGAAACGGAAGAATTGTAACAGTGTCAAATCACAGTCGAGCGTTTAAGAACATGTGTTTGTTCTGATGTAAATATTTACCTGTAACAGGTGCTGTCAGAGCAAGGATTGTGCACCCGAACAATAACAAAGACGTGCTGGAAGTGTGAACGGATATTTTGAGGGGTGAAAGGCAGCGCCCCTGGCTCTTGAAAGATTATGGTGACAATGTCGTTCCCTATGTGCCTCTTTCTCAGGAGCTGAGGAACAGAGGAGCAATAATAATCACATTTTTTATAAAATCAGAGAATAGAATTGGCAATTAGACAACTAATTCAGTTAGAACTCGGATCAGACACCAAACAACAGCTCTTTAAGGATTTTGTTTTTGCTTTTTGCTTTCTGCGGGGGCTAAATCTGTCTGTGTGTGTCTCTGGTTTACGTAGGAGACATGGCAAACAATCCAGGCTGTGTCTGTGGTGAGATGCTCTCCAGTCCTCTCTTCCTCTGTGCAGAGAAGTGTGAAAGTACCAATTATATAACGCAGCCCACTGATCGCCCATAGAGAGGTTCTCCAGCTTGGTACCACAGGAGCAGCCTTCCCTCGTACCCCTGGACTGTAGTTTGAAAATGTGCAAGTTTAATGTTCTGAAATGTCATCTCACATGTGGGGATCTTTCGGTAATTACTATATTATATTTCAATGTTTATTCTAAATATGGACAGAGGATATATGAACAAGTATTTAGCGCATACTTAATCAGTAGTCAAGACCAGCCATTCTTCAAAGAAAATATTTGCTTTTTTATTTTTGCCAGACGCTGCCATCTAGAGGCCGGTCTGACCTACAAAATCACATTTTTGCTGAGTCCTCTACACCTCTGGGTGGCGCTATTGTCCAGTATTTAGAACTCCCCCTTCTGATGGAGGGTTTATCTGAACAACAGCTTTCCAAGAAGGTATCTATTTCAGTTGACTTCAGTTACTTGAATTTATTTTGCTTGAGATCTCTGTGAAAAAGCTTAAAAACCAACCAATAGCTTTAATGCATTAAGATTGGAAAATAAATGAGTCTTATTTTAAAAATCCGTCCGGACCTACCTACTTTGCAGTCACCTGTTGCGTAGACTGATGCTGCACATCTACAGGGCACATGTGAGCCTCTCACGCCAACACCTCACTAATCTTCCCACACACGCAATGATATTTGCATACAGTTCTTCAGCACACAGTGCAAACAAAGGAATATAAGTTGGATGGCAGCTTTTAAAGAAATAAAAAGGCTCAAATAAAAGAAGAAAATATACTAATAGCTACTCACTACTGAGCCCCACCCAACTCAGATCCAGTAAAAGATTGAGAGGCAGAGAGAGGAAAATAGAAAGTTAGAGTGGACAGACAGGCCACAAAGGCACAGAAAACAGACTATAAAACCACAAGAGGCTGAATAAAAAAAGGAAAGCAACTCTAAATGAAGACGGTGACACAAGTCACAAGTCTCGGCTTCTCGGATACTTTCGCTTTATGATCCGGCAGAACAGGAAAAGGTTTCAAACAACAACTACAGACACGTTTTGAAAGGCTTTGGGTGACAACAAAGGGCAGTCGTGGTTGGATTTTTCAGACCTGCACACCAGCCTTTATGACCTGTCACAAAGCACGCGGTCCCACGTGACGGTGCTGTTTTGCCGGGGGACCTTTATAAGCTCTTACCTGCTGTGGGTTGTTAGGCATGTATGGCAGCATGGTGGACACGTGGAACATGATTTCGTAGCCCTGGTAGGTGGTGTAAAGGGAGTGGGTGCCCGTCGAGTCCGCTGGTGAAAGGAAGGAGGAGGATACGTCTATTTAATGTCAGACGATGTGGAATACAGATGTCGCTGTTATTGGATTATTTAAACAGACTCCCAGCTTTCGAGGGGTTAAGGCCCCTCAATCAACTAATACACTTTCAGACACAAACTAACATTTGTAGTTGCATTTGTTTATTTAAAAAAATAATAATTTAATATCTTTCAACTGAACTCAGTGTCTTTAAACCAATATTACTTGCACCTATTTCATATATGCATTTGTCCCACAGGTGTTTTCTCCAGGTACAGGTACTGTTAATAGCAGAATACATTTATTGCAGGGAGCTGAAGGAGCTTCTCACTCTTTGTGTCGAGCTGTGCGGCGTATTTGGTGAATCCTTTGAGAAGCACCTGCTCCCCCAGCAGCTCCAGGAAAGCAGAGAAGGCGGGTGACGCCTCCTCATTGTTGTACATCTCCTCCTCTGTGCTCTGGCCTGCGCGGCACAGCAGAACACCCACTTTGTGCTTCTGACTCAACTACAAAGCACACACAGATACAGAGAACAAACACGCAGCTGAAACGTTGCAGTCTGAACTTCCGGTGTCTGTACAAAGTTAACTCTGACCAATAAACATTTAACACAACTGTAATGTATGTATATAAATCTGGACCTGAGTGCTCACGCATGAAGTACAGTCTTGCTGTTGTATAAACCACCTACACACAAATAAAACAACTCTGCTGATGGCAAAACACGCCAGCCTTAAACTTTGCACTCCATTAAATAAAAGCTTAGATAACAAGGCCAAACATTAAAGTTTCTCTGGTTACACAATCAAGCTCTGACACGCCACACCCTGCTTCGCACGGCTTTTGGTGCCCAGATTTGTACTTTGCACCAACGCTAGGGAAGTTAAACGGTTTTCAGACACGTTCATTCACATTCATAATACCGTATGGAAATGTTTTGTCTTATCAGACGATACTGTTTGCTTTGTGGTTCTTCTAGCCAGGGTAAACTGACCTGTAGTACAGTTGTATTGCCCTCTGCCCTAGGGAGGCCTAAACTGCAGTTTGGAATATATAAATACGCACACACACATCTCACAGAATGCACAGAAATGTTACAGAAATGTTAAACTCACCCCTTGTTCGTCCAGTTTAAGTAGTTGCTCCGTGACTTTGGCTGTGCTCAGCGCCAGTCTTAGACAAGAGACGCTGAGCTCCGGGACCACCTGTTCCAGGACCTCTTTGAGCGGCAGACCTCGAACCGTGCCGTGCTTCCCTGTAGATGCTACCGCGTCTTCTAAGATTGAGCCTCGAAGGGTCACAAGCTGCATGTGGGATTAGGAACAACAGCAATCAAACTCAAAGCAAAATTATGTTTAGAACACTATACATATTCATCTAAATGTAAACACTTTGTTGAGTAGTTAATCAGTTTATTCAAAGCTATCTCAGTATTTTAGCGAACTGATGATTCAGAGCAGTTATAATTAGTTTAAAGATCCTAAAGAGTCTTGGTTGGGCTACGGTCTGGACTCTTTCTCAGTGTAAAGAGTTGTCTTCATATTTTGGAGAAACACTTTGACTTCGTCTTTGGACCATGCAGTGTATAAAAATAAACAAAATACCTTTGGAGTTTTGAAATTTGGTCGGGCAAACAGGTAAAGCCAACAGAAAAACATGCATGGTCATGCAAGCAATAATGTTTAAAAGTATGTTGATGATTACTCAAACAGAAGTCTAAACTGGATTGATCAAAAGCAAGATAATCTCATTTCTAAGAATAATGCCCCGTCTTTCTCTGAAACACAGAGTTCGAGGAGCGTTGTGTGTTTTGTGTATTTACTTTTTGCTCAGTTTTGTGCAGACACAATGCTCCGACTCCTGCTATGTGGAAATTGACCCACTTAAAACCAGCAACACTGTATTAACATCAGATAGGTACATTTAGGAGGAGTGCGTTGCTCCTTCTGCCCACACTCAGTTGCATGTAGGTTCATTAAAAATGCATGGCAGACTCCGGAGCTGGCGGGGGCCAGAGAGATAACTGAACCTCAGAGACTCAGGGCCTGGAGCAGAGAGATGAAACCTGATTGACACACAGCTGAAATTATGGAGCTTTTGTTTCAACTCATCAGCTTTCTTACGACAGTGGAGTGAGTGACATGCTGAGCAGGAACATCAGCAGAGAAGTGTCAGTGCGTGATGGAGGGCAAGAGAAGGAGGGGAGAAAGAGGAAGTCTTTCCACCTTGCTGTGTCAGCACTGCTGCAGAGAATTAAATGATAGACTTGTGGGGGAAGGATATCTGAGAGGTACTGCGGCTTGAGTAGGAGAGCATAAATTCTGCAATCAATCTCTTTCTTTCTGTGTGGGAACAGCGGGCCCGGGTGTGCTGGCTGTGTCTATTAGCTCAGCTCTGTGTACTTAAATGGCGGAGAGGCTCCATTGTTGTACCAAACTAAAGTAATGAGGCCAGGCAGCCATGTAATCCAGATAACAACAAAACCACACCAACTGCGTAGAGGGCAGGGCTAAGGCTGGGACCACACGGACAAAACAAACAGTTTGAGTGTCCTTGACCATACTGGACAGGGATTTGCTAAAATAACAATTTTATTCGACAGACGTGTTGGACTGACTCAAATAATGTTCCTAATAATAACCAAATGATACAAAAAAAAAAAAGAAAAAGAAAAATAGAAGGCCAACACAGGAACAGCCTAAATAACTTGCGAATTATCAAAATGATTGATAATCAGTTTATCATTTGAGGCCGCTTTTACAGTTCAATTACAGTTCAATAACCAGGGAACAGCGACGCTCCTTCACAGTAATGTCAGGGTTGCATCGTCGGTTCTTGACTAGTGCTGCGATTCCGCCTCCTTTACTTTTGTTGCTCTGTGTGAGTCTCTGTCTGCTCGACCTGTCACTGCGTAGCCATCAGCACTCTAAACTCATCCACTATATTGCCAGGGTTAAATTAAGGGAAGAAATGGTTCAAGCATCCTCCTGCTCAGTCTCTGTTTGCTCCTGCCCTTTTTCTTCATCTCTTTAATCCATTTTGATTTGCAAGTCTTATTCTGGACATTTACTATAGCTTTGAAACATTTCATTCAGCTGCAAATGATGTACTCATTGTCATGGTTATTCATCACTACACTGCCAGTATAACAAGTTTATTAAAAAGTACAAGTATCACCAGGTGAACTCTCTTAAGGCAGCACAACATCTAAATCAGTGTAAAAACAGATAAAAAAAGGGTGACACAAAGAAATACATCTAACGCCCAAAGGTACTGCACAGTGGTGTTCTAAATTAATGGAATATAACTGAATTGGATGAAATACTGTCATTGGTCATGTGACGTCCAATGCTAATGAAAAACTTTGGAAACTATGTCTGATGATGAAGATTCAAAATATATTTGCAGAAAGTTTGTTGCAGTTTATGCTAAAATCTAATCAACATCACTTGCATATCATTTATCACAGTGCATGTATTTGATCCATCAAAGTGGGAGAGTGGCTCATTAGAGGGCAGACCCAACACTTCAGCCAGAGCAGCCAGTGTTTGGTTTGGCTTTTATGCACTGAGACTAGGCAGGTGGAATTTTCTGATGGCAAGACGGGGAGGGGGCGAGCAAAGGTGTGTGTGTGTGTGTGTGTGTGTGGGGGGGGGGGGGGAGGAATTAACCTGAGCATATTCTGACTCATGTCAACACTACCCCATCGCTCAGAAATCCCCAAGATGATTCACACACACACACACACACACACACACACACACACACACACACACACACACACACACACACACACACACACACACACACACACACACACACACACACACACACACACACACCATCAGTGCATACCTCACTTGTCCTGACGATGAGCCGGTACTGGTACTGGTCTTTCAGGTCTTTGGTGTCTTCCACTTTTTCCCTGCGAATGCTCACGGCCACAGGGCCTAGTTTATCGTCAGTCCCAAAGTAGTTTGAGTGCTCTGGTGAAGGACAGTAAAGCAACATTTCAGATTTTGTTGTGGAAGAAAGGCTCACACGTTTGTTTATGTCTAACACAAGCTTGTATTTTGTCTATTCCTATGACTTTCCAGGAATTCCCTCTCTGACGGGCTGTGCCCTGGAGGGTTCACGCTTCACAGTCTGTAAGACAACCAGCCAATCTAATAACACAGTCTTGAACTTTAAAAGTTTGTGATTAATTCTTCCCACGATTTCAAAATCTTTTCATGACATAAAAAAGTGAATAATCCAAAAAGGATTAACTGATAATTTGCTAATGAATAATACATATTATTGGATGCTCACCACTACAGAAAAACAGGTGTCCAACAGCCTACAAGATAAAACCCAAGCATAATTCCTGAACCTTTTTTATTTATTTATTTTTTTACAGTGGCTGCTACAAAGACTACCAAAGATGAAAAAGTCAGAAGACATACATGTAACCTTCAGTCTGACAAGGCGAGAGGGGGAGTGAAATGGGCTGGGGGTCAGGTACTCTATGTGTTGTAAGTAAGATGCAAAGAAGGGGTCTGTTAAGTCAAGGACAGGGCTAAGACAACGGTTTATTATCTAGTAATCAATACGCAGGTGATTATACAATCAATTCAGCTAAGATGAGACACAACCCAGAAGGAAAGTGAGGATTAAAGGACTACGTGGTTGAGAGATGCTGGACCTTTTTTCTTGAGTTTGGTGTCGGAGCTTCACTATAACAGGAGGATTTGATGACGTCCAGCTCAACTGGGATGTGATCATTAACTGTCTGCTAAAGTTAGGAAATGCACAAAAACCTTAAGGCACCAGCAAACATCCTGTGGGTTGGTACCAGCTTCGGCACCATAGAATATTCATTCAACATTCAGACAAACCTGGCAACACACTTCGCCATCATCTTGCACACCCTCTTCCATTGCTCCTCAGCTAAGCCACAGGCAGTGGAAACAGAAACGATCCAAACTCTTCAGGAGGAATCTAGCTCGACGGACGTATTCCTCCTCCGTTCCTCGACTAACTGGAGTGAACTAGGGCGACATATACTTTAGAAGACTCAGGCCTGATTATCTTCTTTGCCATGTCCTGTAGCGGAAATGTCAGCTTTTTGATGAGGCTTTCTGACAGCCACACGGGGCACAGCAGAGCAAACACACACACACACACACACACACACACACACACACACACACACACACACACACACACACACACACACACACACACACACACACACACACACACACACACACACACACACACACACACACACACACACACACACACACACAATCACAGTTGCGTTGTGGGGGACAGCTAAGCTAGATTGGAGTCAGCAGATGAAAATATTTTTGGAATGGTAACCTTTATCTCTGTGGCTGCAAGCCTGTGTGTGTCTCCCTCTCGCACACGCTTGCCTGCACACATGTTAACATCTGTCACTAATTAGACTGTAGCCAGATGATGCTTGCCAAGGGCCAAGTTTCATCAGAAGTGTCTGTGAGGTGATGCTGATGAGAAATGCCCACATGCTCGAGTACAGAAGGGCACAGATCACGCACAAACGCCGGCTCTCATGTCGGACTTCTGAAACCAGATGTGAAACAAAGCCACGCTTGCCGGTGTGTGTCCAGTGGTAGGTTCATGTGCAATAACATCTGTTGGCAGGTTGCCAGTGTGGCCAGCCCCACTCCGCTCAGGCCCAATTAGTTATTTAAAAGCCACGGGATGAGAAGTGGGAAATGACACTGAAAAAAACGGCTGCCAGTCGAAGACCTACATTGTAATTCACAAAGACGAATAACAGCGAGGGGCCAGCAAAATAAGAGTTTAAAAAAAGAACAAGAAGGTCAGTATGTGTGCAAACTTATTACATTACTATTTGCACAAGACTGGCATCTTGCTGTTTGTTAATACCTTTTCAAAAACTAAATAAATAACAAAAATCACACCATATATTAACATTTTTGGAGTAGAAATTAGGAATGTTTGGTCTTAATGCTTCGAAATCCCTAGCTGAAGCCATTGGCAAATTATGTAACTCTCGAGTCTCTTGTCACAAAAATTATCACCATTTACTTACTATCATTTTGCCTTTGTGCATTAATTTAATAATAATGTAATAATCTCAAATCCAGGAACATTAGGGAGCACATCCAAGAAGGACACATCCTGACTGGATAAACTGATAAGGCGAGCCGGCTCTGTGATCGGCAGGAAGCTGGACCCTCTGGTGACGGCGGCAGAGACGAGGACACTGGACAAACTGTTGGATATTATGGACAAGGTCAACCAGCCTCTTTCCACCGTCATCAGCAACCAGAGGAGCCCGTTAGTGAGAAAGTGCTTCTTCCCAAGTGCAGGAATAACAGACTAAAGGCGTCCTTTGTCCCTCATGCCATCAGGTTGTACAACTCCTCACTTGGAGGGGAGGAACTAACAGGAAGTCACTATCCACCTAATCAGAGTAAACAGATGTTGTTTTTTTTAAATTCAACAACAACACATTTTTATCTATCAAAATGGTCATTATATGTGCAATAATCTGTCCACCACAGTTCAATAACTTAATTTAATCTCACTAACTAACTTGGTCAATTATCCACTGCTCACTTCTACAATATTTAAGAGTTATATTTTGTTATCCAATTTTGTCTTTTGTTCTTTTTTTACCCTCTGTGTGCTGTGTATACCCTGCTGTATAAGCTGCTGGAGACTGAATTTCCCAGAGAGAGTCATCCCAAAGGGATCAATAAAGTTGAGTCTAAAACGCTTAGATGTCTAGCTCCATAGTATCTTACCTACTTGTTGTTCCTTAGGTTTCTAAAAGTAGAACGAGAGCATGAAGCTTGCTTTTTTTGATAAAATCTAAAAGTTAGGATTGCCTCGGTGACTCCGAGCCATCCCTTTAGTTGTGCTGCTATTGTCCTAGACTGCTGGGGGATCTCCCACAATGCACTGGGCCCCCTTCCTCACTCTCCTCTCTTCACTCACCACATATGTGTGGGCCATGATCGCTATTGGGAACTTTGAGTTTTCTTTTTACTGTTTGCTTTGTCTAATAGTAAGTCTTTGGGTTTTAATAATGCCTCTGTGCTGTCCTTGACCTCCTGGTCAACGCAGACGGGCAGGTTTCTTCCAGTTAAAAGAAAGTTTTTCCAGTCACTTGTCACCTGCCGTCCTGAGCATGACCAGAGCAGGGAATTGAATCAAAATGTATATTGGTTTCCTTAGATAGGCTGCTTTTTATGGACTGGCGTTATATGCATGTCATTGTAACGTATTCATTTAATTTGTAATTGATTGTTTTATGAATTGATTACAACACATTGGATTGCTTTGCAGGTTAAGCAAAAATATAAAATATACAAATCCTCAATGCTTTTAATGTAAACTGTAAAGCCTCATAACAAAACAACAAAATGTATGTTTTACACGACAAAACAGCCATTAATAATGAGTTTTCTCTCTATAGGTTTGATTCTCTACTTCCTTTACACACCTGGCATCAGAGTCAAAGAACACTGATGGATTAAGAGCAACAACCGTGTGTCTGAGTTTTACCTTTCCCATGGAAGTAGTCTCTGTAGTATCGGGCACCCAGGTCTACGTGCTCTATATTGTACTGTTTCAGTCTTTCCAGTCTTGTCACCTGCTGTTCAACTGGTACCTCCAGCACTGACACACTGGCGTTACTCTTCCTCAACCACCCCTTTCCTCCCTCTCTTCCTCCATCTCCTCCTCGTTCTGCTGACAAACTGAGGAAGCTTATATTTCGCTCCCTGTGGCCGCCAGTCTCATTCAGGAAGTGGGGGCAGCAAAGGAGCAGTGGGCTTGAGCTGTGGGTTCCAGGCCCGTCCAGAGGTTCCAAGGCCAGGGACGGTGTGGTGGAACCCTGATCGAGGCTCAGGGTCAAATCTTCAATGCTGGAATAAATGGGGTCATTCATACTGGGAGCTGAGGACTTGGAGACAGACAAAGAGGCTGAAGCAGCTGACGCTCCTGTGGCCGTGTTCCTCCTCTGGGCAACTAGACTGCGCTGAGCCGCTGCCTCATGGAGGTCAAACAGGATGCTCTGAGAATCAAAGTGGACGAAGCTCTTGGGACACACCCATGGTTTGTAGGAGACCTCTGTTGAACCTCGCCCTCCCCTATCCTCATTCTCTCCTTTTCCTCCATCCAGTTCCCCTCTACTAGAGCTCCGCAGTTTTCTGAACAAAGATGAGGTGCCCAGTGATGACTCTGTCCCTCCGCTTTTCTTCCTCACTCTCTCATCCTTCCTTACCGTCCCTCTGTCATCCACACCTATGGGACCAGGGGAGGGTGGAGAAGGAAGATGGGCACTTGGTGGTGAGTCTGGGGCACGCAGCAGCTCTCCCAGGTGTATGGGTGCTGAGCTGCGCTGGTCAGGTCTCTCCTGGTGAAACTGGCTAAGCATGTCAAAGAAGCTCTGTTCAGGAATGCCCTGGATGTCAATGGAAGAGGTGCTTCCATACTCTCTGAACCGGTTCCCCATCCCGCAACTTCCTCGACCCTCCACCTTGGAGCAGAATGATGAAAGAATTTCAGTGAGATACTACAGACCATAACATATTTACTTCAACATCATATGCCTCCACAGTTAACCTACTTGGTTTATCAACTCAAACTTCCAAGTGGCTTCTGTAAGGTAACCAATCAAACTACCGATCAAACCTAGTGTATAATCTTAGTGAACTTCTTGAAAGATTATAAATATTTTAAATACATCCCTGGGTCTTTCTAGCACTTACATCAGTACTGTTCATTACTTATGAACAGCTTTAGTGAGACTCATCAAAAGAATGGACTGGTATTAAAAAAAATAGAATAATATGATAATAAATATTGGATTAGACCAAATCAACTGAAAAGCAGGTAAAAGAGATCTCTAGGGAATGCTCACCTCATTTTCATCTTGTTCACTCAGGGTCACTTCACTGTTAGAGCGTTGTCTCAAAGGTGGAAACACTCTTAGGCTGAGAGGGGAACCTCTTTCAACACCAAACCCTCTGAACTCAGCATCCTTTGACCGCCTTTGGGGTAACCTGGCAACCCCACCGCGCACCAGTCGGATGTCGTTTGACAAAATTGATGATGAAGTGGAGGAATTGTCATAGTGATTGTTAATAATTTGCCCGTTTTCAAGCAGTGACTCGCGGGACTGCGCCCGGCGTGGAGGCCATTCTGCAATCCGCGCACGAACACCCATTTTGGGCACAGAGATGCGTGGTTGTATCGTCGGGTCTGTGTGACCAGGAGCCGGATGCCCATTAGGGGTGTGACGAAACGGAGTGTGCTGGGGCAATCCTCCTCCTCCTCCTCCTCCTCCGCCATCCAGAAGGTCTGAAGAGGTGCAAGTGACCCCTCTGTCTCTGTAGCTGTTCATGATACCCCAGGAGAGCTCAGGGCAGGGGACCAGAGGGCTGGCATCCCATGTCAGGAGGGGTGCTAGGGATGAGGGAGTGGAGGCACCCCACACAAACTCTGTTGATGACGTTGCAGCCTCCAGCTTCCAAAAACATTGCTTTTAACTAGTAGGGTGGGGAAAAACTTTGCTGGTACATGATGAATTAGTCCGGTTCAGGGCTTGTCCTCTTCTTCTTCTTCTTGGATATGTTTTACTTTCCTAAGAGGAGAGGAAAAAAAATATAGAGAGAAAAACTATTAATTCAACAAAATAGCTTCAGTGAGTCACCATAAAAATACATGAAACGCAGGACAATTTTTGAATCAAAAAGCTTGTTTGACAAAAAAATGTGTATGTAGACAAAAGGAAAGCCAGAGAGCTGGATTCAGAGAAGCACGAGTGACCCAACTGTAAAACTGTAAAACTGTAAGACTGATAGCCAGAGGGAGCCAGCGGGAATATGAGATGAGGGGATATGTCAGAGGATTTCTCCTACTGAAGCTAATCTCCAAGAGACTGACAAGGGATATTATTACCGCTCACTCAATAGTGTGCACATGTACACACACACACTCATACACCCACAGGACATAAAGTCTTTGGCTGGTCTTCTCCCGATTAAAGCCTTTTAAAAAACACTTCAGCTTATAACAAACTGTGCATTACACACATACACAAGACAACTGACAGGCAATTTTAACACTTCAACGCTGCTACATCTTCTTACAATCAAGGTGACATGTGAGTTGAAGGGGATGTATCATTAAAAAAAAAGTAAAAGACAACGTTTGTGCTTTAACAGCATATGACTGGGAGTGTGAGATGACTACCGACTCAAAAAGTCCTGAAACTAGTCACTCACTGAAGGGGTTCCAGACCCACATCGGACTGAATTATCCTGCTTTCTTTTACCTCATTGTGCATTTGCTGCACCTCTACAGAGAGCAGCGCAAAGCTGTACAAGCATTTTTAAAAGAGGCACAACTCAGAGAAGAGGGAGCTGAAGTGGAGTTAAGACGCAAACTCAACCGCCTGAAACCGGATGCTATGAACTCAACAGACATGGTTAAAAAGCCTGATTTTGTTTTGTAGCTTATTTTACTCCAGTAAGACCTCGGGAACCTGTATCAAATCTTGGAAAAAAAAAAATGTTTCTTTTCTAAAGGCAGAGTTAGCATAAACTTGTCATGTGGGGACACAGCTGAGAAGGAATAACTGAAAAAAAAAAGAAAAGCATCCGACTCTGCATCAGCCAGAGGGGTGAGACTGGGTAAAGCCAGAAATAGTGACTCAAAAGAGAAAAGAGAGAGAGGGAAAGAGCTCAGAAAGAGCAGCGCGAGCATTACTCAGAGACGCACATCAACGTGCTTTAAGACGACAGTCACGAACCATCGAGTCCTGAAACTCTCGAGGCCTCGTAAGGACCGTAGCGCCTTCACAGGCATCTTCAGTCCCCACTAATGCTCAACGTTATGATTTTTATAAGTGCTGATGTTTTGTATGACCCATGTATGAATATGGGAATACAGTCAAGTTATTTTGATTTAATTTAACTTAATGCTTAGTGATCTGAAAAACCACAGCCACATCAGTTGACTCTATGTACATCATCAGCCTAAAGAACAGTTTTAAGACACCTTTGAGCCTGAATTCTGTGGTTGCTGTTCATAATGACCCGTAGGGCTTTTTAAAAAAATGTTTTTTGTTGTTTTTTTTATAATTTTATTATGGGGACCTTTATAACCATTTGGGACAAACATGCTGTATTGTCTGAAGTCTGATGATGTGTTTGGGACCCATTTATGCGGTCTTTGCAAAATTAATCTAACAGCATTTTTTCACTTTTCAACACAATGTAATGCCATATATAATACAACTTAAAAGTCTATTTTACAATCATTTTGAGTATAATGACAGAGGGGTGTATAAGTTCAAATGGGAATATTTAAATTGATTACATTTACATAGATTTATTTTAAATTTTAAATAGATTTCTGGTAGGTGACTGTCAATCAAAAATTAAAGCAGACTCACACAACTTTGATGATTTATTGAAGGCAATACTTCCTCTTGTTTTACTTGCCACATCATGCCAAAAGGAGGTTGTTTTCTACAGAAAAGACTCTTTTTCGGTCCATAATGCGACAGCCTTTGCTGTGAAAAAATTGTTCTCATAGCAGTTTTGCAAAATATTCCTTTTTCATACAACCAGAAAAGGCATCTAATGTAAGCACAACAACATTTTTGCAATTTTGCAAGACTGCATTTCCATGAGGGCTATTTTTTCATCACAATTCCAATTTGTACAACTGAAGTGGAAATACCTTTAGTGTGACTTCTATTGTTTGCTTATTGTTTAACATCGTCACCCTGCTTTTGGTGTAAACAACAGTACAACATTCTGCACCAACTGAACATCCATGGAAAAAGGAAAAGTTTCCTTCACGTAGAATCATCATGAAAAATAATTAAACTTGTAGTTTCTTGTTGTTACTATTGACCGCCTGAAATCAGGTAGAACAACACTTTATCTAGAAGGGAAATATACCCTTTCTTTCTTTCTTTCTTTCTTTCTTTCTTTCTTTCTTTCTTTCTTTCTTTCTTTCTTTCTTTCTTTCTTTCTTTCTTTCTTTCTTTGGTGAAACATGCCTTTGCCTGTTAGGTTTTGTACACCTTGCCCTAGACACAAGAGAAAGTAATGGAAAACACTGAAATGAGAGTCTGTAGAGAGTTGGTTGTTTTAAATAAGAGCTTCAGATCAATCTTGAAAATGTAAATGTGCTTAATTCATCCATCTCTGCCGCAGTCATTTCTCAGACTAAAGCTCCTGTATCTGCATAAGTCTCTCATCGAATTGCCGAAGTGAAACATCTAAACTGAGTTTCCTCTTGGGGCACAGCCACATCACTGGCACCTTTTACAATAAGCTCTAGTTTTGTTCCAGCACTAACGATTTCATTTTCCACTCTTTACTAAACCATATAAGGCTGCTGGATGCAGCTTTCCAAAAAAAACCCTCAGAATTCTTTATCTATTTAGTATGAATGAAATTATCTGCTTACCACTGTTGCTCATTAAACATTTCTATGGTCTTCATCAGTTTAAACAAGCTGCTTATTTAAGCAGCCGCTACATAAATATAAAAGACATGGATGTTTCAAATTGTTAAACACACATTAAAAGCTTTACACATTTGTTATGATCTAAGCACCAGTAGAAACACGCAGACACACCCATAATGAGCTGCAGTTGTACGTGGACTCTGTTCACATAAAAAATGAAGAACTTGCAGGAGACACTGCTGCTACACATGGGCCCGCTGGGATTTAAGAGTCTGGGGGAAAGCTACACTTCTATGATACATATTGACTTTGTTACATGAACAAAGGAGCTAAACAGATGACTTTTTTTCTGCTAAGTTTAAGAGCAGGCAGAACATGCACATTAGGAACAGTTTTGTTCTGATTTACTTTTCTTTAGCTGCCTTGGATTTTGTGAAACCTATAAATCTTACTTTGCAATCTACATTGCATAATATGGAGCTTTTTATTCTGTCACGGCAGGGTGTTTTAGTATACGCAATGCCTTTTATGAGTCCTTTCTGAATTCACTTTTGGCCACTATAATACATTCCTTATTTTCACACAAACACACACACAGAGTCAGTCCAGAAAACTCACATACATTAAAGAAAATCCCACAACAGTCAATTCACCACACAAAAGCAGCACGTCTTTGTTTCTGAAGAAACCAAAGGCATTTCCAGGTCAAAGACCCGTGCTCTCATCGTGCTTTCTTACAGAGTCCCTCCTCATTGAGAAGACTGTCCTGTGATCCACTATGAGAGTCAATCCCAGATTATCCACCCCAGCTGCAGGAACGGGAGAATGGCTTCATTATATGTCTGAGGTGCCTGATGGGAGAGGAAATGGAGAGTTTTATCTGTTTTAACCAGTGTGAAACCCCTAAGCTGAACAGACTCTAAAACTGTAATCTACAGTAGTTGTACACAAATCCTGGTGGGGACATCTGCAACATTACTGAGTAACATGTTTAATTGTAAGAGTTGTGGAAAAAAAGAAAGAAAAATCCCCAGAACAAAGAAGAAATGATTAATCTTCCTCCTCTATAGAAAGAACTGGGCAGACACATCCAGGTCTAGAATATAAAGAGCAGACATTTAATGGCTTTTAATTAGTTGCATATAGTAATTAGCTCTTTCATTTAAGCCTCTCTCTCTTTCTCTCTCTCTGCACACTCGCTCCAACTTGCCTAGATTGATGCAGGCTTGGCACGTGGACCACAAACACACCAAGGCTGGTAATTTTTCTGGTTAGATCTTAGTAATGACAGAGCAGTGCAGCTTTGAGAGGAATGAGTGTAATCACTGTGGAGGACGTGCCACTGTTGCCTGTATATCACAGGAATG
Source organism: Xenentodon cancila (assembly GCA_014839995.1). Lineage (NCBI taxonomy): Eukaryota > Metazoa > Chordata > Actinopteri > Beloniformes > Belonidae > Xenentodon > Xenentodon cancila. The sequence goes on from CM026201.1 coordinate 20,100,501, forward strand.
CAAGCAGACCTGAGAGCAGTAAGTTATGACGGAGAAACTGGATCAAAAACAAGGGGAGGCGGACAAACAACAAGCAAAAGTCACATGATGTACAGAGATGTGCAAACCAACCACGAGAAAAGTTTGGTGTTCTCTAAAATGTAAAAAAATGTAAGAAAAATTCAAAACTACATGGAGATAGGTGCATGGGCTGGGTTGGTCTGCGCTGGAGTCTAGGAGTGATCGGCACAAGCAAATCCTGCTTATAAGAAGTGGAAGTTGCTTTGGAAAGAAAAAAGAAAAAAGAAAAAGAAATCGTACAAAGTTTGGTGTGCCTACTCCGTCGAGATGTCTATTTACAGTTTAATCAATCATGCACCTATTAAAATGACAGCTAGACGTACTGCTATTATATTTGAAGTCAATTTTAGACTTTTTGGCAGTCACGAAAACCAAAATATGAGATCTTTCAAGGGTGACTCATAAAAAATGACTCACAAAAAGATTTTTAGAACCTGAAGATGTTTTTAAAGTGTGACTAACTTTAGTGGGAAGAAAAGCATGAAGGTCAAAGGGCAAGAGGAAATGACCACAATATTGTTTGGACTGTTTTTGTCCCCTGAACATTCCAGAAGGATCTGGGTTTAGTTGAAGTCTTGGAGTGAGTTTTATTAGGGACTTCAAATGCTGGAGTTGAGCATGAATATATTTCTTGCAAACTTTTGGTTTGTCTCATGTCTGTTTGAGGAATACAGATATTAGTGTCTTGGAGGATGCTTTGTTTAAAAAAAAATCACATTCATGCATTACATTGTTCCTTGTTTCCTTGTTAATCATTAAATTCTATGGAAGAATCCACAGTGGGCTGTTGCTGCAGATAAATCTTATTATTCAAAATGTAACATCAGTTCAATCAGAATATTTTCCCAACCAGATTCTGAGTCGTTTTGCACCTCACACCACAGGAAAATCTGCGACATAATCTGCAGTAAGTTCAGGTTCACCATGGCTGTACTAGGATTGTCAGAAAATTATTGGAATTTAGTTAGGATTGTTGGAAGGGGAAACCCCAAATTGTCAGATTGTCTTGTTACAAAATATCCACATAGAAATCACCAAGAATCATTTCTGTATGTGTTTACAAACAGCAATATGATGATGAGAAAGGGCTGGTTCGAAGAGCAGATGGTGGTACATATGACTGGCAGACGGCAGACAGGAACCGACCGGAGCATGAGGAGCATGATACCGTAAAACATCATAAAACTGCTAGAGCAGACTGGAGATCGCACAGCCATTCAAGCCGGTAATAGTCCTAGAGAGCAGGATAAAAGTAGAAGACGGCCAGCAGGTCTCCAGTGACAGCAGGTCTGTACTCATCAATCCAATTTTATGAGAAGCAGCAGGTGTAAACATTACAGCTCCTGGAATCACAGAAGCTCGTTCTAATTGGAGTACTTGCAGACATTAGAAAGCTGTCGTACCTGGCTCGTTTATGGGAAACATGACCCAACAAGAGCGTTGTCAAACTGAACAATGAAAAGGATTACAGAATTTAACTCAGCACAAAGCGAGCCAAAAGATCCTAGATGCTCGCAATCGGCTGTGTCTAAAATTTGGTGAGAGTACAAACAAAATAGGAAGTCGACAAGCTGAAGGAAGACCATATGCCTTGAAACTAAAGAAAATGTATTCTAGTGTATTTTTATTGTTTTAAGACAAAAAGAAAAATTCAAGATTGTGAATTGAAATGCTTTAGAGCATTTCTGCACATGTACTGTATAAGAATAAACATGTAACAATAGATTTAACAAAAACGTTATCAATCAGTTTGCTGAGCTCAATTAAATCTGAGTACTTGAATACAGATCACATAACAAATTTAATTCATTTGACGTTAATTTAATTAATTATTGATTATGATTATGATCATTATTATGATCTACTATTACTGAATAAATTATTGTGCACTGTCTAATAATTTAAAAGTTCAACTTTGATTATATGTTTTATTAATATAAGCACATATTAACAACATCCCTCTCTTCTTCTACTTAAAAACACTGAATGACTATTGTTTTTGACTTTTTACTGAATGGGCACTGTTTCAAAACTCCTTTTTTTTTCATGGTTCAGTGTTCATGTATGAAATGTTTATTTATTACTCAATACAGCCAGTAATATTAAGTCTTAGTGAGTGAGCTTACTGTCCCCTGAATTCATCGCTTCAAAGATCTCTCCGAAGGTGATATTGGTCACCTGAAACACCACAACCCCCAGAGGAAAACAGTAGAGACAAATCAGCACATTAAGCAGGAAGGAAGCTGTGGTCTATATTGGGCTTGCAGGCCTGTTTGGTTTATCTGGAGGCGACATATTTCCATCTCAAACTGGGGCTCTACTAAGCTGCAGCTCCTTCACGGTCGTCCTCCTATTTTTCTGCGTTTTTTGCCTCCTGTATCTCTCATCCCCACTTTCATTGTCTTCATTGATTTTCATCTACGTTATTTTGCTGAATCCCACTGATGCGAGTGTCACATCAGTCTGCTGGTCTGTCTGTCAGGCTTCTGTCCCATGGCACAGACACAGCTCATGACAAGGAAGAGGAGGACGAGGAGATGGAAGAGGAGGAGGAAGATCAGGGGATGAGGTGAAAAGAGACTCATTTAGCACACGCATAGTCAGACATTGATCTAACAGGTCAAATGATCTGGAAATAGTAGGTGGATCCCAAAATGTAGCACACCAGCCATTATTCACTCTTCTGTGGGGGAAGGTTCAGAAATTAAAATAGTCAAAAATGCATAAAAGAACAAAAAAAGGGGAGGTTGAGATAAGTATGTTAATATCCACGTACTGAAAAATGTGATGCCTCAACTTTCATGGCTGCACATCAGCGCTTCAGCAGCTTAATCCAGCTCATCACCACAGGGAAATTTAGGTCTTAGCTGAATCTACTGCAATTTTCAATATATTTATTATCGGGCTGTGAGAAAATATCCCAGACATTCCTAGCCTCCATACATGGTCAGAAATGCTACACCCACCATATAAATGACAAAAGAGTAAAAACATAGAACCAAATGATTTCAGCTTCATGGCACCACTTCTACCGTATTAAAGATACACTAGCAGAAACGGACAGATGCATGTCAAAATGCTCCCTGAAGCAGACAAAAGAAAAACAAACGTAAACCAAAAATGGCACATTCAAGGCAACAACCAGAATGCAACAGAACAAGCCCCGGTGAGCCATGTCTTGAATCATACGTGCAAGAGGCGTTCTGATATTGTACAACATGTTTTCTTTGAGCGGATGAACTCCAAAGTGAATATCAGCTGGGCTGCTTTACACTTTTTTGTCCAAAATGCAGATGAGGAAGTGCTTTTTTCTACATAACAGCAGAGCAGACAACTTCCCCGCTACACTGCAGAGTAGTGTTATCCAGGTTGTCAAGTTAATCATCCTTAAATGAAGTCAGTGCATCTCATTTACCTGAATATTGTGGATGTGGAAATCGTTTCCGTTTTCTGTGACCTGTGTGGGGTCGGTGTGTAAATGTGTTTCTACAGGGCAGCATTAATCCGTTCCCTGCTCATGAGACCATCAACATGGACACGCCTATTGTCTGTGAGGAGCCAGAACAAAGATGCCTGAGGCCATCTCTCTGAGCAGCATCTGCACTGTAAACAAGTCTACGTGCACACATGGCCAGTGGCCTGTGCACGCAAACACAAATACAGCATGATGTAGGTTTTGTAGATGAAACACTCGACAAGGAATAACAAAAATAAATCAGTGAATAGATTCCTTCTTTGATGGGCTTACAAAACTAAAAGACAAAAATGTTTTCTGAACTCAATTAATCTCTGACATTTCCTGTCTCATTCTCAACCTGTCTTCATTTTTTTTTTTTACTTTGCTCAGTGCAACAGGAGGTGTGGAGGCAACATGAAGGAGGCTGTGCACCATGATTAGAAGGTGATGGTTTTTAGAGCAGCAGGATGGAGGGTTACTTAAAAGAGAGGGGTGAAGTGACGCCGGGAGGGAAGGGAATCAGCAGATGTGATGTCCTGAGGGGAAGTCCCATTACTGGCTGGCAAATACAGTTCTAATCAATAATGATCAATCAAGGTCCACTTATCCAGCAACACAAAGCATAATAACAATGAGTGGGGTAAGCAGGGGGGGTTGGGGTCAGTGTCCATGTGAGGGTAAATTTTACTACTGGAAAGTGTCAATCCTTAACAAAGCCGGCAGTGTCAGCGTGGATTTAAAGCTCAGGTTTCACTCCAAGGGACAGAAAATGAAATTAAACTCAAATTGAAAATTTCTCGACCGTGGCAGACTTTGCACTATATCCTCAAATATAAGCCTCAAGAAGCTACATCTGCTTGTCTGTATCATAGCAACCAGCTGTTGCCATGTTGACCTTTCTGGGGACAAAAACGACCACATTTACACAAGAGGGTAATGCTGAAGAGTGGACAAACGTTTTATTTCCTTGAAGCCTTGAATCAGTTAAATCCTGATCTTTTATTAAGGGGCATCACAAGTGCACTCAGGGGGAGTAAACCCAGCCAAAAAGACCATAAAGAATTAAAAGGATTGAATTTTATAGTCATCTATTTCAGACGGAAGACCGCTGGAGGTAGGAACTTTCTGGGGCAAGTGTACAGTGGGTAACTGCACTTTAAGGCACTTCTGCATTTACATTTATCTTACAGCAGACGGCTTTGACCGTCATTTATACATACATATACCGGCTTAATTACAATTACAAAGCACGGCCACAACTGATGGACTTATGATTACTTTAAACTGTGAGCAACAGTAATAAGGGGTTTCCATTGTTTCACACTGGCACCCCTTAAGTGCAAGTAGAAGGCAACATGTTGAATGAATGAAGACAGTTTACCTCACTACTGTGAAGAAATAAATATAAAACTTCTGCCTTTATGCTTTCCAGATATGAACTGTTACCAAAACTTCAGCTCACATGAACTCTTTACTGTATATGCTTGATTAAATAAACTATTATAAGAGAAAGTAAGACGGACACCACAAAACTCATTGGCTGCATCCTTAAACATCACAGCATCTTGAGTCAAGAGCCCATCTTGGAGTAATTGCAGTACAAATATTGAATCATGGACCAATTGTGGTCAAGTCACTGCTTACATAAACAGATGATGCATCAGCAGCTGGTGTGTTGGTTATCATTAGAAACAAGTGGCACATCTGTTTTGACATTTACAGGTTTATGGAGTACAAGCCACAAACAGCATATACAAAGGTAAGAAGACAAACAACATAGCTGGTAAACCACAAGAAAACCATAAGACTGCATTGTCACAAGTCATTGCAAAGTTAAACCATCACCTACGTGACACAGGGTCAGCGAGGAACAGAGCGCTGTTGATCTCCACTATTACTACTGCTTCTAAAGTACCACTGTGTCAGACCAAAATCTTGTGCCATTGTCCATTTTATTGTCCCCATGCGCACATGAAAAGTGATGCATTTTACATGTTGCACAATTTGTATGGATCTAATAAACGAGTACCTTATTACAACACACTGGCAGAAATTCTACAGAACACTAATGAACACCATAATGAAGGCAAATTACCTCTGTGGCCTGTAGAAGCAGCACACATTATATAACTGACCCTTTATATGCAGCAGCGGAGTGTAGATAGAGAGCAAATACACGAGCTGTTGGAGAGTCAACTTGTGTGACCGCAACTCTGGTTACGGTTTGAGCATTTGTTGAATATTTATTGTGGAGTCCTCTGTGGTTCTGAGTACTGGCAGACAGAATAACTGTCGCACGACCAACAGAGCTGACTTAATCCCTCTGCGTATGTCCTGTGTGTTTTCAGCAAAGCAGAATAAACATAAATAATGCTTTAAATATTTAAATGAATCTGCTTGAGGCATAACGAAGGAGACATGACAATATCATCTCATCACAGCAGAGGTGCTGCTAACACTGACGAGACAAAAAGACGGTCTGCACATTTGTCTGCAGGCTTGTCTGTGTCCTTACCATCAGTGGCATTATGCGATGATTAAGATGGAGCACTGCTGCAACTCTGATGTGCAGATATTTTCAACTCTCCGTTCAAAACTAAAAGGTCACAACAGCTTGTACGGCTTCAGACAACTGCTTAAACCTGGACATCAGGTGATCCACACTTGAAGTTAACAAAATGCCATCTTTTTTTCAACTAATAACAAAACACAGTAGACTTTAAATTAGTGAGGATGCCCGTGTATATATTTTCAAGAGACTGTGTTAGACAAATTTAATCATTTTAATGACATACTGTAATTACTGTAATAATAATCAGATAATTCTAAAGTTAAAATCTTAGTTTTTTGACACTCCAAATCATTATTTATACTTTAAAGAATTGAACATATAATACTGGTTACAAATGATTGACTGATTCATTTAAAACTATTTCCTGTAAGCGGCTCTTTGAAGTAAAGGTACAGGTTGAAACTCCTCTGTTTGGTATAAACGAGCGAAGCGGTTAACTTAACGTATTATGAATGTTGTGCCTGTGTTTGCCTGTTTACATATAACACAGCTGGGGATGTATAAGCGGTTTACATGCTGCGGCAGAAGAAGGAAACCACATGCAGACATGGGTGGCCGGTCAAGCTGAAACTTAAACACAGGCTTGGGGAGACTACCACACTTCCACACCTTTCACATCTCTGCTCCTCTTCACGGCCCTCTCACTTCCCCTGTCTTCTCTTTGTCGTATTGACGCTGAGGACAGGATGTCTTGGCAATAAAAGATCCTGTTTTTCACCTTCTGTAATGAGTTTGACAAGTGAATGATGTGTGAAAGATCTGCGAAGGTCTTCATTTAAATGACATAGCAGCAGTGACAAATTCAGGGAAAGTGGAAAAGCTGAATGAATCCAGACAGTATACTCTAAAAGTACTTCATCGGAGCACTCGGGGCAGTAACCCCCAAACTGGAAGAGTGGCTGCAGCAGATCCCCGGAACAACCTCAGACATCTCAGTCTAGAAAAGTGCAGTGTTAGGAACAGCAAAGATACTGCGCAGAACCCTCAAGCTCCCTGGCCTCTGGTAGAGGACCCAAGCTTAGAAGGGACACCACCCACGGAGGGTGAGGAACGAGTTTATATATATATATATATATATATATATATATATATATATATATATATATATATATATATATATATATATATATATATATATATATATATATATATATATATATATATATATATATATATATATATCAAATAAATACAGTCATTTGAAGTACATGAAAGTCCTGCGCAAGAGTTCAACTGGGAGGTCCCTGGAATAAAGCAAACTTCTAAATGTGCCACTAGTTTTGAATTTGAATGGAATCAATTCTTATACCATGAGCACTTAACACAACAACAAAAAAAAAATCATATTCAACACAAAGTGTCTTTAAGCAGGAGAAGTTGGAAATGCTGCTGCTGCTGTTTGATTGCTGTGCTGGTTACCATAGGAACACGAAGGTGCACCAGCAGAAATTCACAGGATGTAGGCGGTGGGCTTCAGGCAATCAGAGGACAGAACCTGACAGTCAAGCAGTAACTAATTCTCAGTTCAGTAATCCTCAAAATGTGGCCACCAGCTGGTCACTTACCTGGCCAGTGTGTGTTTTCATCGCTGCAGCACAGCTGACACCCAACACAACCAGCGTGTCTTTCAACTTTTGCTCCACACAACACGAATTTCTAATTTTTACTTTTCACCTCATCCTAAATTCATTCATCTTCTGTGGTTTAATGAGTTTATCCATTTCCTCTTGCACTCTAACAGCAAGCCACTCACAACTGTGTGTCCTGCGAACATCAAAGCATGTCTAAAAGGTGTTAAACTATTCAAAGACATGAAAAAGCCAAGAGCTGTAAAAGTGTACTCGCCAGAAAACTTTCAACATCTGAGAGCTTTTATGTCTGTAATGTAATCTAGTATGGGAAACCCCCCGCATTTTCTCAAGACAGTTATTGTATTTACATAGAATTATCCAATTAATATGTTAACCCATATATCAACATGTATGAAGGGGTTTCTATGATATCTGCAGTGTTTCAAAGCCTGTACCAGACAGAAACAAATAGAAGAGACAAATGATACCATCTAGTTTTTTGAGATACCTGCTGCACATGAAGGAAAGCTTGCCCCTATTTGTCGGACCATCAAAAAAAAAAAAAAAAAAAAAAAAAAAAAAATCAGATACCGCATGAGTCAACCATCTCTTACTGAAACTAAAACTTCAGTTTCACCGTTTCTTTTTTTTTTTTTTTTTTTTACAAATTCAGGCTAGAGGGCACACTTCTTGAAATACTTGAATATATTTCTCTTTGGCTAATTTCACTGCATTATTAAGACACTCAGCTGACAGCTCAAAATAATAATAAAAAAAAAAAACCCCAAAAAAACATGAATGACATACAAAAAAGGAGCCAAATTACAGCCTTGTGGACTGAGCCTCAATCCCTGAGGGTATCCAGTGAGAATGAGTGCATTTCTGTGTATGTAGTGACAGATCCTGGGGGGTACTTACACCATCACAGCTGTTCCAGCTCCCACAGATGTCTCCGTGGACAACAGCGGGATTACCACAGCTCCCCACTGATTAAACCATGGGCATGCACAGTGACCATCCAGGAAAACAGTCAAATACACAGACAGAGGCTGCTCTTCATCATCAGTTCAACACTTATATATTATAATATAGCTCAAGTTTGGTATTCGTTATGTAATTAAGGAGAACTCATATTTTACAGCAATATACATTCTAACTGTTTTTCTATGTTTTAATCCCACAATTCATCACTTTAATAATATATTATCTACATAAATAAATTATTTGTTTTTCCTTACAATGCACTTTTCTTTTATGAACACAGCAGAGACAGAGTGAACTAAAATCTTGTTTTCAGCTCATAATGTACATTAAAATCTTTGCCATCTTTCTCCAATGAGAATTTTCTTGGCCTAAAACTGGAATGTGTTTCAGCTGGTAGGAAATGGAAAGGCCAAAGTGAATATAAGATTTTATCTCATTACTGGCGTTTAACGTAATCCAACTAACTGCTGCCACATGTCTAGAATTCTCATTGATAAGCTTTGTTTGTTTTCCTAAGCCAAAGACATGGATATTATTACTAATATCACTGATCTAGTCATGCTATTGTGAACAGAGCATTTACTGTTGTAATACTTTACAACTGGTAATACTAAATAAACTAAATGCTTGATGTACAACCATGCCCACTACTAATTGTAATAAAAATGAATAAACAATAATATACTTGTATCTGGAAAGTGAAAATTGTTTAAGGTGTGTGGCTGAAAAGAGCACTAGAAAAAAAACTTCCATTTAAGCATTCCTTATTAGACAGGACTTTTGATCTCTGTAATCTTTGAAGTTGGACATACACTTTGCAGCTGTTTGTTAAAAAATATCACAACCATAATGAATGATTACATACCAAAATGTGTTTTTTAAAAAGACATGTAAAACGCAGAGACAGCTGGGACTGCATGCTTGTCATTACACTGCCAGTGACACATGCTTTCCTAATTGGGAATAATGATTAAATGCATGCTTGCTCACATATCAGAAGGTAGGTGGTGTGACTTATTCAGCTATCATAAATACATCTGTCATAATGAATTGTGTGTAGCATTTTTGATTTGGTCAACGCTTCCCTGTTAACAACTTAGTAGAAAACGGTACGACTGTATTACAGTTTAAAAGCCTCAAATCCAGTTAAGAAAAGTAGTTGGCAAAGACAAATGGTCTTAAAACAAAACAAAACCAAAACAACAACTAAACACAATTTTATCAAATGTAATCATTGATCATTAGTTGTTTATGTCATGTGGACTGGAACTCACAACCCTTCTTAAAGGAATAATGGTGTTCATGATTCTTTGAATCACGTGAGTAATGACAAAAATATCTAGGTTTTTAAAACTTTATTTTAAAAACCTAGATATTTTTGTCTTGTTTGAGGCGGCTGACGATACGCATGTTCAGATGGACTCCCTTTGCTGTTGGTAGTGTTTCACCTGTGAGCATGTGTCTTTGTGAGCCAAAACTCCGCCCTGAGCGATACAGAGAGCAGAGAAGATGTAAGACGCCTGACCAAAAACATCCATGGTGTGTTTTTTCTGAGACTAAGGCCCAAGTATCTCAGAAAGTACTCTCCACAACGCAATAAAAGTCCCCATAATGTCCCCATAATGTCCATGTTCCCTCTCACTACTCAAAGCTGCCAGTGGTCACTCAGTGCACATTTACTGTAATATCTAGTGTTTCATATGGTACGCCATCACAAAGCTCTTGTTTCCACTCTTGGAAACAGTTAAAACATTTTTTTGCACCAACTATTTAGGAGTAACGGTGGTGAGAAGCTAATCTTACTAAAGATATGTGCGACACTGGTGGATCTTGTCTCTGGTCATACTTCTGAAGCCTGGGGCGCCTTAAGACTTGTATATGTGCGCAGAGCAATGTTTTTCTGATTTACGGTCTTCTTCTCCTTCTGCTGTTCCCTTTTTAGGAACTTAGGGTTCCCTTTTGGGAATGATTCGCTTGTCACAGCCAATCATCCGCCTACATCCAACCCCGTCCTCTGTATCCTCTTCTCTCACACCAACTAACTTCATGTCCTCTTTCACTTATGCTAGTCTTTGAGTTTTCTAGATATCTCAAATGGTCATGGGGTTTGGGAACCCTAATAACTAAAAAAGGTTTAAGTTATTGTGCAATCCATAATCTGATTAGTAGATTAATTGTTCCATTAATGGATAGATTAATCAGCTATAAACTATAAGAATAATGATTAGTTGCAGCCCTACAACTATTGGAAAACTGATATAACAATTAATGGGGCCTGTCATAACTAAAAACTAATGGTGAAATCCAAGTTCTTTGGGATAATTATGATCACGGTTACATATAATCCATAAATGTTATCAATCATTCTAAAAAATGTGAGTGAAATTGGCAAAAATGTCACACAGCTCAATAGTTGACTGACATCTCATTACACACCTGTCCTCTGCTCTGGATGGGACATATCCTCTATAAGACACTTAAAAAAAAGAATTAAATATCTAAGCAGAAAAACAAAACATGTTCATTTTTGTTGAATATGATCAACACTGACTGCACATAGATTTTTCTGGTATTTATCTACAATAATGCCTTTGAAAAGGAGGGCCAGGAGTGTGGTATTGTCTGCGTGAGTGAGGGCTGCAGGTTATTTCAAGGTTCTTCCTGTAACCAAATCAGAGCAGTGACAGACTGATGAGAATAAATGATGATGAGGCCTCAGGAGCAGAAGACTTCCAGCAGGGACAAGTGAAGATGTGTCAGACATCTGGAGGACGAGTTTCCTCTGGAAATTTTTTGTTTACAAAGAATTAGACGTCTTGCACAGAAGGGATGGTCTTGTGACTAATCAAGTATAATAATTATAATGGAAATTCGAGCTGCTATGCAATAGGTGATGACTGAAAGTCACATAATGATCATCATGGGATGATTATTGATCTCCCAAAGAAGACCTTTCTGTCTGCCTTTCTTTAAAGAGGAGTCAGAGGTCGGGGTTAAAAACTTCCTCTCGCGTCATTAAATTACTATGTTTCTGTGCTCTGCAAGAGTTCGGTTTCTGAACTATGCTTTTGGCAAAAAACAAATGAAGACTTTCATTCAACAACCCCACGACTGAGACTCCCAGCCAGAAAATAGAATTAAGAGATCATCTCACTACTTTCAGTGACTAGATGAACAAGGGTCAAAAAAGGGGTAAGCTTCAATCAACAAAAAAAAGAAAAAGAAAAAGAAAAAAAAAAATCCTAAACCGTATTTCTACATCTGCTTTGCTAAAACAGATTAATTCTTTAGTGCAGGCACAGAAATGAGCCAAAAACGGTATTTAAGGCTAAGAAGAGTATCTGGCAACATTCACTAAATTGGTTAAAAAAAAAAAAACAGACTTACACTTAATATTTCTTCAAAACAGACAAAAACTGTGATAAATGATGGTCACCAACAAAACAGTACAAAGCAGCTTTGTCAGCAGGCTTAGCTGCAATAAGGACAGCCAATATTTACCATTTTCTTCTAATTTAATCAATTTATTTTAATTTCAAAATCTCTGTTTATTTACTATAAAGACATTAGAGCACAAGTTCAAATAGCACCGAGGTTAAACCCACCCTCTTCTGATATGATGGAGCATCTTCTTCAGTGACGTCCCTATCAGTTTTTAACATTAATGAGAAGTGACAGTGGTGTCCTCTTTTCTGCAAAGTCCGTGACACATGACACATTGACAATAGCAAAGGGGCACGCGGTCAGAGGACGTTTATGTATGTGTGTATATGTACGTGTGTGGTGGGGTTACACTGTAGTAAGACAAAGAGAGCCTCTGACAAATCCAGCCAGTCTCGCTGTCTCTCTTTTCTTGTCTCCCTTGGTCTCTCACTATTTGATTCTTTCCGCTGAATAGTGCCATTGAAAGTAGAGGCAGTTAGGACCTTATCCTGCAAAGACTTTGTGAGCTCCCAAAGGAACACAAGCTCTCACACAAGAGCCTGACTGCTGCGGATCATTTTACACTTTGTCCCGTCTCCATAATTAAAGACTTTCACACACTGTGGGTCAGAATTTGTATATGGCAAAGCAAATGTCACTGCAAATAAAGACAAGAAAAACATTGGAGTGGGGTCAATGTGGGTCTCTTGTTGGATATGGGGCTTTGAAAACTACAAATGGAGCTGCCGCCACCCAGAATTTGTGTTGCTATATGGCCGAAATGCGTTCAGCTGGTGGAGAGAAAATGCAGAAGAGCTGAAAGATAGCAGTCAGATAGAGATAATGGTGCCTGCCGGTTTCTCTGATGCTTTTGAAAAGATAGTCCTTTGGGATTTTCTACACAGACAGTTTGTACTGTAACTAGATTTGTACCACAGTGAATGGTTAGGCCAGGACAAAGTGTGGGAAAGGCTTCGCCTATTGTGGTTGTAATACACCAAGATCAGTTTAATCAGAGAACAAGTAAAACGGTTTAACCGCCGCTCAATTTGATTATTACTTAGTTTAGACTTTCCTTTATGAAATGAATGAATTAAAGATCAGAAATGCTGTTTGAAGGTTTATTTTTCTTTTCCTCCTAGTGGTAAAACCTGTCCTGGTTACCTGGTTTAACCACACTATTAAGAAGAAAAGGAGCACTTGGCTCAACAATACAGTCATAGACTTTTGATTAATGTCATGCACCAACTGGCTCAAAGTGCGACGCCAAGGTGTGTCAGCCTAAGTTCCTGATCTCCATGCAGCACTGTCCCTGTTACACATCTTTCAAACGCCTGTGGACGTTGGTCGAGTTTATAATTGGATTATAATTGGATACTACCACTATTCTTGTAAACTTTGCATGCTTAATGAAACATTTAAGCCAGAATTCAACTCAATTTTATTTATATAGTGTCTATTACTACACAAGTTATTTTCTGGGTGCTTTCCAGAGACCATGAACATGACTTCCGAGCAATTTTTACATAAACAACGGCAGGCAAAAACTCCCCAGAATTAAATAAAATACGGATCTAAGTTGCAAATTCTTCATTCTAAATCTCACTGTAGCAAGTATTTCTTGACATAACCATAGTGTGACTGCATCTAGAACAACCAGCCATGTTCTCATGATAAGCCTTCTACTTTTTTCTTAATAAAATCAAGTTGCTGCTACCCCCAGAAGCCTGGCACATGTACTATCTACTGGTTTATCAGCATCTGACTGAAATCATAACTTAAATCATTCTTTGTTTAACACTATGTCTTACTATTATGTGGACTGTGATGACATTTGATGTTTTGGGACAAATGCTGCATTCCTGTCCTGGGTCGAAACGTTTTACCCCCCACAACAATGAAAACAATACATCAAAAAGACAATTTACTTATTAGTTGGATTAGTCAGATCAAAAGAAAGCTCTGCCTTGTTTCACAGCCTCTGAGAATAACCTGGTTTTGTGTGTCACAAGTAATTTAATATATTTTTTCCAACTACTGGTAGGAAATAAATAATCTAATTGGCATTACTACTAAATAAAAAGATATTGAATAAAACTGTAACTTGCAGCCATCGCATAAACTTCATTAATACAAACCTTTTATAATTCAACACTCGTGCTCTGTGTTAAGAGTTGTTTTTTTCTAATCATTCCTCATGTGTGTTAAATGAGAAACCACCTGAAGTCTAAAACACCGGATCAAAAATCTCACTTACATTAAAACATTTGTACAAAGCTAATATGAGGCCTCAGCAGTTTAGTCAAATGGAAAAATCCAACCATGTCAATTAAAACACAAAGTGAACCTCGTCTGAGCATTTTTTTAGTACATTTACCCAATGCATTAATTTAATGTTGCATGTAATCTCATGTGGATATACATACAGGAGCAAACTGTCAGAAAGAGAAGAACTTTAATTCTGCTGCTTGAATATAACTCATACCTCATCCTTTGAACATATAACCCCTGTTTAACAACAACTTCGCAGGCTCCCAATAAAACAAAGCATCAACCTTAAGATATTGCTTCTCACTTTCAAATGTATTCATAATCTGTCCTCTCCCTACCTGTCTGGTTTGCTCCACACTGCTATTCCCTCCTGCACTCCCCAGTCCTTCTTCTCCACATACCATACTACTCCCTCTGCCCGTCTCAGCCCAATGGGAAGCAGGGCATTCAGTCGATCTGCTCCCCGACTCTGGAATGCACTCCCACCTAACTTGCGGAACATTACTTGAATTACATCCTTCAAATCCGGACTTAAAAGTCACCTTTTCAAGCTGGCCTTTTCGCTATGACCCTGACTCGCTATGTGCCAAAATAAATGTTCCCAACTTGTTTTAGCATTTTCTTGTCTTACCTGTTGGTGTGCTTCGTGCTATGGTGAACTTAGGTGAGGAAAGGCACCAATCAAATAAAAATGTATTATTATTATTATTATTATTATTATTATTATTATTATTATTATTATTAACTCAAAATTCAAATGCAGATACAGATAAAGAAGGAAAATAGAACAAGAAAAGTCTATCTGATAGTGGGAATGATTACAGAGGGTTACATACTCAAGTAAAGTCCTTGCTGTAATTTAATTACAGAATCTCTAAATATTTCTAGTAAAACTGGTCTGTAAGCCCTACTTAAAACCAATTATGGAATAAATGCCATTCTTCTGTCCACATTAGATATCTCTTATCATCTACACTTAAGTCAATGTCAACCCCAAGTGCACATGTTATATTAGTACATTCTTTTAAAATGGGCTGTGCAATTAATATTATTTTAACAACACTTCATCACCACCATCAGTAGAAAAGATATTCCAAACTTCATGAAAATTTGTTGAATGGTCTAGTTGTTGTTGTTTGCCAACATGGGAAAAGGCAAAAAGTTAAAAATAAGTGAAATATTTTTTAACCCTTCACTCCAGTGGGGTCAGGTTGGTTAAGTTAAGCTCTGGGGTTATTGCTTTATCAACAGCACTAAATTACTAAGATCCAAGTCATCAGCCCAGGTTTAAACATGGTTTGGCAACTGTCAGGACAACAATAAATAATCTATATTTTGTTTTAAACTGTAGGAAGACCATGTTTAAGACCGTGGAAGACCTACAGACCATGCTGTAGGAAGACAATGTTTTGTTATACTTAAAGCTGGGGCAAGATGTGCTTGGCTTTGTACTACAAAAATATCCTATGCATCCCTATTCATACCACAGTGTTGTCTAATGGTGCTGCAAGAGATAAGTTGAATATTTCCGGATTTTCAGACAAGGGAGCTGCTCATCCAATGGTTCATATGAGCAAATATAGTGAACAACATGGTCAGTGGCAATGTGGCCAGATCTTCCCTTCAAGCACATGCCAGTTTGGTTTTTATGACTATGTCCGCTGCCATCTGAGAGGCATATTAGAAGTACATTAACTTCTACCCCTACTGTGCTTATATACAGGATGCTGATGCACAAAGAAGGTGAGTCTGTCCTGTCTTGAATGGGCAGTGTCATATGGGCCTAGAGAGTAGCAACAGAAGCATGATGGGAGCTGTGAGAGGAAATTAAAAACACATCTACCACTCCCTTGTTCCTCCTTTTTCCTTCCCCTTGTCTTGAGCAAGGCCAAATACAGTTAACTCCCTGGTAAAGTCTACATATTAGGCTTCCTACATTTCAAAAATTCCCAGCTGCATCCACAGAGCCCTTAATGATGAGACAGACAGACAAGCATGTGACTGTGTCTTCCGGAGTGTCTTCCTCTGAATAATACAAGATTATAAAAAAACCACCCTTCTCAAAACTTCAAACAATCATACTTACACTAAACTTATGGCCTGAGTTACATCTTACATGGTAACCTCCTTTTACTGCATTTGTGGGAAGCTTGGTGAGACATTTCTGGGATTTCAGCCACAGAAAGACATTCAGAACAGGAGGGAGAGGCAGACTTGGAAATGTTTTAACAAAAAATACAGTCAGAGAACAAGGAAAGACAATGAAAGAGGAATACAAAGGGGAACCACGCAAACATGATCTTTTTTTTGGGGGGGGGGGGGTTTCTTAAGCAAAAAAAGGCAGGTTTCAGTAGCTAACTAAATAAACACAGTTTAGGATTTGGTGTACAAATGCCTTAAAATACCATTTGTTAACAATACCAATGATTGGACAAACTGATTAAATCTCTAAACTATTTAGAGGAAAGGAACCAGGCTAGCAAATAGCTGGTGCAAGTAAAAAAAACTGTAGTTCCATAAAAAAAAGTGTTTGTTTTTGTATATTAGTGTAACAGAACAAGCTTTTAAAGGGATTAATGTGGCATGGAGTAAGATGGTATATCCTTTTTTAAGCATTCATTTTAAATTATTTATATGTAAACATAATTTTAGGAAAGCCTGAATATACAGTGTTTGGGATTTTGACATCTAGTGGCAAAGTTGCAAATTGCAGTCAACTAAAAGTGAGAGCCCCAGAAAACATTTATAGATTAGACCCCATTACTTTACCTGGGAGAAGAACTCTGTTTAACATGTGCTGGGCAGTGTAAATGCACGGGGTGTTACTTGCACCCAGGTGCCTGAAGCAGTGTTGAAGGGATGGAGGAGCCATCAGGAGACATTATGAAGTGGTACTACATGACAGCCCTGTTGTTTGGCTGGCCTCACTGGCTTCACCAACACTGGAAGAACTAGCTGATGCAGCACTGGGTGCAGAAGATAGAGCAGGTGGTGGATCAATGCTACACTAAATAACAACAGGATTTACATAGTAGCTACATAGTACTTTATCCATATAACATAATGTAAGATGTGTGGGCATGTAGAATGGCGTTTTATCACTACATTAGTAGGATGAAATACGTTGTAGGACGTGTGTCATTTACAAAAAAGGATGGATGAACATTGGGATGAGCGCTTTTTGGCTGGGTTTTGCTTCTGCAAAGCCCGAGTTTGTCATTTTTGTGGCCAGTTGTTGGACAATCCTATGCCGGTTTAAGGGGTCCTCGAATCTGACGCTGAGTAGCTCGCAGATCTCCTTATCTCCCCACTTATTCATCTTGCAAATATCTGTGACCCCTGCTGTCGTTTCTATTATCAGCTGTTTCCTTATTTCATTTTTTTTTTTAAAAACAAACCCTGATGGGTTGTACTCAGGCTGCATGATCAACTAATCCCTCCCACGACTCGCCACCTCGTGTTAGTTCTGTTTACATTAGACCTGACCCGCGGTTAAGTGTACCCTCCAAGGCGAGTCATTCGTGGGGCCAGCTTGACACGCCATGCCGCGTCACTCAATGAAAGAAAAAGCACAAGCAACACACTAGATCGGTATGTTAAACGTGGTGTTTCCGCTAAAGTAAAAACACCTATTGAGAGGGCCACGTCAACACCCAACCCTGTGACGGTTAATGTAAAAAGGACAGGCAACACACTAACTTGGGGTAATAAACACGGGGTATCCGGCTATGTAAAAGGGGCTGCTGATATCAAAAATAAACTCATAAATACATGTCAAATAGTAGTTGCATTTATTTTCTGACAATTAATCAAATATAACAATTATAACAGTCCATAATGTCCTGAAATCTTTGTAAAATATACATTAAAGCAGACATGTCTCTAGAAACAATGTGGAGACCACAAGAACCATGATTGGTCCTCAAGCCAGTTTGCATTTTTTTTTTTGTACATATTAGTTTCTAACAGACTTGTATCACAAACTTTGTGGTTTCATTTCCTTTTCAAGCTGTGACATAGCTATGAAGTAGTAATAATTTCTACGTTTATCAAATCCAGTGGAATTTAGATGATCCCTTTTGCAAACTTGCAAAACAAGAAATACAACTTCATTACTGCAGCATAAACTACTAATGATGACTGGGCAAGCCAGCCACTCAGTTTCACTGAAGCATGACTCACTATGCACCTCCATGAACAGAGAGAAACTCTTTTGGCATTCAAGCTGGGAGTATGCTGACCTACATACACAAGATGACCTCCTGACTTAATACAAATACAAACTGTAGGGTTTACTTCCACAAATGGCAGATGATTTTTTTAAGATACAAGTCTGATAAAACTGTGCTATAATCAAAATAGTATAGCTATAATCTAATTAATGTTGAATGCACACCCAAAATGGACACAAGACAATTTGTTTTTTAGTAGTGGCAAGATATTAAACCTTATCATTATGAATTATGACTCATATGCTCTGATACTGAACTCAATGTGAAAACTACTTCTTAGTAGCTGCTCCTTTCAAAGCTCTCAGTAGGATCTGCTTAATGAGACAATGTGGTCTCTGTGTGCCACATGTGTTGCTGAAACACACACAGACACACTCAAACACACCCAATCCACACTCCTTGATGTTCATGAGTATCTCAGGGTCCCTGATCCTTTCTTCATTTCTTTCCCCCCATCAGTCCTCTCATTTTTTGATGCCATTTCTTATGTTTTTTCATTTTGGCTGCTTTCCTCACCTGTATGACACCATTCATTTGCTCTTTCTCCCTGCCAGATGGACAGAGTAGAGAGAGAGACAGAGAGAGATGACAAACACTTCAGAGCGTCCAGTTCACACTGGGTGGCCTGTGTCCAAGCTGTTTGCTGACGGGGTATTAGAACAGCAGCTCATAAGGCAAATGCTGAGCTGCAGCAACACACACACACACACACACACACACACACACACACACACACACACACACACACACACACACACACACACACACACACACACACACACACACACACACACACACACACACACACAGAGGCACTAATGCTGTACATTTGTGCATCTAATGAAGCTTCTGCTGCAGCCACACACTAACCACTTAGTTCTGTGGTTTTGCTCTGATACTTTTTATAAACACAGACCTGGAAAGCATGGAGAGCAGATGCTGAACATTCTCGGTGGCAGCTGTAATACGCTTTATTCTGAAAGTGACAAAAGAAAAAGCAGGACCTAAAATTCTTCTTTTTTTTAAATCTGGAATTTCTATCTTTTCCTTTTTCCATAATAGGAATGTGTGCCTATTGGGTGGGGGGGGGGGGGTTCTGGTTAATCTACTTTAACATAAGGAAACTGTGTTAAAGTAGCCAAGAACACAAATATGAGGCATATACTATGATCCTGAAAACTTAATGGTGGTATCTTGGAAGTATTTGTTTTTCTAAATATTAAGAGCTTTGGCTGACACCATCTGCTGCAGCAACAACAGGAGACACCATCCGCATCCAGCATCAGCTGAACCTGGTTGCATTTGTATTCACATCACAGCTGACCTAACACCCGGTGCCAACAATGCCCAATGCACTCTCCTTCATTATTAAATCATATCATTGAAAAGGTGTGGGGGAAATTTTCTGCTCTATATGTTGTACATTTGGGAGATTCTTTGAACGAGGCAGTGATATATTGAATTTCAAACCCTGAGGGAAATTTTGTACGGTTGTCCATGCCTTCTTCCTGTTTAGGGAAAAAAAAAACGTACTTGAGCATTTTAACTGGTTTTGTTGCCAGTGGCTAAGTACCAGCACAAATATTGACTGTGGGTTGGACTCGGCCTTACCACTTGGCTCCACTACATTACCTTAGAGTTGAGCTCAAACTGCTGGAATACATGCACCAACACCACCAAACCAACATCAGCCCATTATTCACAAATCTATAAAATAATACAAAATAAAGAGACCAAACATTTGCTCTGAAACTGTTAGAGGCAGATTTCTTTAAAAAAGGGAATTGCTTTTGTCAAATATGCGGAAGGTCAAAGAGTGGATTCAAACAGTGACTAATCAAACAAGGTTATAGTTGCCGATAAACGCCTACCAGTTTGTTACTAAACTGACTCATACAGGATTAGAATCTGGGATTTCACCTTTTGTAGATCCTTCATAAAAAAAGCCACAAAAGGTCTAAAGCTACAGCCAGAAGTGGTTAACTTATCCATGCAGAAAGAAAGAACATCGAGTTATCTCTATCGCAATGCAACAAAATCATCCTACCAGCATATAAAGCGATATCTTGTTTTTTCCATCTGTTCAAAACATTAAGTGTAAAAGTGATAAGTTTTATAGGTGTTTCAGTGCTTGACCTTTTCTTACTCATGTTCAGTGATTGTGCAGTTCTTATCTTTTTGCCATTTCCTCTTTCTGCATTAAAGTTATAGATCGAACAACAGTAATAATCACTAAAATTTGCTATTAATTCCCTAACCAGTAAAACTAAATCCATTTAAAAATATGAAACTATTGCTTATAGGATTTACTGGCTGATTGTCAAAGCATTTAGGGTTCCATTCATCTCCACATTTAGCCATCTCTTTAACCAAACAAACTGTGCCAACCATGACCAAGCTCTGCCTTATTCTGCATCACCAGACGTGATCCCTTTCAAGGTTGAAGCTAAATTTAGGATCACAGACAATGACGTTTATAAACTTCAGTTATGGCGCTTCTAACAAAGTGTAACTGTACAGAAAGTCTAAGTGTACACTCAGCAACACAGAGCCTTACTGGTAATTTCACAGATCATGTGGTCTTGCAAAGACTAAGATCTTTTGTAAGATCTTTTATAAGATGGCAAAACGTTTTGTATTTCTCAGACTCTGAAGAAACTAGAAACATGAGAAAAATAACTTTAGAGGTTAAACCTTTTGCTTTAGTTGTTGAACTATTGAACTTTTATTCATATGATCAATATATTTAAAAATGGTATAAAAGTAGAGGTACTTTAAAAATACTCATGAGGTGCGTGCATCCTTCCAGGTTTGAAATGTAAAAGCACACGTCTTGTCAGAACTAAATGAGTTAAAGTCGACGTCTGCCATGACTAAGCAGCTTTGATTTGTCCCAAACTTGCATTAAATAAGCACAACAGTCTATTTTAAATCAAACCAATCTTATTGTGTCTCATCAGCATGTTTTTTACTTCTTCAACATCTATCTAATACACTGCATGAAAAGCCCAATTTGTTGTCCCTCAGCCCTCCTCCACCGAGATTCTTCCAGACAGCTCTCCCTTTCATTGCTAAAATCATCCTTTGTTAATTATAAATCTCACCCTATCGTTGTCTTCCAACAGACACAGAAGGGGAACTACCCAGAGCTAAAGCGTGAGATGAGGAGAGACATTAAGAGAAGTGGAAGGGGAAAGAAATGCAACTGAATGGTGTGAATGGGAAGGTCAGATAAAGAGATGACATATGAAAAGGACACATAAATAGCTGTTTGTTTTGAGAAAAGGAGGACTAGGCTGCAAATGTGGAAACATGTCTGACCCCAATTCTCCCTATGACTGCTCTGTGCTGGGGGAGGAGGGGGAGGTGGGGGTGGGGGGGTGTTACACACGACTCCAGACGTAAAACTACAATGACAGGGCTGCAGCTCCAACGACCGAATCAGCCTTCATTTGTGACTACCCCCCACCCACCCACCCAATTCTGCCTTTAGGCTTCACTTCCACTTGCACAGAGGAGGAAACTTTTTTATTTGTTGAATGGAAATTTATTATATTTCAAATGCATTACAGTGGAAAAAACTGAAGTTCAAAAACATTGAGACACAGTAAAAACAGTGTACAAAGTCCAGCTTCGTTAATGCTGCGGTGTACATTTTTCAGTACAACTCATCCATGCATGTGAAAAAAACTGAGAGTAGACTGCACATGAAGAATTCAAGGAACGTGGTCTCACGAGCCTGTTTTATTAAGAACGGGAGACTAACATAGTGTGGGGGAACCAGGCATGTGATTCTGCCAGTAAGCTGGGAAAGGATGAACTAGCTGGAGCTCAAACTAGACTATAGTCAGACCCCTGGGGCAGAAGCCAGCCCGGGGAAAGCCAGTCTGGATGGAGCAAATAAACATGCCTCCCTATCTGCTCACTTCAAACCACAGCAGGGCTACTTCACTACTGTGTTTATGACCAGGAAACTGCCTCACATGGACAGATCCACTCCCATAAAACAAAAAAACAACAACACTGTGTTTAAACAAATAATCGCAACTTGTGAATGGAGAATGAAAACTCATACAGAAAACATTTCTAGGCATCAAGACAAAGAACAGCTGCAAGCAAACTATCAGCGCTCTCTGGGAAGAGGATTTAAGGCACTAAGCTGACCGTTTTGGCAGGAGATCCTGAGATGGTGTGCTAAGTGGGTTAAAGCACACCCCAAGTCTCATAATCGCTCCAGCCTTCCCCTTCCTCCTCCCTCAGTCTGCCAACACCAGCCGGGGGGGTTTGGGGGGTTCAGGTCCCACAGAATACATGAAGATGCAGCAGTAGATTGGAGTTATAGATTGAAGTGAAAAATGGAATACCAATATGTGAACATGTGACTTCATCTGGGAATAAACATGGATTAGAAACATGTGGAAGATAATGGATTGCTCTTCCTTGCTCAAGGGAACGTATCTTTCTTTTACAAGGGTCGGCTCTTCCCCTCACCTTTTGTAATGTCTTCTGATTATCCTCCCCTCCCCCACCCTTCTCAGTCTCCTTTCATGGTATATTCTTGTGTGTGGAGTCAAAATAGAACTTGTGAAAAACTCTTCATTCATCAATTACCACAAAAAAAAAGAGCTCAAAATTTACGTCTTTGAAGGCACACACACACACACACACACACACACACACACACACACACACACACACACACACACACACACACACACACAGCCTCACTAGCCAGCCGCTGTGGTAACATGAGTCTATGGAGAAACTGTAGGACTGTAGCTCGGCGGGCCCAGCACAGTCCCAAGTGGCAGGAAGACCAGACACTGTTTGCCTGGAGGACTCTGAAAACACAGTGCAGTACAGTAGGTCCATTGAGACCGAGCTGAGACACAGAGCTGTAGACAGCACTGTACAAACTATAGCTGCGAGAAAAGAGCAGGAAAGAATGCAGCCAGCAAAGAGGGATTTTAAACAAGTGCAAAAAGCAGCGAAAGTAACCGTGCAAAGTATATCTGCTAAAATGTGTACATACAAGCCACATGCCAAACTAAAGAATGCTTTCTGTTTCTCCTCTTTGCCAAGTCTACTTTTAAAATCTCTTTAAATGTGTGTTTTTCTCCGCTCCTTTAGTTCAGCCAGAAATGGTATTTGTGGATCAGTTTCCGAAGAAAATGAACCTAATTCAAGTTTCCCTCTTGTTTCTGGTTTCCAGAAGCACGATCCTTCTGAAGGGAGTATAAGTTAACATACACCACTGTATACTCCTTGGAAACTGTATCTGGAGGCAGTTTGAGGACTTTAACTACAGTTAGATTTATGACAAGGGAATCTACTGATATTCTGAAATGTCCAGTGCTGTACAACTTACCTCAACATGGAACGGACTTAACAGTCAAAGATATGAATATAGTTGTAAATTTGCCTTTGAAATAGACACTTCTGCAAAGGAGAGGCAGGTGGTGAGTCCAGGTGAGCAGAGGTTATTCAGGCGGTATTATAAAGAAGGGTTTGTCCTTATTGAAAGAGGATTACAGGAGCAAGGTGTGGTTCCTTCCAGCTCACCGTGGCATTGTGTGTACATGTGTGTGTGTGTGTGTGTGTGTGTGTGTGTGACAGAGAGAGAGAGAGAGTCCTGAGAAGTGCATTTAGCAAAGGTAAATGGAGATAGAAGATCTGACAAAAGGTCTGCCAATGCCTCACCTTAGGCATGCACACTTACCAATGCACCATTTACAGACCCATTTCTGGATATGCCAGTTAATGCCTCAACTGTCACACAGTGTGTGTTTTGTTTATAAAACCTTTAGCTTTGTCGACAGTAACACACTGAATTTGGCCTCGCTTTGATAAGCAGCGTCACAACATTGCTTATGCTGTGATGCATCCATCACTATGGAGCAGTTTTACACTTATTTTCTTAGATATTCTCAACCAGGCACTTAAGTGGGTTTTTTTTAACATTTGTTCCTGGTTCTAGGTTTTTACTGTCAAACATGATATTAACATGAAGGGTTTCAGAAATCAGCTTATTTGAGAGTGACATGTTCGCCAAGACGACACGCTATGCTTTCCGACATAGATCTTTAGGGAACGAGATTCAGCTCACAGGATCCACTGGGGTCCAATAACACAATGGAACCTAAAACATATTACTCAAAGTAGTCATTTTTGGAAAGGGATGTTTTCCTAGTTTATTCCATGTGGTGACTAGATTTTTTGGCCAGGTAGTGTATGAATGAACAGTAACACAGTCTTATAGTAACAATCACACAATGTAGGTGAGGGGGAGTTTTACAAGCCAATAGAGGTCTCAGCCCCTCAAAACTATCTCAGGCATCTGGACCGACAGCGGCATCTCTGAAGTGGAATTTGGCCAGTAATAACAGCTGAGGGGAAGGTGTGTCTGTTCCAGCCAGACTCAAATGAAGCTTTCGCAGAAGTGCTGCACCACAAGATCATCATCTCTTCCTGTCTCAAACTTCGCTGCAGATGGAAGTGAAGACATGGGATCGAGGTCAGTGGGGAAGACACTTAGACTGAGCTCTAAAGTCGCGGACCTGGTACAAAGTTCAATCAAAACAAGCTGTTTTCACCCAGAATTTGTTTCCCTTTTTATTCTGTGTTTTTAAGTGTAGCGTGAGTCCAGGGTGTGGTCCTGTAGCTGAAAGCGCACTTACTCATACATGTGCACCCACATTAAAACACACATAGGCCCACAGAAGTATTTTGTTTTCAAGTTAGTCGGCTATGAAATCCTAATGGCAAAAATTGTAGCGCCGAAAAGCAAGGTAAAGGTAGGCCCAGCAGAAGAGCTGTGTTCAGCTCATTATCACTGGAAGTGTGCTTTTACCTTTCACGTTTAGAGCGATAAGCATGCTGCATAACATTTTTATTAAAAAAAATATCAGTAAACATAAGGGCAAAATCAGTCATTTCCACAAAACACTGAAGGTTTAACCTCTAAAAATGAAAGATTTTCTTCAATACCCACTAGCTTTAAAAATGTTTTTTTTCTGTCAAAGCCTCAGGGTATTATGGGTTTAATGGTTTTAAGAATATTCAGGCATTATTGAGAAATATCCTTAGTTTCTTTTGATTGACATTGTCACTGTTTCAGAAAGACTGAATGCTGGATATAGGTTCATAGTTACTATACAGAAGTGACGGCGGCATTTGTTTTTGAATTACTGCTTTATACTTCATGGGGGAAAAGAAAAAAGAAAAATGCCAGGACACTTCCCATGAGGCTGCCAATATTCCAGTCATACTTAGATGTGAGAGCCTCTAGAAAAATGCAGCGCTCTGCAGGCCAGTGAGCATTCGAGTGTGTGTACAAGTGCGTCAAAAGGGCAAAAGTGTCTAGAAAAGTTACAAAGCAGAAATATTCTTAATGGATGCAGACGTGTGTGTTGAACTGAGAGCAGCACAGGTCATGTCTGGGAGAAGGGATGGAGCTGAGAGGTTGTCTAAGTGCGTGTTCGAAACAAAGGAGGAAAAAGACAACAGGGGTGTTTTCCTTTGGGCAACAAAGTGGCTCAGGCCAATTTCTGGGATGAGTGATAACTGTGAACTTTCAAACACACGCATTCATCAGGTAGCTGAAGCAGAGACATAAAAGCCACTGTCTCTTGCTTTTCTTGTGTCTTAAAGATTTTTTTTAAAGTTACTCATCTTAATCATACTCATTAAAGCAGGAGGAGATCCGCCCCGCATGTACACCCCCCCAGAGACCACCACACAAGAGGCTGCATTTCCTCCACAGATCCACACACGGCACACCCTCCCTCCCTCTCCAACGTTCTCATCTCTGTCTACTGGCTGTTGCATTACATTTATAATCCTTTAATAGTTAGTCACTTCCACTTTGTTTTCTTTGCCTACTTTATTTGGGTCATCTTTATCATTTCTCAGGTGAAGACTCATCGGATACAACGATCTACAGGTATTTAATCAGAGCTCAGCTGCAGAGGCCAAAGGGAAAACGGAGGAAGAAAAGGAAGGTGGGAAAGGAAGCAAACGGGGTGGCTTTCTTCTTGCAGCAGTCCTCTCTTTCACCCCTTCCATATATTTATTCTTCTCACCCTCCTCCCATATAAACC
Organism: Xenentodon cancila; assembly: GCA_014839995.1. Classification (NCBI taxonomy): domain Eukaryota; kingdom Metazoa; phylum Chordata; class Actinopteri; order Beloniformes; family Belonidae; genus Xenentodon; species Xenentodon cancila. The sequence continues at coordinate 20,127,170 of CM026201.1, forward strand.
CATTTGGAGTTATCAGCTCATCCGTATACTCCTCTCCAACAAAGTGATAACAGCTTCTAAGGTCTGTTAAGAAACATAAATCTGGGTTACTTCCTTCTCCGCTCCAACTGCTCTCTGGCCTACTCCTATAAAAAGGTTTAAAAGAAAACCTCAGGGATACACTATATGTTAAATATATACAGCAAATGGTTAATTTAAAAAACAGCTCACTCAAACATCTGGCTACAGTTGGCTAATAAGTATATAAACTAATGTTATCTGATGAAGCAGTGCATAAACTAAAAGCTGGAAAGCAAAATCCGAAGCTTAAGATAACTTGATAAAAACCTTTTAACTCTTTAAAGCCATTCTGTTGACAAAGCAAGGCGCCATCAACATTGAAATTGGCTCTTTTTTAATAATTTGAAATGTAGTATGACATCATTAGCTGCTGATGTCTCAAAAGTATTCAAACACATGCATCTACAACTTCCTACGTTTTCTGAAAGTCAACAGTTTTGAATCATGTTTGCTATGTTGAATAATGTTGACATCGTGTGCACACACAGCACGAATAACATAGTGCAGATTTTAAAAGACAAAGCAGCCCATGATGACAAACTGAACATATTGTCTGCACTGCTCTTTGTCAACATCATAAACACATTAGCATTCCATAACCTCTCTGAGCAGAGCGGGCCAAATTAACTTGGGGGGAAATAGCCACTAAATTACCTCGATCCCAGTGTCAAATCTGATTTGAAAAGGGGCAGGAAATAAAAACGCATATTTTGATACTGTACCTTATTAAACTAAGACAAGAGGCATTCATGGAATGACCACAAGCACTACTCAGTTACCATTAAGACAATGACTCCACAGTAGAAGCAGCAGAACGGCATAGCAGCGGTGCCAGGACTGAGGGAAGAAGACCACGTGTAGATACTGTATAAATGCAGGAATACTTATCCCACATATATTACAAAATAAGGAAAAATAAATAACTTACTTTTGATATAAACAGAGAGGGGAAAAAATGAGCTAAGAATCCTGCAGTAGCAGAACAATGAAGGAATATGTACTTCTGCATACATGTTTCCTACTGATGTGTGGTGTTGTGCACGGTTCCTCTTCATAAACTAAGATGAGCTAACGCTAAACATTTAAACCAGAGAATAGGCAAACTGTCACATTTTTAAAACTTGAAACGAATGGCTTTAGTCATGTCCTGTGACTAGTCATTCATCGAAGTGGCATTTTTTCTTGGAAGTGTAACACCACTTCTCTCTCTGATGCTTAGTGATTCAGACCAACACTCATCTCCATCACATCCCTGCATCCCCCTTTGCAAACACTCACTTCCTGCCCAAAACCTTGACCTCTGGCAAACAGCATAGATGGAGTAAAATAGGCAGAGAAGATATTAAAAAAAAGAAAAAAAGAAAAATGTGGTCACCCAAACTTTTCATACTAAAGAACTGACTTGCTCTTAATGCACAATAGTATACTTTGTTTGGAGACACTGTCCTGCACCCTTCCTTTACATTTGGAGAGTGCATCTCAAGAAAAATGAATAAATATATTCATATATACACATATGATTATTTGTTGTGGTTCGCAGTACTGATAGAAACTGCAATTCTATTTTGATAGGTTTGTGATGGTCAAGCTCGATCTTTTGGCACACAGAGGTTAATGTACTCCTCTTCAGCACATAAAAAGCAGATGCTGGCAGAATCATCTGTTTCTTTTTCCCGTCATGGAGGATTTCCTGTTTTCAAAATGTTTCTGCTATGCTACAGTATGACAGAACTCTTTGTGGAGAAAGACACACACAGACGCCACCTGTCATCTCCATGTATGAAACCTCACTTGGGGGTCAGAAATTGAGCAGGTGTAATAACATGCGATTTGCCTTAAAACAGCAGACAACCTCACGATTCCAGACACAAAAGAAGAAGCTGTTTGCATAAAGACATCATTGAAAAAAGTGGCAGCTGTCCAGCTCCATAATTCTTACCACCAGAAACATATCTGAATTATTTTGAAGTGGAGATGAACTATTTGGTTAACTGGTGATTCCAGTCATCTGATTTTCATTAGTTTTTTTTTCTTTATCTTTTCAAATGCATTGGACGTTTGTTTTTGTCATGGGATTTAGTTGTTGCAGCGCAAAACACTGAGAAATCTAAAATGCATTTCCAGTCAGTAGGCGCATCCTGATGGCAGCCACAGGAAGCGAGTCTTTGACGTGGATGTTTTTTCAATGTGAGCAAAGAATACCAAAATATAATTCACAGATTTAAAGTGTATCACCTTAGCATGCACAACATCACTGAGATAACAAGATTTAAGAGGCTAAACAAAACAGCAGCCTCTGTTGATGATGTTACAAGTTGATGAAACAGTGGATCATAGAGATAAAATCAGAATCGGCCAGACTCTGGATGACAGGTCAGACCTTTAGGTAAAACAGAATTAGTCGAGAACACTACAATTGGTTTATCTTTACAGCTCGTTTTAAGTTACTGGAAGACAGTTCCAAAGAGATTGAATGTTTAATTTGTATTTCCAGAATTATCACCTATCACTTTCAGCGTAACTCTGACGTTCATCTTAATACAATCTGTCCTTTTAGAAAGCAGTGTGCATGGTGAATGAAACATTACAAAGGGAGGCAGAGTAACAGCTGGGAGCTCTTAAAAGCTATGGACATGAGCACATCTAGTACATAACGCAGCCAGCCAGTTACTGCAGCTACTTCTATCTTTTCAACAGTCGTAGATTCAGCGTAAGACCTCAGAAATAACTCAAATAGTCAGTTCTGGTTTTCTTACAGCCTGCCTGGAAAAACCATCAAGCTCTCGGCTATTTCAATAAGCACAATTTAACGTTTTTAGGTTTAAACTCACTTCCTGACATATCTAAGCACATGCACTTTTTTCTGCATACATATATGTTGATATATTTACATTAAACTTCAGTGTAAATGACAAAATAAACTGGTGTATATAGGTCTGTGCAAATCCCTCAGTATGCTCTAGGTTGCTGTCAATTTATTTCTTATAATCCAATCTAAAGCTTAGCATTAAGTCGAATATCATTGTTAGAGTTTTGTGGATGTACGATAAAGACTCTTCTTTCATTCTTTCCCTCAGCCACCAAGGCAGACCACTGGGAGGACACTGGCCAACCTGTGGCAAGTAAACCCTCTTCAACATCTGTGTTTATCCTGGACCTAAAACCAACAAGTTATATTTACCCCAGTCAAACATATCCAGCACAGAGGAGTTGAGGAAAAAAGAAAAAACACAGTCCGGGCCTTGGCCTGAGCTATGCCCAAGAGGCCAGTTGATCTGATAGCGAAACCAAGAGGACTGGTGAAATACAATCATATTTCACACATTTACATGCAGAATCAAGAGTCTCTAAATCAACCGTTTCCACTGGAAGAAGGCACAGATTGGTAAACAACACCTTCAGGGAATTTGACCTCTGAGGGAGTGAGAAGAAAAAAAAAAAAAGAGGAGGCAGGCTCGATAGATCAACTGCCTACCTAGCAAATGTTTTATAGCTGCACAAGAGGCCATAAAGCAGAGACTCATTATAAAAAACCTGGTGTCCCTCTTTCTGTAAATCTCTGACCTCTTGACACTGTCACACACACACTGACTTATGGATAGGACTGTTAAAGGAGGAGAAAAAAATCACCAAAGAGAGTGGGGCAAGACACAACACGGTTGGTTATACAGTCCTATTCAACCCGAAAGTCAACAATATTTAGTTCTACGCAACATTTTAGAAATAAAAACTCCCCAGAGCTTCTCTTTTCTTGTACACACAGAAGTGGGGTGAATTACCCAGCACTGTATGCAACAAAGCACATACCTGTCACGCATTCGTTTATACAGAGATGCTTCGAATTCCTAAGTTATTACGCTAAAAAAAGACTTAAACCTATAGTTTCATGCACATCACTACCCGCGGGGTTACATAAAAATGCACTGCCATACATAGTTATCAAATAAAATGTAGTTCGTTTTTTTCCCGTTCTCTCAGCATAGACGCTTGTTTACGCCCACACAATGCATCTGGGCTTCTATTCCTTCTGTTTCCCTGTTAAATGAGACTAAGTTTGTTTAGACATCAACATTACATACTGATTCATATACTGTGTGCAGATCCATTATGTGTTTTAGACTGTCCGCGAATTATGCAAAATGAATTCACTGTAATCCAATCATTTATTGTTTAATTTTTCAGAGTTCTTTAAAATATTGTTGAAATGCATTTCTTATTAAAGTACTTGAAAATATCCTTTACTCAAAGAAACATGCTTTCCTATGTATTCACAGTTATTACCGGGCCGCGGTGGCAACAGTGACTTGACGAGAATAAGGATGGTCTGACGACATGAGGAAATCCACTCCGACTTAACTGTCAGCACAGGTTTAACCTGCTTCACAATATTAGTTCACAAGCACTGAAGAGGACCAAGAACAGACAATAATCAAAGAGATCGCTCTGGATCACACTACAACAAGAAATGGATGTCTTTGTGTTTAATAAGCAAAAGTTTAAGAATGTGTCATATGGTCATCTTCTTGAACCACACACCTACAGACAACATTCAAGCGTCACTACTGACAATGACACAGACCAGATGGTATCCATGGCCCACGGGTTTGTCCTCCCCCTGTGTGTATATATATATATATATATATATATATATATATATATATATATATATATATATATATATATATATATATATATATATATATATACATACATATATATATACATACATACATATACACATATATATATTTGTTCTTCTGCAGCCTAAAGTCGCAGTTTTTTTTTTTAAGTTAACATTCATTTAACTAAAATGCCTTAAAGCAATAAAAAGAAACCTGGCAAGAGTTTCTTCTAAAATTACAAACAGCGGGAGGGCTGCCAGGGTGTTGCGGTTGGGGAACCACGGCTTCTTCAGTGCCAAAAGGCAGACTTTGCTGCCTTTAAAAAAAAAAAGCATAAGGGATATTCATTGTATTTTTATTTTTTTTTGGTCACCCAAAAGATGGACATAACTGCATGTCTGGGAGTAGGTTCCTTAAAGTCCCTCTAAATAATAAAGAACTAGGGAGAAATCAAGAACTGATGACTCACTTCCAAAGATAATAGAAGGTGATTCACAGAAATGTTTACAGACAAAAAACACTGAAATGGCCCCCATTCAGGTCCCTTTGAAGACAGCAGTCTTTGTTCCTGCAGCTGCTTGCAAAGACACGCCAAACTAAGTAGCAGAAAATATGAGATGTTCCCTCTGATCACATATTGTGAGCAACTATTATCAGGCAATCAGTGTAGACAACTAAAAACAGAGAGATGGACGTGCTTTATCATAATCTGACGTGGGTCCAAAGTCAGAAAACAAATGTAGATTAGCCTGGACAGTGATATCACAGTAAAAACAAAAACAAAAACAAACAACAAATTCCTAAATGCATGTCCTTTGACAACATACACATTTTTCAATGTTTTGTTTTTTTGTAAACAGAACGGTGAATTTTAAAGACACAATCATAAATAAAGGTAAAATTTCATACATTTCCGTGTAAAACTAAACAAATAATCCTATGTATAACTTTTTGTTGTCAACGTCATGTGATACGTATACCAAACCGATTTTTATTCAGGTAACGTGACCTACACTTTGCAGCTTAGAAAAAGAATATAATATCTGGGAAAGATGGTTTTTATATAAACATTTTAAGTTTGTGCAAATTTGTTTCTGGAGCATGTTAAACAAATTAGAAAATAGTTGCTCAAAACGTTTCAAAAGGCTAAGAACTATGTTAGTCTGAATTGTGGAGTTTTGTATCATACATTTTCAGCGGAAATCTGAAATTCTGGCAAATTTGTATTTAATGAGAGCAAAGTGCAATGGTGGTGGTATGTTGGTCAACACTGTTGTATTACAGCGAGATGGTTCCTGGTTCAAATCCCAGCTGGGGTCTTTCTGCAAGGAGCACAGATGTTCTCCAACGCTTGTGTGGGCTGACTCTGGGTACTCTGGCTTCCTCCCACATTCTAAAATGTACATGGCAGGTAAATATAATGTGTGGCCCTACACTGGTCTGGCAACCTGTCCAGGGTGAATCTGCCCTGTTGCTTATTGACAGCTGAGATAAGCTACATCCTGCTACAGATGCAGGAGGGGTTCGACTGGGGCTCAGAGAATCAGATTTATGCTTGATTTGTTAAAGGGACAAGTTAATGAACTCACACCATGATAGTAAAGGAACTGCACGTGTGTGTATTCTTACTGGAACTGAACATCATGAATTAATTTTATGAAGCACCAACAGTTCATCACAGAGACTAATGAACTGAAGCTGCAACAGTAACTGGCCAAGAACATGCAGCCGACAGACTTCTGAGCATCACTGCCAACACCCACCTGCTTTCTAACCTGTTAATCGTATTAGGTTTTAGTGTAGACAGCTGAGTTTCAAGTATACACTGCTGTGACAGTTTATCTTATCCAAACTGGCTTACCCAGTCGCAGGCATCCCTAGGTTGCATTTTCAGGATATGCCTTTGATGTGGGCTTAAGTTGCAGAATGCAATGTTTGTAATCTAAAGCACAGATGGAAAATAACAGAAATATTTCATATCTGTACTGTGCATGAGTGTGCATATCCATTCAGTTTGTTTTGGCAAGAGCAAACTTGGGCTTTGTTCGCACTAACTCACTTAAACTGGTCTGAGAACTGCCATTCATTGTCCTTAGTGAATATGCTCTTTGCATCTCAGAGCAGATAGAACTGCACATTTTCTTATGGTTTTGTGACCAAATTTACTGTACTTGACAAATGATTTTATCATTTGTTTCTGACTGAATGGTCATCAATAAATGAATGACATTGCTTTAAGTTATTGATCCTGTCACACTGCCACGCCCTTGGTTGTGCCTTTAATTGATTCAGAGCCTAATTGAAAACCCACTTAAGTGACCTACACTATTGTGAGTGTTTGTATCTAGAATAAGTGTACGTCTTTATATTATTCATGTTACACCACAAAACCAATCACAGTTGTTTTTTTTGTACTGTTTGTGTCACTGCAAACACCTGAAACACCAGCTATTTTCTGCATATTTGCTTCATCAAAGATTCCTGATGTTTTCAATACATAAACAAACACAATGTCCAGGGACGTGCTGCCCTCACTGAGCAATGCATGCAACTTTTCATCACTCCCTAAAGCATGCCTGGCTTTTCAGTTAAAACGTGTAACATTGGGGTGATACAGACCAGGAAGCTCCTAGGCAATAGCATTTTTAGTTTGGCTGTTATACTCTCAAACATCTATGAAAACAGTGGAAATGGATGTAAACTATAAACACAGACAATTGTACAAAGAATTCCTGTAGTTCACTGCACAGCCAGAGGTCAAAATAAACTGTTTACAATTTACACAACCATGTGATTATAATAGAGCATAAAGTTTTCGTCTGACAACTATAGTAGCTATATTTGAATCTGATTTCCACTTAAAGTGAACAGGAAATGCAGTATTTTTCTACAGTATTCAAACAGTGGAGTCTGCTGTTATAGACTGGTGAGCACTGGAATTACCCATTTAAGACACTCGAAAGTCATTATCACTATTTTCCTGGTAATAATTATTTAATTAGTTACAGATGACGAGCACCCAGAGCAAATGATGCCAAGAATATGTGCAGCGCTGACATGCTCTGCTGCTCTTAAGGATCCATCATCATGAAACTCGTTGTGTCATTTCCCGAGGGTTGGGGAATACAGCAGCAGCGAAGGGGATCTCGATGAAAGGGAAAGGAAACGCTGAGGCATCATCACCTCACATTCAACGTTACACGAGACTGCACAAATGCGCACACATGCGAGTGCGTCCGTGTGTTTGCATACTGCGCTTGCAAATCCTGCTCGCAGTGCACACACACACACTCGTCTCCTGACAGGTGAACAGACTGCATGTCCCTGCACGCAGGAGATCATACAATACTCCTTTTACTACCACAATCAAAACGTGCTGCACCCCCTATCAAGCCGTTTTCAAAAGCAACGCACCCCCGTTCCCTTTCGAAGCACATTTTTTCAACCCGCAACCAAAACATTCCCCACGCCGTTCATAGTAAAACACATCTCAAACCAACACAACTTCCGATTGCAGCACAACTACTCAAAATTCAACGCTCGTCCAGGCTAACTAGCCGACTAGCTCCGCTCCCAAACAAAGCTCCCATTGTCTGGAACTTGTAGTTTTTGTCGTTTTCTCTCGGCCCTCCCAACTATGATAAAACTCAGGTATAAAAAACTACAAATCCGAAGTCTGCAGAAAAGTAAGAGCATGCGCACTGGACCCTTGGTCATCGGGGAGGTTGTAGAATATTTTGTAGTAAATAAAATTTAACGCGTGGCGGTGTTTTTCGGCTTTGTATGAACTCCGCTGAATGACTATACGTGGATGTGGAACACCATTTGGCGTGAACGGCCTCAGGTGGGACTAAGCCAAAAACCGAGTGCTTCGTAATACGGACACTTCTCTGAATTGACTGAAGTTGATCGGCTCGGCAGCCTCTCCGTGTTCCCTAGTCGCTAACCTACACTTCACTCGCCACTTTTCAGCGCTTCTAAAATAACCGCCGCTTTTCCGCCAGAAGCTTCACGGAGACAACAAAAAAGGAGGACGAATCTTACCTACAGCCGCCTGATTGTTTCTGCTACTCCGTTAAACAAATGTACCCCAGACATTGATGAGCGACGACCCGCCGCCTGCTCACCGACCGAGACGTTGCCAAGAATGCTCAACCGAAACCAGGGAAAACTGCGCCCGCACGAGCACTGCGCCTGCGCCTGCGCGACCCCGACTGCTGCAACAAACTGGTAGTAACCACACACGTGTGGAGTTGTAACGCGCCGATACAACGATACTACGAAGCTGAAATCTCCAGTTATAAATAAAAAGCTTTAATACGACCACGAAACGTGTTACTCGCAAATATAAGCTGAAAAAGACTTTCGCAACTATACACATGCCTTTATTCTTTTGTTCAACAAGCACACGTGAAGCACCTGACTGATCCGACGACTATACAACCATACAGCTGATAAGAAGTTCTCTTCTCTCTCGATCATGGTTATCTTAAAGTTCCTGCTTTATTTCCATGGAAAACATTTCATCCGCCGTATACATGAACTGTCATAACTGATGTAATTACGTGGATTTTTCTTTAAAGTTGCAACTAACAATGTTAGGGTGGGTTGTTTTTAGGCATTCCCCTACTTGTCAATAAAATGTATAGTAATAATAGTATAATAGCCATTAAGTATTTATGCATAGTATGAGCAATATTAATTCCCAAATGCACTAGTTGTTATAATTCTTAAGCGTTGAGGAGCAAAAGTATGAAGTACCAGAAAATGGGGAGATGTATCTGAACATTTTATTGTGCTTTGTGTGATTGTGTAAATATAGATTCGTTTTGAATTTCAATACTTTTATATATACTGGTTGTTAATGATATACTGTAGGTTTCTCTTCATTTTAATCATAATTTCCGATCAGGTAACAACTGAGCGTTGTTCATAAAGGGATCAATAGCACAACCTTGTGGCTGGTAAGTAGTCGCTTCTTATTATAATTTTTAAGGATATTTATTTATGTTTCAAAACTGTTGACTAGTACAAGATATTTAGGAAACTCGTTAAACTAATGTTTTATATAGAGGATGATTTGTGTTTAATTTGTCTATATTATAAATTTTAAAATAATCAGTTATGCCTTGGAATGTGCCAATTGGAAATACAAAAAAAAAAAAAAAGAACAGGGCATGGGTAAAGGAAATCACTATAGAGCAGTGGTCTTCAACCCTGGTCCTCTGCAGTCACTGTACTGCATGTTTTAGATGTTTCCCTGCATTAACACACATGATTCTAATTAATAGTCATCATCAGCTTGTTGTGAAGGTTTGCACAAGTCGGTTAATGAGCCAGTTTTTTGTATAGGAGTGTGTTGAAACAGGAAAATATCTAAAACATGCAGGACAGTGGGCCCCGAGGACCAGGGTTGAAGAACACTATAGTTCTCATTCAGTTATGATTAAACATTTCAATCCATTTCAGTTCAAGAACACTTTATTAATCCCTTAAGGGAAATTATATTGCAGTGACTGTCAGTAATGCAGTCTCTCTAAAGAGTCATTGCAGTGGGCTATGGCTGTGGGCAGGACGGAGAAGCCTCTGACTGAACACACTCTGGTCTTGAATAGTTGCATTGTGAAAAGGATGCTCAGTGTTATCCATTTGTTTCTAATTTTCTTTCTTCTTCTTTTTTTTGTTTTTGCACAAGTTATGTTTTTAATTTTCTTTTCTTTCTTTCTTTTTTTTTTTTTTTTTTTTTTTTTTTTGCACAATAAGCAGCAGAGGCTCCGAAACAGTCCCCAGAACAAAGCCAGCCCTCTCACCAGCATGCTTATTTATTTATTTTTAAGTCACTGGCTGTAATGCTATTACCCTAACAGATGTTTACAGATAAATTTCCCTGTTTGCTACAGACTTGTAGAAAAAAGTTGCATCATATTGCTGCACACAGCAAAGGACCTAAGATTCTTATAGAAATACAGCTGGTCTCTGTCCTTTCTTGCCAACAGCATCAGTGTTGCATCTCCACTGAGGTATTTATACTCCTCCACCACCTCCACTTCTTCACCCATGATGGAGGTAGGGAAAAATGAAAAAGAAAATTTACATTGGTGGATAACAAAAACAATTTGTAATTTACCTTGTTAATAAACTTAAGAATAAATAGAATTATGTGAGAAAACAAAGGTTCCTAATGTACTGATGATTCGCTCTAAAATTCAGTTGTGCATTCTGTTTTAGATATGCTGGACATTATAGGTTTTTCCTGTTGACCCGATGGTCAACATCTTTGTTGATCCACAGATGTGTATTCCAAAACAACCTAAATCTATACGTCCTTCAGTTGCATGCAAATGCAAATTCCTCTGATCAACTCAGTAGACATAAACTTACAAACTCGTCACTTTTAGTATTTTTATCTTCAGCATCTAAACCTGCCTCAGTAAGGGACCATCACTACATTTTTCTGCCACAAAAAAACAATATGTCTGGTTTGATTCAGTAATCCACCATAATGCACTGCAACCTTAATTTTTTGCATTTCATTTGTTTAATTCTTTTTAACTTATGTCTGCCTTTAATTTCTGGTTTTGAAGTATTTTACTTTTTAATGCATTTTTTAAACAGTTTTTATGTAAAGCATCTTGAATTGTCTTGTACATGAAATGTGCCATACAAGCAAACTTGCCTTGCTTTCAATCATACAAGAGAACAAAGTGTGCCTTGTAAATTCGGTATTTGTAAAAAGGGAACTTGACCACTGACGTTCCCGTGAAGCAGCTAGTGCATTCATGTCTGTTTCTCCATATTTGCATGCTTCCTGTAAAGACAGACATTACTGCCCTGTAAAGCCTGGTGGTATCTGTTCGATCAGTTCAGACACAGAATGGTTAAAATTTGAGAATGTGTTTCACTTGATATAAAGCATAGTATAACACTGCCAAGTGCATGGTGAGAAACCTTTTACAATCTATTTTGAAGAAAATTACAAACTAGAGAATACTATTTAAAAAAAAATAGCTAAATTACTCTGTCATTGTAGCGCCTGAGAACGGCAAATAGACTATATAAAAATAGACTATAGACTATAGAAAAATATGGAATATAAAACATTTATGATGAATGTAGAGTTATACAAAATTCTAAGTTCTTGATTTGAATAAAACAGACAGCAGGGGTCAGCAAAGCTTAATCATTTATGGTTTTGCCTACTATTGTTTCAAATAACAGATTGTTTTCTGACCTGCGATGCAATTTAGATGTTTGTGTGTTGTAGATAAACGAGACCTTTAAGGCAGACTTATGCATTTTTCTATATTAATGAAGATTTATCGTGGAACACTGTTCTATTCGCGATTTATTTATTTATTTATTCAATCGTTTACCAGTTTAGTACTGACAGTTGTGGCTGGTAAAAATCAGTTTACATCTATTATGAATCAACATAAGACATTTAGGTCCATGGAAGTGACCATTTTGGAAGCACTATTTGAATATTGGATCTGCTTTGATCAATTAGAGCCTAAATATGATAAGCAGAAATATATCATTATAAGATCAGTAAGAGTGATAGACTTTATTTAACAGTTTTAATATAATTCTATTGGCTACAATAAAGATTTCATTTCACTAAACACATATGCAAAACTGTTGCATAATACTATTAACGTTTTATATTATGGCAATTGCAAATGTCTCCAATATGTTGTAACATAATGATGCAGTGCAATGCACAGCAGCCCGGAATAAATTACCTAAATCTTTATTGAAAGTAATCCTTTGTAATACTATACTAATATTGTTAATTATTCAGCTATATGAGCTGGCAGAATGATATAGGTCACCAGGAGAGCGCTGTGAGACTACATTACCCATACTGCACCAGAACAGTCCAGTCCGGTTCCAACAGACTGCAGCGCTCCTTTTTCCACCCTGCACCGCGAGCTTCGCCCTGATTTGCGCACATGCGTCGGAAGTATGGGCGTGGGGAAACCTGGCGTGTTGCGACTATCCATATTATCCAAAGATCAGCGGCAGAGCAAGCGCGCACTCCCGCGGCTCGTGAACGTCACCCGGTGTATTTGGATGCAAACTCAGCCCACAGACTGACAGCTCGCAGCTCGAAATGTTAACGCGTTTTTAGTGTAAAGGCCTGTCTGAACGCGATGGACGTCCGAACAGCCGGCTGAGCAGCACCGACAGGGACTCTCGGGAGATTCTTAATCTGTCGCCAAATTAGGTTATGGATCTTAATGATCCCTACTCGGATGCAAACCACACGCCCATGCGACGATGTCAGTGGATGTTGCTACTCTCAGTTTCCAGGTTAGTAAACAGCAAACGCGAAATGTTTGCATCTTAAAGCTGCTTGAAACGCAAGGTGCGACCTTTATTTAACCGCACTGTTTATTTATGTATTAGTGTAATAGGGATTGGTAAATGGTACATAGATGCAGTACATCTTATAATCGCTTGCTCCATGTTGGATGTCAGCTTCTGTGTTACTGCAATGCCTCCATGCAAGCATTCGCTGACAATGTTTTCCACCTTATTTCCCACTGTGTGACAGCCTCTTTTACTGCTAAAGAAGACACGGACATTTAAATCCCACACATCCGCCACAGCACTGCTGACTGGTGATCTGAAAGTGTCGCGCGTGCTCTGGAAGCGCCAGGATAATGATAAACGCTGGCATTTGTCTGTCTCCAGCGAACAAGAGTTTGTCGTCCAGTCGGCCACTAGTCTCCATCACAAATGCTGCCCTGCAGAGGCGACTGAACCAGGTCGCTGCGCAGACACGGAGGCGTGTTTGTAGCTCTCAGACTTGGCTGGCCGTTGAACATGGTGCCACTCCACAGATCTGCATTGATTACCTGCCACCCAGCCACCAGCTTGTCTCCCTAAGTCCTCAGCTGTCTTAAATTGGACGGGGCCTTTTTGGCGAGAGGCTATTCGGGGACGTCGAACAGGCTCACGGGTGGCCATGCGTACGGGATTTAGCCTGGACCGGCTTGTCGGGATGTAGGGCGAATATCCGCGGATATTTCCACACACAACATGCAAGGAAAAACGGCCCATATTTACGGAGATGGCTGGCGGGGGAGGTGCACAGACTCTGGGCTGGATGAGAAATAATAAGGACCCCTGCACAGAGGATTTCACTCGGCTCATCCACAGACTGCGGTTTTTATTGGCAGCCTAATAGTTAATTTTCCACAGCCTACTAAAATTAATCTGACAATCAGCTGTTGTTTGATTGTAATCTCAGCGGCTGGCGAAGCTGTCTCTGGGCTCTCACACAATAAGCCAATAATGCAAACATTAAAATACACTATGAACTTATATTTATTTTCTCTCAGACTTTGATTAGACAATACTTGCAACAAAGAATTATTAGAATAGATAGACGACTGATAATGATATTGTCTAGATCAATGTCCCAACTTGAAAGGTATCTTTTATTTAAAAGATTTCAAAAACACCTGCTGTTTCCTAGACACACACAAGGCTCATTTGTGCATAGAAAGAGTCCAGTTGGTTTTCATGGATGGGGTCTGAGCGTCATAGTTTGAGCTGATGTACACAGTTGCTGAATGAACTTGCCTTTTGGGAATACATGTTTCTAACACACTGTGTAGGAACGGCACAGGAGCAGCAGGTGACAGAACCTGTAAGAGATTCAGCAGCGAGCTGTGGTAATGAAGGAGAGCAGTTGCAGGTCTTTGTGCCTCTGACCCCCACTCCTCTCCTCTGGTGGTCGAGGACACCCTGTCAGACTCAATGGGCCCTGCATGGGTTTTGTGTATGAGTTGGCAGAAGGCAGGCCTATAGCGTCAAACAGCAGTCGGGCTATGAACCCATACGGTAGGGCGAGCAGTACAGCTGCCCCCCTGTCCTGCACCAGCTGCGGGGGCGGCTGCTTGCCGCCTCCCCCTTGCCTCATTCCCCCTGGGACCCCTTTTTCTACTAGTTCCTCGACTTCGATGCCCCCAAATATAACCCCTCCACCGCCAATGCTTCCTGCCCCAGTTGTGCAGGTGGAAAATGGTGGCAGCTGGAATTCCTCCACCATCTCCTCATCCGGCTCTCCAGACTCCTACTCTGGTCACAGATGTGGGGGAAACAACCCCAACCCCTACTGGACGGCGGTGTTTGACTATGAGGCCACAGCAGATGAGGAGTTAACCCTGAGGCGTGGGGACCTACTTGAGGTTCTCTCTAAGGACTCAAAAGTGTCAGGAGATGAGGGCTGGTGGACGGGCAAGATCCAAGACAAGGTGGGTATCTTTCCAAGCAACTACGTCACAAAGGGAGACACAGCCAACTACCAGCAGCTGACCGCAGGTGGGGTGGGTGAAAGCCCCTTAGAAATTGACTTCTCAGAACTTCTCCTAGAGGAAGTAATAGGAGCTGGTGGGTTTGGGAAGGTGTACAAAGGACTGTGGCGGGGAGAGGAAGTAGCTGTGAAGGCCGCAAGGCAGGACCCAGATGAGGATATTAGTGTGACTGCGGAAAGCGTGCGGCAGGAGGCCAGGCTGTTCTGGATGCTCCGGCACCCCAACATTATTGCCCTCCGTGGCGTCTGCCTGGGAGAGCCAAACCTTTGCTTGGTGATGGAGTACGCCAGAGGAGGGGCTCTGAACCGGGCCCTGGCGGGAAAGAAGGTCCCCCCGAGAGTTTTGGTGAACTGGGCGGTCCAGATTGCAACAGGGATGGACTACCTCCACAACCAGGCATTTGTACCCATCATCCACAGGGACCTCAAGTCCAGCAACAGTAAGTCCTTCAAACGTGTTATTTATCTTCTCTGTGATTTCTCAGCTAAAATAATGACAATGTGTTTATGATACAGCTCATAGCAGTGCAGCACATTGTAAATGGAGACTTTAGGCTTAAAGGGATGGTGAAGCAACATCCAAAACTGAGTTCAAGACCTGTTACAACCACCGTTGTTTAAAGGGGACTTTACTTTGAATTTATTCTGTTGCTGTTTACTTGTATTTTGATTTGGTGTTTTTTTTTTTTTTTTTGCATTACATACTACATGATGATACATACTACATAGTACATGGATGGGGTTAGGCAAACGTCATAGTTTTTGTTGAAACAGAATCTATTGCATTTTGTCTTGATTTTAAATCTGCTTTTTAAAAAAAAACATATATATAATGCTCAATAAGACAATGTACTTTAATAATTTTCAAGTATACAAAAGCAGCTCGAAGTACAGTTAAACTCTAATTTAAAATATCTTAAAATTAACAAAAAAAACAATGCACTTCTTTCGTAAGTCTTCAAAGTAAATCTTTTCTTAAGGAAAGCCTGAATTTTTTGAACAATACGCGGTCTTCATGCAGAATTTGTTGCGTTGCTACCAGGCAGGAGATTCAGGAAATCAATCTACAAATTAACTGACATAAAAGAGTTATCGATTCAGTGTGCAAACAAGTCATTTATTGTGACAAGTAAAAGTATTTTCTTTTTCTTGTTATCAGAGCAGTTTATCTTACATGAAGCTGCTGCTTTTAATACATTTTTTTTGGTCAGCTGTCAGGTTTTGTGTAACGAGTGTCTTCAGGAATTTTACGTTCTCGTATGTTCAGTTGAGGGACCAAGGACAGCACAGAGCTTACACTGTATAGACATGTATATTATTTCAGCTGCACAACAAATATAAAGTTCTGTTGTATAAACTCTAATCATTTTTGTAGACACAAACGCTGAAATCCACCGGTACATAAAAAATTCTGCGCATGTGAAAGTAACCAGTTTTTGTTGTGGAGCTGCTTCTTCTTTCTGAGCATTTTGCTGGTTATGATATTGATTGTTAAGGTTAAAATTATTCCTAAAGTGGTTTCTTGTAAGTTAAACGTTTTTAATGGCATTAAAAAATATTACAAATGTTGCATGCACCAAATCATAAATGTTAGAAAATACGATTATACGCAAAACAAGTGCAGGTTTCATGTATTATCTTTTTTTTAATTTTTGGTTTGTATTTATCATCACTGTTTCTGCTTAAACTGGTGCCTGTGTGAGCTTATTTTGCTTTCTGTTTTTCATTTCTACATAAAAAAAAAAAAAAAAAAGATGAAAATGCTCATTCCTGGTTGAAATGCTCGGCTTGTTTGAAAACCCTTTAATTATACTGATAGGGTACCAGCTTTATTCTGTCATTAACAAAGTGTTGCCCTTAGTAACCATAGTATCATGGGGATTTAATAATAGATTCGGTTGATGCAAGAGTTATCTTTCATGCTTCACATCATGTTTTGAAGATGGGAAGAAAATGTGTGCTTGTTCTCTTTCTCTTTAGGTGCAATCACACAATTGTCAAGTCTGTGCTGTAAATATATGTAAAGCTTTTGCCAGGAGAAAGTGTGGCTTAGACTGGAAGCAGTGCGAGTTAAGAGAAAGATTAACTTCTTACACAAATCAAAATTGTACGTACAGACAGTTTTGAGAGATTGTGTTTTGTTATGTGGCTTTGTTAGTTAACTCGCCCATGTTTCATGTTGACATAACTTTTACAGGCTTGATTGGTGGCAGATTTTAAAATGATGGTTCCTTAGTAGGAAATTTCCTGAAACCATTGAGTAGACATTTATCCTAATCAATTCAAGACACATGAAATGCAATTATGCTGAGTTGTCACTGGGGTTTTGGGAGAACTGACACTGCAGCAGAAACGAATTTGAAATCAGCAGCAAGGTCTGAGTTCCTGGAGAACTGGTCTCTTACTGCCATCTTTTTACCATCAACTTTCTCTCTCCGCACCTCCTCTTGGTCTTCATCTTCCTCTTCCTCCTCCTTCCTTCCTTGCTTTCTTTCTTTCTTCCTTCCTTCCTCCTTCCTTTCTTCCTCAAGGAGAGCAATTCTGCTCTGCAACTCACTGTGCTATTTTTGGTCTTTTGTGCTACTTGCTGTTTAAAGACGCAGTTGCAATTGTTGGTGTGAAAAAGACATTGTTGTTAGTGTATGTGCAGCTTAGACCGTGTCTATTTATCCCAAGTGACATGAGTAATGGTGTACAAATATGGGTGGAGTGTGCCAGGAACTGGCCAAAGGCCTCTCAAGGATGGAGATGGCACAAGTGCGTGGAGATTAGACACACTCATCTCCCAATCTCCCAAAACCTCACTTGATACCTCACTCTTCTATGATGTTTCACATGCAAGCTTATCCTTTTGTCTTCCCACCCCTCCCTGCACAGCTCAAGAACTGACGGTGCACAATCATATGTGTTTTTGTCAGAGTATTGACAACACCATACCGCTGCCTTTGCATGTTGACAAAGGCACTGGCTGCCTTTGTGCCACTGAGTCATACAGCTGCTCGCCGCTGTCAGCTGCTGAACAAAATGTCACTCTCAGAATTGTGTGTGTGTGTGTGTGTGTGTGTGTGTGTGTGTGTGAATAGCAACTGGATGAATGCAGGGATGTCTCACGGTGTTCTTGTGCCCCGCCCTCCACAGAATGATAGATCTTGGGGGAAATGTGGGGTGCTAATTATTCTGATTTCATGACTCATGAAGCGGTGTTTGCACGAGTGCAATGATGCCCGGCTGGGGAAATGCATGGGAGGAAAGTGAGACAGAGGAGATATGTGGTGAGTCAAAAGATTGGGAGAATAAGAAGATGGAATAGATCAGGTTGTGGAGAGAAAATAAGCTCGGGGACGGGCAAGAGTGGAGCAGTATGAAACAAGAGAGCAGACTGATGGGAAAGAACAAGAGAAGGAGAGCGTGGGGGATAAACAGTGGGTTCATCTCCGTTTTGGGTTACACCTCAGCTCATTGTCCAGGTGCGCTAGTCTCAGGTGTCCTCTTCAAACTGCCGACCACTTGGCATCACTGTGGTTAGAGAGCGGATTAGGCCCTCGAGCTTCTCCTCTGTCTCCCATCAGTCAGCTTCTTAGCTCAGTAAACAATCTTCACTCTCCTGAAGAGGAAAAAAAAAAAAATCTGCAAAACATGACAATTCAGACAGAGCCGACATCTCTCCGAAGCTTTGTTAAAGCTCTCGATATCCCAGGAGTTTTATTTTTGGTTCAGTCGGTCTTTCTTCTAAATTTATCCCGTCTCAGTTGAAGTTTTTGAGCTGGAAACTGCGAGACTGCGTGGTGGTGGTGTGTTTTTAGCCCGAGGAGCGTCACTCAGCGTCGTTCAGGCCCGCTGTGGCAAGTGAGTGTGTGACTGTGCACCAGGGATAATCTGATTACCATGACCTCCTTGGAGTGATGTCACAGCATGTTTGTGGACTGGCAGGTCACTGCCCCTTTGGTCATGGCATACCTATCACCCTGATCCCGGATCAGCCGCTGGTTTCCTAAAGCATAGGACAACAGTCCACTTTACTCGGCTCAAACGCTGGAGCGAAGCGAATAGAAAGGATGACGAGACTCGGAGCGCCATTGATAACCAAACACATGAAAAATAACATGATTAGAAACTGATCATAGAATGTTTCAACATGAATATATATTTTCTTAAATGATAATTAACTTAATAAACTGGTAATTAAAATGTGTAGTTTCTCCTCTTAAATGTCAGATTTCTAAAACAGGGAAACTTAAATACTTTTTTAAACTCCTCGTAAGCCTTGTAATATCTTAATGTGACTAAAGTGTTGTTTTTTTTTGTTTTCAAATTTGACCCTAATAAGGCTGCAAAAACAATTTATTAATACAGTTTTTTTGATCCTGATGACAAGCAGATTGATTTAAAAAAAAGAAAAGAGGAGCTCAGTCTTCTCTAAGCTCCATCCACAGTTTCACATCAGTTCTGTTGAAATTCAAAGTTCTAGGAAGTGTCAGATTCGATAAAACATTTGTAACTCCCAAGTATAAGATGTGTCACCAACATATTCATTATCTTCCAGGAAATGACAAACTTCACTTTTTAAAAATAACCACTAAACTGCTTTTTGTCCATTTTGACATATTTTGCATTGAAACACACTTAAATTCAATTTTATGCAGGAACAATATTAAAATAGCCGAAAGTCGAGTAAAGACGCTGACACTTGTCTGCCTCTGTGTTTTTTGTTGTTTTTAAAAAAAATATTTGTCTGATAACTCAAGCTGCAAAAACTTTGTAACAGGATACTTAATTTGTAGGGTGATTTAACCTTTTTTTTAAGGTTTAGTAAATCATTTTAAAAAGGAAACAAGAACAATTAAGCATGGGATCTCTATAAAATGTCAATTTGCGAGGGTTGTCATGAACAGATTCTGAAGAACTGCTTTAAACCTACAGTCGGTCAGAGGAAGAAATGTAAATCCGGTGCTCAGAGCCTTCTCAATGAATTGTTTTTATCCATGCTTTGCATTAAGGCGCAGTGCTGCTTAACACAGTTAACACAACATATGACTAACAGAGAAATTATGCAAAATATTACAGGAAATCATGTGGAAGGTTGATACTGTAGTAAATATGTAAACTGAAACTCATCACAGCTGGCGGAGGATGGGATAAAAAATAATGAGAGGTTGCTGCAGCAATAATCTTGCTGAATTCTGGCAGTTTTGTTTTTCCAGCCCTGTGATGAATGCAGTATTTTGTAATGATTCTTTTGTTTTATTTTTTTATTTAGCAAGAAAGTTAATGTTGAGATGCTGCAGCTACACATTAATTTTAGCTTGTCGGCTGTAACTAGGCATGTTTGAATTCATTCCTTGAACATGCGTGGATCTGGATTCCTCATATGGAATATTGCACATTTGAACTTCCAGTCGTGGTCTTCGTAAAGGGACATGGCAACAAAAAAGGCGAACACAAATTTTACACCAAGCTTGGTTATTGGAATCAGCAGTTCACCAAACGGCAGCTCTGTAGCTTTTTTTTCTTTTTTTTAGATCAATAGAAATGTATTGCAGTCTCACTGTCACTGCTTGTTGCTGTACATCACTGAGAGTCATGCAGGTGCCATGGTCATCTGACCCCCCACTCCCAAAAAATAATTATAATATACAGAGTCAATAAATGCCTTTATTTATTTTTTTTGTTATTCCTCTTACTCAACAGCTTAATGCAGCATATATTAAAAAGAATTCTGCGGTAAAAGTGCATGTAAATGTAAATTTTATTGCCAGAGACCAGTATTGTAAATGCAACCATAAAGACAGAACCCATTTAACATCACCTGCTGTTTTGACTTCAAATGGAAGATGTGTTTACCCAGTTAACAGTGATCTGGGTAGTCGGGGCCTTGTGGCTCACAGCCTGCTCGTCAAGCACGCTGCTTGCTTGTGGGGTGTTTTCATTGCAAAACAAGATTAGGTGAATTCATTTCATGGGATTTCGTCAGGGTTTTTCTTTTGTTTTGGTTGATGTATTAGTGTATCGACCGCGACATCAACAACACCACTGCACACAAGTGCTGAAATGGCTACTTAACAGATTAGGAAGCCAAAATATGGCATATTGTCACTGTCATTGAAAATCCTGAGTCTGTTTGTGTGTGTGTGTGTGTGTGTGTGTGTGTGTGTGTGTGTGTGACTGTAAGAGTGAGTCTGTTGAGGAAAGGATTAGAGTGAGTGGTGGCCAGTGCCGGTTGCTAATCCCTCAGAGAGACAGAGCGGAGGCCGAGACTGTGACTAACTGTATGAGATACTAGGAATGCTGTTATCACACCGGTCTTTTAGCCTGGGGGTGGAAGCAAATCATGACCATACATTTAAGAAACATCCATGTATAATATGTACAGATGTGCATTTTTCAAGCATAAATTTATGTCCGATTACAGAACTGACACAAAACCCTTAAGGGAGTAAAACTAGATTTGTATCTTTTTTTTTTTATTAAAAAAAAAGAAAGGAAAAAAAGCAGTGTAGTTGTCGCATAAATCATTTGCAGCATACTGGAGCGGGTTGTGCATGAATACTTCAAAAGAAAGTGTTTCATAGACAATTTTCCAATCTTTCAAGATCATTTTTCTCTGGTTCTGTTTGGCAAAGATACTGTGGGTACGGGGTAAGAATTTGGACATTGAAGCTTCTTTTATTTATTTATTTATCTTTTCCTTTTTAGTAGCCTATTTATGGTCCAAGTGGCTGAAACGTATTCAGGAGAACATTGGTTGTATGGAGGTAAATCGTTTAAAATGCAAACAAAACAGGCTGAAGTTTATATAAAAACCATTAACAAACAATCTAAAAGGAATTTAGTTTGAGTTTTGCTTAGAAAATGTATCTTTATTCAAATTTAGTGTTTACTCTGACACCTGTTACGTGTGATACGATTATGGACTGGCTGCAGAAACGTTGCTTGTTGGTTCTAAAGGTCGTAAATCTTTTCAAACTGCCGTCATAATCTATTGATTAATGTGCTGTGTAACAGAAACAAATTGGCATCTTTTTTTATTTCTTTAAGCCCACCACCACAGGTGCAGACAAATTTATAGATTGTGATTAAAACCTGGTGGACACCAAAGGTTAAAATATCCTGCCACTGGTAGTACAGTCGTATCTTATCTAACTCCACCGGCAGGCTGAACTAAAAAATGACAAGAATGACAAAGTCTGCTGGAAGTGCACATCATGGCATTGTTGGTGTTGGGATCAAGTAAATTTTTAGTTCAGCTCAGGTGTCGCTGTCCAAAAAAACACAGAGCTAGTGTCACCGTGTCCAAAAAGTACACCGTGTGGCGAAACGTGGCGGCACCAAACAGCATCCAGAATATTTAATGTGTTAGAAATCTTTCAAAAACACATTTTCTGCCGCCTCAATATTATTTAATCAATGACGAGGCATGAGCCTTAATCAAGCATCGATCAATGAAGCCTAATCAAGCAGAAGATGGTTACCAAATATAGATCGTTTGTTTAGATAATTTTTTTTATGTTTATTTTTTCTACAGTCTATATATTTTAGACTGGTTCAAACAGGACAGGCTTACCCATCCAAAACGAAACAAAAAAAATCCACATCCTGTTAACCACAACCTGATTTCTGTGTAATGTTTCTTTGTATTCTGCTGTTTTTGTTTTTGTCAGTAAAAAAATACCAAATTTCTTTCGAAAAGACCTTTTTATTACATTTTTTTTCTGAGTAACTGAGTAACACAATGGTGTTACTGGCGTAGATATTTATTTTTTACTTTTTTTATGCCCCAACATTCTTTGGTTAATTGCGATTGTGACACAAGGTTCAAGCTTAAGAGGAACCTGAAATAACCGACGGTTTGATCCCCAAAGTAAGAATCAGGACTTTTCTGAAACCGCTGTCAATTATAGGTTTAAGGTTTAAACCCGCATTAACAAATCAGAATAAAATATCATAATAGATAGAAATTAAATGGTAAAACTAGAAGTTGAGGTTGTCCAGTAGCTTATATTTTATTGTGTATTTGGAGGTCGTGCAGCAGGACATGACCCACATGTACACACATGCTGCAGCACAGCAACAATGACCCCATTCTCACACAGCAGCCTGAGACGGAGGGAGAAGCCGGCTCACAGTGTCACAGCGGGGGTGTAAGATGGGAGACGGAGGCAGCGAGGGGCAACTGTGGGCTGCGAATGACTGAGTGGAGTTGGGGATGGAAGCAAGGCAGGGCGGGTAGAGGAGAGGAGAGGAGTAGGAGTGCAACGGTTGTGGAGAGAACCCTGGAGGCTCAGCTGAGAGAGGGAAAGTAGAAAGGGATGGGGGAGGGAGGGATGGATGGATGAATGCAGGAAAAGGGAGAAGTGGAAGGCCAGTTTGAGAGGAGGTCAAACCATTCTTCTCTCTTGTAGTGAGACAGCTACAGATTAAGGCTAACATTGTTAGTGCACTGTAGGCTGCAGGCTTTCACTGTCGATGTCTGTACCATAGTCCTCATTATACTGACACGCGTTACGCTCAAGTCAAAAGCTCACATTATGTCGGAACTGCATCTACGCGCAGACTGGTCCATGTAACTTTATGGGTAATAATCTGTGCCATGTATCAACCCCATGTATTTATTTGGCTTTCTTTTCGTTTCAGTCATGCAAATTCAATCACTTTTTTTTTTTTTTTTGTTTTGTTTTAATATTTGCATATTTTAACTTTTGTTCCGGTAATACTGAGGAACCCAGAGAAATCAGTCACTTATTCTCTGCTCTACTCTGACATTTATCCATGGCTCTAGGCTTTTTAATGGATTCCTACTGATTTCTTGCCCATTTAGATGACTAAATCTCTTTGATTTTGGTGACATCTTTGAATCTCGTGCACCTTGTTTTGTTACGTCAGCAGACTTTACTAATATGGCAAACGATACTAAAATCGATAGCTGCTGATAAATAACATGGTGTTATTGTCAATGTCGGGATCACGTTCGCATTTATCTCAATACATTAAATTACACTCAACAGACGCTTTAAATCGAAAGCGACTTACTACAGAGGAATACACTCAAGTCATAATAACATGGTAGATCCCAAAGTAGGTGTTAACGATTGAGTTCATCTAAACAGGTGCGGACCCCGAGATCACCTCGTAGGCAAATGTCAGAGACTTGTTTTATTCGAGCAGCCACAGGTAGCCAGTGAAGCTCAGTGAACAGAGGTGTGACGTGTGCCTGTCTGGGTGGTTCAAAGACCAGGAGTGCTGCAGCACTCTGGACCTTTTGTAGTGGTTTGATCGCGCAATCTGTACAGCCAGCTAGGTGGGCAATGTAGTAATCGAGGCTGGATGTAAACATGGCCTGTCCCGGGAGCTGAGTTGTACATTGAGTGAGGTATGATGTTATTTTTGTATGTTGTCGAGAGCAAAGTGGCACAACCAACACATCGAGGCAACTTGGTCAGAAAAACATAAGTGGTCATCAAACATAATATCCATTTTTTTTCCAAAATTTGTGAGAGCGACAGTAGTAGATGTAATATTTATGTTGATATTAAGGCTTAACTAATGATGGGGAGGGAAAACCAGGACTTCAGTCTTAGACAATTTAACCTGAAGGTGATGATTGTTCATCTGTGCATCTGAGATTCATGCAGAGATTGTAGGTTTGTCCCGTGGGAATGATGGGTAGAATTGTGTATCATCTGCATAGCAGTGATATGAGAAGCTGTGCGAATCGTCTGGCCCAGAGAGGTGGTGTATATGGCAAAGAGAAGGGGCCCAAGTACAGAGCCTGTGGGCATCCCTGCGGTAGGATGATGTACAGGACATGTCTGGTAAAGTAGGATCAGAGCGTCGGTGTCTGTGGCCTTTCTCGAGGGACAACTTTTGCCAAGTGAACGGGTCTGGCTGGCCGGGCTATACCACTGAAGCGCCTGTTGTTCCAACGTGTATTAAATGTTTTTCTCTTTATACAGTGACAGAACATTTAAGCAGTTCCAGAAATTATTTACCACTAATTCGCAAAGCAGCTGTATTCAATAACCTCTCTTAAAGTTATTTATTAATCCGTATAAACACTCTGCACAGGAACTGTCGTATGTAATTGCTATTTCAATTTCAGTATTAGTAACAGAAGCTTGTGGAAGTGTTGGAAATCCGTATTTTTATTTGACAGAGAGCGAGAGACGGAGGTTTTGTGTTGAGGGGCAGAAAGACATTGCAGTGTGTGTGATCAGAGGCGATCTCCTTATTGCCCTACTTGTCACAGAGAAATAATAAAACACTATCTCTTATTTGGGTTGCTGGAAGGACTTTGCACTGCATTTGTGCTGTGTGAACTCGGACACACTGCTAACAGATGTTTGCATCGCCCTGCTGACGGCGAGTAACGCTGCCGAGTGCCAGGCTGTCTCCGTGAGTGAAGAGCAGTCACACTGCTGAACCGAACAGCGACGCCGGTCACTGGCTCGATGGCCACTGGACTCCTGATGTATATGGATGTAGACACACAGGCGCACACAGAAATTGCGCACATTATTTTCTCCATTAGTCAATAGGAAATTGATTTGTAACTAGTTAACGCTGATGGTCCGCTGCTCTGTTTACCAGATGGCAGCTCCAGCTCTCTGTCAACCAGCCTAATAACTGGCACACATTTAGATGTTTCACTGCTCCGTGTTGTTTCTCCGCTGTGTGACGTTCTGCGGTATGAATTTCACCACACAGCTGGATAACAGCTTTGATTGGAAACGCATTAGATGAATGAGAATCTGCTGCATGTCTACCGTCATTACTGCTGGAATATTTGTTAAGATTTGCACTCAAAACTGCGTTTGTT
This sequence comes from Xenentodon cancila, assembly GCA_014839995.1. Classification (NCBI taxonomy): domain Eukaryota; kingdom Metazoa; phylum Chordata; class Actinopteri; order Beloniformes; family Belonidae; genus Xenentodon; species Xenentodon cancila. The sequence continues at coordinate 20,152,989 of CM026201.1, forward strand.
CACATGTAAAGAAACATTTACCGGTTGATTTTTTTTATATTTGTAGAAAAAAATTGCATCAACATTAAAACTAGAGGAAAATTTAGCAATTTTTTTTTTTTTAATTTAATTTAATTTATTTTTTTTGTGTTCCTTAATCCCCTGCCTGAGGAGAATTTTATTTTGCTCTAAGACAGGAGATTGGTAAACAGCAAATGTCACCGTTTGATACTTTAATACCGCAGGCAGTGCATTTCCTCACCAGTGCCACATTCACCTCGGCTGCTCAGTCAGATAGAGGGTTTAAGAGGTATGGGAGGATGGAAGTTAACTCTAAAATGAAACGTCAAGAGAACAAGGACGACAAACCAGAAAGAAAAACATTCAGCAAATAACAGTTGCTGACTTTCTTTCCAGACTTTTTAATTTTCAAGGGCAGAATTTTGAAAAATGCTGTAGAAAATACTTCTAAATATAAACATCATATGACTTCTCAGAGAAAAGCGTTGAGGAAGAGCTGTACATTTGTAGTAACGGGTACGTAAATGACACGTCTCCACCTCCTGGACTGTTGCGTGTTTGGTAGCCGTCGACCCTGCCGTTAAAGGGCCCTTATTGTTTGCGAGCTGCCTGGCACAGACGGTGAAGAGCCAGGCCAAGCAGCGAGGGCACCGAGTGTCCCCTGAGCTGAAGGTCCTTCACCCACTTTCATCGTAGAGTCGTGTGAAGGACACCTCGGTCATGTAATGGTCCACGGCATGCTGCACGTGTAAACCCAAGAGTAAGCACAGGGATCTTTTATTCAGTGTTTACATTCACTTACGCAGAGATGTGACATGTGAACATGTTATGTTAAAAACCCCATGTGAGCTCAGGTACATCTGTCACTCTTAGATGCTGACGGAATTAAAAATTCATGCATTTCAATGGACTGCTCAGTTCATATCAGATGCAGTGGGTCACTTTTGCTTTTTCTAGTTGGTCTGTTCTAGTTAGTCTAGTTAACTGTATAGAAAAGATGGAAAATGTAGACTTGATGTCTCTCAATTTATTAAATACTTCCGTAGTAATTCTGTACATGTTTTGTTCTTCACCCATCTTTAATTAAAGCAAATGACTCAACTCATAGTAAAGCCTTGTTTCAAGAAAATTTGAAGATTATTTTAGACTACTTTTGCTAGGTTACAATGTTTTCTTACCAAAGACAGAAGAAGACAATTCTGACTAGATGTATGGAATATTAGGCTTATTCCCAGAGAAGCTGCTTTTGCACAGCTGCCTATCAATGCGCCCAGATAATGGTACATATTAGTAGTGATACTGGTGTTCGTTTACAACCTGAAGCCCAGTGTAACTGGCAAAGAAAGAGAAGCCCATGAGATCGACGGTCTACTGAGAAAGCATTTCAGTTTACGACAGGCGCAATCGGGTTTCAACACGGAAACGTAGCTGGCTTTAATGTAGCCTAAAGGTGATCTAAAGGTCTCTACAAGTAAACATGCATCCACTGAAAAAAATGCTGGAGTCAATCTTTGAACCACCTGACACAAAGTGAAACTTGTTCACAGAACATGACAAGAACCGACGCAGAAAGCACTAGACTACTAGAGCTTTTTGCACTTGGGACGTCATCCCTGAGACATTAGTCCAAGTGCAGCGATGAAACGGACAAAGGAAAAATGACCTTTCTCTTCTAGTAGCTGTCGCTGAAGAGTTATAAAGCCAGTCCAATTTGCTCAATAACTCTCTTTTCCTCTGACCTGCAGCTTCCCAGCCAAGATTGCTGTGAAGCTAAATGTCAAAGCGTATTATTGTTCATGTCACAGCACAATATACTGAGCTGTAAATTAAGCTGAACTGATTTCAATGAGGTTTTCACGTTCATAATTGAAGAATAAACATTGAGGAAAGATTTTAAAAACATTTTAATTTTTTTTTTCACTAAACAGTTTTAATATTTCTTTATTGTATCTCTTGAAACGTAATCATCTCGCAATTCAGTGAAAAAAAAAAAAGATCTAAAACGCACAATTCCTGTTTGTTTTAATACCGGGTTTATCAGAAATGTATGCAAAACGTCAGAAATCAAATAAATGTAAATTCAATGTCATCAGGGATCTTTATTATATTATTTTCTAAAAGACCGCTGGCACACTGATGAAATGAAGTGAATGTAAGTATTTCCCCAAATAAGTTATTAGAGCCACAGAAGTAATACAAAACACACTGATCCACAGTGGTGCTGCACCTAAAGGCATTCGGAAATAGTTGTCATATATACACATCTTTTATACATTCTGTAATCCCTCCACAACTTTAAGTTTCAAATCTCAACTAAAGTAACTGCATGCGTCTCAATTAAAAAAGAAAAAAAAAGACTTAAACTTTTAAGATTGTAAACAGCTGACAATATTTACACAAAAAAGTGACAAGTTGAAGTTTTTCATCATGGCACAAAAGAAAAGGCATTCGTTTCAAAATGTTTTATGGCCCCAGCAAAGTAGCTGGAAAGAGCTGATGCTCAAAAGGTAAAAAAGAGGAGCGATGTGACAAGATCATGCGTTCGTCACTTTGGTCTTTTTTTCCATCTGGTTGAGGCTTCATGACAACAGCCGAGCAGTTTTAAAATCAAGGACTTCCATGAAAGTTGAATGTGAGATGAGTGAAAATAGCTCAGATTTCTTTGTTAATTCTGAGCACTCCCATTTTCATGCCACACACACAGATACACCTCATTTAATACCTGCATCTCCGCGGACAGAAAGGTGCCCGGTCACACGAATCTGGCAGCTGCGCTTGTGCTGAGACAAAGTGAATGGCTGCGGGGTGAAACTGTGCTGTGGAGCGGCTTGTGATTAGAGCCCCAATGGCCTGTGGTAGCACAAGAGGAGCCAATCTGGGGTATCGATGACATGGGAGCATACTCACTACAACTGCCATATCAAAGCACCGAGGAAAGGGAAGTGAACCATGGGATTTGATGCACGCTGCGCTGTCCTGTGCATCAGTTTTCAGCCTAAATGCAATATGGTTTATCTACAGAGATGCCAAACGTCTCACCTGCAGCATTTCAGCGTTTTTTTTAAAAACTATTCGATAAGAAAAGTAATGTTTTGCAGACAAGAGTTTGAGTTTTTTTTTTTGAGGGGTTTAACACAATAAACCATTTGAAAAGTTAGTCGGGCTACGTGGAGGGAGGCTTCATGCCATCCTCAGATTTCCATCTCTGTAGGAATGAGAGATGTGACAATGCTGGAAAAAAAGATGGAGAGACCTATTGAGATTCCAAGACATCTGGTACGTGCTGCCAGGAGAAGCTTTCCCACCAGTCATCTCTCTTCACCTCGTGAAGTGGGCATCTTTTCCTCCACTGATGATTTCTCTTTTTTCTGACACTCTAGTGCCTTTTCTCTGCTCCTCTTCACTTTTTGTCATGTCTTCTCTTACCCTTCTGTGTTGCTCTAGTCTGATCATCACAGCTTCTTCCCAACATACCCTTATCCCTAACCAACCTTATCCTCTGCCCTCATTTCTGCGGCTCTCTTCCCTCTTGTCATTTTCTTTCCTCTGTTGCCATTTTCTCTTTTTCATCTTCAGCTACCCATCCCCCCATTCAGCATCTTAAACTGTGACCCTCTTTGCTTCCTCATCGTTTCACCCTCCCCACCCACCTACCTCTGAGTTACTCTTTCTTTCACTCCTATGCTTCGCCTGTGGTGTCTCCTCTTCCATTTTTCCTCCCTGGCGTTTTGTGATTTTAGCCAGGCTGGCGACAGCTGCAACAGCAGACAGCCAGGCAGTGAACACCAGCAGCAGCAGGAGAGGAGGAGAGAGGAGGGGAGGGTGATGATTAGGGAAAGAAGGGATGCAAAAATGATGAGACACCATCATTAGGAAATGCGCCGGAGGAGGTGTTCCTTTTTTTTTTTTTTTTTTTGGTGAGATTTTGATCTTTGCCAGAGGGAGACAGAGATGACGGGACCTGCAAAATGGGGGACTGGCTGCTCAGCCTCCTGCGGGCCTGAATCTCGTCAGTGTTGATGCACATGGGCGTTCCACCACGTCTGTCAAGATGCTGCATTTGCCATGCTGATGTGCTGAGATAGACGGCTGTGACCAGCTATCAGATGCTGTATTTAAACAAGCAGGAGCTCTCAGTTTGCAAGAGGGCAAAGACGGTTGGGGGAGGTGTTAGAGGGAAGTATCAAAGGAATCTGTCTGGCTTTTGGCAGACCCGATTCATTGATTTGGCACCACAGAAACAGCTGTTCCACCCTGCAAGTTGCACCTGTTTTCTGTATGAGAGAGGAGATGGAGGCTGTAGAAAGAGATGAAAAGGAAAGAGAGGAAGAAATAACAAGATATTTACGAAGATGTACCAGTTTTTTTTTCTGTCTGGATGTTACAGTTAAAGATTACCTCACCCTTATTAAAAAAAAATCAAGCCTTAGAAAGAAAGAGGGGCATGGAACATACAAGAATCAGCATTTGCACAAATATTTATAATTTCTAATTAAAAATAAGAGCCGTCACCACTGCTAGTGGACCATCAGTCAAGGCCAAATAGAGCCCAAAAGAAAACTATAGATGTTGGCCATGTGTGGGTCAGTTATGTTTTGCAATAGGATCAAAGTAGAGGTCCTCTCTGTGGAAAAGACACGTTTCTGCTGAGACATGTTACACACTAGAAGTTTAATCCCTTAGCCATTTCCATTTCCATTTGTTTATTAATGCAACTTCACACTGTTTCAATGTAAATAGTAAAACAGTTTGAGACCAAATGTGGAGGGAGCTGCAGCACTTAAAAGCTTTTACATCAGCACAGTAACAGTAAATGTCAGCTGGCAAATCAGTGGTGTGTCCCTTTTAAACAGAACATTGAAGTGGAGGAGAAGGCACAAGAAATGATCCTCATAAGGGCATGTGGGTGTTTACGTCCCAGTGGCATCCTCTTTCCCCAGAGGTTTTTCGACCTCTGGCCTTGTTACCATAACAACATGGTTGATGAGACAGCAGTATGAAGTGGGCCGTTGCCAAAACATCACAAGTAATGTAAGTTAACTTGTCTAGTGTTGTGTGTCCCTCATTGTTCACGTTAAGATGAAATTACTCAGTGACATTTAGTCATACACAGATCATTTTCATTTGTCAGCTTCCTTGTCTTTCCTAAATGAGAAGAATTTCCAATTGTGCGTTTGGTTTTCCATCAGTCCATGCTAATCTAATGACATTTAACCTGCGTTAAGAAATCCAAATCAATTGAATTCAACCACAAAATAAGCATTGTGTGTGTGGTAAATGTGTGTGTGTGGCACTGTCATAAATCTCTACAGAGGGAATCCTCATTAAAGGCCCAAATCCTCCAGTTGTTGATAGTGATTTGCTTGTTAATGCAGGACTTGTCTGGTCCAGTGAGCTTCAGTGGTTTTGTGTCTTGGTCAAAATGCTCCTGGTAGGGTTTCCCAAGACAAACAAGCCCGTAGACATCTATGGATGAGGAAAATGAAAAAGATATCCCGCCTGGAAAAGGGGAGATTGGGAACCAGTTGGCTATTAGAACGTTCTGTCAATAGAGGATTGATCCTGATGCAGCTTCAGCTGCAGCAATGAGACTTTTCATTTCCATGCATTACAGGCCAGTCTATTTAACTTTGTGTTGACTGAGAAAGTCTTATCAGACTCTGTTTGAGACTTTGTAAATGTAACAGCTACATCAGACTGCTTTTGAAACCGGACTTAATACCGCCCTTCGCATGCCAGTCAAAGTTAGCTTTAACTCTAAAGTTGGACATTTTAACATGGGAGTCAATGGGGATTGACCTGCTTTTGGAGCCAGTCTCTAGCGGTCAGTCGAGGAACTGCAACGAAACGTAGTTCCGCATGAGCCTCAGTCTGGAAGTGAGGTGGATGGTGCTCGGTCTCGTGCAGTCTCTGCTCGCTGCGTCATTCACAACTCATATCCCGCCTGTTTAAATAAATGGGCTTGGTGACGTTTCCATAAGGAAGCATCATCACGGGCGTGTCAGAGGGACAGCACAGTGACGCTATCAGCCTGACAGTGGGAACAGGAATGATTTCTCTGCGTAAGAATTGAGGTCACGGATGATTAACGTGTTTTCAACCTTTGTCTGCCTTGACTTAATGATGGGACAATGTCTATTTTGTGCCCAATGAGTAATAATGGGACATTATTGTTGTGGCTCTGTAATGCCTTTGGTGGTAATAACAGCAGTGACAAAGATGAACTTTGAGCTTAGTATGATCCTATGATGCTGTGTGTAATCACATGCTGTGCTGCCTCTTCGTTCTATGTGAATTTCAAAAAGGGATCAGCAGCGCTTTGAGGATGGATTTTTTTGCGTAAATTTGGGTGATCACTTTGTGGGCCATTATTGGGGAAAAAAAAAAAAGTAAAACTAACAAAAGGGCTGATACTAGATACAGTGGTAGCCAATTAAACGCTCCTTAATCTATAAATAACTGACCTTAAGATCAACTTTTTTGAGAAATGTCACCTTTTTCTGTGCTGAAGAGTATTTTTTTAGGGGGTGTTTGAAGTGGCTACCAACTCAAAAACTCTCACACAACACAACTTTAAGCCATTCAGATCTGCAGGGCATTGTGACATCACAGACCCAGATCAGCAGATGATTATCCAGCCTCCCCATCTTCATCTCCACCCAGATTCACATCTTAATTTGGTGCACCTCCAAAGTCATTGACACCAATTTCAAGAGAGGCACTCCTCTACTGACAGAATTGTAAATACAAGCTTAAAAGGGAGCTTTTGAACTGTGTCGCTTTAGTACTTTGTCCAAGGCTTGTCAGAAATTTCAATAGGACCTCAGGAAACGGTGTCAACTTTAAAAAAAACAACAAAAAAGCTCAAATGAAGCACAGAAACACCTGTGGAATATGTTTAAAAAAATTTAAATATAAATGACAGATTTTTATGTATTCTAATATGTACATAATGCTTTTAATTGGCTACAATCGTGTTTAACTATTTATGATCTTAAAGTAGAGCTTGAAAATCCAGACAAACAAAAATAAAAGTGACATTGAGCTCCAACAGGCTGCTCCACCCGCAGTACCTGATCAGCTGATCACTGAGGGTAAATGGCTCATGTGACTGCTCAGATGCCCACGCCCAAAACGCTGCTGCAGCTGACGGCTCAAGTCTTGTTTATTTAAGCCGAGGCAGTGCAGAGAGAAGCCCTGGGCTGGCCGGTGCTGAAATGTTTATTTGTGAAGGCTTTGAAATACCACATCTAATCATTTTAGGCTGTTATAAAATATTATCCACACACTCTTAATCAAATATTGAAAACGGTGTACAGGTGGTAAATTACAGATTGTATTAAATATCTTTCTTATGATCAGGATCGTGACAGATTCTGAAATGTTGTCATCTTACTGATCACAATTTACTCCACCAACATCCTGCATCACCATTTTTACCGTCACATCAGGCTTTTGATTTCTCTGAATTGTTTTATGACCTTTGTCAATCACAACTTTATCTCTGGTTTACTCTGTTTGAGCTTTCAGACCATAACCACCACGTGCCAAACATGCTACAGGCTTTTTTTTGTTGATTTGACTAAGTTTTCTTGGTACAAACGCCATCAGTCAGGAGACCGTAACTGCATTCCTGTGTGGTGAGAAGTCTGTGTGGGCTGCATGCGGTTGTATTTCTGGATTACTCTTAATGCACTGAGTACCGGTTGTGAGGGATTATTGATGTGGTGAAAGTCTCAGTGGTTTCTTGTCTCTCCGTGTTTGAACAGTGGTGTTTCTCAACTTTCGACCGGGGTCAGGGTCCAAGGTTGAAGGGAGGAGTGGCAGCAGGGCAAATAAATAACCACTGAGGGCAGAAGGCTGTTGATGCACGGCTCTCTGGGCCACCCTTCAGCATCAGCAGGTGTCTCTGACAGCTGATTAATACTTGACTGTGATATCAGTTTCTGGGTTTTGCTTATTGCTATGAAGTGCCATCTCTGCAGTCTTCTAAAGATCACAAACTGTTGACTACCTGGGGTTAAAGGAGCCTCTCAACCCCATGAGATGAACTGTTGTCGAGGCTCTTCCAGCTGTATCATCACGTCAACATTTGAATTGTCCATCACTTTTACCTGCACTTGTTGTGATTCATTCAGCCTTCATGTATTAAATTCAAACTTTGTGCCTAGTGCTAATGAGCACATGGGAGCCATTCCCTTCACCTTACCCAAAGGAACGTTGCACGTGAGCAGAAACTGAAAAACACATCCTCTAACTCTGTATTTGCATGACATGACTATGGTTATTGGCTCATAAAAACAGTTGGGGTTGAAGTATTTGAGCTAAATCATATTGATTTAGTCCCTCGTTCCAATTTATATCAAATGATATTTGTAAGCTGTTTCCTGTGGAAATGTGTGTCAACAGATCATTTAATTGGAAACCAGACCTGTGGGAATGTAAATACACTTTTGCTGCAGATCAAAAGTAAACTTTGGACCTATTTTTTTTTTGTTTTTTTTAAGCAGTTGTAGGTACAGCACAGGTTTAGTTATGACTGAAGTAAAGGTTCACTGACTTCACTGGATACAGAAAGGTTATTTGGAGGTCAGATAAATGAATACCAGAAATGAGTTACTCAGGTTTTTAAATGGAAGGAGCAAAGAAGGTTTAATTCAAGTATTTTTATTTTGAGATAACATTTCCAGCAGCACTGGCTCTGCATTGTGTAAAAGCCACACTTTCCTCGAGGACTTTTCTTTTTTTTTTTTTTTTTTTTCCCTTCATCGTGATAAAATGTGCTGTGATGTTTCCTATACCCTCGTGGGCATCATTTGTGTGTCGCTGTATTTAGGGTTCCTGGGCTACCAGCTGAGTACCAAGATGTCAATCTTTGTGTTTGATATGAGGAGGAAATGTTGAAGGAAGGAAAAAAAAACAACCATAAAACAACAAAAAAACTGTGGCTTTTTAAGTGAACATATGCAGGTGGTGTTAAGAGAGCAGTGTCTGGACCATCTCGAGGTGTGAGGGTCAGATGGTCACGGATCTAAACGGGGACGAGAACCAGAGAGGGAGCAGGTGGGCGTGCTGCCGTGCTTTCACGGTCAGTTTCCATAAACAGGGGGCCATGCAGTTTCAGTTTATTTACCTGCTCTTCCACCAGACGCCCTGTTCTCCCCTCCTCTCTGTTTCCACTCTCCACCTACATACGTGGCAACCTTTCACTAGATGGGTGTGTTCCATATTTGTCACAAAACAAACCAGGAATGAAAGACTTGGAGGCCGATGCATCCACCTGACCAAGTTAACCCACCCCGGTTTCTTATCCTGTCTGAGTCTGTCCGGCTCCGTCTTGTCCTCCTGAGACCCAGAGAGAGAAACAGTCAACCCTGATGAGACGGCTGTCCCTCACAGTGACACAAGCATCAGAATAGAAAGGATGCTGGAGGATGATGGCAGCTTATTACTGCCGTCAGCTACACATAGTTCCACACTTCTGGTCGAAACTAGACTCCCACACATCAGCTAAACAAAGTGTTGGAAAGTACAACTCTTTTCCTTTTTTTCTTTCTTTTTTTTTATAGGCATCGTGTCCTCACATGTTCATTTTATAAAAAAAAAAAAATTTCTATTCTACTAAAAGATCCACCAATCGTAATATTGTGATTTTAATTTTCTTGAAGATCTTTAAGGCCGATTCTGATTTTCTTAACAAGAACTATAATTAACTGCGTTCAGTAACATCGCCCACCCGTGTAAGACAGCAGAAGCTGCCGACTGCGGCTTTTTCTTTTATTGTTTTTATTTTTAACGCATTGATGCTCTTCAGCGTTGGTTATGTTTGTTGTCCCATTGCATAACTACTGTATATTGACTGTTGTTCCTCCAAAGTTTGTTTTTTACGTTGCTATTTTCTGCACAGCCTGTCATCTTTGGATAACCTGCACTCACGGTTACCACACATCCTTCCTGGTAACTGCGTCGTCGTGGCATTATGATGTGCTGGCTGACTGGAAAAAAATTTGAATTTGTCAGTTCTCAACAAGGATGCCTTTACAAACCCTCAATTAAGGAAAAAAGAATAAAAATTCCCGAGGGTGCAGTGATGTACATAAAAAACAAAACAAAACAAACTAGCACCTGATGGCTTGTAGTGTTTCAGGGGAGTGGAAAAATGTTTTGACAGCGTTCAGACCCACATCTAATGATGAGCTGTAGCTGCAGATATTCACTGGCAACAAGGATTCATAACGGGATTGATCAATTGTTCCTTTTTGCAAAACAGATGGCAGCTCACTCTGTCCTGTTTCGTGGGCTGATGTCCTCCGGTACGGTCAAAAAATAATTAACCAGCCTCATTACCGCAGGAAGTCGCGATTAACAGAAACTGTGTTCCAACGCGGTCTGCAGGATTCACTGTGACACAACCCGTTATGGTATTTGTACTACAAAGCGGATCTCTCAGAAGCAGCGTGGTAGCTGGAGCTCCGTGACTTCTCTGTACATATTCTGTTTGTCTGAATGTGTGTTACCATGTCTTGTTCTTAGACTTGGTTGCTTTTGAAAACAACAATGCGTTGTGTTGTTCCTGTACATGTTTTAGTCCTTGGGTCACAGAGGGGAAATATGTCACAAGCAGCAGTGGGACACATTTTCATCAGCTCATTTTACAGGGTGTACCCACATGTAAAAAAAAACAAAACAAAATCTATTTTTAGTGTAAAATTGTGCAGCTTTTCTTCTCATTAGGCTGCCACTCGCTTTCCCAGTCCACATCTGCTGCTTTGATGGTGGTTCGTTTGTAGCGTTGGCCCGTCTCATTCCTTGCGACCAGTAGCTTGTTTGTAATCTGTTTGAGCAAACCTCGTCGTGCCCGATTACTCAGTTTAGCACAGACGTAGAAAACGGGTCCCTGCTTCCAGCCTTCTATTTTAAAATGATGGCAGCTGCTGTGTCTTCGAACTCTTTAAAAGCAGACGTTACGTTCTCGCATCCAGTCTTGTCTGCAAGCAGTCTTCTAGTGTAGACTGGAGAGAGACGAACGAGTCTAATGCATTTACAAAGCGGCTTGTAGGTGTGGAACAGCATTCAAGCTTGATGGCGGTAAGAAACTGTTGCAGACACGAGCACAAAAGTCTGTTAACGGTTAAAAGGACAGAGAGCAAATAGAACTGGTAAAGAATTAAGAAGAAAATGTGAGTTAGGCCTGATCAGAGGTGTACGAGAGGTGAGGTTCTCAGAGAGAAGATACTTCAAGAGGTTCTTGAAGGTCTGGAGGGACACCCCTGCTCTGATTGCATTTGGTAGCTTGTTCCACCTTTTTATTGGGGTGGGGGTGGGGCTCTGGCTACATCAGAAATGAGAAACGTAGTCCAATGTGGAAAACATGAATGGATCTGAAAACTGTCCATCAACTCTACATATGAAGAAAGTTGTGTGGACAGATGTGAAGCATCTCCCAGGTGTTGCCAGACAGAATGCATCCTCTCGACGGACACGAAGAGCTGAACCCGGTTAAATCGTCCTCTGAACGCTGACATGGCCGGTGTAACAAGTAGTAACAGTGGAGTCTTTTTACAGCATTGCTTGATCAAAGGCTTTGAAGTCTCTGTCGGCATCGCTTGACTATGAAAATGTCCACAGCCCGGCCCAAGATCAGTTCTTTATCACCGAAACCGGTCTTCTAGCGAGCTAGTGAACAGAGCCGAGCAGAGAGAGAGAGCGAGAGAGAGAGAGGCACACCTTTTATCACGTGAAAGGTTTTTTGTGTGTGTGTGTGTGTGTGTGTGTGTGTGTGTGTGTGTGTGTGTGTGTGTGTGTGTGTGTGTGTGTGTGTGTGTGTGTGTGTGTGTGTGTGTGTATGTGTGTATGTGTGTATGTGTGTGTGTGTGTGTGTGTGTGTGTGTGTGTGTGTGTGTGTGTGTGTGTGTGTGTAAACAAAGACGCTGCTGTGTGTATAGCCTTGTTTCACCACCTTTTGCATACGGCTGTAGATAGTGAGGGAGCGAGCCTCCCCCACCTGACTCCAGTTGAACTGTGTACACTCCAAATATTTCCATAGCTCGCGCTCTCACGGAAATGAAGGAGGAAGTCATACATGGAAGAGCGAGACAGATAAAGAGTGAGATGAGGCAAACATCTAACAGTAACAAGGAGACTATACATTAAAGCTGTAGATTACAGTCCGGGACAGAGCTAAGACACCAGGACACCTCACAGGGCACACGTGCACTGAAAAAAAATAGATGTGCACTTATAATCATTTAACTTTTAGTGACTACTGCATGGGATATTATTGCCATTTATATTTTAGCCATAAATTAATATTCTTTTTTTTTTAATTTTCTTTACTTCATGTCCTAATAAATGTCTGAAATGACTTTCATAATCCCCCTTTTTCAGAAATAATAATTAGAAAAATTAAACAAATTAATGTTTTTTTAAAAAAAAGGAACAAATAAAGAGGCAATTTCAATTAAATATAGAAATTAAATATAGGATAAAAATGTTTAGCCTGTCTGTAGTTTGCACCTTGTCTAACAGCTTTTTTTTATATGTAAGAGTCATAAAAGCAATTTTGAATGTTATTTTGTTTCTGTCAAATACTTTTTTTTTTTTTTTTGAATAAGTCTCTTTTGTTATTAACTACATTTTGTTCTTTGTCCTTTTTCTTGCTCTCTTTGTCTATTATTGCATCTCCTCTTCCCCAGTTCTCATTCTGCAGCCGGTGGAGCGGGACGACCTGAGTGGGAAGACCCTGAAGATCACGGATTTTGGTCTGGCGCGGGAGTGGCACCAGACCACCAAGATGAGTGCAGCGGGGACCTACGCCTGGATGGCCCCAGAGGTCATCAAGCTCTCCCTCTTCTCTAAGAGCAGCGACGTGTGGAGGTACTGCACCCATGTCTGTCTGTCCGTGCAAACGGACCACGTAGACTCGTGTGAAGTCGAGAGAAATCTGGGTGCGCCATAGAAGGTCCTCGTATTCGCCGCGTTGTGCAGAAGTTGTGGTCAAGTTTCGGGCATCACGCAGTGCCATCAGGGAGACTTCTGGTCATCACAAATTCATTACGTTAACGTTTGAGAACACGCTCTCTCTGTTTTGTCTCTAAAGCTTTTACAGTACGATTGTAAAAAGCAGACTAAAACGGAGTATTTCCTAACTCTGGTAACATGAGCGGTTAGATTAGAGAACAGTTGTATGTTTTTTTGTTTGTTTTTTTAAATCCATAATATTTTTGTACTTTCAGTAAAACCTGAAGAATTTTCTTTTTTTTTTTTATATACATGCTGTAAGTGTGGGTGGGTGGTGAGTAACAACAGTTGGTACGAGTTGGGTCTGTGTTCAGGGATTGTGTTTCGGTGATGGATGCGATGATTCAGTGCTCGTCTCTCCTCACAGTTTTGGCGTGCTGCTCTGGGAGCTGCTGACCGGAGAGGTCCCTTACCGCGAAATCGACGCACTGGCGGTGGCGTACGGTGTCGCCATGAACAAGCTGACCCTTCCCGTCCCTTCAACCTGTCCTGAACCTTTTGCTCAACTACTGGGAGGTGAGCAGACCCAACCCACCAGCTTTTAACTGTGCTGGAAAATTCTTATTGGACATATTCAACTTAAATTCCCCTTTTCACGCTTTTTGCAAGTGCTGAGAAGAGTATTAGCAGTTAAAATAAACAAGGATCACGCTGTTTTTGCATGTCCTTAGGCAGTCCTGCACCTGATCTCACCTGAGTTAGATTTCCACATCACAAATAATCTGCGCTGACAGCGGTATGGCATTAACTGGTCTTTGCTTCACAGTTCAGTTAATCTCAAGTTAAACAATTACCTGCCTCATATAGAACTTGCTGCTTTAAAAAAGCAGCAAAAAAGGTTTTATGTCCAGCACATAAGAAGAGAGAGTTATTTTTCAAACTTTCCTCCCACCCTGCTCCTAAAGCCTCTTCCCACCTCAGCCACCCTCTCACTCCCCCTTCATCTTATCCGTGTTCATCCGATAATCTCTCCTTTGTCATCCCGTGGTGCTCACTACACTGTGTTTGCTCCTGTCATCAGCTTACTTTCTTTTCCTTTTACATTTATCCACATACACTTTTTTCCCCGTCATTTAGTTCAGATGATACACAGCTGTTATCCTTATACCTTTTAGAAAGTTGGATGCATGTTTAAGAGACTTTTAGGATGTAAGTGTGTTGTTGAGCGACGGTGCTGATCAGTTTATGGCGTCGCTGTGTATTGTAGGTGTGCAGGTTGTCCCTGCAATGCGCTCGGTCAGCGTTTGGCCCAGGTTCGCTGCCATATGCCTCTTCCATCCTGCTCCTTTGTCTTCTGCTGTTGCTACCCAAACATGAAAAGTATAACTGCACCAACAGTTCGTGGTCTTATACTGACAGTCTTTCTGGACGATGCCGTTTCTGTACTTAACACACTTTCAGCTGGATTGATGCAGGACCGGTGGAAAAAGGGGTAACTAGTGAAAAAAAAAAACACAATCCTTTTACCCTTCTACAAAGCTTGTACAAGTAAAATGCCACCACACTGATCTTCAGCATTTTTTTTTTTTAAGTGGGATGATCATCCTCCTACTATAGCTCCTGCTGCTAGAACACCAGTCTGTTTTTACCCAACCCTGAAAATAGTCCTTAAAAGATGCAGTATCTACTCATGGCTGTGTCTTTATTGGGAGGTAAAAACTATTCATGACTAAACTTTATGCAAATGAATCAATTGCATATGCTTGAGATGAAGAAAAAGTTAAATAAGTCAACTGACTTTCAACTGTAAAAGTGATCTATTTTAAAGGTAGGGTAAAGGATTTCTAGATGATCTCACATCTGTTCAAAACAAAACATCAATAAAGCACAGAGCGCTAGCTCCTTTCCCCATCGTCAGCACTCTAGAGAGTATGCACCCCATCATGAACATTTCCCAACCTCTCCTCCCTTTTCCCACTGCATGTGTGGGATAATGAACCCTCCCCCTGAATGTGACTGGCTGGATCAATGTTTGTTGACCCCAGTTTGTCTGCTTCCGGTTCATGGAGCCTTGACCACACGGTGAGCAGATATTCACAGAATGTGACAAAAAATAAGGTTCGAAATTGCAAAGAATCACTTACCCTACCTTTAATTTATATTGTCTGTGTACTGGTGGTATTTGAGTAGGTTTGAGAAATCTTTGAGAGAAAGAGCGGATCAGCTTATTAAGTGCAATATTAAGTATTGGGACCCGGCACACAAATGCACAATTGTATTTCATTCTACATTATTTCTTGTAATTTCGTTTGTGTCCTAATGTGATTATGCCTAAAAGATGCATATTGATGCTAACTTCACTGATGCCATCCTACTGTAGTTGAGGGCTCTTCCTTCCCTCTTGTTTCTGGTCTGTCAGAGTGCTGGAGTCCCAACCCCCACAGCAGACCCTCGTTCACCAGCATCCTGAGGAGACTGATGGCCATTGAGCAGTCAGCCATGTTTCAGATGCCTCTGGAGTCTTTTCACTCCTTACAGGAAGACTGGAGACTAGAGATCCAGCAGATGTTTGACGAGCTCAGGACCAAAGAGAAGGTGAGGAAGAAAGAAAGGCAAAGAAAGGAAAGCGTGCGTTCTGTCGCACCGTTTCTCTGACAAAATAGTCTGTGAAGTTTGTACATCGCGTAGAGCTGCAAAGAACACAATACTGAACACAATTTCATAGAAAGATTAGAAACATCTCACCATCCATTTGAGGTGTTTCTAAACATTTGAAATACCTTGGCAGCAAGTGTAAGCTGAAAGAGGTTCTAAAAGAAGGCGCTGCCTCCTCTTCTCCCGTCTGCAGGAGCTGAGGTCCTGGGAGGAGGCGCTGGCTCGGGCGGCTGAGGAGCAGAAGGAGCAGGAGGAGCAGCTGAGGAAGAGAGAGCAGGAACTGGCAGAGAGGGAGATCGACATTGTTGAACGAGAGCTGAACATTATTATCCACCAGATGTACCAGGAGAAACCCAGCGTGAAGAAGAGAAAGGGCCACTTCAAGAAGAGCCGACTGCTGAAGCTGGGCAGAGACAGCAATTGTATCAGTCTGCCCTCTGGTGGGTGGAAAGGAGAACTGCAGTGAGATTGTTATAATCTGATGGAGCAAGTGCACAAAAGTAGGAGGGCCCCTTGTTTGACGTAGTTTCCTATTACACGTGGGATATTTAGGAGTCATAAGGTCACTTGCTTTTGTCAAATTTGTGCCTCCACATATCCTGCCTCTTCCGTCCCTCCACCCGTGGACACAAGGCTTGCTGGAGGAGCTATAAGTTCACGGAAGCCGTTTTAGTGTCGGTGACATGTTAATACCATACTTCAAATTGATTTTGAAACTTTGTCACAAATACAGACTGAATTCTTATCTGACAAAAATAATAAAAATACATCTGATCTATTTGCAGCAACAAAATACTGGTTAGATGAAGCACTTATGTCATATTCGATTTAGGTTGGTTTAAAACGATGGCCCCAGAGCAAAGACGTCATCATTTCTCCTGGTCTGGAGGGAGTAAGATGAGAAGAGAACAGTCGAGGAGCTACAATTTGGGGAATAACATGAGGTGACGGATGGGATAGCAGTACAGTGTCCATTTAAAGCCATGCACGGAAAATCCAGTTAGACTTAACCTTTTATTTGGAATAGAGTGAACTAAAGAAGACAACCACCATCTAGACCACACAAATGTCACTTTATCATTGATGTTATGCAACTATTGCATGCGCTTTCACAGTGTGCAGCCAGTTCTTCTCTTTCAGTCAGTGAAATATGGGAGAGATTGTTGGTAATGTCCAGTTATAAATGTTTAAATGTCCGTTTTCAATTTGAATAATCAAGCATTACTCCCCCCCAGAGAAATCGTGTGAATCTGAGCAGTTATGAATCATCATAAGCGGATGTAGGAAATCCACAGTTTGTGTCCTATTAGTGGTTGGTGAAACGTCTGGCGAATAGAAAGTGAACTTTGTCTCTCCCGGGGCAGGATTTGAGCATAAAATCACGGTGCAGGCATCACCCAGTGTGGACAAGAGGAAGAACCAGGGCAGTGAGAGCACCACCCCACCTGCCAGCCCGGGGGTCATACCCCGCCTCCGAGCCATCAGATGTGAGTGCGAATGCCTGTCACTTACCAGTGAGGACATGCGGCATGTGAACGGTTTTCTGAACGCTTGCGATGTCTCGCAGTGACACCAAGCGACGGCAGCAAGACGTGGGGCCGCAGCGCTGTGTGTAAGAAGGAAGACCTGACGGCCAGCAAGAAGAAAGGACGCACGTGGGGCCCGAGCTCCACCCACCAAAAAGAGCGGGTCGGTGGGGAGGAAAAGTACGTACATGAGTCGCTTAAATTTATTTTTGTTTATGTTCAATAATAATTCACGTAAAACTCTGTAAGGTGGTGTGGTTGCGTTAATCACAGCTGGATCTTAGAGACTGTTAGGTGTATGAGGATTACAAGGTGTATGAGGATTACAAGGTGTATGAGGATTACAAGGTGTATGAGGATTACAAGGGTCTGACCTCCTTCCACACATTTGATGACAGTGATGACTTCTTTTTTTTTTTTGTCCTTAACTTGATGTTTTTCCTTTTTAATTGACAACTTGATTGTTATGAAGTGTTTCTCTGCTTGCAGGTTGAAATCACTTGGTGAGGGATGTAAAGTTTACTCCTCAAGCGCACCAAATCTGGGCAAGTCGCCCAAACATGCACCCATGACAGCTGGCTTCTCCAGCCTCAATGAAATGGGTGAGTTGTTCGCCATCATTGTACCACCAACTATCATCAGTTTTGCCAAAACATAACCTTTTTTTAATTTTTTGTGTGTGTATGTGTGTGTGTGTGTGTGTAACAGAGGAGTGCTGTGAGTTTGAGGAATCTCCAGGGTCTTTACAGCCCTCGGAGACGAGCAGTAATGGGGGAATGGAGGACTCGGGGTCCCTGTGGGGCGGCCTGGGGCCCAACACGGGACCTGCTGCTGGGAGCATCCTCTCCTGTCCGGCGTCTGGAGGCCTTGCGACGGGCGTGAGCTACCAGGAATCTGCTCGTCGGTGCAGCCAGAGGAAGAAGAGCGATATGCTGCTGTTGGGCTGCGCCTCTCTGCTCGCCTCTGTTGGTCTGGGACAGGACCTGCTGCAGCTGGGAAAACTGCAGGTAGGAAGTTGCCTAGTTTTATAGCTGTGGGTTTTTCCGATAGTTTAGACCCAATACGTTTTCCAAAGATGCTTCTACAACAAGACAGTAGTCTTAGGGACATCTTTAAGAAGGTTCCCACCTAGTTGTATAACATCTCACAGATGATGGTGTGTGTTTTCAGACCAGTGAGACAAGATTGTTTCAGACCGCAAATCTGCTGAAGGATTCAAAAACATTCCTTTAGCATTTAGGAACCAAAAAACAAAGAAGTCGTCATTAGTTTGAAAAGGAAAAAGTGGGAAACCACCTAAAAGCATCCTGACTTTAGTCATGTAACTAACAACCCAATATTCACTGTTAAGGTGCAGGGCTCCTTCGTGAAGATGGGAGAACCCTGTAAGACATTGTTCATCACTAAAGCAAGCACACATTTATGATAAGGTGGGCAAAGAGTGATTGTTCCCTAAAAAGCACGTTATTTCCCACTGGGAGTTTGGTGGACAGTGCTGACAACAGCAACATTGTCCTGCCTCATTTTTGTCTTTTCCTGTTTGATAAACTAACTAAAAAACTTTTTTTTGTTTAGCTTTACTTAAATAACGAGAGTTTAATTCATTTTAGGATGAAACTAAAACAAGTCAAATGTAGAAACAAGAATATTAAGGATCTTCAGTACTGGCAGTACTGGTTTAAGTGGGAGTGGTCTTTATTTATAACCAGCATAATAATTTGTAACTGATAGATTTGGATATAATTTGATGTGGAGTTGATCATCACGTGTAATATTAAAGCGGCCTGATGCCTCTCAGGTTCTTCAGGATGAGACGGAGCTCAGAGAAGAGCAGCGGAAGAAGAAGGACAGTCTGTTCCAGCGAGCAGGTCGTTTGCGTCGCAGCACCTCTCCTCCCAGCAGAAACCTCTCCCTGACTCTGTCCAGACATCACGACTCTGGGCTCCCCTGCATGGACCCGTCTCCCTCTGTAACTCTCCTCTCTCTGTCCTCCCTGTCTGACTGCAACTCCACCAAGTCACTCCTCCCCTCTGACTCGGACGAGTACCCTCTGACCCCGATGACCAGGGTCAAAACGCCGGCGGCGCCTCCGGCTTCTGCCCTCAACCCGCTCTTGGACCTTCGGGCCGAGAGCTTCAAGAAGGAGCCCAACCAGTCGCTCACGCCCACCCACGTGTCTGCAGCCATGGCTTTGAATAGAGGGCACAGACGCACCCCTTCAGACGGGGCGATACGACCCCGGGCTCAAACTCTGGGACACCGCCGGACACCGTCAGACGGGAGCATGCCCATGCCTCCTCCACCAGGAGGACCACACGTCACAGCAGGCAAAGGTACACGGACAAATCAAACTGTTTTCTTCAGGGAGCATACTATTATTTTTTTGCCTAATAACTCAAAACGAGCGAAAAGCCGAAGCTCTTCATTGGAATTTTATATAAAATGCCGCGTTAAAATCAGCTCAGATCTTCTCTTCAGGAGGGTAAAGCTTTGAAACATCCTCACCACGATTTTACTTTGATAAACAACTAAAGGAATGTTTATGGTAGCTGATCTGAAGTGTCTGCACAACTGTTAAACAGGCTTGCAACTTAATTGCATCAATTATCTGTCGGTCAGTAGTAAAGTTTTACAGTCTTGTAGTTTTTAGGTGTGTTGTATTCCTCAGGATTAATTTCTCAGACAATCATGAGTGTTCTTTTAATTTAAGGTAGCATCTAAGGTAGACAGAGCAGCCAAAAATTACCAGGAGTGAATTGGTTTATCTTTCTGCAAAGACGAGCATCAAACACGCACATCGGAGACAGCTGAATCGGAGATGGTTTGAAATGGTTGTTTAATTCGTGAAACATCTGTTTCCCACTGCTCAGGTACACGGGACACATTGGACATCCCTCGACTCCCTGACCCTTTCACCGTTTTCCCAGTTCCCCATCGGCGTAAAGCTCCTGCTCCCCCCATCCCCGAACCGGATCCCCTCTGCCTCATCAGCCCCCTGGAGAGACCTAAGACACTGGAGTTTGCGCCCCGGCCCCGGCCCACGCCAGCCCGGATAAGAGCCGATCCCCGGAAGCTGGGCTCTCTGTCCCGGACGCTGAGCTCGTCCCCGGGCAGCAGTTGCGACAGCCCCCTCGGGTCGGGGGACAGCAGTGCCAGCGCCACGCAGCCCAACCTCATGGACATGGACATGGAGGGCCAGAATTTGGACCACACGGTTCCTCTATGTGGACAACTCCAGCCCGCCGCCCTGTGTGGACAACAGTACTTGTAGTGGGGAAAAAAACAAATTCTTTTTCAAGTCCACTTTTTTCTTTTCAGTCAGGACACGAGAAGAATCTAGAATACCTAACAACGTCTGAGGGAAGTGCACTCGAGGAAGTTTGCAAAAACAACCCACTTCTCGTCATGTTTCAAGCACTTAGAGGAAGCCGCTCTTCTCATGAGTCCTAAGAAGGTGTGAATCCCGACAGCATTACCAAGTAGTACTAACCTGCACAACACTGAAGGTCCAAGAGGCCTTTTAAAAGCCTTGTAGCGTTCTTGTCCAACTATCTTACCCCCACTTCACCCTTCTTTCCCTCCTTGGAGGCCATCTCCACCTGCTGCTTAGACCAGGTGACATTTCCTTCAAAAGCCATTCGATCCACTTTTTTGACTCTGCTAACTGGTCATTTCAGTCCACCTGCTTCTGCTTTTGCTTGTCTGTGCAGCTTTTCCACTTAAAGGATCTTTGTAGTTTCTGGACAGTCTATCCAGAAGCTGGACTGCTTGTGAATAGACTGTCTGTCTTAATTTGCACACCGTTTGTCCTGCAAAGTGCACAAACATTTACCATAAACTCTCCTCCATCAGCTCTGCCTACATCCTCACCCGTGTCATCTCTCTTGTGTGGCAGGCATCATCTTGGCTCCAAAACCCGAGACAGGAAAGCCTTTTTTTTTTTTTTTTCCTCAGCACTGCTGGACTGGTTACGTCTTCAACCTCGTACAGTCAAAGAAAAGCGAAACAACAGAATTTATTTTCTCAGTGCTTGCAACCTGTCAGCAGAAACGTGGTTTTATTGGTTTGGCAGCCCAGGTGTGTTTCTCTTGGCGTGAATGTGCATACTGTATATTAGATTTACATGTGTGGATGACAAAGTGGATCCATTTATGTGTGTGCCGGTGCTTTTTTTCAGTGCATGTTGTTTTACTCGTGATTGCTTCGCTGTACTGGTTTGTGCAGCGTTTATTTCAAGGCTGCTGCACATGCCCTAATGTTTGTCTTGTTTAGATGAAAACATTCCTCTCTTGCAGCCAGTAGCACGTTGCATGGATCCCTCTCTCATGCCGCTGAAACCGATGCAGAATAGAAAACGGGCTACCTGATTTCAACAACAACCTCATGTTCTTGTATTTTGAAACTTCATCTCCTCTGACCATCAGTGACACTTTTAAGAGCAGCGTTGTGTGACTAGTTGGACTCTGCGGACTCACAGCCACGGCTGACGAGTTGGCGCTCCTCTCCGGAGCCGTTTCCATACAGCGGACAGTTCGTTGGCCGCAGATGGCATTTGCTTGACTGTGCAAATTTCTTTAGGTTTAGTGCGTGCGTGAACGAGAGAGTGGATTTGAGTGTGTGTGTGTGTGTGTGTATGTGTGCGTTTAATATTTGTATGGGAACACGACAATCCCGTTGGTAGAAGAGTGAGTCCAAACTCATTCTCCTTGTGCAGTTAAGAACACTGAGTATTTATTGACTTTATTGTTATTGTGGGAAAGGATTAATTATTATTTTAATTTTCTTCCTGGGATATGTGTATATATTTGTTAATATAGGAGGAAAATCCAAGGAAAACCCGGGAAACTCCTTAGCGGAACATCCATGTTGTCTTCAGTCCCAAACCTGTGACACGTCTGGGTTCAGTGAGGAAACTGTGTGAAATGTTATGAATGAAAGACAAATAAAAATCAAAGGAAGGATATTCCAGTATTCTGGTTTGATTATTGCTTGGGCTTAAATAATATTGAATTATGCAGTAAAAGGGCTCTGTGACGTTTAGCAGCACAGTTTCTGCTGGTGTGGTTTGTTGAGGTGGAGTTCGATGTGAACTACAGTAAATGCAGCTGCGTGGTTTAGTTCAGTGATTTCCAAGCCGAGAGTCTCTACTTCCAAAGAGTCTCCAGATACATCAGAGTTCTTCTGAGACTAGAACGATTATTTACAAAACTCAAGCTTAACACAGCTGTGAAACGTTAGCAAATCTACCTTTTTTTGTGTGACGCTCTTTTCTTTTTAAATCAAACTCAATTACGAGTCAATCCTTTGCAAATTATTATTATTTTTTTTAACAATTTAGACTTGAGTCAACATTTATAAAGGTACATTACTGCAGGGCTCATGTGCAGAGGGCTCATGTGCAGAGGGCTCCTCAGGTCCGAGTGCGTGAATGACAACACTTAAACTCTTAAACCTTGGCTCACACAAGCTCCTTCTGTAATACCATTTAAAAGGTAAAACTACAAAGGCTAAAAGAAGAAAACTAACTAAAAAAATAATAAAGGCTTAAACAGTGTAAGCTGTGAAAACAGCCTGAGAAAATAGAGTGAAATTATAAACGGTACAGTAAAAGCCCTTGTATGTAAAAAGTATTTTAAAATAAAAACTGACGAGAAGACCTAACTACACATGAGCTTCTAGTCTTTACCATAGCTGCTGTTTGTCATACTCTGAAACTAGTAGCGAATAACAACATGTAGTTTCTGTTTCAAGAGCAGTGATTTAGTTCAAATGTTCTGATTCAGAAGGTGCAGTGTGAGGTAGTTGCACTAAAGAGTTTTCCATGTCGTCCAGCACATACTGTACATCCACTACACTTCATATCGTAAAATTATCCCTTTAAACTAGATTTATTTGACAGACACTGAGTAAACAACTTGTTTCCAACCTTTTGGTGTCTGTTAACTTTCAGGGCGCAGGCCAAGTACAGGTCACATGTCAGATGTCATGTTTTTTATTTAATCCTTTTTGTCAGGAAATGCTGAAATCATCCAATATTTTAATTAAGATCTTGATAAAAGGTGCAAAATCTGAAAGCCAATTTGTGTATCAGGACTACCTCTTCCTTTCGGTCCTTCAGTCACAATTCCTTAGGTATCTTATGTTGCAGTATGTAAAACTTTATAAACCTACTGCAGTGGTGACATACTGCTCAAGCACACGAAGATTCAACAGTAATCTAGTTATGTCATATGTATATATAATATATGTAATATATCAATATAAGGCACAAAACCAACCAGAAATGTTGCTTGAACCTAAAATTCCTCCTAATACTTGGTTATTTCGTCTTTTTTTTTTTTAAATGCAGGATTTACATTTATGGTTTATTTCTACATTGTTTTTATCTTATCTTTCAGTTCAGTAAAGCGAACAAAGGAACCTGCAGTAACAGATAAAATCCGCTAGATGTCACCACTGTGCTCTATGATGTCATATCTTTCCCAAGTCTGCTGTTTTCCTGCACCTCATGCATTCCTGTAGTCGCTCCCTGACACTGCAGCTGCCATAAAGGCAGATGGAGGTGCGCGGTTAGCTTTATTACACGTGGCCAGCAAGAGATTTTACCTGGTAAAAGACACAAAATTGTGATGTTTCACCCAAAACAAAGTACTCATGTGAATGTAAAGACATCCACAGGAGTACAGTGTGGACAGATGTTACAAGATCTCACACATCAACACTGTTGTGTCTGTCGGCGTTGCCTCCAATCAAACACCGTTTCAGACGCCAGCCAGTTACCTAGCAACCTCTCTTCACTTCCATGGTGATGCTATAAAAAGCAACAACACACACAAGCACACATACATATAAAAGGGGGAAAATGGATGAAAATGAGGTGTGGAACAAAGAAGTGACAAATAGCCTGCAAGCTGAACGTTATGTGGCCTGTTCACGACTTAAACACAAAGACCCATGAGTGTTTTCTATCGAGACGGGAGTGCATGCTTCCTTTGTCCGTTTTCTTCCCCTACTTCCGTTTTTTTTTTTTTTTACAGCTGAGATGAGTCTCACATTCATCACCTTGTCTGTCTCTACATCACAACTGTAAACAGTTTTTAACCACAATTTCTTTTTTTTTTAATGTTTAGTTTCTTCTCTAACTTCCTTTGTCTGAGGATTGTCGTGCCTACGCAAACCCATTTTACAACCAAAACATGCAGATTCACAAGCTGACATTGTTTAGAGACAATGAAAACACTGATTTTTTTTATTTAAAAAGAAAAGAGGTGGATTATGACAAAAACATATAAATGTGTGTTTCTCTTCACTTTTCGAATGAGCAGCAAACCAGATTGGTCTGGCAGTTGGTATGTCATCAGATCTGCTGAAGAGCTCTCGCTGTCGTTCGCTGAATCTTGAGCAGGCCATTAAACCACTAATGAAATTTTAGACTGAAATACTTAACACGTTAATGAAAAAAATCTGAGCCGGGTCAGACTATTTCAAGTGTTTTGTAGGATAAAAGACTGAAAATGTCTATCAGAAACATGTGAAGACAAGACAAGACATTTAAGAATCTTTGATTAAAATGATTAAGAAGCTATTCCCCTAATTTTTCTACATCAGTTACTTTACACATGTCCACAAGGATTGCTTTAATTAAGCTATATTGCACACAAAAATGTGAGAATTTAATAGTTAAAAAGCTAATCATTCTCTTACACATAACAGACATTGTATGTTGGGGCCATCTGACAGATGGGTCCCACATAAGCACTGTCCACTGGTGCCATTCTGCCCTGTGTGAATTACCCACTTGAGTTTGTGTATGTAGTCGGCCCAAGAAAAACCCAGATAAGACAGACATTTTTGCGTCATACCTGTTTGTCACCCATGAACATAAGCATAACCGCTGTGAGCAATTCCCAACAAGGAACTCCGGGGACTATAAATGTTGGCTGGGTTTGTGCAGCCTGAAATCATCAGATGGACAATAAGAAACCAACCCAGCAATGGTACTTTGTGACTAAATACATTGTGTTTAAATAGTGATTCGTGCAGTCCCAACCCTAATGAAGGGTACTGACTTTCAACTCTTGTTCAGGTATAAAGTGTTTTGCTCATGACCCGTCCCTTTTACCTGGTAGTTGATGCCGAATGTCAGTTAAGTGTATAGCCTTCCCTCCAGCTGAGACCACAGTCTCAAAGAATACCTTTGGTAACACACTACCCCGTCATGGATTAAAGCCAACAACCTCCTTCACTCAGTAAGAGCTTGAAGATGGGTCGTGGCTGGGTCTTCCAGCCTGACAACGACCCGAAACACACAGCCAGGGCAACTGAGAAGTGGCTCCGTAAGAATCATCTCAAGGTCCTGGAGTGGCCTAGACAATCTCCAGACCTGAACCCAATAGAAAATCTTTGCAAGGGGCTGAAAGTCCTGAAACATAATGGCTCTGGAGAAGATCTATATGGAGGAGTGGGCCAAAATTCCTGCTGCAGTGTGTGCAAACCTGGTCCAGAACTACACGAAATGTCTGATCTCTGTCATTGCTAACAAAGGTTTCTGTTTCAAATATTAAGGTCTGTTTTTGCTGATGTATCAAATACTTATGTCATGCAATGAAATGCAAATTAATTACTTAGAAATGATAAAATGTGATATTTCTGGATTTTTTGTTTTAGATTACATCACAGTTGAAGAGATCCTGTAATAAAAATGACAGACGTCTACATGCTCTGGAAGTGGGAAAACCTGCAAAATCAGCATTGGATCAAATACTTGTTCTCCCCACTGTGTGTGTGTGTGTGTGTGTGTGTGTGTGTGTGTGTGTGTGTGTGTTTGCATATATTCCCAGATATGTGTTCCTTGATGCTGAGCATTTCCTGTCAATGATAGTGTAATCTGACTAAAAGGAAAAGTACAGGTCAATAAAGAACAAGCTTGTACTGTTACTTTAAGAGGCTACTTGTAGTTTTGGTATTGCACTAATGTTATATTTCTTGGCACAGTAAAAGAAGAAAATGCATTGAGCTGTATTGTTTTTGTTTTTTTTTTTGTTTTTTTTACAGTCAATGATTAAAACTGATGGCATTTTTACAAGCTGGTCTTTTTCATCAACGGACCCCATGTTGCCACCAATGAAATTGTCTGGTTTTCCAGAAATGGTAAGTTCATTTTAAGTCACCCCCAATCACCAGGGGAGACACTTTGATGAGCAGAAACAGCCAATCAATCAACAAAAACACTTCTTTCTTTCAAACTTTATTTGTAATCTTCATTACCCAATCAATAGTGCATTCCCGGGCTAGCAGTTCAGTAAAACCAGTGACAGAGGCCTTGAAGGATGTTTGGATGTTGAATGGAATAAGGCCTCCTGAAAGCAAAGCAAGACAAAATCGCAGTCTTAACCTTGTTGTCCCCCTGTGCTTTGTGTCCTTCATGTCAACACAGAAACAAACATGATGGAGGCATGTGGGCCAACCAGTTCTCATCAGCTCAGCATTTACGTCGAATCCTCAGGTAGACGGGGCGCCAAAGAGCTTTTCAAGCACTTCTGGATCCCTTGACAAGAGGGACGTCAACAGAAATACCATCAAATACAGACACAGTCACAAAGCAGCCCTGTTTGGGAGCTTTAATAAAATTCTCTTTTCTATCTTTTGCTTTTCTTTTCTGCTGATAATGTAATTCCATATAGTAAAGCTCTTCACAACCATAAAACTTTCCATTTTTTATATTTTTGTACATTTGTATCATATAATCACAAAAACTACTTTGACATTTGACAAACATTTACTTTATATGACATCAAAGTAAAAGAGCAAAGAAAGTAACAGCCAGTAGCTTTGCTTTTCTGTCTTTTTTTTTGTGTGTGCTTTTTATTTGTTTTCAAAGCTACACTCATGAAGAGGACGGACGTCTCTGTCTCTGTTTGCACAAACAGCCTCGTGTCGGGTGATTCTTACAATAATGGCCGCAGAGTCGCCTTAGGCATTATTCAAGAAATCCGATCAGTGAGAAACAAACATGTGCAACTAGTTATCCCTAGACAATCATGGTACACGATGAGCAAGAATGACTTAGCACAGCCAGACAAAAACAACATGGCAAACTGGTGCCATGGAGAGAGGACCATTCGGATGGGGGCGGGGGTGGGGGGGGGGGGTTCTATCCCCGAGGGGCCGGTGTGTGATGAGACTCAGACCAGGCAGCCATGGAGACGGAGCCTGCAGGTGCCACGCCTCGCTGCTGATTTATCTCCTCTGGGAAACTGGCAGATGCAAAAAGAGAATGCAGAGTTCAGAGGCACATGAAGAGTCAGGAAGGCTTGTGCTTCCAGTGTCCCTGCCTTAGCTGACCCCAGGTCTGGCGCAAAGACAGAAGTAAATGTGTCACGTAGTGTCTTTGACTCGAATGTTCTCAGTCATGCGTCTTTCTTTTGGCTCTGGAAGTCAAAACTTCTTTCCTTTCCCATGATAATTATTTTACTGAAATGACAAATGCTACTACAGGGACAAAAAAAAAAAAAAAAAAAGAAGACCGTGTCGCAAATGCACATTTAAACCCTAAATTCAAAGTAGTGCAAATAAATATTTCATACAATGAAACTTGGAAATGTCAAATATTTGCTTGGAGTTAATCATTAACCCTTTACAGGGCAAGCATATTTGGTCATTTCAGTAGACCTACATCCTATGAAAATAAAAAAGTTAAAAAAAAAAAAGCTCCTTTAATAACTCTCTAGAGTTTAAATTTTTAAAATTTCAAGTATTTTATCGACTGCCCTATAAAGGGTTAACGTGTGAGTAATATAACTCAGTAAAAAAAAAAGAAAAAGAAAAGAAAATAATTTAAAAAAGCAAAATGCAAAGAATTTGCTTAATTTGTTATCTGTGGTCTTTTAAATCTCAGATAGTTTAAAGGAACCTCTGCAGTGTATTATTCATGCTGAGGGATATTAAGAGGCTCATCGAGGTGACGTCTTTTTAAGAGAAGGCCTTTCAGTATTCTGGCAAGATGACACCAAATACAACTTTCTGCACTCCAGGAACAGAACTTCAACATGAACTGTTGAAGAATTTCATTTAAATAGGGTTCTGATGGTTTGCAAATCATTGCGTCAGTGTTTATTTACTCTTTGAAAAGGTCCCAACGTTTTTTTTTTTCTTTGTAAGTGGGCCAGTATAAATATCTAAAAACTTGGCTCATCGTGAAATGCAATTATCATCCTTTTAAATCATTTGGCCGATCATTGTAATTCGAGCAGTTTTTATTTAATAAAGCCTGTTTCCATAATGCCACTTTAAGTCCCCATGTCAATCAAAACCAACGTTAAGCTTGTTATGCGAGTGGCTGTTTGCTTTTGCAGCCTGAGGCAACGTGTTTATCTACTCCCAGACCACTTGTGTGCTTTATGATTCGCTTTTTCATGGCCTGGGTTTGACCAATATGTGCCAGCAAAGGAAAACTCTTAATATTAAACGAGAAATACGCAAAACTACATGAGTCCAGTACCTGAACTGGGCTTGATTCTGTACTCGGTTACAAGTGCATGCTCACATATTCATATACTTTCAGCCATGGAAGATGTCTGATGATAAATTTGCTCTTCCTGCATCTCTTCTCACGCAGCAGAGCTTCAGCTGCTTGATTAGGGCTGATGATGTCCTACTTCTCCCTCAACTGGAGCCTCTCTGTATCATACTGGTCTCCTCAACCCATGGTGCCAACTCTCCAGAGTGCCAGTGACACACTTAGGTTCCCCCTCTATCTCAGAACAGGTCAATATAATAAATTGGAAGGGGAAATCTTTGCCAGCATCTTTCTTTGATTTGATTTCCACCTCTGACTCTGTTTGAGTTTCTTAAGCAGTGTAATTATCTTTAACCTTATCCAAGGCAGGAGGTGATCCTAACCTATTGAAGAGCACTTTTTTTTTTCTTCCAGAAATATTTGATTAATCATCTTCTACTGCTGTGATCGCAGTCTGTCACTACCCTCTACGCTTTTAAAGGACTGAGTAGTGAACATAGAGGTATGAGCAAACATTTTTCTGGCAGCATGCCATAACAGAAAGCAACAAAGCAAATATAATCCTTATTCCAAATATTCAAAATGATTCTCCGTAGCTGCTTATTACATACAGGAGGTGCGCTTGCACAGGAGGAGTAAGAAACTGGGTTTCATGGGATCAGGGAAATTCAGGTCATGCTCTCACAAGTTATCAATCCAACCTTCAGCAGAACAGGGCAGGCAGATTTAAGCCTGTGGTAAAGCTATTAGAAAAGCAATATTTGCATTATCATTGATTCGGCTTCATAAGTCAGAAGAGAAGCAGTGGCAGCGTTTGACAGCTGGTAACGGATATGCACAAACCATATCACAAGCAGTATCCAGTGCTAATGTGTGTCCATAACTATGTGTTGGGAAAGATCCTTTGAGCTTTGTCAAACATGGATGTTTTATCAATATACAGTAAACTGTAAGCAAGAGAAGTATCAAGTGGCTGATTCCTGATGAAGCAAACTAAAGCTGGCCGTCCAGTGCTGTGGTTTGGAGCATCAGGATAGATGTGTGTGTGAGTGTGTGTGTGTGTGTGTGTGTGTGATCATTTTCCCTGCACTAATGCAGTCCAGAGACTCCTTTGTGCCTTATCAGTGTCTGGGAAGCGGTAAAAGGTTGGACTGCTATTAGGAAAAACTGTTTCTTGCCGTGAAGATTGTGAGACGATCTCCATCTAGCCAATGGTGGTTGATGGAACGCCCTACTAACTGGCTATTTTCCCTTGTGACATCATTAACGGGAGAACTGAGGGGGGTCTGAGGGAGGAAGGGGCCTCAAGAAGTACGTTAACACGACACACGACCCAGGAGGGGTTTCAGACAACAGATTCAAGACACACAAATTTACACAATAGCACACCTGGTAAAAGCAAGGACTGCTTGAGAATTTTGTTTCTTTGCTGCACGTACACTTGCTTTAAACTTTTAACTTTATACTAAGTATGACAGCAAAAGAAAAACCCTAACAAAGGATTACAAACACTTGAATTAGCCCTTGATTTGAAAGAACAGTCTAGAAACTGAGATACATGGCATCCAGGGCAAAGACGTTTGACAGAAAAGTGGTAGATTATGCCCAAAGGCAGGGTTTTTTCATTTCTTGATGAAAGGTTTCTCCTGCCAGCCTGTCCCATAGACTGGGTAAGGGGCCTGAGTGAGCCTTGTAGGGTTAGGATGTACAATCAAATTGGGTTGTGGTCTTGATATGTGTCTCACACACCCTCCTCACCATCCCCTGCTTCATGCTTCACACTGCCTGCGTGTACGCACACACACCCCTGCCCTCCCGCCGCTGTGGACGAGCTTCCCAACCCCCAAATTCTCAGATGGAGAAAAAGTAGACGGGGAAAAATAAATAAAGAGCAAGAAAGCTAAAATTAAAAAAAAAAAAAAGAAAAGCATTTTATGTTCTTAAAACATTTACTAAATCGCGCAATGGTCCATTGTTCATGTGGATGTTTTCAAGCTCCTTTTTCGATCCACCTCAATGACGGTTTCTATGAGTATAATACAGCTTCGTCTTTGTTTTTGTTGATTTTCATTGTGTTAGCGTTGCCGACTGCATCTAGGGAGAGGAACCACAGCACCTGAGGGAGGAATGGGGAGAGGAGGAAAAAGAGAAGTAGCGGGCAGCGCTTGATATGTGTCCCCTTTCTGTGTCACCAGGTGGGTGATTAGGTCTTTTCTGTCTGTGCTGCTGTCAGGAGTCACTAGAGTAAGGAGAGGAGGCCAAGGGAGGGAGGATCAGAGTAGGACTGCCCTAGGGGTCGAAGGTGGGAGGGTGGGTGACAGATCAGCCCTGGGTCTCCTTGCCGCTCTCTCGTTCCCGCTGTCCACTCTTGCTCATCTTCATCTCTGTCAGTTGGATGTATCGCAGCACGTTGGTGTCTGTAGTGGAGAGAGGAAACGTGAGGTTTTCACCGGCCCATGACACAGCACTGCCTTACTATAAAAATGTTTCCATGGATGAAGACGTATCTATGTCACAAGAAAAAAAAGGTAAAATTAAAAATACTCTAAAGCATTGACATCTATTAAAACCACAAACGTGTAAGAAATTCATACCCATCTCACTCAAAAAAGTGCAATCATCAAAAGACATTTAGAGATTTTTTTTGTCAACTTTAATCCACTAAATCTACTCCAAAACCTCTCATGTGTAAAAATCACAAATCAAACAAGACGGCTGCAGAAATTCAAGCTGCTCTGTCCTCATACAGAGCATCTTGTAGCTCAGGTACTGACGTCTGCATTTTCCTCTAAAGCCAAGTCTTCACTGGGCAATCAAGCTCACTTTGGGATGGCATAGTTCAGTGTGGAGCGTTAAACCCTGATCTGACTGGTGCTCAAATGGCTGTAGATCAGCTACATAACCTGGGACATCAAACCTGTGCGGCACAGAATCTGCAGCCAATAAAATCAAGAAAGCAGAACTCAGGACAACAGTGGAGGGCATCCAGAAGACGGTATTCTTCCTTCTTGGCAAGAATAAGGTCAAGTTTTTCTGAGAAAAGACTTGTAAATGGTGCATCTTGTATTTATTTCTATGTTGCATGAAAGACACTATCTTTCTTTGATCAATCAACTGTCGGCAGTGTTTCTAGTCCAGCTTAAAAGGCACCCAGCCGCTGGTTTTGGTCTTCCAGCAGAAGGGTACCAACAATGCCAAGAGGAAAAGACATAAGCATTGGTCTATGAGAAGCGACTGCTGCACATCAATCTGGAAAGTGTTATAAAACAGCTTCTTAAGAATTTGGAGTTCAATGGTCTACAGTGTAGAAGATTATTCAACATGTAAATCATTCAAGACAACTGCCAATCTTTCCAGGAGCGGATGTCCAAAAGAAAGTTGCACCAAGGCCAGACTGTGCAATACTCCAAAAAATACAAACAAAAGTAGAAAAAAAAAGAAGAAAAAAGTCCAAGAGCTACATTTTAGATCCTACATCCTGTACTGAGCCTGGTAAATGTTAACGTCAATGATTGTACAATTAGAAGAAGAGTGAACGAGACAGTTTGAAAGGTTTGACAGGAGAAATCCTCTTTCGTCTAAGAAGAACACGGAAACATGTCTGAGGTTCACAAAACTGCATCTGAACAAACGTGACATTTGAAATTTTGCTCTCAGTCAAAAACAAACTACACAAACAAAACTGTACCTGTGGGTTCGCGGTTCTTGGCGTCACGCAGGTAGCGTAGGGCACATTCGTAGTCACCCAGGTGATAGAAGGCGATGCCAGCGCGGTACATGGCCTTGAAGTGGTCTCTCTGGTGGCTCAGCACCTTCAGGCAGTACTCCTTTACTCTCTCGTAGTTTACCAACTCGGACTGTAACAGACAAGCTGGGGGGAGAAGACAGGAAGTGGGCTTATGTGGTCTGGGGACACTTATATACATGAAAAGGAAACCAAAGCTAAAAACAGATGAATTTAATACATTGCCTCTTTCTGCCTGTGCAAACTCCTCGTGTTTCATTTAGTCCACTTTAAACAACCGGTTTGTCCCACGGTGAGAAAGGAAACTGCTGTATTTTGCTGACATCTCACTCTGCGAGCAGCAGTGAAATTTAGCCTCCACAGTACATCTTCCTGGTAGCAGTGAGCAGACTATAAATAGCCGCTTATAATGCCTCAGAGCGCAGAGAAAAGACAAAAAAAGGTTGTGCAAGCAGTTGGGCAGGAGTGTGGTGTCTGCACTACAACAAGCAGGTGAAAACTAAAAAAAAAAAAGGTGCAAAACTGCACCTTTACAATGATTAACAGAGCGAGAAAGCTTGTCAGTCTGAAATTTCAGTTGAGTTGGACAGCAGCAGAGACAAAGGGGCAGGGCTTAGGGGACTAACAGCTGAAAGTGCAACACAGAACATTAGAGAAATACGATTGCCCTGTATTGTGGTCATCGATCTCCTACAGTGCCTTAGCAGCTCTGAGATCAGCTTGGGTCAGAATAACTTAATTAGACACACAAGCAAAGTCTCACACACATGCACACGCAGCTTTTAGCCAGAAGCTTTTAAACGCCGGCTGATGGCTCAGATATCTGATCACTTACTGTTCCTCGGTTGATTACAACCACGCAGGCTTTTACTTCCACCTATATTCTTCCATTACTCCTCCTGCCTCTGCCAGTTAATCTATCTGATGATTCATCAAAAAATAATTTCCTTCCATTCCCCATTGCGACCCATCAGCAGCATCACCCTCTTTGATCTTTTTCTAAGCTCCCCGTCTTCCCTCTTTCCTCAAAATTCCGCACCTGATATAGACATTTGTGAGAATAACGTGAGTCAGGGACTGTTAGCTGGGAGGCAGAGTCAGCGATGGAGAGGCAGGAGGAGGAGGTGCAGGAGTGGGAAGCTGGTGTTAAACTAGGGGAGATGAGGTGACACCTATGGGAACTGCAGGAGAAGCCCTCTTCCCCCGGCCCACCCCTCAGCCCAGCGTAGAGTTGGAGTGACTTCATCAATACATTCTGTAGGATTGTTTTTTTTTTTTTTAAATCTTTTAAAGTATTCAGGTTTTGCTTTGTAGATGTTTGTTTCAGAAACTTCAACAAGTGAAACTCATCCCAGAAACTGGGATTCTTGGAAACATCAGGTGTCCTGTGCTGAAATATTCAATTCAACTCTTTATTGATTATTATTGATTCCGTTTGTTCAGTTTCTATGAATCACTGGCTCTGATGCTACTGCCCCAAAAGGACGGAAGAAAATATAACACTCGCTTTAAAAGATCTACGGTATCCATCTGCAAATACTGCACAATGCATCAAATTCTTTTCTCTCCCTTTTTATAGAAAGCCTCAATGTTGCACCTCTAATCCAACCTGTTATTCAGGTGAACATCGAGGTATATTTAGTCCTCCACCACTTCCATATGTTCTCCCAAGAGTATTGGGGTTATTCCCGGAACTAAGATTCACAATAATCTCCTTTGTGGTATTCAAGATAAGGTTTTTTTCCCCCAACAATGACTCTGCTCAAAGCAGTCCAACAGTTCTCTATACTTAGATAAAATGTAGTTAAATGTACTTAAATGTAGTTGTTTCAACAATCTATGGGGAAGCAATGATATGTCTTCTCATTAACAACCAAATAGGATCATGGTGTAAAGTAAAGCTCTTAACCCCTAACCATGCAGACCGGAGGTCTCTGGGAGTAGGCAGACTAACACCAACCCCCCCCCCCCCCCCCCCCCCCCCCCCCCCCACTCTTATCAGCATCTAACCCAGTGCCAGAAATGTATCTTGTCATGAAGTGAGATGTGAACATAGTGAGACAAAGCCCTTAAATGACATGTTGCCGTGACAATGTCACGATGCAGCACAACCACTGTAAGCGTTTGTTTATGCGAAATAAAATAAGTGAGAAATATGCCAAACTTGAGCTTTTAATGTGAAACTACAGTGTTTAACAATCTGGACCAAAGTACCTTTAGTATATTCAGTCATGAGGGTCATCAAATGAAATATGCAATTCCATTTTTACACTTAACAATTCCAATATAGGAAAAAAGCTTGCTTGTTTTTGTTTTTTCTTTCTTTTTTATAGGCTTCTCCTAGTTTGTGGGGACCAACTTTCATATTATATCATATTTTGGGATTGGTATAGGTAGCTGCGTAGAGGAGCCTGAGGCTGCAGATCCTTTGGGGATTGATTTGGAGTCAAAGCCTTTCATATGTGAGCAAATCATAACCTGACAAGAACAACAATAAATAAAATGATCTGAGAGCTCAAATCGCCCAAAATGTAGGATACGACTGGTTTGACCGCTCAGCTTCTCCTGCTGTAATAACCAAGGTCACAAACTCAGATATGACATGACATCTGATGACTTGCAGCATTAAACTATTTGTATCTTCTATTATGCTTATGAACTGCATTTCCTCTATGAAAGCTGTAATATAGACTCACCATGAAATGTATTCAATCTATCAGTATTGGCTGAATGTAAAACACAAATACACACACACGCTTTAATAATACATGGAATAAAAGTAAGCCTGACAATCCTTATATGCACAATAATGCTCATGACCCAGTCCAGGGAAGAGCAGCATGCAGGAAGGTAAAAGCCGTTTCCAGTCCTCAGCGATCATACGGTAAGTCTGCTCAGTCGTCTGCTGGAGACGGATTCACCTCACATGTCCTCTACCTCTCCTGCAAACCTTTCTCCAGCTGTACTCTTCTATTTGTTTGTTTATTTATTTATTTATTTTACAACCACGCAACTACAACAAGACTACTCTCATCCCTGCACACCCATCCATCATCTCCATCCACCAGTAAACTGGAGTTGAGCTTTCAGAGGATTCAGTTACAGTCCTTAATGGTTTGATGGCTGACGCAGTTAGAGTTAGAGTTGACTCACGCACGCACGCACGCACGCACGCACGCACGCACGCACGCACGCACGCACGCACGCACGCACGCAAGCGCGCAAACGTTACAAATAGCACATAAACACAGGTAAAAATATGAGTGTAAACAAGGTTTTGGTTGACAAAAATGTTAAAGTACAACTACTTTACATTAACAATCAAAAAGAGATGTAACGCCACAAAAATACAGAAACGACACACTGAAGTACTGAAGTGATGAGTCGCGGGCCGCGCCCTGCTGGGCCATTAGGCAGATGGATGAAGCGCCAGAGGAAAACTCCAGTGTGGTGAGATGCATTAAGGGTATGATAATGACGGGGTTTTCAGCGAAGACTGCGCAGAGGCACAGACTCGATAAACACAGGAGAGCGATATCAATGAAGCTAAAGTGTCTCCATCACTAAAGGACATGACTGTGTGTTGTTTTACAGGAAAGATGTGGCAGCGGGTGCAGCGAATGGGCAGGTACGTAGTCTCATTAATAAAGCAAGTAGGCAGATGAAAGCAGTGAAAAATGGGGACTCCTTCTTTTCTTATTTTTTTTCTGGAAATTACAGTTAGTTTTCTTAAGTGCATGAAAGAAAATGTATGAGAAACATTCATCTATGGAGTGGTTGAAGTGGCCCTGTCAGGACTCGAACCAGGAACCTTCTTGCTGTGAGGCAAATGAGTTAACTGTGGTTAAGTACATTTTTTGGAGAGCTGACCTTAACTTGACAGGCCACACACAGGTCTGATTACTGCCAAACCCTTAAAGTCAAGAAATCCCCTAAAAAGAGCCTGACAACATGGATTAGGCTAAAAGATCTCAAAAAGTAACCCGATCCAAAGAAATTCAAGGACAAAGTAATTGACATCCGTCAGTCCTGAAAGGGTTACAAAGCCATTTCTAAGGTTTTGGGACTCCACGAAACCACAGTGAGACCCACTAGTAACCATTATTCATTTCATTCAAGGTACAAGAGACAAGACAGCAGCAGATCTAGGATGAAGCTGTGTTGAAGACCAGCTGCTCTAGTCTGGTCCTGCAGCTGCTGCTGTGACTACTGGTCCTAACACACTAAAGTTTATACTAACTACAAGCTTTACTAAAACAGAAATAGTTTAAGTTTGGTTTAAAAGGTGGAGGTGGTGTCAAGTCTCCTTAACCCAAACTGGACGTTGGTTCCGTAGTGATGGTTCCTGATAGCAGAAAGCCGTCCTCCAAATCTACATTTGGATCCTCTACGATACTCTAATCAGAGAAGGACTTGGACATCCAGCTAATATTACATAACAGTAATCTAGTCGTGAATTAGTTTTCCATCATCACTGGAGCTGTTTCGCTGCTTTATTACCTGGGCAAACGTGCATTATTGATGGACCCATGAGTTCTTATCTCTACCAGAAAATCCTGAAGCAGAATTTCTTGTCATCAATTTGTGATCTTAATCTCAAGCACACGTTACGCAGCAGGAAATACGATTCAAAGCACACCAGCAAGTCCACCTCTGAAAGGCTCGATAAAGGGGAGTCTAGTCTAGTTAACGTCCGGACCTAAATCTGACTGAATTCTGTGGCATGACCTTTAAAAGGCTGTTTGTGTTAAAAAAAACAAAAAAAAAAACACAGTATAATGATAATAACATGACAGAAAAACATTAGTGATGAGACATAGGTGTGGACAATTACCAAAGGAGCAACCAGAGGGAGTCACACACAGAAGGAAAGTCAAAAGAGCAAAACAGCACACGTAAAGCCGGATTACATTTCAAAAAAGACTAAACAAGAATCAAATAACTCAAAAGCCAAGACCACAACAGCAGAGAAAGAGCTTCTGCTGTCATTTTAAAGGTTTGCATGTTTACAGCTGTGCAGACAGGCTCAAGGATGTGTTCCAGTTTGGTAGATGTGGTAAAACTGAACATTTGATCTTTGTTTACATCATGTCTCCAAAGACATGGGCTTTTGGATGTGAGCGAAGGTTTGGGAAGGGAAAAAAATAAAACAACAAAAAACGTTGACTTCAATGCATCTTACGCAAATAAGCAATCAATTTCTCTGGTTATGACAAGAGACCTTTGATTTTTTACAACTGTAATGTAAAGTCAAAAGTTGTTTGGCAACGGAGTCATGCACTGCAAAAACACATTTCTACGAGAGTAAAACCACCTTGCTTAAAGAAAATTAGAAGACACCTTTAGACTATTTTGCTTGTTTTAAGAATCCTAGTTGAGAAAATGTTTCTTACCTCATCGGCAGAAATAGTTTCACTAAAAATGAGACCATTTTGACTAGATTTAGGAATAAAAGTTTAAAAAAGTGTCATATTTTTGACTGCATGTGTTTTCTGGGAAGTTTTTACATATCTATTCCTTTTAACTTAACCTTTTAAAACGAATACAGTATATATAGGTAGGGAGTATCTGAAA
Organism: Xenentodon cancila; assembly: GCA_014839995.1. Lineage (NCBI taxonomy): Eukaryota > Metazoa > Chordata > Actinopteri > Beloniformes > Belonidae > Xenentodon > Xenentodon cancila. The sequence goes on from CM026201.1 coordinate 20,190,967, forward strand.
GACATAATCTACGTAATATTAACACTATTTACAGTGCAGAGACATCCCACTTGTTGTTTCACTTTCATATTCTGAATCTGATTCTGGCTCAAACATGCAAGGAAGGATTTGAGATGTTGAGGTCATCTACAAGAAAGCGTCGTTGATAGTGTGATACTTTGCTGAAAAAAACTGTTTAAATAGAGCGTTCATGAGCCGTTGGCTCCGCCCATCGGCAAGCATCCAGGCCAATCAAAAAACACTTGAGCCGAACCTGCTCCTTTTCTGAAAGAGCCTCTCCTTGTGATGTTTTTGTGCCTCTGGGTTTTTATGCTGGGTGCAAAGCTACTAAGTAACCAAGATTAAAATTAGATAGCTGCAAATGAGCTATATACTCCTTGTTTTAACTACTGTGGTTTGGAAAATGAGGGAAGTCCAGGTAAAAAAAGAAAAAGAAAAAAAAAGACGGCCATCAACTCTGACTGGAGGACAACTGCCCAAAGAGGGTGAATAATAAGTCTGCACAAAACAAAGAAGAGGAGCGGCGAAATCAGATTTAACCTCATTAAAGACACCGTTTGTCTTCATATGACTTTTTCTTTTTCAGAGGAGCCCACAAAAATTTAAAAGGGGCAGATACAGTATATGACTTGAAAAATAAGTGGAAAAAAGCTTAAAAAGTGTGAATAAAATATCCATAGCCAACAGGGTGCAAACCAGCTGTGTAGTATGAGAGTGTGAAAGTGTGTGTGCCAGTCGTCAGGCGGTGTGAGGCATGTGTTGCCTTTACCTAACTGTGCAATGAGAGGCATGGTGAGTGGGTTCAGTTAACACATGCTCAGGAGCCCTGCTGGCGCGCCTGAAGCATCATGGAAAACAACAACAACAACAGCATCAAGAAAACAACTCTGCATGGAAACAAGCCTTCATTTAGCAAAGAGAGTGCCAAAGCCCGGGGGAAATAAAAAGAGAGACCAAAATAAAGGACAGGAAGCTGAAATAAGGCCAAAGATACAGATACAGCTGAGGAGAAGCAGCGATGGAACTTCCATGGGAGAGAAACAGAGAACCAGAAAAAGCAACCAAAACATGTGTGAAAGGAGTTCAGCGTCGTTGTCTTTCACTTCCGCACTTTTCTGCTCTCCCGTGTTAGATGTTTGAACCCGGTTTCTACCCTTCCTCCGGACACATGTCCTTCCCTCTGTTCCGCCTCCTCTCCTGTCACTCTCCATCATGCCAGACGCAATACACCAATCAGGCTAATTCAAAGCCACCGGTGGCCCTGGTGATTAGTCCGCTGTCCATCAGCTTGTAATTAGTTCTGCGGGAAGATAATGGCAGATGGAAAGACCCGTCACTCTCGCTGACACTCACACAGACGCACGCTGGCGTCTCCTCCACGTCTCCCGAAGTGAGTCCCCGCTCACTTTAGAGCAGAGTCCTCTTCTCACCTTTCACTGCATCCTCCTCTCTGTCTCTTCTACAAACCCTGGACGTCACAGCTGGTGTTTCACTGAGACTAACGTTGCCTAAAGCACGTTTGTGCAAATCGTTTTCTGTTCTAGAAAGGGACAGGGGCATTCACTCCGCCACCATCCAGCACCTGCATTAGTGTGTGTCTTTTCAGTATCTTGGAGGGAATGTATAATTACCAAGAACCTTCTCACAATATCATTTGAAAAGGTTTATCAATCAGAACATGCCACTGAGACTTAGTTAGTTAACGTCATCTCAAAAAAATGTAAAAAAAAAAAGTGAATACATCCTCAGATAAACAGTAATCGATGATGTTCAGGATATTTATGCACCAAAAAGAAAATGGACAGGTATTTTGTGAAACACCAAGTACATCTATACCGCTTACACAGGATCTAACTGGGAAAGTTGCAGCCTGATAATCAATGATCGATTTGATTAACTGATCATCAGTAGGTGTAAAGGTGCAAGAGCATCATTTATCAGTCAGCAAACAAATCTTTTTTCTTACTCTCTTACCTTTTGTGAGCTTTTTGTACGTGGTTAGGGTCGGTAAAAGAAAAGTACAACCTCCAGGCAGCCTTCATGTTCCTTACAAAACATTCCTATGCACCAGTGTAGAAATGACACGTGTTCTTAAGCAACAGCTCACAAATGAAGATAAAATATTTTGTGCTTTCCATATTAAAAAAAAAAAAATAGCTGTAGGTTTTTGCCATGACAACGGAACCTTTTTTATTTAAAATTTATCACGTAAGACAATAAATGCATTGATTTTTCAGTGCTAATTTGTGTGATCCAGGAACTTAAGAGAAATCGGTCATAATTCTTTGTTCCTGTTTGTCAGAAACAAGATTCTCTGCTTTACAAATTTCAACCTTTGTGCTGCCTTCATGGTTTGTTGGAAGTTTGGAAGCTCTGTTGAGCGCTTTTTCTTACTCTCATGAATGAAGATAGTAACCTATTTCCTAAAATGTCAAATGGCAATCCCAGTTGTTTATTGTTCAGGGTGTGACGTTGTTACCCGAACAGGGAGATGTCAAATCTCCCGAGGTGATTTTACTCAGGTGTCTGTCTACAACCATGCTTCATCGAGGGACCACCCACTAACATTCCTCTGCTCTCCTAAAATAGTTGACAACTCGGGATTAATGTTCCTCTGCTTAAATATTAATACTAGTGAGGACGCTATTGGTCTAAATGACTTCAGCAAGATAAAATCATTTTATTCTCTTGGCTTCTCTTTGGTTTTGGTCATTTTAGCTCGTATATATTACAGTTTTTAAGGGTCAATTGAGGATCTGACAGTTTTAAAGTGTATATTAACAAAAACAGGCTTTCTATAGTTGATAAGTGCAGTTTAAAAAAGCATAAAAGATACTTTAATTGAGGTTTTATGTAAGGTTGAACTTCCTGACAGGGACATAATTTTGCTGCAGCTCATCGCCAGGCCACGGTGGGACTGGTGATGTCATCTGTGCACGCTGGACAGACTTATGATTTTAATTCAGCAGAGCTCTGCTTTCTGTTTTCTCCTGCAGCCAAATACATTACTTCTAACTGTGACAAAACACTAAAGCAGAAATACATGTCATCAAGGGCGTCTTTGCTAATATATCTACGTTTGCTCCACTGTTTCACATTTGCTAAAGTAAATTTGATTTGTGGATTAAACTTGTTACAACATAGACCAGAAACCGTATCAGGTCCACAGAGAAAAGAGCCAAATAGTCTGGCTCACAAGTCCATGGAGTTAGGCTTAATCCTGGGCTTATCCTCGGCCTCGGCACAGAAAATAAGCAACGTTACATTTCTGTTTCAAGATATCATATAAATCCAAATCATTTTGGATAGAAAATTTGACTTCTGTGTTTGACTCTACAAGGAAATGAAAGCACAGTGAATTTCTTCTCTGATGCAAATCATCGCAAGAGTAAGAATATTTGTTTTTTTAGCCAAGTACTACAAATAACAAGAGGAAGAGATTGACTAAAAAAAAACCAACACATTTCTAGATCCCAGTTTCTGTTCTCTACTTTTTTGTGCCTCTTTGCACACCTGGCTTGGCTTCCTCGACACACAGCCCCAACCTGCTGTCATTGCTCAGCTTCCTGAACCAAACAAATGTAAAACACAGCTGGAAATCAGCATCATATAAGCATCATACGTCGAGTGGCTGTATATGGTGAGGTGTGCTCTCGGGATGTGCGGTTTGGACCTGATCCAGAGGTGATGGTGGTCAAAACGAAACCTCTGTGAATCTCAGTGAACAGAACTCCGTCTGCTGTGCGTGCCGTCATCACAAACCTGGGAGAAACACCGCAATAATCATGCCGAAACAAGCACACGCAGCAAATGTACAACAATCCCGACCGAGGGAGGAAACTGCAGACCGCAACCTCCCACCGACTACGGCAGAGAGCGAACGCGAGCTCCAGATGTGATTGTTCTGTGTTTGCCGTCTAACCAGCAAGCTCGGTTTTTTTGAAGTATCAAAACTGGTCAACCTTTTCCACTCGAGAGTAATGCTGAATCTGCAAAACGGACTCGACGCTTCCCTGTTTATATCGCTACAGTCACCAACGGCATTGAAGAAGGACGTGTTTTCAATGTCAGCGCCTGTCAGAGCCCGTAGCAGAGCATTCAGGCTCAGGCCCGCTGAGGAGAGCTCAGATAACAGCCAGCCTGCCTTTTTATTGTCCCAGGACTCTGCTGATAAATATTAACAGTGAAGTGGTTTACTCTGCACTGTCCACTGGAGCAGGGCGTGTAAGTAGGCATAAATAGCTTTAGCAAATTCTCATTACTGATGGCTTACAGAGGATGAATAGTCTGCAGTTCTCTGGGTGTCTCTGAGGGTGTCAGGAAAAGGGTACATGTTTCACTTCTCCCTTAGCTGATGTCATGACTTTCAAACAGGGGCTAAAAAAAGCTTTGACGGACACTTCCAATTCATGCATGACCTCACACAACTGCCAGTCCATCTCAGAGAAGAATTTTACGAATCCCAAATGTTCAAATGCACAATTAAATACATATTACTGTCGCGAGAAAAGTGACGCTTCAATACAACTTTCTCATCAAGGTCTGCACAAGTGTGGTGATGATCTACTCATTTGAAGCAGGTGTGTTGGAGCATTGACATAATAACATTATGACATAATACCTGCTAAAAATCTGGATTTTTACACCCTAAGCAGTCCTAATGAACTGGCTGGGATGTTCTCCTGCTTCAGCCACTTTATCCTGTGAAAGATTTGAACTCTGGAAGTATAAACACTTCATCTTCTTGTTTGTCATCCTTCCAGTCTCTCCTACTCCCCTCTCCTTCTTCTTTTCCTGACAAATTAACAATCTTTATTTACTGTTTAGTGTCAGGGCTTTTGTATAAATCATTTTTGTCTGAATTGGATCTCTGAACACAACACATCACCATAACAAAGGCATCGTTGACAACTCTCACTTTACAATGTGGAGGTCGCAGAGGCCAGCACTCCTCCTCGCCTCCTCTTCTTCTCTCCTCCTCACTCTCACTTAGAGTCCTCCCTCTCTCTTATAATGACATCATATTTATAAGTGGTGTCCAGTTGCTCGAACGCCCCATGTTTGAAGATATCCACCCTCCTCCTCTGCATCCTCGACCCTTCCTCCGATTTCCAAATCCTATATGATTTGAGGTCATTTGTGAGTTTGGTACAAAGAGGCCAGTACAGTGTGTGTGGTACAGTAGAGGGAGTGCCATCTGCAGCTCTGGCACTCAGTGTCCTCATGACTCTGCTCTGGCCATCCCTCCAATGGCAGGCATACATGCACAGAGGGACGAAAAAAAAAAAAAACAACAAAAAAAAAAACAACAACCAAACCTCCTCCCATCCCCCTTCTTACCCTCACACGGCACCTCTCTCCTTTGTCCTCCTTCTCCCTGCAGTGGAGTCCTCCTACTCCCAGCTGCTTATACAACCCATGTTTCCCCATATCTTTACCCATATATATTACATTTCCTCTCTCCATCGCCTTCATCCTCACCCCCTTCTCTTGCCTTTATATCATACACTTCACCACATCCCGGATGACTGAGCTGGCAGGAGATGAAAGGGAGGAGTTTTCCCCCTCTCTTCTGATTTTGAAAGTGGGCATTGGCTGTTCTGTAACAGTGTGGCAGAGTGGACTGGAGAAATCTCTCCATCTGTGGTGTTACACATCACTGATGTTCTTCAAAAACAGCCCCAGCATCCCCCATCTGAAACAAGACTGGGTTTAAAGTGCTGAGAAAATGGAGCAACGGCGTCGTGTCTTATGGCTGTTAAGTACTGGCGTTTTATTTTTGGCCCACCAGTAACTGATGTTAACGTCACCAACAGGCTCTTTATATTTTAAGATTTGTAAAAGCAATGTCATGGTCCAAAAACACATTTATGACACCAGTCAGATGTCTTTGAGGCTTTGAATCAACTTTGTTTCTTGTGAACATTTCCAAAAGTTTTTAAAGGGGTTAACGAGAAAGATTAACAGAAGCTCAAACATTTTGCATTTTTAAACATCCTCTTATCAACATTAACAGTGGATGAAATAACTTTGCATACTGTTAGATGCAATATTTCCTCATCTCTAAAAGAGAACATTTCTCTGCAACAGTAAAAAAAAAAAAAACAACATAAACAAAAGCTGACTATGACTTGTGAAAATAGTGCTGCATTCAGCAGCTGAATATTAATTTATAGATTTCAGATGCAAACTTACAGCACCATTTCGCTTCAGGTCATTGTTGCTTTATGTCTCTGGATATGAATGAAAGAAAATAATTTGTTCACATTTGTTATGTTGACTTTAAAGATAATCATTCTTTCAAGGTATTTTGGTGAAAACAACTTGTAACAAATTACATTAACACATCAACTCAGATTAGTCTTTAGTGGACAAAGCATCGCTTAGATCCTGAAGGAGCGATCAGGCAAATCTTCAAGTTCATGAGGGATCCAGAAGGTTATCATCACCATCGATATATGTACAGCCCAGCAGCATGTTAGAGATCGCAGAAATGTAAGTCAAGAATCAGTAGAAAGCAGAGTTTTGTTCCTCTAATAAAAATTATTACACCTGAAGTAGTGAAATCTGATGTCTGAAAGTGGAAATTACAGCGACATTTCCACTTGTGAAATTTGTGTTATATTTTGTTATAACTTGTAATAACCTGTTAATTATGTGCTCTGCATGGCCACTCTGTGATTACATGTGGAAGGGAAACGCTGGTTGGTAAATCGAGAGATCAGTCAGTGGACTTGGTCCTTTAAACTTTGATTGCTGCTTTTGGATGTGTTCGGTAAATGTTACTTCCTTCTATTGTTTGCTGTGAGGTTGTGAACGTGTGAGGCAGCAGGAGTAGTCGTATACGCTTACAGCGTCCCAGCAGGACTCTACAAACACTATCAGGAGAAGGTTCACGCTGTTCATTACCGCACAGCAACTGTCTTGTTAGGATGAATTATCCAAAGGCATAACAGCTTTGGCATATAAAAACAAATTATCTTTCCGCTTTTGTTGTTTTTTTTTGATTTCACAACAAACTATTAATGCTTTTATCATCTTTGCATCATATTTTTTTTTTTTTTCTGAACAGAACAAAGCAGGTGGAAATTGCTGGATCACCACCATGCATAGTGGAGCCACTGCACTACGTCACTGGAACAAAAAGGTGGCTGGTGTTATGAAACAAACAGTTTTACTCGTCCCTCCTGCTGCGTCTCCCCCAAGGCTCTGACTTGTGACTCATTCACAGACTGAGGCAGTGTGGAGGAACAAAGGCAGATCTCAGGCAGAGATCAGAGCGAGCAGGATTTAATAGAAAGTAAGTCTCGTCCCTCTGATATGGGATCAACTCTTCCCGCTTCCAGTTTTATTCTCTTTCATTCTCTTTCTAATGTACATTTAAACTGAGTTTAAATTTCAGCTTGTAATTGCTTGGTGTAAGCTGCAACCTTTGTGAAGACTCATCAAAGTGAGGAAAAAGAGCAAACGAACTACAGTCACATCTGTTATTTCTGCGTGTGCTTCACTGTGTGTTTGTGGTGGGTGGATGGATGGATAGATGGATGGATAGATGGATGGTTCAGGCGATCTGGCAGGAGATCTCCCTCTGGCTAACATGCTGCACCAGCGTGAACAGCAACAGACAAGAACGGCGTTGGTGGTGTCACCCATTTAACCTTAAAATGCCAAATGCATCATAACTGGTATGTGAATTTCTGAGATCTCTGCACCGCATAATCAAAACTTCCCTTGAAAAGGCTCTCGTACACACCATTATCAGTAAATTAACATAAATGTATAAAATTATAAACTATCAAAGACAATTTGGATTTGTTTTAAAGTCCAATATATAGTCCAGACTAATTAATTATAATTTTCTGTCAATAAGTACATATGTCAGACTTTACAGGGTGACATACAACCCTGAAGAGATACAGACTCTTAAATAAGGCGCGTATATACGACCGCCACCATCTGTCACTGTTCTTTTTGATGAATAGCAAAATTATAGTAAAAGTCAGAAAAAATATGAACAGAGAAGCATGATAATTGCTCTTGTACAGTTGCAATACAAGGTGCAATTATTCAATTAGCATCCAGTCTTGCTCTGTGGCGAACAGGCCGACGTGACTGATTTTGTATTAGAAGTGCAAGAAGAAGAAATCTGAATGACTATGTATGAAGGCTTATTGCTGAATCACAGATGACAGAAGCTTCTGGCATAAAGATTTCAGCTTTCCAGCTGTGATTTCAATAGAAACGTCAAAACTGATGCTGGTTGAAAAGATTTAACAGTTGTGCAAAGTGTGGTTGCACAAACACCTCAAAGGTGAATTTTAGAGTTTAATGATGCAAAAACCATCTGAGCTGGCCAAGAGAAGGGTCAGGAGAAGGAGCTATGTGGCACAGTCCAGCGAACGTGAATGCCTGACACTCACAGTGAGAGCATCCACTGGGTCTGTTGCTTTGTGAGAGAAACCTTGATCACTTGGTTTGTTATACTTGTCCCCTTAAAGCCAAAGGTGACTGTAAATCAATACAAAGGTGTTCAGGGAGAACGCCTTTATTATATGATAAACATTTCTATCTTTGTGTGAGTGGCAATGCTCTTGACATGTGGCAGGAAGACTGGGTTTTAAAATCACAATCAGCCAAAATACCCCTAATCTTTACTCAAGCAGAAGTACTAACCCCTAACCCTTGGATAAAACCACAAGCACTGATTCCGTGTATTTTTTTTAAACAAAAGTGAAACAATGCAGGCTCTGCAGTATAAAAGTGAAAAGTAATTGCTTGAAGGAGAGTACTGATGCAGCGACCAGCTTTCATGCTTTTAAGCAGCCGTGCCAGAAATCACCATTTATTCTGTTTCAGGAGGGTTCAATTATTGTCCGTCTTCAAGCAAACTGAGATGCTTGTGGCATTTCAAAAATCACTTATCAAGTAAGGTTTGGGGAAAAAAAAGGCTTTGGGTTTGTTTTTTGTTTTTTTGTTGGTATGGCATAGTGATTATATTTGGAGCAATGGAAAAGAGTCATGTGATCTGATGATCCAGAGCGATGTGGCATCAGCGTAAGGAGAGTAGCAGATGAAGTGTCGAGCCCACCTGACCAGTTCCTGCAGCGCAGTCTGCGTGGACGGTGTGATGATGGGTTGAGGTCATCTGATTACATCATTTTCACACATAGAGAGCCCCTACAGAGCACAGATCTTAACCCTTTAATGCCAAAATTATGAAATAATTCATAGAAAATCATATTGTTTTTTTTTATTTTAAGTTTATATTATATTAAATAACTCACAAATATGTCTTTTACAGTTTTCTAATTAATTTTTTTTGTATCTCTGTGAATACATAGGGTAATTTTATTTACTAATATAATTTATTATTTTGTTGTTTTATTTATGGGAGTGGTGCAGTCATTTTAAAAATGTATGTGTCAAACATAATACATCAGGCTATAACCGTTAAAGGTGGGGTAAGTGATTTCTGGATGACATCATGTCTAGCGTCATTATTTTAAGCAATGGTGTGAGTCTCGCATTATCAACACGGGCTTTTGGAGGATAATAAATACAAGTATGAATGTATCCCGTGATGCAACGTGGCGTCTTCTTTTTAAAATTTCAATAAGGAATTTAAAACTTAGAAAAGTAAAAGTCGTCCAACAAAATATTAGAATGTGACCTTTTTTTTTTCTTTCTAGGCATCATATAACTTGGTCAATACTTTTCTATACTTATTTTCTACAAATACTTGTCATAGCCAACAACTTTAAATGGTTCTATTTAATAAGACCAGGGATGAGGAGTATTTCATTTTCTGATTCTCTTCCATTCACGTCTGGTTACTGGCTCTTATTGATATCACGCAGCATTTGATGTTTATTGGAAGGAGGAACTCCAAATTGTCATTTTTAAAATCTGGGTCTTTGAGTGGGAAAAGAGTTTTGGGGTTTTTTTGTTGTTTTTTTTTTTTTTTTATCAAGAATCCATTCAACTCAATCTTGATAAGGTAACTGTACGATGATGCAAAAATGATAAGTACAAAGAAATACCTGAAAATAAAAGCAAGAAGCCTCCTGAGAGGAAGAAAGTGTGTATACTGTTACATTTAGCAGACAAATTGAAAAGCTGTCAGAAACATAAGTAATCGAGTATCGATGCCTCCACATTCCACTGAAGTACAATGACAGTGTATGTGTTCATTGTTTCTTCCAGCTTCTAGAGACAATGCAAATCAAGTGGGATGTTGTTATTTTAGCTCAGTTAAACATCAATGAGTGATTTTGCGTGTTAGTTTTAGCTCTACCCACCACCATCAAAACATCATTGAAAAGTTTTTTGTTTTTTTTTAATAATTTGTTTTTGATTCCTCCAGTAGTTCAGTGGTCTACGATGAGATATCATATGGCTTAAAAAATGGTAAAATAATATAGTAAACTGAGTTTTAAGTATAAATCTTTGGACATTGTTTTTATTGTCTTATGCACGAGACACAAAGGCAACAGGAAGGGCATGTCCTTGTTAAAGCAAAATAAAGGACATGAAAAAAAGCATATTAACATAAAGTCACAGTTGCACACAGACACAAAAAGTGCTTAAAATAAATTAGCAATGTCAGCAAAGGGTATGAATGGCAGAGGCGGCTCCCATTTCCCAACACACGTGCACTCAGATTTTCTGCATCCCCTGATCCAGCTGCTGTTCCTCAGGCCTGTAAAAGCAGAGTCAAACAAACACACACGCAGACACACTTCATACATGCGCTCAGGCAGAACTGCTGACACAAATGTCCCCTCTCACACGTATGACTGGTTCTGGTTTGCTCGTAGCCCTCCTGTCATACGTCAGCACCAGAAACACTAGCCAATGAAATGGCAACTCCTTGCCTATAACCACGGTGACCACCGTCTGCCCAGCAGAACTCTGGGTAACCAGGTGGGACCTCACAGCAAAGATCTTCAGCCAATCTCACACCTAGTGTTTAACTTAGGACTGTGGGAGTTATTCTGAGGATATATATATATATATATATATATATATATATATTTACCATGGTTATCTTATAGTTACAAAGATTACCTGTACTTATTTTTTTAATTAATTGTCCTTTTGTTGAACTATAAATTCACTGACTGTTTAAGTCAACATGAATGACAAAACCTCACAGAAACCTGTTTCTGACATAAAACGCCAGGCCCTGAAATCAGACTGGGGTGTGTTGACCTCTGCTGTCAAGTCTGCCATGCCTGCTTTGTTTTTTATTCTGTCTATATTAAGTATACAAAGGTGTTTGTCTCTGTATGGTCCTGTGATTGACTGGCATCTTGCTCAGGGTGTAACCCAACTCTTGGTAAGTGGCAGCTGGGATGGGCTCCAGCACTCCAGATGAACATACAAACAAACAAACAAACAAACAAACAAACAAACAAACAAACAAACAAACAAACAAACAAATAAACAAATAAACAAATAAATAAATAAATAAATAAATAAATAAATAAATAAATAAATAAATAAATAAATAAATAAATAAATAAATAAATAAATAAATAAATATCAAGAGCTGACTGCACAAGAACGAGCTGAAATCATTGTTGAACGCCAAGTGTTCAGACCAGCCTGAGGCACATTTCACATTTGCTTTACTTCATTATTTAAAACTTTGTCACTTGTAATATCTGAAGCTATAACATTTGTAACTGCAAGTTGGGATCAGACCACCTCAGCTATTAGTTAGTCAGAACAAAAAAAGGTGAAACGAGGAAAGAACTCAAGAAATATAACAAAGTGTTCACATGTGAGGCTGCCAAACAAAGGCTCACAGCTCTGGCAACATGTGTGGTAATAACATAACAAAATAGAACAATAGAACCAGGGACAGAGACTGAACAATACTGGGAAGGAGGCATTACATAATGTCAGTGCTCCGTGGATAATGGGTCTGAGTGCTAACCGCAGCAATCTCACACAACAAGAACCATCATTCAAGACAAAATCTCAAGTGTGAAGAGTTGGACCGCACTGAGGATGCTGATGGACTCCATTAATGTATAGCAGCACAAATGAACCAGCTCTTATGCACAATGCAGGTAAGGCATAGACCTCACCCAGAGTGGTAAAGCTGAGGTCAAACGGTCCTGATCATGAAGGGTTCCCAGGAGGGGCGTAATCCCATCTGTCAGACAGAGAAGTCTATGCACCATCTTGACTGACAATAAGAAAATATAAGACAGAACAGAAAACACACGAATACTGGAATGCTTGGATCTCTACAACGTCTATGAGACAGGAGATAAGAGCCTTCAAATAGAAATCTATGTGACTGCATCAAATTGCTTTGAACTGAGCTCTAGAGGTCAGTTCAAAGCCAACTGAACAAGCTACCATCAGGTTTGTTTTTACCGAGGAGATGGCCTGTCCTTGCTGCCCGCTCTGCTTTGCCCTCAATAACACCATCACAAAGAGTGGCCACAGAGTCTCTACATGCGTGACATTAAGACTGATCAAGACATTTGACAATGATATTGCAATGTCATTTGGACAAGATGCTTGTGGTTGAATAGCATCAAAGAGGGAAAAATGCACGCAAATGGGGGGGTTGAAATATCATAATCTGAAAATGTAGATAAGACCATGGGGTCTTTCAGGCAAATGACAACCATGAGAGGCCACAAGGAAGTCCTCAACATCCAAGTAGAGTGAGGCAGATCCTGAGGAGCCAGCTGAGTAGGAAGAACAAACTTAGAGTCAATGCCTTGAATTCCCTGCAAGAGCTCTGGAATAATAACCTGGACGGAGAAGGACATGGAAACCCCTGATGTCAAAGCAAGAAAGCGTCTCACAGTGCATGAAGAGGTCCATCCTAGGTCCAACAACCAGAGTATGCATGATAAGCAGAGGGAGGAGACTAGTGAGCATCAAAACAGTTTCAATGTATAAAATTATACCTTAATTAAGCGATGAGAGTAGAATATGAGCTTTATTAAAACATCAAAAAGGAAAAAGTCCAGTGGAGCTTGCCATTGTATACATGCAGTCTATTCCTTCTCTTCTTACCTATATCGTGATACTTCAGTCCTTCATTTTTCTAAACTATCTCTACCCTCTAAGTAGCACTCCTTCATCTGTCTTTCCTTCATGCCAAACTGACCTCCCGTACTTCCTCCAGACAAGCTCTAAACGCTGCACAGAAGAAGTGGCCTTCAATGCATTATAGCAAGCTGACAGGTCTGGCAGCCAAAACTGCCCAAATTACAACGATCACGTAGCTTATGATGCCTTGTAAATAATAGATAAAGTAAATTACATAATATAACTACTGTACGGTGCACTATTAATCAGGATTGCCTCCAGTTTCCTGCGGACACCAGAGATGAATAAGACCCGCAGTTCACACTGTGTACTGCTGTCTAATTATTACAAGAAAACACAGCCAAGCAACCCAGAGTGCGGGGCAACAGCTGAGAGTAATTCATGACTTTCCTCCAACCCTTACGCAGTAAGCCGAGTAAAACCCAGGAAAGAATAACAGAGGACATTAGTTGTCCTTGTAATCTTGTATCATTCCATATCGCCGCATCAAAGCCACACAGATTCATTCTTAATCTTTGAAACACAGGTTTAATGTCTGCTTGACCACAGGAGCACCAAAACATCTGGGAAATCACCATGACTATCTTGTAAATGGTACATTGCCAGTAATTTGTTCTTTATAAATGCTGCATTGATGCTATACAGTTCTCAGGAGAGGAAAAAAAAGCCTAAAATGTGAAAGATGAATTGTTTAGAGGAAAGAATATGTTGATTAATAGATTACATTTTAAAGAATATTTAATGTGTTCAGTAGTTTGGTACATTACGAAAAAACATTACAAGCCGAAATGAACACTTTATAAAGTGATGAAAGAGAAATCCATGCGTCATATTAGCAGATTTTTTGTTTCATTATCTTGAATTTCAGAAACCTGTGATGGATAATAATGATTATGTTCAGATATTTTGAAACAGTTAAGTGTGAAATAATTGTAAAAAGTCCTTGTTTGACGCTGCGGTTTATTAACAAATACTCCCGCTTTTGTTATAACCATACTGATGATTAGAAGTTGTTATAAGCACCAGCATGGACTAATTAAAACTGGCTCTAACAACATAGTCACTGAACTGAGGAACCTGTAGGACGTCTCTACAGAATGGTGCTATTAAACACATCACCTTACATCACCACTGTGCTCAGACCTCATGTGAAATGCAGATGTTATAACACAGAAGTGTGAACTTGTCTCATGCATGCATAATGAAAACAGGAATCTTATCCCTGACTTTATTTATTTAGCTTTTTTTTTCTTAGACTTGTGCAATAGTGAGCTGCAAACAAGATGACAATTAGGAAATAGAGGCACGCAAGTCAATCAGACGCCTTTGTAAGATCTTGAATGTTGCCGTTGAGCTACTCTTCCGTACTGACTAATGGCCTGAAATGGCTATATCATCGTGAACTGGCGATCAAATCCCTCCTGAAACTCGATCAAATCAGCACAATTTGTCCTCACACATGAAAACATTCTGTACCTCTGGTGTTACCTCACGTGCCTTTTGAAATGAGTAAGTGCACCTGCAGAAGCAGCTCTAGCCCACTGGCCAGTGTGAACCCGGTGAACCGGAACGCACAAAGCCGTCGGCGGCTCCTGGGGGCTGCGGAGGTCGGATTGTTTTGTGCGGGTGCGGGCCGCCGGCAGCGCTCACCTGTCAGGCTGTCGTAGCACTCGATCTCGGTGATCTCCACGGCTCTCCGCTGCTCCTCGGTCAGTTTGGCTGCGGCTTGATTGAGCAGGTTCACTTCGGAGCCCGTCGTCCCGTCGAGAACATGCATGCCTTTGAGTTGCAGCAGCGCCCGGTGGTACTTGCCTATCGCCTCCCTAAATTTCTTCTCCTTGTAGCAGCGATGACCCTCCGCCTTGAAGTCGATGGCTTTCTGGATCTTCACCTCCATCTCCATTTCAGCTGAGCCGGCACGATACCCGCCGCCGCCGCCTCCTCCTCCGTCTCCTCCTCCGGCAGCCGCTGCCAGGCTCCGGCCGCCGATCTCAGGGTAGCTTTTTAGGCTTTTTATGGGGTGTTGTTTGGCTTCCATATCTCTCAATGAACACGGCTGGAGCGGGCCATAGTGCTCAGACACGGGCGTGTATGCTGTAGTGGGAGATCGGAGCAGCGTGCTGTGCATAAAGGATGCAGGATGAGGCGCAAAGACAGGCAGGCGGCGGCACCGGAGAGACTACCAGCGTCGAAAAGCAGCTCCAGACTAGGCTCCGGTTTGTAGTTTGTGCTTCAGTGAAAAAAAAACAAAAAAAATTACAAAGACATCTGTTTTAAAAACAGGCGCAATCTGTTAGAGGAGCTGGTGGAAACATCCTGGATTTCCCAACCTTTGCTCTTCAAGCGTCGAAAACAATTCCTCGTTATGGTCCTCTCGCGGAAGGATGCTCGTGTGGATGGCAGCAACCTCCCAGGCACGCGCAGCTTCAGCACCACAGACAGCGCACACACGACAACCCCTACCGCGCAGAATTGTGGGAAAAAAAAAGAAAAGTCGTGCTGCAGTCAGGATTTTTCTAAAACCTCTAAAACGTGTGAAAATACATCGAAGTGAGAAATGATATCCCAGGAACATTTTACTAATACTAAACAGGTTAATTAAGTATAAAATAGAAAAAAGCGAGACAATACATGATGCTGTTTATTTAGACATATATCAGGCAAAGGTTACGCCCTGACCAGCTCTGAGAGGCTAGAAATGTGTAATTAACAGCCTTAAGAAAAACTGCAGGAAGCTTTACTCTCATTGTTGGTATTTGGGCATTCTACACAATAAAATAAATAAATAAATAAACAAAGAAAGAAAGAAACACGACATTAAAGACAGGCGGATATTTCAGGGATTACTTGAAGTCATGTCCCCTTAAACACCTCTGTGGCCGAAAAGATGAGCAGAAGCACGAGATGACTTGTGCTGATAAGGTTTTTAAGGAGATGGAGACGGACAGCAGGAGGCTGCAGAGATCAAGAGGAAAACAAGAGGATTAGAGCGAACTCAAGTGGACAGAGTCTTAATTACATGTATTTTTTCACCACAGTGGCCAGACACATACTGTCTGTATCTTCCTACACAAGCTGAACATTGTTCTTTGAAATCGAAGAGAGCATTAAAAAAAAGACTTGGTTTCATTTAGATTTACTTGCCAATTATAAGTGTAATCAATCCAAATCAAAAGGCACGTCCTGTCAACATTTAAATGTGGGACCCATATGAGATATAAATGGACTGAAAAATGGTTTTCCATTGGGATTCTCCACGGGGTCAGCGTTGACTCCTTGTTTCTCACAGCGCCCAGGTACATGGGTGATGAAATGCAGGGTCCAAAATGGGTGGAACTAGCTGATGTTCCTACATGGGGCCATATTTTTCGGCCCATTCATATATTAGAAGGACCCTTCATTCAAATGTTGACTGAGACTCCTCTCACTGCAGATGCAGTTAAAGCAGAAGTTTGATATCACCTTGTGTCAGTTGGTCTCTGCTTGAGTTACTTATTCAGTTTCATTAGATCATATTGCACCCATGATTTTGGTGTTAGCCCATATATACATTTGTTTATTTTGTCATAGCTCACAATTCTTTGCTCATTTTGCACCTAAATGTGACAAGTCTATAGTCATTGTGAAACTTTTTGTTTTTGTATTTTGTTTTTAGTTAAAACTTTTGTTTTTTGGTGTTTATTTGGTCACTTTTTGTGCAATATTACGTTTTCCATGTTATCACAATCATTTATTCTTCTGTGCGATTATTCTTCCCTCATCATTCATACTACATTGAAACAAACTTTTCATACAAGTACATGCTGCTGCGTGTTTTAAATTGCATTTAAATTATATTTATTTCAATAAGACCAGACAAAGCTCAAAGCAAATATTTCCAAGTATAACTTGAGTAGTGAAATTGGAATCCATAGTAATCATCTTTTCTGATGTGAAAACCTAAAATGAGAATGTTACTTTCTCAAAAATGTATATAAACACAAAGAATACTGATGTAGTCCTACCTATAGTGTCACATCCATTCAACATAGCTGAATAACTCAAATGCAGTATAATAACAGGTGCCGTGCATCTCCAGCCACTGTTTTTGGTCTATTCATGAGATATCGTTACACTAATACTTCTACTGTTCAGCTGCAGCATCACTGTGAGTAGTGAGGATGTTGAAATGTTTATTAATAAATGAGCTACTTAAATCTCGCTGTAAAAAATCGGTATTGAGTTTTCCATCATACGCTGGCGCTTTTGAAAGTTGTGGTTGGATCCACTGAGGTGGGTTGCAATGCTTTTAGTGAAGAGAATGAGCTGAAAAAAAACCCAGCTATGAATCTTATTCTTTTCCTGAGTTAAATGCCAAGTTTAAATTAAAACACTTTTTTTTTAACTGAAAAAAAGAAGAAAAACCACAAGAATTCATGGAGTGTTTTGCTTTTTTTTTTTTCTTTGTTTCTTAAATCAATAAAAACGTTCCAAAACAT
Source organism: Xenentodon cancila (assembly GCA_014839995.1). NCBI lineage: Eukaryota > Metazoa > Chordata > Actinopteri > Beloniformes > Belonidae > Xenentodon > Xenentodon cancila. The sequence goes on from CM026201.1 coordinate 20,208,525, forward strand.
TAACAGTGTTATACAAAGTTCAGGTGTGAATGACCCACACATGGGTTGGGTGAAGTACCTACTGGAGCTAAAAAGTACAGTGGCCCCCTGACACCAAGCCCGATAGCACCGCTGACGTTCTTCTCTTGAATACATACTAGAGCGTGCACATATAAAAATAAGCATCAGAACTGGTTCTATCCCGCGTGATATCAGGTCTAGCAAATCTATACATTGCATTTCAAAATAAACAATATTCAACTGTTCTGGCCTTCAAGTAAAGGTTATAGAAAGTGTGGTAGAAAAGTTGACATAAGTTCAGAGGTGGAAACGTTTACTCAAAGCACAGAAGAGGAGGAGGTGCATTACTGTTTTTTTTGTTGTTTTTTTTTTGGATCCAAGTGTTCAATGAGGTCACAAATCATGCGTCAAAGCTCAGAAGCCTTTCGCCAAACACCTTCACAAATGTCCTACTTTTAAAGTATAACACGAGGTAATTTGCAGGTAAAGGGAACAGGAAGATTTTGCCATCGCGCCCTGACTTTTCCTATGTCCAAGTAAAAATGATCACAGAATTTGTCTTGGAGCAGCAACACTTTCTGCAACTCAACCGTATTCATCGAGGAGGAATCTCATGATAAGTAAAAATAGGCAGCAGCGCCCATAGCACATGTTAAGTTGCTGGAGTAAAATAAAACCACCATTATGGCAACTTGGTTGATATCATGCTCATACATTAAGATCACAAATATAGCAATTACATACTCCTACAATAGCATAAAAGTCAGATATGATTGAAAAAAAAAAAAAAAAAAAAAAGTACACTACATGAGCAATATAGAAGACAGCAAAACCTAATTAAATGCTTAGAAACTAAATTAAGGTGACTTTTTGATGGCAATGGTGTGTTTTTGAGGAAAAAAAATAAATATAAAACACAAAAAAAAAAAAAAAAAAAAAAAGGATGTTTCTAGTTTCCCATGAGCAGCATTTACACCATTTCATACACCCAGACTCAAAATAAAGCATTTTTGCAGTCCTGCATGGCGCAAGATAAATTCAAACAGATGGTGATACAAACTCTGTTACAAAGTAAAACGGTAAAAATGTGAAGTATTTTTAGCAGGTTTGTTAGGTTCTCTTGCTGCCCAGTCTCTTAAAAACACTGACAGCCTTGACATCCATCTGGGCCCCTCCGGACTCTGCTCCCGCTCCCGCTGCTCCTCCGGCTCCCCCTCCTCCGGTGCTGCTGCTGACCTTGGAGCTTGCAACAGAGGACCTCTCCTGCACCCTGGGTCTCGTGCTGGTCACTCTGTTGTCCTGCGTGTCAGTAGGTGTTGCAGCCACAGGGACATTTGTGGTGGGGATCTTCCCCAGTCTCTGAAGAACACTAACTTTGACGGCTGGGAGGCCATTTGAGGAAGAGGTAGAGGAGGATGTCGGAGTATTAGAAGGAGGTAGTTTGAATTTGCCTCCCAGGCGCCGCAGGGCGGTAGGCGCCGCTTTTATGGCTGGCTCCTTCTTCTGAGATGGAGGGGGTTTCTTGAGGACGCCAGCGTACTGGAGGACAGAGCCTTCTCCATCACTGTTATCCTCATCACAGTCATCCACGTTTGGGGCCATGTTTCCTGGCTTCGGTACCTCTTCACCTTCATCTCCTCCATCGAGGCGACTGAACACACCAGTGGGCTGCCAAGTCATGATCACATGATGAGTTCAGGAGCTGGCTTCAATAATGACAGAGCTACATAGGCATGGCAGCCTCACCTTGTTATCACTTGTAGTGTCTGCCTTTGCTTCGGCTCCCAGTCGTTCAAACACAGAGGTACGCTTCAAACCTTAAAAAAAATAAAAAATAAACAAGGCCTTACACAGGCACTAAAACAACAACATGACTGGTTTGTCTTACAAGATATGAAAATAATCAGCTAAAATTTACACAAGAGCATTCAACACTCATCCTGATTATACAAGCAGACAGAGTACAGAGGATTTGATCACTATAGCTGTGATTTTATTATTTGTTCATTTTTAGGGAATTAATATTCATTTGTTTGTCTCCATTTACCGCCTCTTGAACTTAATGTTGCATCGTTTGTTGACACAAACCCATGTTTTATACACAGTTACCGGTAACCTAAAATACTTGGGATTTTTTGTCATAAAAAATATTTCACAATAATAATAATAATAATAATAACAATAATAATAATAATACATGTTTTCTGCTTCATTCACATCCTTATCAGCTGCTGCTCTAACCTGCCACTTATTCTCTACCTGCTGTGCATTCAAACAGGAACTAAATATTGATATTTATATGTTGATGTTTTTTTTCTAGGTGTTTTCTTGCAAAAGAAAAGTATATTAAAAAAGGGTAAAAAAATAAAAATCAAATGTTGCAACAAAAGCACTCATTTGACAACATTATAACCCAACATGACCTCCTCCCGTGAATGAAAAAAAAAAAAAAAAAAAGGGGGGGGTCGATGTCGAGTGTGAATGTGTGAATGGGAGGAAAAAAAAAGGAGAGGATATAGGAGCTGCATATAACTCTATAATAAAAAAGGACATTAGTGTTTAATCACAAATATACTGTGTACATTTTTAAACTGCTCTGTTATTGTACCACTCTGCAAGATGTTTTACTTATTGTCTTGTGCGTTAACCGCTATCTTTCTAACAATATACAGACATAACTTATTAGATATAGTCTTAATCTATAAAAGTATGCACCCTCGTTGTTTAGTTGAAACTTGGAAAAGATAAAGAAGCATAAATATTGTGGTCCATATTTCCACTTTTTTTTGTATGTGCTGAATATAACTTCAACTCATTTTCTCTTAAGCCATAAAGGGTTGAAGGGGGGCATGTGTTCAACTCTGAAACAGCTAGAATCCAAATTCATGCCAAATCAAACACAGCAACATTTTTGAAGACTACTTGGCCTGTAATGAGTTAGTTGACAACATATGAAAAATCAATAGAAAAACAAGCACATTTAGAGTGGCTGTTAGGAGGAGTATTAGTAAAGACAGGAGACCAATTCAAACGTACTGAAGGAAAGACGCAAACAGGATCCGATAGTCAAAACCAAACTTGTTTTACTTCAAGTTCAGTTAAAAAAAATAAATTAAAGTGTTAGTTAGGAACACTGTTGGATGGACTACTGGAAGAGGCCTACCTTTCTTGGCCTGCTGGGCCAGGATTCGGCGTGTGCGAGGTGTAGTGCCCTTGGGCATGTTAATGATGTACTTGCCTTCCATCTCAGCTGTCACGCGCCGGCGCTTCACTGCTGGCAAACCCCTCCCCTCATCAGCTGGCTGACACACAACTGACAACGTGATGGACACGCAGAGATTAACCAGGCCTCTAGAGAAACTGCAAATAAAGTGCTGATGGGGTGAAAGAAACCATCTATGTCTTTTACCTGCTTTGTTGTTCTTGTTTGCTTGTGTATTTGAAACTGTGACACAGAGCCGGTTGTCAGGTCGGCGCACTGGAGTGGCGGGGGGGGAGTCATGGCTCAAGGCATTGGCGATCATACGGGTAGCAGCTGGCGGGAAAAAAAAAAAAAAATTTTCTTAAATAGTTGTGCTTTTAAAATTTGTGATCTTTTCCTAAGGGAAGATCTGGGTCATCTGAGATACAAGAAGGGTGGACAGTCATTTCTGGATACATGAAATCAGCAATATAGATAAAACAAATGATGAAGAATGAAAGCAGGTTAACAGAAAGCGATTAATTAACTTTTTCAAAATGCTGTCTTCAACTCTGCAGTTACATTTTACTGTTAATGAGAAATGAGTAAAGAGATCAAACTAGATTTAAGACAGATATTCAGATTTATCTGTTACACAAAGCTCTTTAGACTCCTAAAAATCTTGGGTCACCTTTTATTTTTTAAATCTTTAAATTGAAGGGGTAAGGAGTGGTTCAAACGTTCAGCAAAACTGCAGGCAAACACTAACCAGCCATGATACTGACCCCTCATGGATCAACAAAGCAATTCTGATCTAAACTGTTCAACACATCCCCAACACTAAAGAATCAATTATTTTATTAACACTCCACTGGTAAAATCCAATATGTAACAGTGAGAGAAAAAACAACAACAAGGATGACAGATTATTTTGTTATGCGTTTTAGAGAACAGCAATAAAATGAAAATTAAAAAAATAAATAAATATACATACAAGGAAGAAAAACAGACTGAGTAGTCATGTTTGTATTACTTAATGCTTCTGGTTTATTTACAAAGATAAATGTGACAGAGGGACATAACGCTGGATACACCCATCCAGCTGCTGGATACACCCATCCAGCTGCTGGATACACCCATCCAGCTGCTGGATACACCCATCCAGCTGCTGGATACACCCATCCAGCTGCTGGATACACCCATCCAGCTGCTGGATACACCCATCCAGCTGCTGGATACACCCATCCAGCTGCTGGATACACCCATCCAGCTGCTGGATACACCCATCCAGCTGCTGGATACACCCATCCAGCTGCTGGATACACCCATCCAGCTGCTGGATACACCCATCCAGCTGCTGGATACACCCATCCAGCTGCTGGATACACCCATCCAGCTGCTGGATACACCCATCCAGCTGCTGGATACACCCATCCAGCTGCTGGATACACCCATCCAGCTGCTGGATACACCCATCCAGCTGCTGGATACACACATCCAGCTGCTGGATACACACATCCAGCTGCTGGATACACACATCCAGCTGCTGGATACACACATCCAGCTGCTGGATACACACATCCAGCTGCTGGATACACACATCCAGCTGCTGGATACACACATCCAGCTGCTGGATACACACATCCAGCTGCTGGATACACACATCCAGCTGCTGGATACATCAGTCACCAGCCTGAAACAGTCAAACTGAAGATCTGATGATCAAACGCTACGTTCAGACTCAAGACAGACCAGTGTCCTTCACCCTCTTCTTTACGGATAGCCCACTCCCTATTGTGAAAAAATAAAATTTTATTACTTACGAGTGTTGGCAGTTCTTCTGAGTTCTGCTTGAACGCTGGTCTGGCCGGAAGAAATGGCCTCAGTTGCCATTTTGCACATATCCTGAAGAGGGAATAATAGGATATATGAATCTGAACAATTAATGTGATCTTTCATGCTTTGTCAACTTCCTTTGTTAATATGCATACATTTTTGCATTTCAGGCCTTCAAATATTTTAAAAAAAGCTGGGACAGTAAACCATTTAGAAGTATTGACATTCCTTCTATAATCCTTCCGGCAATGGGAACACCGGGTGATGAAGCATTGCAGTTGCTATTTTACTCCATTCTGCCTGAAAACAAATATTAAATTGTGGACTGGTGACAGCATTATCAGTTACATTTTTTATGCCAAAATTCTACACACAACTTTATGCAGGCATTTCTCTTATCTTTTAAAAATGAAAGGAAAAATATGCAAATCCCCTTCAATTATTGTAAAATCCAATTTTTACAAAGAGACATCCCATCTACCTTTTTCCTCAAAGCATTTTGTGGATATGACTTTATACTATCAAATTAATGATTACCATTCCCTGCTGACAATGCTTGTTTAACATTTATTTATCATTATTTTATTTGTAACTCATTAACACTCGATTCCATTATTGAGTGTTGAGGCGAGAAATGCAAACATGGATCTATATTAAATTAAATGAAGCTGTTGACTAAACATGAAATACATTGGGTGAATACTGTTGGCAATGAAATAAAAGAAGATAGATGTAAAAAAAAAAATGTTTTTTAAACAAAGTAGCACATTGCCCATACTACCCAAATGTGTTTATTTCTTATTTAAGGAAAACCTCTTTACCATTACATTTGTGTTAAAAGCTGTTGACAGACTGCAGTTGTTTACATGTGCTTTTTCAAGTAAATGTCAACAAGGAATCATTTTCAACACTGCAGCTTTAAAGCATGAAGTTGGCCCTTACCTGCCTATAGACCTGCTTGGCATGTTTAAGAATAGCAATGATGTCACCAATCACCGTAATGCCGAGGTCCATCATAATGTCTTTACTGAGGTCCATCAACATGTTCTTCTGAATTCTATGAATTAAAGAAACATGTTTTTGAAGGAGATGAGAAATGCTTAACACATGTAACACAAGATTTATGAGATAGAAGGTTTAAAAGTACCTGTTGTCCACAAAGGAAACTGCATATGTGACAGCGAGTCCTGCTGGGATTCCTGCATCCTTAAAAAATTGAATCCACTCTGAGGTGGCTGAAGACGAAAGAGAGAGAGAAAAAAAAACAGGGACATTGTCACATTAACACACAAATATTCCTTTAGGACACTTGTAGTGCTAATTCATTGCTTAGTCAACAGTATCTCTGAAAAACCATCACTATCTAAAAGCCAATAAAGATATTGTCTTCAACTTTGGAAAGTCAGAACGCCCAAATAAATGAATTCAAAATGATACCAAAAAATGGAATAGTGGGTAGATTTAGAAGCCCTCCATTCAATCACCAGCACAAGCAAAAGTATCCTTGAGCAGGACACTGAGCCCCATGTATCAGTGGCTATGTAAAAGCAGCGCATGAATCCGTGGATGACAAAAATAATGCAAAGCATTTTGTCAAACCTAGATATGGTTACAATTTAAAAAAGAAAAAAAACTATTTTAGACTAAGACCATTTACCAAAAATGGCAAAAGCATCCACTGTAAAACCTATGTCAAAACAATATGAGGAACAGGATGCGGTGAAACCTCAATTCAATGACTCAACCGGACCAACTGCGTGACTCTTCACTGTAGTAATGGTCGTGTTTGAAAGTTGGACTTTTCAACGTCTACAAAATACAGACATTTGTCAGACGTTGTCAGACTACAGCCTGACACCAAACGCCGGTGAGAAACGTCAGAGGTCTGACACACGCTGCCCGTGGGCAGCTGGAGGTAATTTATACCGACAACTGCGAAATATCTTGCAGATGGAGTCACACATACAGAATGAAAGGAGCTCAACAGCTGCACCACAACTGTCCGACAGCTGTAAACGAGGAACCCGACTCACCGAGAAGCTGTTCGTTTGGCATTTAGATTCATAAATGACCCAATAGCACCAGCGGATCGGGACGGGTTCCGATCAGCACCACGCCGGTACTCCGAGGCGTGAAAATCACATATTATATCGGACACACTGAATGTTTGCCTAGTATCAACATACGACGTGGACCTCGCTGAAAAATGAAAAGCTTAAAGATAAATCGTCGCCGAGTGTTATCCCGCGTTATTACCGAAGACGAAATCAAATGTTAAACGGTTTAAATACCAATAAAAGCCGACGACTAAAGCAGTTACTGTTAGCATTTTATTTTAGCCTCGTCTTGGCGGTAGCTTCAACCGTGATTTAAAAGACACAGACATAAGATGTACCTACTACGAACGAGTCACATTGTCCAACCAATGCTCTGTAATCATGCAGCAGTCACATCTCACGGAGAGACAGTGATAGGTTTTTGCTGCTTTCGAGAGTTTAGATTGGGGAGCCGGGCCCTAATGCTCTCACCTGTTGTCACAGACGCCATGTTTACAAGAAACGCACAGTGACGTCAGTTGCACCCGGAAACAGACGTATGTACGTCGACGCCCAGTTCAGGTGCCGACTGGGCGGCCATCTTGGTACAGTCCTGTGCTCCATTTATTACATTAGGTGTTCAATGTTCATCTGCAAGATTATGACACTGAAGGCTTAATATAGTATTTCTAAGAACTATATATCTTTGTGAACAGATACATTTGCAGTGAATTAACCATTATTGCTATTTAATATTATTGCAATTTCCTAAGTATCTTTTATTTCATTAAGTTTTATTTAAGTTTTGTTTAAGTTTGTTTAAGTTTTATTATTTATTTATTTAATGACACACACATACATATATATATATACACATATATATATATATATATATATACACACACACATATAAATATGTATATATATATATATATATATATATATATATATACATATATACACACACACACACACACACATACATATATATATATATATATATATATATATATATATATATATATATATATATATATATATATATATATATATATATATATATATATACACATACACACATACATATATATACTTCACCACAACTACTGGACACTACCTCTAGTGGTCACACAATGCCCACATCAAATTTTAAAGTGATATATCAATAATTAGGCAACAGGTAACAGCAAAATGTAGGCTGTTTTAAAGCAAACAAGTGGGCCTTCAATACAAGGAAAATATACAATATGTATATATTTAAACTCTTTATCTTGTTGAACATTTAAACAGATAGGCTCATGAAGTTCATAAGCTCTTCAATGTATTCATGAATTAACCTAAAAAACCATAACCTAAATTTAAAACTTTGGGGAAAAAAACCTGGTGTTCAACTAGCCTACTAATATAAGTGTGTACAAATGCCATTCAGTAGCATATTCAACATGGATATAGAAAATGGGCTGTCTATCGTTCAATCTTACCTTTGAAAGCTAATTCCATGGGATCTGTTTGGTATGCTTCTTATTTGAACATCCATAGGCGGGACAAAAGTTAATTCAATCAAATAATCCTGTAAAGTGCCTAAAAGGGTTAAGTTTCCAATCAAACGATTTGCCTAGAAATCGGTTGAACAGTGGACGGATTATGAGGAATTAATATCATGAAATATAACTTTAATATATAACTGTAACGTCACCAGGTCTGTACCAAGATGTCCGCTCTGTCGACACGCCTCTCCCCGACGACGCGGTGCCTACGTATATATGTCCCTTGTCCTGTGACGCAAAATCCGACAGGAGCGCTTTTGAAATGTCCGCCTGTGACCGTTAGAGAGCAGCAGAGATTGATCATCCACAGTCCCCAAGCACACAGCTACTGTTTGTTCAGTTTGCCGAGTTGTTCTCAGTCTATGGTTGTGCAGTTCCCGGGAGTCTGAAAGTTTGTGGACTTGTCGAAATTGCACCAACTTCGGAATCATGGTCTTGCAGTGCACATTACTGAACACTGATAAACACACACCCACCTGCCACTCGCACATAGACACACTGTCCAAAAAGGTAAAAGAACCCTTTTTATCAGAACATAGCATCAGGTCAATTAAATGTCTTGGATATTGGCCAGTTGAGTAACTGAGGGAGTTGTTGTTGGTTTCTCCTTCATTATTATTATTTCTTTCTAATTCTTTTTCAATTGTTTTGTATTTGGCAAGGGTAGGTGTCACTATTGGTAGCATGAGGCAATACCGGAACCCTACAGAGGTTGTACAGATAGTTCAACTACTCCAGGTTGGCATCTGTCAGAAGGTCTGCTGTATCTCCTGGCACAGGCTCAAGAGCATGGAACAGGTTCCAGGAGACCAGCAGTTACTCTAGGAGTGCTGGAAGTCCGTAGAAGGTCCTTAATCCATCAGCAGGAATGGTATTTGCTCCTTTGTGCAAGGATGATGAGGATGAGCAGCACTATTCGGGGCCCTAAAATATCGCCTCCAGCAACCCGCTGGTGTGAATGTCTGACCAAACAATCAGAAAAAGATTTAATGAGGATAGCTTGAAAGCCAGGCGTTCTCTAGAACAGTGTTTCACAATCCAGTTCCTCGGAGCACTCTGCCCTGCATGGTTTAGGTATTGCCCCTGTTCTAAAACACCTGGTCCAAATTAGTGGGCCATTTATAGACTTGTGTAGACCTTGATTATGAGCTGAAAGTAAGACAATCATGTGAGTTTAAGCAGGGACACATCTAAAAAACGCAGGGCAGTGTTTCCTCAGAAACATGGTTTGGAAACTCTTGGAAACTTTGCCCTGTGGGTTCCATGTGATAACTGCCTGGTAATATAAAACTCGATTGGCATTTGCCATAAAACACCAGAATCAGAAGGTCCACCACTGGTACAGTGTGCTTTTCACAGACGATAGCAAGTTCACCCTGAGCATGTGATAGACTTTAAAGGGTCTGGAGAAGCTGTGGAAAACACTATGCTGCCTGTAACATTATTCAGCATGACCGGTTTGGTGGTGGCGGGTTAGTTAGGGGTTGGGGAGGCAAATCCGCAAAGACTTTTACAGGACAATGAAAGCCATTAAGTATCAGGATGAAAACCGTGGACCCATTATCAGATCCTATGCTGGTGCAGAGGATTTCTGGGTTTCCCCTGGTGCTCAACAATGTCCAGCGTCATGTGGCAAGAGTATGAAGGCCGTTTCTGGAGGATGAAGGAGTTGATACCACTGACTGGACCCCATGCTCGCCTGACCTAAATCCAATAGAACATCTCTTGGACATTATGTTTCTGTCCATCCAATGACATCAGGTTCCACCTCAGGTTGTGCAGGATCTCAGCGATGCCCTGGTCGGAGTCTGGGAAGAGATACTTCACCAGCCGTCATCTCATTAGGAGCATGCCCCGACGTTGTCAGGCATGCATACAAGCACATTGGGACCATAGAAACCACAGAGGAACATTTTGAGGATACGTTTTTTCACTTAAATCTTTAGGGTATCTTTGAATTTAGCTGATAATTTTGTTTGTTTCGTAACTTATTACCCAGTCCATATCAGTATAGGCATCCAGCATACTTTGTTTTTCCTCCTTGAGATCTGATTGTTTCGAAGGTGTTTCTTTAACATTTCGGATTACTGTACATAGATCTATAGATCACTATACAGTAAATGTATAGCTCTTGGCATCAATGATCTTCTGTATCGCTCTGTAACAACCCAAGGAAATCTCTGACTGCAGACTCCTTGTTCTTTGTGGGTGTGCACCATTGTCCATTATGTTTGGCATTTTCTGCAGCATTCTTCTGTGCATAGTTAGCTCTAGGGGCTTTCAGAAAAGTCCCCACCACAGATCTGTACTTCTTTATTAGTTTGCTCCATTTCTTTGAGTTACCACCTGATGCTGTAGCTCCAGTATATGACTGCAGCTAAAGTTGCATTCTCCGCCACATCTTGCCGCATGCAGCAAATAACCTAAAACATCCTCAAGAAATACAGTGAGCTCCGTTTGTTCTTGTAGACAGCCTCAGTGTAGCATATCCAGTCCAGATACCCAGGTATCTGTAGTCCTCAACCACCTTCACCATGATAAAATTACTGTTTGACTTATTCTTATACCTCTTAAAATCTACAGTTATTTTCTTTGTTTAGTTCACATTCAAGATGAGGTGATTGTTCCCCCACCATGTTACAAAGTGATCCAGCAATTGTCTGAACTAAGCCTGGCTTCCACCACTGGTGGACTCCCCCACCACCGCGGTCACCTGAGTAGATCTGGAGATGACGGTACTCTAAGGGGGAACAGAGTGAAGAGAAATCGCCGTGATTGCACAATCCTACGTTGCACCTATGCTGACTCCTCAGTCACAAAATGTTTGGTCCGTATGTTATGTGGTCAATAATCAAAGTGATCATAAAGGTATTCATCTATTTTTCTTGAGTTTTTCCACATAGCTGTGTTGGGTGAAGCCTATCAAAAGCACAGAAGAAATAAGAAAATATAATCTTGATATTGCTATATGCTGTGTCTGATTAAGAGTGAGCTTGCTGGGCAGATGATGTCATCATCAATTCTGACCCCGGGATGATAAGTAAACTGTAGTAAATCCCAGAAAGGCACTTGTTTGCTTACTTATGTGGACAAATAACAGTCTATTCAGGGATTTTATAATGTGGGATGTTGGGGCAACTAGTCTAACATGATTGCCTTTTTTTTTTTTTTGCAAAAGGTTAGTACATAGTATGCAATATGCGAGCAAATGTACGATCTGCATAAGTGAGAAGTATCCGGATGGTTTCCAACTTTTGGGAAGAATTCAACTGACCAGTCTAACTTATATACGACATCCCGCAATGCAATTTGACATTACAGTGACTGTACATCATAACATATATTTAGCAGAAATCCAACAAACTAAACTGACTTGAAAATCTTTTAAAAATCAACATTGTGAAAAAAACAACACAAGAAGATTTAAACATACAATATGACAAACACCTGTGCAAAAAGCTGTCACTGTTGCAGTACCCTTCTAGAACTGTGTAGAATAGACTATGACACAAAATCAGTTGGCAAATTGTTGAATAATTGTAAGTGAGAAGAGAGAAACTTGGTTAACATCTTATATTGACTGTACTGAGGTGTTGTGTTTGTAGTTTGGCATCAACTGAGCTGATGGTGTTATACGCAGCAGGTGAACCCTCTTGGTAGACACATGGATGGAGAGTCAGAGCCAAGAGTTCAATATAAGCATTGCAGGGATGCAGTAGCACACTAATATGTTCAGGATTTCCCCACGTGTTTTTAAGGACAGTGGTCCCCCCCCTCTTTATTCTTGCTGGTCTCTGCTCTGGTCTCATTCTGCTACGGATCTCTGAATGCCATAGTGAGGGGTGCTGGAGTCTAAAGCACATTCCTTCAGGTGTGTCTCCATAAAACACATAATCCTGCATTCCTAATATTCCTGCTGCGTCCTTGTCAGTGCTCCAAGTTCCATTTTATTTTCCACTGGTCTCACATTCCCCACGGAAGTTGAGGGAAGTAATGAATAAAATGTGCCCCTCCTTTTGCGTTGGTTTGCTCCAGCCTGTATACCTGTCATATTCTCTTCAGCCATTTGCTACTTGCTTTTACTTTAATATGGACCATACATTAAGCAACATATCAATTCACCTGGAGTTAAGTTGCTTACCATATGATGCATTCAAATGTAATTCTCAGAAAAAGGAAATGTGTAACTTATTACCTGCTAAAAGCTTCACTGTGTCAGTTAGTTACAGTTTTCATATAGTTAAAAACAACAGCTAAATGTCTTTCTTTAGTCATCCAGGTGAGTTCGGCTGAAGAGGTCACGGTGGACTTCTTTTGGTTCTTGACGTTTCATCAATCATTTAGGTAAAATAAAACATTGGGGACATTGAAAATGTAAAATCATTGAGGATGCATGTGTCCTCATAAGATTTACAAAAAATAAAACAACAAAAAAACACAACTGTTCATCAACAAAAGGACATGCACAACCAGAATCCTCTCAACAAAACAAAAACAGAGTCAGGATAAAAGGTATTTAGCAAAATAAGACATCCTTTTTAAAACACCTGTATGTTCTAATTTCAGTTTGAATGTTGTTAAAAGTGTTTGTGACATCAGATGACATGTCAAACACTTTTTTGACATGTTACACCTTGTTTGTAGCCTGTATACCGTTTGTCCTATTAGACAAACGGTTAGACTCAAAGAGCTGACACATTTAAATACAAGAGACATTTAGCGTATATTATGATCTTTATTTTTGTAATTCTTCAAAACCTAAAACGAATGGCATTTTTTTTCAAACCATCGTTAAAGGAGACAGCTTACCCATATTTTGCAGTTGACACAAAATCTTATAATGTAAACTTTTAAAGATGGCTAAAAGTGCCAGAGGCTGAAATATGAACAAAGGGTTGGAAAGCAGGGGCTGCAAAGGCAAGAAATATGTCACATTTTTTGGTCCTCTTCAAGAAATAAAACAATTCAGAATGAGGTTGTAACATAAGGCAACAGTACTAGTGACGAGCTGAAATCAATAAGTTATCTCATATACATGGGAAAGTATATTGGATATAATGGAACCCTCATGAGTAAGTTGTGTGTTTGCCGTGTGCCTTAAATAACATGTTTTATTTATTAATTTCACTCGTGTATCTTCAAATTATTTTACACCGATCATATTTCTTGTATATTCAACGTGTGTGTAATGGTAACCATTACTTTCACAACAAAGGTTTATAGAGTAAATTGTACAAAAAAAGAGAAAGTTCAAAGAGATGAAACTTTGATTAAAAAAAGGATTGAACTTTATCAAAATCTTTCGGAAATGTTGGAGTCCTGCCAGTCTGTGTGGATCATCAATAAATGCAAAACATATATTTTCAGATATTATTTCATGAAGATTGTCTAAAAATAAAAGATACTTTGTATATTTAGAATAACTCTGATAATACTGTAACAAATGTCAATAAGTAAAGCAATACATCATCACACTTGACATATAGTAGCAGACAGTTGGATTACTGCAAGATATGCTACATTATGTTCATCCAAGAAGACTTTTGAGTATTGCATTTCATATCTGGGATACTATGAAGTCAGAGCACACATGGGAATAGTGGAAAAATATAGACATATAGCAACATTCACCTCATCATAGAAAAATAGGAAAGCTCTTGTTCAGTTTATGCCGTTGTAGCCATTCATACAGTACAGGTAGATGCAGGCAGGTTCTCTTACAACTATGTGCTGCATTTTTTTTTTTATTATTAATTATTTTTTCTTCTCTATGTCACCATTCGTTCAATTAATTAGCAAGCCAATTGTGATTGTAATCCTACAGATCTTTCAAACAAATTTGAACAAGTACAAGAAAGAAATCATGTAAAACATTGGAAGGTGACTGAGGGCATATGTGTGGACTGCAGAGAGTACAAGGGCACTCATAAATCACACTTTTACAAATATAGCAAGCAGTTGATATCAATCATAGCGATGTCACAGGGTGAATTTTGGACTCTCAGAGCTTCTGCTGTCAGGAATCCATTGTTGTCTTCCGATTGGAGTCATGCAGCGTTTTCATTCATCTGCAGGCTCACGTACAATGTGTAACTTTTCACTTTCAGTAAGTTACTGCCCTATCATTATAATCCAATATAAGTAGCACCACAAAAACGTATATACATGAGAACTATTGAATATGTTTTATGCTTATTCTGACACCAAAACATTTTTTTTTATCACATTTGCATTTGGAGGAAGTCAAAAGGCAACTAAACATCTGTAAAAACACAGTCCATATTCAACATATGAAACGAGGTCTGCCCATATTCTGACCACCAGGAGCCACATCAAGAACAAACATTCATGACATTAATCTAGTCACTGTTTGGAATTAACATGTTTATTTAATGAAAAGCTTTATTTAATATACTGTATCTTATTCAGGAAATACATTCATAAATTATTAATAGTTTATCTCAGACAACATCTTTTCTTGGGTACAAGAATGAATTAACTTTGGCACTATAATTTTCATTAGTCAAACCAAAATCCGGTTCTCCTACAAAAACACATTTCCGTAAATATGTTAAATCACATGTTTGTACTGGACAGAAATGCATACAGCATGTGAAATTTTGCTGTTTAAAATGAAACATTAATCAATATGCTGTTGTCTGAAAACATTTAATATGTCTGTGAACATTCAATTATTAGTCTTTTTCCTCACTTTACACTCAATTTAAAAGTGGCATTAAGGTGTCAGTAGCTTTGGGACAGACCTCACTGAGAAACAAAAAACAAAACAAAGGCATTACCACAACCTTCGAACATTATCATTATAACATACATTAAATGTAAGTTGGATAGTGCTTTATATTGTTTATAAAACATAAATATACACAGAAAGAGGCAGTGACATCGTGCTTCATGTTCAGGGACAGGGCAGTACTTTAAATTCATTATAAGTTTTTTCTTTCTTTTCGCTTCTAAAGAAAAAATCGTTCCTTTTAGCTTTTTACCTTGTTCTTCATTGACAAAATAAATCCCCATTAATATCTGCAGACATTCATTCTTTACAATCATGGTTCATAAACTTATACATATACATGTTATCTTTTTAAATGTATATGTATATTGATGTATAATTAGAACTTTTTTTTTGTAGTGCACAGCATGCCTCCAAAGTTGCCAAATGAAAATACAATAAAATAATGAAACAATAGTTACAATGCAATAATAATAGTAACAGTTATTAGGAAATCTGTTGAATAAATCAACAAAACAAAAATTAAAAACAAGAAATGGCAACGGTACAAGAGAAAGCAGCAAGGTCAATGCAAAACAGTGACTCACACAAACAAACATGAACAATAAAATATATAACAGTTCTCACTCGAACATCTAGAAAAAACAAGTTTTACAAATTCACAGGCAAAGAAAAGACGCTCACTCCACAACATCAGCCCGCACGTTCTCCACGCTTTGTTTCCAGGTCTTGTTTTGTGCTCACTTGCCACATCAACCTCCATAAAGAAAGAAATAAATGGGCCAGGTGCCTCAGAGTGGACACACTCACAATAAACGCTCCCCCACCTCATCTCCATTCAGATAACGGGGAGGGGGGGGCAGAGAGGCCACTGAGCCCAATGTTTAGAGGTTGTCTGAATCACTATATTTGAAAAAAAAAAAAAAAAGATAAAAAATAAACAGCTCTCCTTAAAATAAAGGCATTGGTTCACATCTGACCAAAACTCTGAGCTGGTGCGCCGCAGCAAAACATGTTTCGCTTCAGTTCAGAGACTTGAGAGGGATGGTGAGAACATACGCATGTAGGCCGTAGGTATCAAGGCTTGCTGATATAGAGATGTTTTTCTGAGGTCACCATTCCACACTGATGCCAAGAGCAGAAGTGCTTTTGTCTTTTTTGCTTTGTGGTTGACATTTGGCTCTTTTCTCTTCCCCCCCCAACTGTTGATCCTAAAAGTGGATAGTCAGGATAGAATCCATCCTCTACGTGGACTTCCGTAGAGGCTGTCCTTGTTGCCTGCTTTTCCCTCCTCAGATTCTACCTTATTTCTCTCCCGCCTCACAAACAGATGTGTTTAATCTTCATTGTGTGAACATGAAAAATGGCTCAGCAGAAGACAGTGGCATCCATCCTGGATTGTGTACTTGTCAGTTATGCGTCTATGTGCGTGTTAAACGTATGCTGCTGCTGGTTACTTTAAGGATCAGAGCAATGAGCTCCAAGAAAAAGATTCTTCTGTTTGGGTGGGGTTGTATCCATATCCTTTGAATGACTGGGTGCGAAAGCGCATGTTAGTTGTGTCGCCTTTCACTCAAGGTCCCAAGGGCTGGAGGGGGTCTTCGGGCTCTCTGGGGTTGAAGACTTCAAAGAGATGCAAAAACATAGAGACAGGAGAGGAGAAAACAGAGATGGGTAGAGATGGGTCGCATGGCAGGTAGGCAGATGGCAGAAGAATTTTCTTTTTTTTTCAATTAGAGAAGAAAGCACAAGTTTTAAAGGACGGTGTGATATTCAGATCCCAACTTGCCAAGTCCAAGCAGCAAATGAAGCAGCATAGGTAAGCCGAGCAGATGAAGAGTAAGAGGTAAGCGAGAGATCAGCAGTCTGTCTTCCACAAGAAAAAACCCTGAACAAATTGTCCTTCATCCATGTTTCAGACTTGCACAAATACATTCAACAAGTGGAAGAGGGAGAAAAGGATGGAAAAGATGAGAGCAAGAGCACTAGCAGAGGGGCAACCGACAGAGGGAACAAGGTGGGGGCACTGGTGCTTGTTGGGGTATAGCATGAGCACGTTGTATTTTACTCAATAAGAGTATTGGAATAAAAGAATTCATTGTGAATTAATCTATTAATTCAGAGCATTTAGGATTGGCAACATTTCTAACTTTATTCAATTATCATGCTCTGTTGCAAGTATGCTCCTTGATAAAAAAAAAAATAAGTATTTACTCATAATTTCACTCAGTGTTAAAGGTTTGATCTAATCTGCAACTATTTGTATGGCTCTTTACTGGAATGCTTTTCAGAGGGTGGAAACTGGAACCCAAATGACTGTTTTGGTCTTCTTTTTTTTCTTTTATAATTTGGTAGACTGATCGGTACGGCGCATGTACTGGTCTCAGCCTCTACTTCCAGATAGCATCGTGTGTGTGTGCTAATATGCGCATGTATGTGTCTGTCGGTCAATCAGAGCGCAAGCAGCGAAGGCGAGTTCAGGGAATCAGATGACTGCTCGCTACTGCTGTTCCGCTGGTTGGCACTGACCCCGCAGGCTCCCTCTGGGTAGGTGAACACAAATGAAGATGTGTATGAGGTGTTGTAGCTGCCAATGGCCGCATCGTCATGGTTAACACCACCACCACTGTCACTGGCCATAAGGCATGGCCCACCAGGTGCTGGCTCACTTGAGCCATAGAAAGAACTAGAAAACTCTACCTCCTGCATTATTCCTGGTTGAGGCTGCTGCTGGACTTGCTGCTGCTGCTGACCCGGTGGCTGGGGCTGTGTGGAGGATGGATGGGCTGTGTAGGCAGGAGGCAGATAGAAAGAGTCTTCCTTCACACTCAAGCCCACAATGGAGACAGGAGGCTGTAAGGTCTGGGGAGGGAGCTGGGTCTGCACTGGAGGGAGCTGTGCTGAGCTCTGCTGGGGCTGATCCTGGTAGGGGATCTTACAATTTGGCTGGTGGGCCACTAGAACAAACTCCAGGCGCTCTTTTTCCTTTTGCAACTCCGAGATCTCAGCCTCCAGCTCTGCCTTCTCCTCCTCCAGTATGTCAGTCTCCTGTAAGCATAGTTGCAGATAATGAAAGAAATATGGGGAAAGGGCAAGGGAGCAAGACAAAGGTGGGTGAAGTGTAGGACGAGATGTGCAGTAGGAAGAAAGAAGATAGGAGTATTAGCTAAATCAAACTTCTATTTAGTTGTTTGTTTGGGTAGATGTATCTATCCCAGGAGACGTGTAATTCTCCCCTGCAGGTAATATGTAAAGTGCTGTACAGAGGAGCTCCTTAATTAGGCTGTAAATATTGGAGGTACACCAGTCTCTCTCTCGAGAACAATAAATGTCTTTATCACAGTTTAACTACCCATTACCATAATTTTCTCTTTTATACACACATGCAGACATGTATTAAAATACTCTTCAATGCAACGGAAGGTTACATAAAGTGTATTATTATCACTTATTCTGGCAGCTAAAACGGGGCAGAACTCACCGACTGCAATCTGTCTGTTAGTTCCCGTCTGCGGTTTCTGCATTTGGCGGCAGCCAGCTTGTTTCTCTCTCGACGAACACGTCTCTTTTCTTCCTCTTCAGGAGTTAGCTATGATGAAAACAACAAACAACGTGTATTAAGTAAAAAAGTTTAGTTTTTACAGTTGAAAATATAATCATTATCACCAAGCAGCATTGGTAAATGCAATGAAATAGAAGGTCAGATTCACTATTTCCGCCGTGGGAATTTGTCTGTTTGTTTTTTTAAACAGCACAAAAAAATTAACCACATGTGTTTTCTTTTTTTTCTTTTTCTTTTTTTTATAAAAATCAGACTATATAATAGATTTGCTGAATTACTGTCGGTGCCCTCTTTCTAAGCAGTCTTTCCCAGTCACGGTCTTTTTCTCCTATATTTACCCTCTATTTCTCACATCCCTGAAAATGTTTTTAATACCAAATTGACAATACTCAAATTTGATCATTTTGAATTCTGTTTAAGCCATTTACCTGCACTGCATGTGTTACATGCAAAGGTCAACAAAAGAATCGCTCAAGCACACAAACTTACTAACACACCAACATCTCCATCTTCACTCACAGACTCGTCTCTTGTGCGGCGGCTGCGGGGTCTGGATTGGCGGAGGGGGCCTGGTGCTGGCCCTGCGGTTTCTGAGCTTGGAGGGGTGAAACCAGACCCTGAAGAATAACTGGGTCCTGGCATATCATATGGGTCAAGCAATGATACAGGCTGGGTCATGGTGGTGGTGCCAGTGGAGCTACTCTGTCCAGAAGCCTGGGAGGAAATGAGGGTTGGTTGAACCATCCACTGCAGGTCCTGACTGGTGGTTATGGCGGTGACGGTGGGCACGAATGAACCGGGCATCTCACCTCCAAGACTGGTCCCTGGCCCGCTGCCCACAATGCTCAAGCCAGCACCTGCTGACACACACTCCTAAACACAGAATGCAAACAGTTAAATTTTGCAAAGAATGGAGCATGCAAGTATATATATATATATATATATATATATATATATATATATATATATATATATATATATATATATATATATATATATATATATATATATATATATATATATATATATATATATATATATATATATATATATTTTTTTTTTTTTACAAACGTCAGAAGAGGCACGATTAATCTTGCATGTGTCAAATAATTAAAATAATAATAAAAAAATGAATATATAGCCAATTATCCACTGGGGCAAATAATAGTCTGTAGCCTGCTAGGGGTTGATCAAAACCATGTCCATGTTGAGTTTAAAATTTGAAACATATGGCATATGTTTCTTTATTTTATTTTATTTTATTTTATTTTATTTTATTTTATTTATTATTATTATTTATTTTTATTTTTTAGCTAAAAAAAATACCCCCAGACCTCTTAGTCAGTTTCTGGCTTACACAATATCTCAGTTATATAAATAAATGACTTTCAAGAGGCAAATACCAAGAATACTATAGAGAATGGTAACAGAAACAATTCGGTTTGCTTTTTTAAAACCTAAATAACGTTTTCTGATTTTCAGTAAAGTTTAAATCCGCCATCTTCCTTTGCTTCTTTTTTATTTTCTTTTTGTTACGTCTGAGGAAGAATACCGACTACAATTAATATTAATTTGAGAGCGCGTGAATGCATTGGACAAGCGGACCAAAGACTCGCCGCCTCGACCAATCGCTTTTCTCTCAGAGCGTCTCCCCCTTACTCCCTCCCCCGCCCCCTCCGCCGTCACACCCCCGGTGTTCCCCTTGGCAACGCGACGTAGCACTCCAAAATAGAACATACATTTACGTCACGGCGAGGCCTATGGGAAAGCGGAGCATACGGAAGGAGAGAAGCGGTTAGTGGTGAGGGGCGGGGCTTCAGTGCTTACGTACGAGAGTTCCAGTCCTCTAGTCTTCCGCTCTGCGGCGTGCTGTGGATGGAGCACGTTGTCGGAGCCGCTGGTGTTACTACGAGCTACACATCACCGGTAAACGAGACTAATGTTGTCTGACTGCGGTATTAGAGCCTCACGTCCATGACTCTCTCAGGCAACATGAAGCTCCATTATACATACAAATCCTGTTGTAAAATGGGACCAATAGATCACAAGATAGAGTATATGTTTTACTGCACGGAGCTAATCTTATTATATGACGAGTTTAAATTTGTATTGCCCACGTGAACTCTTATTATTTTTCTATTGTTATAGTGAAGGATAGGATTGGTCAGTAGCCTATGGATGACAAATTAAGCCACTGTAAGCAAAATATGATCAGAATAAAAGCTCTATAAAATAAATATATATATATTGGAAAACATACATGTCTTTCTGGTAACATCAAAGAAACATAAACTTTAGATACACATTATTTAATGTATTACAAAACGCAGATTATATATATATATATATATATATATATATATATATATATATACGTGCCCATCAATAGGACCTTAAAACAAACATCATAAAGTGCAACATCAGTCTGACATGGACTTCAGACAGATTCCTGCTTTGAACTTGCTCTTACCTGGGGAGCACTAGTGGTGGGCGGGCTCCCGAAGGAGTCCACGGAGGACAGATACTGGGACTCTATGGATGGAGACGAGCTTCCACGGGATCCACTGTCTGGGTCGCCGGGGAACCCTTGGTACATCTCCCCGGAGGGACCGAGAGAGAACGCGACGCCTGCAGTTACCCGAGAGTGACCGATGTCACCTGCAACGGCAGCGCAATGACATACACGTTAACGTTACTAAAGAAGAGGTGCTGTAGACAGAAAGTTACTGATGTTATAGGTTCAGATTACGAAAAAAAAATCTCAAATCCTTTTCTTTTTTTCTTGTAGAATAAAGGAGGCACAACGTCCATAGATACTAACTGTCTTCGTAGGTCAATTTACCATTAAATAATCAATAAAGGGTGTATTCACGTACTTTTAAAAACACGTTATTTCATAAAAAGCTGTACAGGGACATATTCGAGAACCACTTGTTTAAGATATAAATTGTCGGATGCGCCACGGCTGACGCGCTTCAGATCCAACAGCGTTTTTTAGGGAAGCAAATATATTATTCCAAACGCCACACGTTGTAGCTGGATTTCTCTACGCAAAATTAATGTTGGCTTACCGTGGTTAATCTTTTTGTAATTCCCCGGTGAGATGCTCTTGGTTTCTTTCCAAAAAAGTTGCATGAAGAAGCTTAATCCAGTTCCCCGCGTTCAGGGGAATGCCTGATCCAGCTCACTCTTCTTGAGCGTGTCTTCTCGTGTTATAAATCCTCGGAGTACTTCCCCTTATCCGCTTGTGAAAAAAAATGTTGTTAATATAGATCCATGAAGTCCGTTAACAGAACGCCGGAGGACGCTGGCTACTGTTACGGTGCACGCGAGCAGATCTTCTCTGATGAATGAAGCCATCCTCGCATGGAACCAAGTTTCTAGCGCCGAAGTCCCGCCTCGGAGTTCCGCTGACGTACATGACCATATTTGTGCTTGATGTTGTGTTTGGTATCCTTGGTGACGTTGAGGGATTCCCTCTCCCACTGAAATGGACTAGAAGCTTACCTCGCCGATAATAATAGACGTTTTTTTTCTTCTTTTTCTTTTTTTTTTTTTGAACTATCACAGGCACGAGATATTTCTCACCGTCTGACAATGTCTGATAGGAAATTGTAAGAAACCTAAGAGTGATAAATATGGAAAATATCTATTTAGGACTACAAATGGGTCTATGGTTGGAACATTTTAGGTAATGGCTATATAGCACATTATACTATTCATATAGGCTGCTGTTTGTTTTATCTTGGGAATAGTTGATGTGTTTATTTGTTTGAAATTAGGGCTACTACCTTATAAACGTTTGTGAGTCATTCATTGACTATCCAAGAAGGGTCTTCTATATATCACTATAGCTTGACACATATAAGGCGCACGATGGTTTATGTATGCCTGGAGCTCTGTTGTAGATACCCAGGGACGGAATCCCGTCAGCATGCAAGGGAAATCCTGTTGAAAAGTTTCTCAGGACACGCCCCGGGACTTCTCCGCGTTTGTGATCTTAACGTCTAATGAGAGGGAAAGCCTCCTTTGCATCTGTGAATGGACGCTCTCTGTGCTTGAAATCAGATAGGCTCGCTATGTCACAGAAACTGCAGTTTGAGGAATGTCAACAAAATGTTAAGACGGAGCCCATAACAGCCTGCGTCTAATCTTTTGCATTTAGAGCAGGCAAGAATCAGATCATTAACAGTAATCCCATTCACGCCCCTTTTCTCCTCACAAAAACATTAACCGGTTAACAGCAGCGTCTGACATGGACAGTGGGCAGCAGTGACGGAAATCAGCGCCTGCCCTTGAAAACATCGCCTGAACGAACAGAAAGTGATTCATTCCTAAAGCCTACATGCGGACAAGAATGTGGCAGGTGGGAGGTTGGCTTTCCTTGGGGAGTTGCTCCACGGGATACACGCGGGAAGACTGGGTGACGATTCATGAATGAACATCTGAAATACAAAGCCTACGTTTAAGGTTGTGATGTCAAACAATGTCACGGGGCGGACATATGCAGCTGTGAAAGGGCTACAGCTACAGACGATGTGTGAACAGGAGAGAGCAAAAAGGGAAGAGTTTGGGATAACAAGTTATTAGTCAGAGCAGCATCGACGTCATTGACGAGGATTCACGGAGGACGCTGTGTCCCATCCGAGCTGCCGCCACCGGTTCTGTGCTGCTGTACCGGGATGACTAACTCCGCCGATGTAAGTTGTTCACGATGGGGGACTGTTAAGGTGAATGGCTGATAACGCACGCGGGCAGCCCACGTTCACGACGAAATATCAAGATAACACAACAACAACAGCGGGATTCAACTAGAGTAGGACTCGAAATCAAGTGAAAACAGCTATAAGATTCGTGGTCTACCGCTATGTCATAGTTACAATATGGTGCTTTTGATAATTTTATATATATATATATATATATATATATATATATATATATATATATATATATATATATATATATATATATATATATATATATATATATATATATCTATATATATATATATATATATATATATATATATATATATATATATATAATGATAACAAAATAGAGTCGAAGAAACTGTGACAAAATAAGATCTATTTCCCTTTTAATATTTATATTCAGAAATAGTCAGCAAGTCCGTGTTAAAAAAGGAAAGGCTATTTGTGCTTTTAAAAAAGTGATAGGAAGCCTGCAAGTCCGCGGGTTTGCATGTGTGTGTGTAGCGTTCTGTCGCCATGGATACGCCGTTGCCTCTGACGCAAAGACGTATAAATTTGGTCTTTTTTGTTATGCTGCGTAGCAACCGGTTTCCATGGCACCGCGCTCTGGGCAGAACCACACAGTATGGCTTCCGGATTCTTTCTGTGCAGCGCACTGCAGCCGACGCGAGCTTAATTTGCATGGATTGCTGCTTTTTTCTGCGCCGTATTAACCGTTAGCAACTGTTTTGTTTTGTTGTGTAACGCCAGGCTGGAGCGAGTCACTTAAAGGTCCAGTTATAACCGGATTTCACGATTTTGTTTTTTTTTTCTTATCGCTAATGTACACGTGTAGGTAACAGGAGAAGTGTGGAAGAGCACTCGCCTGTGGTTTCACACTGTTCTTCCTATATGAGGAAAAACGCACTGGTTAAACACAATATTCAGTATTCTGTGGAAAAAACTGGCATGTGATTATCATTAAAACGAAGTCAGTTTGCGAACATTTCATCCACGTTCAAATGCTTTAAACTGAAGGTAAATCAGAGTTTATCTTCTCAAAATTCACACACACAGTAATCAATGTCGGGGACATTAATACGTTCAACATTTTATAACCATAACAGGCAAAGTATTCCACCTAAAGTGATCAAGAAGAAGTCCTAGTTAAGCTTAGTCTGCGTGTTTCACTAAACACTTTAAAACTTTTAAAATCTGTTTTTGTGCAAGCGGTATAGAGACAGCAGTGAAACTGGGTCACAGGATAGTTTTTTTTTTCAGCAATATGTTATTTATCCATGAGGGGAAATATGTAATGTTAAAGGTTTTCCTCATTCCATATGGTCATGTGTACATCAGTCAGTATTTCTACACTTACAAATGTGGTACAATTTAAGTGCAGCCATTGTGCTTTCTCTAAAGCATGTTATTTATAGAGTTGTTTGTTTTCAACTTATGTTGGTCTAGACTCCAGTCAAGTCAGGTAAAAAAAAAACAACCAAACAACAAGTACAAAAAGCACAGAAGCAGTGTCTGATGGCCCTGGTGTGCTTTGTTTTGCTTGCCCCTGTCTCTTAGAGTACTTTCGGGAAACCACTAGTTCTCTCTGTGCACATGACGCCAGCCCCTCTGTTTCCTCTTGGAAGGCTGGGCGTGTTTGCCTGGTCTGGCCCAAAATATTTGTTACTAGGCAACGACTAGGCCCGTCCCAGTTGAGAATGGTGTTGTGTACGCCTCCTCTGGCTCCATATCCCAACAATGTTGCATAACTCTGAGGCTTTTCCCACCTCACTGAAAGAAATATGATCACTCTTCTCTCTCCAGCCAACCAAAATGTCTCATACCCTCATACCATAGTTTTTCCTTTCAGCCACTCAACAGTTCCCTGCACACATAGCTGTATTCAGTCAGAGCTGCTACCAACTCAGCAACTCAGCACAACAAAAGTGAAACTGAGAGTAGGATATGCAAAATCCATGACAGAGTTGTCTTTCAGCTCAGTCTTTAGATTAACATCCCCCAAGTATATTGTTATGTGATCAGTCAGGTGGGGGATCTGGTCTGTAATTGTGCAATAAAACCTCAATTCTAATTTAAATCCAGTAATTCTTTCTTGGCAAAACTGAAGACTTTATTGCACACCTGTGTAAATATGCCTTGTGTATACTGCATTAACTGAAACAGCAGAGACGAAATTAAAACATTGAGCCCTGCCTTTATTTACTACCTCAGTTAAGATTAAAGGACAAACCTTTGAACTTGTGACATGTTTCTCTTCTGTCTGGTGTCATACTTCTCATTCTTATCCAGTTTTTCCTTTCAGTAGTGAAGAAAACCAGAATTTCAAGCCAGACAGGCTTTGAGAAAATAATAACGACAGATTGTTTTTCAGAGGCTGCACAGTGCATGGTAATATTATGGTAGTTTCTGAGATCACAGCAAAAGTTGAGTTGTGGTATATTTTGAAATGTTGCAAGCTGTTTATATTACTTTCTGCTAACTTTTGTTTTCCAGATGGTGTTTTAATCTTTTAATGCAACTATCAAAATTTAAATATATATCAGCTGCCCACAGTCGTAGTCATGATTTCAGTTGCATTACAAGCTTCGTGGTTTTTCACTTTCCATATCTGAGACAAAAAGCTGGAAGGGTTCACTTTAAATGTTAAAAGATCCATTTTAATTTAAAGAAGATCTGATCTGGTGAACAAAAGTTCAACGATCACTGCAAATTCATTAAGTATTTAATTGTTGGCATATTTACACAGACACACACACACACACACACACGCGCACACACACACACACACACACACACACACACACACGCGCGCACACACACACACACACACACGGGCTCGCTTGGCGGCCCTCCACAATACTCCAGTCAACCAACTACTTTCACACCCGTCGACCCTGTAAGTTCAGCAGTGAAACAGACTTTTTTTTTTTATTTGCACGATCACCACCAACATGCAGCATCCATAAGTTAGGAAAAATGCCAACTCAAACAGGGAATAATCTGCAAATGGCTGCAAAACATGCACAAGCTTTAAGCAGTCTGGCAATTTACAAACGTATACAATAAAAAAATAAAATAAGAAAAAAAAAAAGAAAAAGAGGATTTACTATCACAATACACACACACACACACACACACACACATATATATATATATATATATATATATATATGCATATTGTGTACTATCACAGATAAAATATTGTGTTATCAGAATTGTATGTGAGTAAGCTGTTTATTATAACAAAATGTTTAACTGGTGAAGTTAGAAACAAATTCTAATTACAATGTAGTCGTCTGCTGGAAAACAATTTAAACCTGGAAATCATCAGGATGTTTCATTGTAGACAAGGCTCATTGCAACGAGAATCCCTCTGTTGAATGATGTAGTCCAGGAGCAACTCAAGAAACATGACATGCCTCTCACTGTCCCTCCAAACTCTCCTGATCCCACTTAGTTTGTGCATCTCCAAGAAGCACTGGACAAAGCCTGATCAACTAGAAGTACCACCTGACAACCCGCAGGACCCAAAAGGTCTTCAGCGTATGTTACATGTGCCAGACATCACAGGGCAGGGCTAAGTGGTCTTTTTTTCACGTTCCAAACTAGGCAGGGATGTTTTATCTCAAGTGTGGGATCTCTTGTGCAGTTGGGTTCTGCTGATGCAAGACCGCTTGACAGAGTGCTAAATAACTAGTTCAAAACAGAACACAATTTCAAGCATGTGTTTGTGAGGCCCACATAATTACTTGTGATCTTTAGTTACACGACAAAGTGAGACTTCACCTTCAGCCTCAGCAAAACAATATTTAGACTCAGATTCTTTTTTTTTTTTATCACTTACTACTTTTTTCCTAACTGTGCACTTTTGAGCACAACCTCTATGAACCCGAACTCATTAACCTATGGTAACCATATGCTGTAAATTTATGTGAACGTGAAGAGCCAAGTACATAATTTAAAGTTACGACTTTCCAGTATTTTTTAAACCTTCCTTCAGCTCACATCTTTGTTGCAGATCACTTTTGTCCTGTTTACGTTAGCTGTTCTTATGTTTATATGGAGTAATCCTCGTGTCTGCCTTTCCAGTTTAGTATTGAGCTTGTGTGTTTACACAAACCAACACAGCACACACGCACAGCAATAATTTAGAATGATATGTGAAGAAGGTAATGTGCATGCGTCATCGTCTCGTTTGCAGGCAGAAATGTTTCTCACGTCATGTTATTCCACTCAACAAAGTCAGTGTTGAGCAGGTAAGTAACGCTATGGTTGACCATGGCATGGCTGACATCCTTTAAATAGGTTTGGGAAAAGTATTTAATCATGTGCAAGAGGGAGGTTGTCATGACATGGCAGAAAATTACAATTGCAGTTGTTTTAGGCTCAACATTATTTACTTTGTTTGCTATCAACTCAACTCATCAGTGTCCTTTCACAACCTATTAACCTGATTTTATTGTTGTTATAAAATGTACCGAGTCTATTATTGTATCAAAAAACTATTTTTTTTGCTATTGTTCACAGTATAACAATTTGATTTTTTTTGTCTTTTTATTGCTGTAATTGTGGGCTTAAACGTCCGCGCTGAGGTGCAGAACTAAGAGTGGATGGGTCTATTGTATCATGCACTGCATGGGAGTTGAATATCTAAAGTTAAATTCAGTCAGTGGGTTTCAGTGTTCCACAGTTCTGTGTGACTAAGACAGAAGCAGCACGTCAATCCTAGCCTACTTTCAGCAGGCTCACTGCCAGTCAGAGAGGCAAAGTGCCAGCAAGAGGGAGGGACGAAGGCACGGGGGGGTAGAGAACAAGGATGAGATCAGAGGTGGAACGTAATTCAGCAAGCATCTCATTACAGCAGTTCTGAGACCTTCGCTTCAAAGCATATTGTTTCACTTCTAATCATTTATACACACCAATTCCTACATTTTCTTGATTTTAAATCAGTTTATCCATCTTATTTCTCACAGCCAACATTTTAACTCATCCTGTTCGAAAAGCTCAATGTCCTATTTGATTATTTCCAGGTAAGTCGTGATTGACACGACGGTAAACATGAAGCAGCTACACATGTGCTTTTCTAGTTCAGCATGTAACAGTGTTTATGCCAAAAATATCACTTGATTTAAAAAATATATATGTCTCTAAATTTAATATTTTGAGTGCCAAATGCCAGCATTTACATGCAGGTTTTTGAAGTATGGGTAACTTGTTACAATGAGGTGTATGATTGCTTTCTAGTTGTCAGTAGACAAGCTTTCCTTTTTGTTATTTGTCGTGTTCATTATCATGACAGAACTGAAATACAGGTTTAGTGAAAAGTGACCAGAGTCACCTGGTCTAGTGACAATGTCTTGGTAGTTTTCATCTTCTTTATGCCGAGTACCTTTAAACTCATTCATACCCATGGTGTGGACTTGTAAGTCCCATGGTCTGCGAGGCGAGGGTAATCTGTCTTAAATTTGAACGCAAAGATTTTTAACATTTTACATAATATTGGCATGGGGCACAGTTCAGATTTGGCTGAAACTAGGGCTTGAACTATTTGATTTTGTTATTTTTATTTGTTGTGTTTTTTATGCTATTATATATATATATATTTATATATATATATGTGTGTTCTATCTGCTTGAAGGGTATAATTGCCACTTTTATTATTCATCGTCATCATTTTCTTCATGTTTGCTTGCTTCTGTTCAGAAGGCTTTGTTCAAACCTTTCTTCTCTGCTCACAGTCCCCCCCCCCCCCTCCCCACTTCTCGTCTCTTCCTTACATAAGGACTGTCATATATATATATATTTTTTTTCTTTCCCAAGAACCAGCAAGTGGTCGGAATAAAGGCAGTGTGTGGGTGAGGAAAAGGGAATGATTGGGGGTGGGGGTGGGGGGTGGGATCCATTGAAGAGAGAGAGAGAGAAAAGATATGGGGGCAGCAGCGAGGACTGTGTGTACACTGCTCACATCATGAACAGACAAACCTGCATATGTCCCTGCCACTGCACTCAACTCGCTGGCCTTTTTCTGCCCACACACTGCTCCCCCTCTGCTTCTCACTCTTTCTTTTTTGCTCTTGCACACCTCACTGTATCTCCCCACCCTGCTTCCTCCTTCCCCATCACTCACACTTTAAATTTGCATGTTCCAGGGATGCCACTGCCACTGCTCCGATCCACTGTAACCCAGTAACCCTTCTACCACACTACCCAGTCATGTATCGACCCACTTTTGTATCACAGCACGAGGTACAACCAACTCACTATGGTGCAGAGTAAAGATCACTATGTTCATGCAGGTAAAAATACTTTATAATGAAGCTATTTTTATTTAGTATGCAATAGTATCTAGTCATGTGAAACTAATAGAAGTAATAAAAAGCATAAACTCAAATTTGTTTAAAAAACATGAGCACCCATCTTTCTTTGAAGCCATTTCCTGTTCCCAAACATCCAGGGTCAAACACATCCTCTTCATAAGGAGTAACAGTTGCTATTCTCTAAATGCCAAAAATGTACTTTTATTCCCCAAAGGAAATAACAAAATGGGCATATCTAGTTGATCATTAGATCCTAGGTCTACATAAGTAGCTGAATAACTGAATATATTTGTCAATCAACCAATGGGTTTCTATGTGACTTGCGAAAAATTACTGTCAGCTGAAACCACATTTACACACTTGCAGACGGCAAGAATACCAACGAATTTAGTTTACAGAGACGTGGAAAGGAATATGAGGCATGAATAGAGAGTAAAATGTAGTTTTGCCACGGAGCATTTGAGTATCGCAGGTGTAAATGACTGACGGAAGCACTTTGACTTTTCTGTTTGCACATTCTGTTCTGTGCACACATGGACTGATATTTAATATTTTAATCTCTAACTAGTGTGTTGGTTATAATTGCTGTCACATGTTTGATAATGTAGAGTGTATAGGAAGGAAGAGTTTGAGCTGCACTTGTGTTTGTAAGTATGGTGTGTCACTGGAAAGAGCCTAGAGACAACTTGTGTTATAATAATTATATATATATATATATAAGTGAATTGAAAGGTGCTAAATAAATAAAGCTGACTGGAAAAGTGTAATTTAATATGGAGAATTAAAGTAGAGCTTCACCCTATCTATGTGAGAGTGGAATCAGTGTACACCACTTAATGTGAAGCATACGATTTCAAAGACCAGCCTGGCTTAAACAAATGGTGCCAAATTATTATTTCATTCAAGTGGAGTCTTATTTCCAAACAAACAAACAAAAAGAACTGGAATGCTGAGTAAGATTTAAATAAAAACTGCAGGTCTGCTCCGCAGGCTTCTTTTTTTTCTTTTCTTTCTTTTTTTTTTTAACTTTGGAGCCTGCATATTGTAATATGAGCAGAATGTGTTTGGCATACTTTTCTAAATTTCTGAAATAAGCAAAACCTTCCATGATGAAGAAGAAATCTGAATGGCAGTATTTGGTTCTTCAAACCTGTATATATTCATCTGTCCATCCATTTATGATCACTGATCTGGGTTGAGCTCGTGGGGGCAGCAGTGTGAGCAGAGTCATCCCTCTCCTCCAGCTCTTCCGGGAGGATATTAAAGCAAGCTGAGCGACGTTATTTCTCCAGCGTGTCCTTAGTCTCCCAGGGAGGCAACCAGGAGGAATCTTAACCAGATGCCTGAACCACCTCAGCTGGCTTCTCTCAGTGTGGAGGATGTTTCTACAAAAATCCAGAACCAACAAACCAAACATTGGCACCATTGTTTATGCTATAAGCTTGTATTTAGTTTGGGGTATTTAGTTTCTTGCAATCTGAAACTTCACCTAAGTCCTGCATAAATCCTGCATAATGCCGCCTTTGCATGGTAGATTTTTAACCTAAATTAGTGAATACGGTGTCAAACTGTATTTTCAGAAGCCAAAGACAGAAGCGGATTAAAATTCTCCCCACTGCGTCTCCCAGATGCTCTTTTTTATACCAGTCACGCACTGACCTTTTGACAATAAATGTAACTAGTTATGACATTTTCCACCAAGTGATATTTTAGAGCCTCACAGAACGTTTTGGAAATGCGTTGAAACACGTTGGACTTTCATAAATAACCACGGGGTATACAGCCAGAAAGAATTAATCCAACATAAACTGTCTGTAGTGAAGTTTCTTTGTATATAACACCATCAAAATCTTTTTTTTTTTCTGCATTGTGTTCTTTCCTGCAGTAGAGCTCATGTTATGTCATATGGAAATAATTCCCATGAAAACACTAAAAAACAAATATCTTTGAAAAAGTATCTGCAATGTATAAACATCAAAACTGTCAAAACAAAGGCCCTAAGTGGAGAACTGAAAAACTGAAAATCCATAACTGAACCTGAAAGATTTTGAGTTTGCGTGTTATTGTTTCAAGCCTGTACATGTCAATTGTGAACAAGAAGTAAAGCTGTGATGAAAAAGGAGATGCAGTAAGATGTTACATCACTTTAATATTTCTGTGGTCTCCACTATTTATAACAATCTTTCATTTAGATGATAAATAGCAGCAGCAAGATGAGGAACAGAGCAGAGGAGGGGAGAGGTACACAAGTGGATGCAAATGCTGCTCTTTTCATCTCGAATGACAAGCCTTCAATCTTCACAACATGTAAATAAACACAATAATATTCCCTAGGTCCAATGCCAACACATACTCATGTTCTAAAATACCATGGCTCTGACGACTGAGATAGTACTGCTCATCAAATTTATGCGTGAGTGCACCCAGGCTAAATTTACAGCCAGTGAACCAACTTACGCAATCCTCCCTGGTTTCACTCCTGTCTATACGATGGCTTAAAATCTCACATCTAAAACCATCCCAGCCCTTCCCAGCTCCCACCCCCACACTACACGCTACAACTTTGACACTATTCCTGTACTAGCCCCCGTCGCTATGGCACAAAAATACCAACACCTCCAAGAACAGACGCCAAGCCTGTCAGAGCATCATCGCATCCCACAGGACAGTTGGGAGGAGGGAGAGGAAAGGAAGAGAGCAGGTGGAGGACTGAGCACAGCTGCTGCCGAGAGAGAAGAGCGAGCAGAGAAAATACAGACTCGCTTTACAGTTTTATCCTGGCAGATCAGCCACAAACTGTTTCTCTTTGTTTTGACCTGAATCCCCTGACTGAGATGCTGCTCTTGTCAGACCGTCTGTGTTGTTTATTAAGAGAGCTGTTAACGGTAGCAGCCACAACATCACACTCAGCTGCACTTACTTCCTGATACCAAAGTATGTGGAACTCGTTTTGGAACGGATTTTGGGAAGTATTTATCTTTTTTTAGTACACAGTGCTGTCTCCTGACATCATTTAATTCTACTTTATACAGTGATAATGTATGACAATATAATGACACGCAGCTTTAGCGCTAGAAAATGCTGTGTTATATATTAATGAATAATAATAGGGATCTGCAGGAGCCTATTGCAGCTATCTTCAGGCAAAATACAGGAGCACGTAGACAAAGCCACACTGTTAGAGGACACTGGACTGTTAGAGGAAGCCAGTGTCTGGAGAAAACCCAAACAAGCATGGGGAGAACATACAAACGCCACACAGAAAGACTCCTGCTGGGAGTTGAACCAGGAACCTTCTTGCTGTGAGGTAACCGATATAGTAGACAGATATGGTATATATCTGATTTCATCTGGATAGAATATATTCTATCCTTCGATGAGACTAAAAGTAGATCAAATGCATCCAAGTACACTGACATAGATAAAAAAAAACAACAAAAAAACTGTTTATTTATGCTGTTTTTTTTCTTTTAGCCAAGTTATTTGAATTTGTATTATTGTGTTATTTGTTTAACACAATCTTTGGGAGTATTTATACATATTTTAAAATAATACAACTATCATGTATGTGTACGAATGCACTCATACATACATTCATTCAGTGTAAATACAGTTTGGTCCAGAACTATCTGAACAGTTGTTCAGATTTAATTTAAGATATGCTTACAAAATATGGCATTTACAGTTTAGGAATTACAGCCATTTTAAACAAATAACCTTCACTCTCAGGAGCTTGAAAGTACTTGACAAAAGTGTAGATGTCAGGTGTAGTCCATTCCCTTTTTAAGGCAAATGCGGCAGATGAAAGGTCTGAGGGTGAAATCAGGTATCGAGTTGTCATTTAACAGCTGTTTGATTTGGAACTATCAATATGAAGTCCAAAGAGATCTTAATGCAAATAAATAAACAGAAGTCTTGTCCTTGGTGATGAGGAAACAACATCCACAGATGTCAAGTACGCTCTAGAGAAAGTGGGCGTGCCTTGTCAAAATCAACAATCAGTATGCACCTTCATAAACATACTAACGGATGGTTTAAGATCAAGGGGTGGGAAGACATATCAGACATCGGCAGACAACATCTAAAAAATACTTTCATGGTTTGAACTCAGATTCTTTGAACAGATGAAACCAAGATAAACGTCTGTCAGAATGATGGGAAGAGAAAAGTTTAGAGAAGGAGCGGCACAGCTCATGATCCATGTGTCAAACACGGAGGAGGCAGTGGTATGGCATGGACAAATGTTGATGTTTGTTGATGATGTGACGACTCCTGACTGAAGCAGTAAGATGAATTGTGATGTGTGCAGGGCTTTACTCTCTGCTCACATTCATTCAAATGCTACAAAAGCAACAGAACGGCGATTCTCAATGCAGATGGGTGATGACTCAACAAGCTGAAAGCAACTCAAGACATTTTGAAGGCAAAGAAATTGAATTTTATTTAATGGCAAACTCAGTCACCTGATTTTAACCTAATAGAACATCAGTCTCACATATAGAAGACAAAACTAAATATTTTTAAACCTTGAAAACTGAAATAGATATAGAAAAATGAACAGTAAAATTTAAAAAGAGTGCAGATGAATGTAAATGGTGTAATAAGGTGTTATTCGTACTGGAGATTAAATACAAGGAGAATAAATTAGTTTTTAGCAGCACTTTAACTATTTCTACAGTTTGACACATGTTAATAAGGAGAAGTAGCTTCTTCCTAGATGCTCAATAGGCCTCTGTGTTAAAACTCAACAGTAAAATTATATAAATCGATCCAGTGAAGGGAACGTCAACAGCAAATACACAGACTGATGTATAATTATGTAACCTTTGTTTCATACTGTATGGTAGCACCTTCACACTCTGTGAACTGTTCATCCTTGTGTGTAAAACAAAGGTTAGATACTGGCTCCTTTTCAGATGGTATCATGTACCAGATATTTATGTGTCAAATGGCTCAATAATGTGATTTCGATTAAATTTGGTAAAGACCTGCACTTGCCTTTCCACTAAGGAGAGCTGGGAAAGGCTCCAGCAGACCCCCGTGACCCTGAGCAGGAAAAGGCATAGATGATGTGTACGTTTGTCAGGCCTATTCAGAGTTCTGATATTTCCCTCCTTGTCTGGCTCTTCCTTTATGTCACCTGTGTTTTGTAGTCTTTCATGATTGTCTCACCTGCTTTAGTTTCTATTAAATGTCCTGCGTTTATCACCTTCTCTGCTAGTGTTTGAATAACTCTTCCCTCCTAGACTCCTCCGTTCACACTGGAAAAAGTTTAAATTCATCCCACTTTTTTTAATGATCAAATACCTGCAAAACATGTGAAAACAGCAACAGGTGCAAAGTTGATTTTAATTGTACACATTTTGACTGCGTAATGTTTCAGAAAAAGAGACAGGGAGCATGTTTAAGAGTGTCATGCGTTTTGTGACGCCAACATATAATTCATTTTACACACCTTATCCAGACAAAATAGGAAGCAGCAGAATATTTCTGAGAAAAGCAAACAAAACAATGATGCAGGCTGCTGTGAAAAGGAGGCCAAACAGTAAGAGGACTCTTAGGGTCCCTTTCTCTCTCCCCATTGTCTCCTGCTTTCTCTATCACAATGTAAATGGACCGTTGCCGAGGGCAACCTGTGTGTACTCACCTAACTATGAACAGGAAGTGGTGTGTGTGTAAAGGAGCTATTAATAGAACCATGTGTAGAAAGGACATTTGCTTGCATGTGTGTGTGTGTGTGTGTGTGGTGTGTGTGTTTGTGCATGTGTGTGTGTGTGTGTGTGGGTGTGTGTGTGTGTGATTGTGTGTTTGTATTTGTGTGTGTAAGCAAAAGGAGCCAGCATGTAACGAGGAGGAGGAGGAAAATGATGCAGATTGTGAGACTCAGACAGTTACTAGAGAGAACAGGAGGGGGAGAAAGAGTGCAGGATGGGTGGAAGGAGTGAGGGAATGTGGTGGAGGAGGGGGCGAGTGAGTGTTGACGCTGTACGTGGCGTCAGCGTGATAAGAATAGAGATGGTGCGTATAGCTGAGACATCACCCTCACACCCTCAGTGGGGCAAGCAGTGCTCACTCTGGTTGTGTGGCGGCGAGTGTATACATGTAACCGTATATTTCCCAGAGTGTGTGAATGTGTGCAAGGATCAGTAAACAGTCAGGTTGCAGTATTTTTTCCCCCCAGCTGTGTAATTGGAGTTGGGATCAGATTAATTTGACTTTTTTTTCTTTAATTTTTTTAAACACAACGGTCATCTCTTGGAAAAAAGGAAATCATTGCACTTTTTAAAAAGTGCAACTCCAGAACATCACAATTCTAGATCATTTTAAATACATTTTAAGTCATCAAAGCAAAATAAAAAAAAATTTAAAAAAAGCAACAACCAAAAATCTATTTTTTTTTTCATCCATTTATGCATCCATTGTCTATGCCAACATCTTCCTGTTCAGGGTCATAGGAGTGCACTGAAGCAGATACCAGCTGTCTCTGGTGAAAGGTGGGGTAAACCCTGAACAGATCACCCGTCCAACACAAGGCATGATTTATTTCAGTGTTTCCAAAATGTAAAAAATGTTTCTTCTTCTTTTGGCTTTTCCCTTTAGGGCTTGTCATCACACATAATGAATATGTGAAATATCCACCCATCCATCTTTTATACACACTTAAGCACTATTCAGGAGCCTGGAGCCTATACCAGTTGTTACCTGGTGGTACACCTTGCATAGAGGTGGGACAGTATTCTACAGCTGTTCCAACCCTGTTCCACCTTGAGAGATGGGAATGGAAGGAGTGCTGTATGAATTGCATTGTGAGGTCTGGCAAAGGCTTTCCTTTAGGATTGCTCCGTATTTTTCGTCTCCCATTTTCTCCTTTATTCTAATGAGTCTAACTATCTCGGTCTCAGGTAAGCGCTTCCCAGGAAATTGTGCCATCATTCCTACATTTGACTGTTAGGATAGCACTAATCAGGTGATGCTCAGAGCCTGGTTTCCTGATTAGAGTGTGGGGAATTGTGGGAAACATGCTCAATATTTGTTTTACATAGGTGTGGCTTCTTTTGGTCTTTGAGTTGTTCAGGTAGGAACAACTTCTGTTTGGTGACTCCAACATAAATGCCTGATGACAATCCCTTTTTTTTAAGGGTCCCCAGTTTTCTCTGGAGAACTCCGCATTGCATTTATAGTAACCATTAGTTGCTTATTAGTTTGTTCTAAGCAATTCATTCCTGTTTTGTACTCAGATCAAAATGTCTTTTGGTGGTTCCCCACTTTTTCCACTTTAGAATGATGGAGGTTTTTTGTGATTCTGGGCCTTTTAAGTGGTACAGAAAGTTTCCTTGTACAATTCTCTCAATCTCTCAGCTTAGTTTCAGTCTGACACCCACAGCAGACATACAGTACCACCCACAGTGAGACCTCACAAAGACAGGTTTTTATTATTTGGTAATTATGCTCAGTTAACTCAGTTATGCACACTTGGACTGCAGTCAAGTTGCAGGAGCATCTCAAGAAAGAAAACAGGATCTTCAGCACAGTTGCATGTGGTATTGCTTATATTCTTATAAATATTTTTGGTTTTCATTTCTCAATTTGCAAAGCACTTAGAAACCTGTTTTTTTTTTTTTTTTGTAAATTTGCAGCTTCTCTTTACTGATACAAATTATACATAAACACTGATATGAAAGACAGCAAGAGGAAATCAATGCCCCTGCAAGGCAGCAGCTTTTTTAAGTCTCAAAAAACAAAACAAAACAAACAAAGAAAAACAGTTTATACGTGTATCCAATTTGTTTTTCCATCAACCTGTCTTGATCTGTGTGAAGTTGTTCTTCATGCGGCATGTTCACACTGTCAGAAACTGAAGCAACCACTGTGGAGGAGCAACGAAATATGAAATAGAAAAGAAGTTCAAAATACTGTTCTGGCCCAGGTCAGTACAAACACACAGCAGAGCATATTTGTCTTGATACTCACAGAATTGATGCCTCTGTTTTTCACCTCCTGACTGGCTTCTGCTTCATACAGGGCTGAGAAGAAGAGAGGAGAAGATGACTGCGTACAGTGTCTTTGAAAAGGCTCAGCAACCTGTACATCGCATGAAGTGTTTTAAAAACAGCGATTCAAGGCAATTTCCTGTTTCTCAGCGTTGAAGGCACATAAAAAGCTTGTCAAATAAACAAATAGTTCATACAATGATTATCTTAACAGTGCTTATACATAAGCTGATACCATATATTCACATAAAATATAATGATAGCGTTTTTTTTTAAAGACTGATCCAAGAAAGCAAGCATTGTGGAGCACCATTAGACGTGAACATGGTTGCTCTGTTAGAAAACTGTCTTGTGTCTTAAACTATGAACTTGAACTCATGAACTACAAAAATACTGAGGTAGAAAATGAACAATCTGGTTAAACCTATTTACATTAAATGCATTAAATAGACCGTGATATAAGTAATGTATATAAATATCCACCTTAAAGGTATGAGAACAGATTTGTAGCTATGATGAGCACTGCACATGAGAGGTTGTCATGCAACTTTAACCGTATACTGTATATATAATTAATCTAGTTTGTTGAATCCCAATATTTGTCTGAGACAACTGATGAAAGACTGAAAGAAGACAAAAAAAAATCTGCACCGCAAACCAGCAGTCAGCTTTGAACGTTTCTACAATATTTAACAAATATTGAATCAAATAGTGTCAAAAATGTCTTTGTGTTTTTCTTTTTGCTTCATGTTTCTGTATTTAGTCCAATCTCACCAATATTTGATCAGTATTAAAGTAAGGACCAAAAAAGGACATTTCTGGCTGTGGTGAAAGAACATTTGGAGCTGGTTGGTGGAACAGAGGACGATGCCGCATACACAACAGGATGGAAACACATGATTCACTCTGGTGAGCCCTGAAGGGAAAATCAAAAGAAGCAGAAGTGTGTTTGATGTTGTGTGCCATAGCTGTAAATGTGTATGGAGGGGAGAAAATGTGCAGCAGACAGGATGTTGTAGTGTAGATGAAGTACATTTCATCAACTGAGGGTGTGTGAGAGATTCTCCATGGACAGCAACTAATTCATCACTTTACTGTGACGGCTGCCTAGTCTGCTGACTTGATTTGTTGTGCAATGTGATTTTAAAAATATTTTATCCAGAGATCCTGATCTATCATACGTGTGTGCACAGATCCCGATCAATCAACATGGCAGCACACAGTTGACTGGAATCTGTAGAAAAACTGCTCATTCATTTGCACATTAGAAAAATGACCGCAGAAATGCCCTACAGCTGAAAATAAAACAAGACTAAAATTGACTTAATTGTGGATGTCGACATATAACGTCACGATAACTTTATCATTCTTAGACAGAGACACAAGTCGTACATGGCAAAGAAAAATCACAGCAAACGCGACTATCTTGACATGAAAGAAACACAAGCACAAACAAAGGAACTCAAGTAATTGAGATGCACACCAAACAAAAACAGTGAGTAGATACAGCCACACTTCCCAAGAGAGACCTTTATTGAATCAAGCAGGTTGTCTATATATTGTAGCTGATTTGCGTGTGTGAGTGTGTGTGTGTGTGTGTGTGTGTGTGTGTGTATGTGTGTGTGTGTGTGTGTGTCTGTGTGTGTCTTACCAAAAAGCCTGCGCAGCCTGGTGACACACGACACAAAGCAGTGGAATGACATGTCAGGCTCTCCAGATGCAAATCGCTCAGACAGCAGCTGGACTACCTTGTTATCACACTGCATTCCTGGGAAAAGCAGGGGTGCACAGATGTGTGTTTGTATGATGTATGTATGATTGTGTATTTGTGTGTTTATGTATACCTATAGCTTCCAGAGCGGTGCTGAGCTCAAAGAGGCTCATGGTCCCAGAAGAGTCCTCATCAAACCGAACAAAGATGGACTAAAAAGGAAAGAAAGAGAGCAGCATCAGTCACAGTGGCACTATCCTCACTTCTGTCTCTGTCTACACACACACACACACGTGCACACACACACACGCACACACACACACACACACACACACACACACACACACACACACACACACACTGAGCTGCACCTGTAGATTACGCAGATCTGACAGCAAGGTTTCTGCTTGTTCACGACTGAGAGTGGAGCGTCCCTTAGTCTGACAGCAGTGTTAAGGGGCATCTCAGGAACAAAGAAGATAGGGAGAGGAAGTTATGAGGACGGTGAGTGGAGAGCATGAACGTCAGCATGTACAGCTGAGTAAACCTGAGAGTAGGCTGCAACATGACAAGGATTCAGCTGAACGACAAGGAGAGATTAGTGCAAGTTATATAGAAGACTGTTCTCAGGACAAAAGGATACATCCTCTCCGAAGATTATCTGCCGGCACGTCTCCAGTGGCAGATGGTAACCTTTGTAGATAACTAATCGGTAAAGAAAGAAACAGATTGGAGCAGATACCAGGGGACAATAAGGGTTTAAAATAGATTAATGTAGCTGAAGAAAGAAGAAGGTGAGAGTGTCAATGTTTTTTTATTACCAAACTAGGTTTAATTTAGTTTGCCTGACTGCAGCTATGAGCCCCTGTCTAGAACAGAGTTATATAGTTGACAAAAACTAAGACTAAAACTGAAGCAAACAGTGAAAAACCGAATCTCGTTAACTCAAATAAATATAAAAACGGAAGATGTTTATACAACTAAAATAAACTATATAAATCTAACAGAATTGCTGGTAAAATTCACATTGTTTTCATTTGTGTTTCATGCCTTATTTTTTTTTATGTTTGCGGCTTCATCTTTCTAATTGATCATTCTTTTTTCTAATTCTGATTACTCAAAAGAAAGAATAACGGTAAACTAAAACTAATCATTTGTTCAAAACTAAAACCACTGATGCACTTGTTAAACTAAACTAAATCTAAAGTGAAATAATCAAACAAACTGAAAAACGAAACAAAAGTAAAACCTATTAAAAAATGTTCCACTGTTTTAACTCTGGTCTAGACTGGTGACCTCTGCGCCTCCAGCGGTCCCGCGCATCCTGGAGTAAGTCGCTACTTTGTCTCCATCTAGTGGCTGTTATACGGCATCAGTCAAAGGTCGCCGCCTGTAAACGGACTGGCTTCGCTTGGTGAAGGTAAATAATGCCGAAGTGCACATGTGATGCATGGTTTCTCTGACCTGAGTTGAACAGCTTCATGATGTCTTTGGCATTCAGCCTGTCATCCTGTCAGAGGAAAAAGGAGAGGAAGAAAAATGTATGGTTGCTCATGCGGTACAAAGCGTACGGTTGTAGAAAACTTACCGTGCCAGCATTCTCATCAAAAGTGTTCTCAACTCTTCTGCGATCTTCAGGGGAGACAGGAGTGGCCATAACCTGAATGACACACATAAATGTAATACAACTTTTTGTTCCCAAGATATCTTCTTGTGTTTAATGTCTCTGAACTCACAGGGAGGTAGCTGGAGGCGCAGACAAACTCGTGTCTCCTAGAAAACAGAAATCACACCAGACTGTTAGCTTTTCTCTCTGTTGTTGAACTTTTTTATGTTTTATCTTCTTTCACTTGGACTGACCAGAAAAAAAATACTGTCCAATACTTTGAGGTCTCCCCTGATAACTATGTTATAGTTATCTTGGTTAGCACTCAAGTCTCACAGCTAGAAGGTTCCTGGTCTGCATCCTGAGTGGGGCCTTGTGTGGAGTTTTTATGGTCATGTGGGCTTTTTCCATGACTCTGATTTCCTCTCACAGTCCAAAAACGCGAGTCCAAGGTTGACTGGTGACTCTAAACTGCCCTTTGGAATGAGTGTGAGTGAATATGGTCACTGATATGTGTGATGGCTTTAGCTGAGATGGGCTCCAGCAGACCTCTGTGACCCTGACTAAGATTGAAGCGGGTATACATTATGGATGAATGGACAAGTAAAAACTTGATCTTATATACAGTTGAGCTGTGGCCAGAAACCATTGATGCAATTATGCAAGACTGAGAATCTATGACAGAGTCACATCATTTGTACGCTGATTAAATGAAAACTACAATGGAAATTGAGTGTAAATGTGAACAAAGTCTAAATTTCCCGTGGTTTTACTAAAATAAACGCATTATTTCTAAAGGTTTTTGATATGTTGCTCACTGAAACTATGAGAGTTGGACATTCAGTTAACCAGCGGTTGTAAACCACCTCTCATTAATCTATTTATAACTGCTTAGGTTAAATCTTAGGCAAAATACTAGTTTTTATAAATTTGACCAAGGTCAAACAAGTGGAGGTGATTGCTTTGAACTAAGTGCCAGAGTCTTTGTTTGTATATTTCATTTGAATGTTGCAATTTCACATTGTATTTCATTAACAATATTAGGCCCTAGGTGGTGGTAAGTTGTGTTCCCGTGATGTTTGCTTCTGCCTTTGGGGTTGTCTAGGCCATTGAATTAAACTTGCTCCATCTTACCCAAGAGTGTTTCTGGGTCTTGGCAAAGTGCGGACAAAGAACTCTCCAGCCTGGTTTGGCTGATAAGTGGATCCTACAATGATGTAATTACCCAGGATCCAGACGTAGTTTCCTCCAAACGCCTCTGTGGAGCAAAGTTAAATAGTTACATCTATTGAATTATACTAACAAGCTGTCAGCCATGCAGCCTCTAACCTGATTTAAATATCCTCGATCTCCAGATATATCTGTTGCAGATTTAAACATCAACATTTTTAACTGTCAGCTTGAGATGCATTTTTTAGGAAGGTTAGAAGGTGGTTATGCTAATAAATGCATGCGAGCGTTGTTTAACTCAGCTTCAAACTTAGGGCGTTAAAACAGGTAAGCAAATATTTCCTTTCATACTTTTACCTCTGAGCCTTGTATTTCCCAGAACGACCCACCGGGCGGTTTTTCATGAAGAAGCTGCGGTCCAGACAGTTTCCTTGTAGCTATGAGAAGAACCAGAGTATGAATAATAAAAAGGATTACTACAAACACGAGATTATTCTGAAATTACTCTTATAGAGTGATCAGTTGGCTGTCAGACATTCACCCCGGGAGGAACCTGGAATGAAGAAGAAAAAAAAAACAATGAGACTCAGGTTTATTTGGAGACATGAATACAAAACGTGAATAACGAAGGAGCTTCACTCTCACCCTGTAGATGTGGAAAGCTATGTTGAGGAAGTTCATTTTTATCCTTCTGCCTGCGGTTTTTCTGCAGCAGCTCCACCAGCACTGTGCAGTGTTTGCCTTTCTGCTTCTGCTTCTCTGCTCTCTTCTTCTCCTCTGGAGTCATGCTCTCAACTTCATCTTCATCATCATCATCATCTTTTTCGTCATCCACATCATCCTCGTCATCATCTTGGTCCTGCTCTTTGAGTAACAACCGGAACTGTGGATTCTTCCAGAATGATTCTAAGAAGGAAAAACAAAAAGAGACCCAGCAGTGTCGAAACACAGAGCACGTCACGTGGGTTTGAGTGAATAATTGTAAAGATTTAAACACACTATTGAAGCTGCGGCTGCCACCAGCAGAGCTCCCAGGTACCCACGATCCTTTATTCTCACTGATAGACCATGAAGATGGGGTGGCACTTGTGTCTCCCCCCTCCAAAGAGTCAGGACTCACACTGCAGAGCTCCACGACGTTGAAAATCCTGCTGAAGTCGCCAGCAATGATCCTGATGGAGACAGCAACCCAGATTAGCTCCTGTTATTGTGAGCGCTGTTTAGGTTTAACTATCTCCTTAGTACCAGAACTCTCCATCTTCATTCTTTTTCAGTTCAAGTCTTTCCTGCTCTGATTTGTCCAAGTCGTCCCCACTCTTTACCCCCTGC
This sequence comes from Xenentodon cancila, assembly GCA_014839995.1. Classification (NCBI taxonomy): domain Eukaryota; kingdom Metazoa; phylum Chordata; class Actinopteri; order Beloniformes; family Belonidae; genus Xenentodon; species Xenentodon cancila. The sequence goes on from CM026201.1 coordinate 20,252,274, forward strand.
AGTCAACACATACAAGGGGAAACTCAAAATATGTTCAGATCCTATAATCTGTGTGTGTGTGTGTGTGTGCGTGCGTGAGTGTGTGTGTGTGTGTGTGTGGATGCTCGCTGTCACTCACTTGTCACTCCAAGGTCCTGAATATTCAATAAAACCCCAGGGATTTCTCAGTTTCAGAAGCAAAATCTCCTCTGACGCTTTTGTCACCTAAAATGTAAACAGGCCAATGAAATGACAAAAACAACAATGATATAAACTTCAGTGTCTTTTAGTTAAAATTAGATTAAATGTTCCTTTAACTGTATTAACTTTAAACAAATTCTTATGAAATTAGTTATCATAAGTGAGTATATATGAGAAACAATATGACGTACAATAGATAATATAGGGGCAGATTGTAAATGGGATGTAATTATATGAGATCAGATTAAATTAGAGACGTAAATCATACTAAATCTTAGTCAGATTAAGCAAAGACATAACAAAAGTAGTTTATTTATATCATTCAATATTAGACATGGGATGCAACTTTTTATAGATTTTATAGCTGGTTTTAATTAGGTCAGATTTAGTTTTAAAACTATAATATTACATTAGATAAGATCTGATTAGACAATAACAGAGTAGATTTGAACTGATGTTGCAGCTAAACCAGATTAAACAAAATTAATCCAATCAGTGTTACATATGGATTTATAGTTATGGGGCCTTTTAATATTTTACTGTGACTAGAGTGAAACAAAATTACTAAATTAAAACAAGATCAGATTGCATTTTCAATAGGACTCAGTTTATTTTAAAAAAAAAACTCATCTTAAAATGAGATTACATAAGTCATTAATAAAACCGAAAAAGAAGGAAACCATGGATTGTTCTAGGGGGCGTGGCCACAGTGCATTTGGCCCAATAGAAACCTGATTGGTTCCCACTCATCTGTCTTTTGTTCAAAAAAGATTATCGGATTGCAGGTGGATGCAATTTCAGTCTCAAATAGTCAGTGACACTAATGCACCAAATTATTATATGCATCATTATTAAAGTTTACAAGATAAAAAGACAGAAGAAGGTTTTAAAAGGATAACTGCAAGAGGAGGACAAGAGACCAAGCCGACATTCAAAACATTGAAATATTTTTCAATATTGTTTGTTGGTAAGATAAATCACAAATCCACATGGTCATTATTCATGTGTGAAAGAACGTTTGCTGAACTGATGACTGAAAACTTCCAAGTTGGGATTTTCAACTGGAATGACCCGGAATTCATAAATCAAAACATGCAAGTTGTAGGAACATCAGCCACCCCCCCTTCAGGATCCAACTAAACTATTCACATCAACAAAGTAAACACTCATATAGTAAACGCTTTTACTGCTTACAACAGTTCTTATTTTATTCGCCTTAAGTCAACAGACATAGAAATGTTTGATTTTACCACTATACACTTAATGCTGCTGACAGCTCTATTATCAGTTAGTATTGCTAACAGTGCAAAGCAGCAATAACAACTACTCTGATAGTTTTTTTTTAATTTGTTTTTAATTTTATATAATTTTATTTTTCATTTGACGACTGTCTCTGGAATAGAGTCAACTTAATCCACATTCCACATTAAATGGATTGCACTATTTTCTTGTGTTTAGGCACAAACAGAAGTAACTTTTTAAAAGGGCATATTGTGAGCATAAGGTGTGATTAGTGAAATATATCTCTTTTATTTGTTCTCTTCTTTGTACACCTTAACAGAAAAGGGTTTGTGTGGAAGGCTGATTGACAGCCACTTGGCCCGTCAGCGTGAAATGTGTCCCCTTGATGACCTTTACATAGAAAAATCCAGGCAAACCCATCACAGAATCGCATGCCAAAGACGACACCCAGACTGCGGCGATGTCCCTGCATCATACTGGCCTTGTCGGTGTCAGTGATAGCATATGCGTGGCCCTTTACCAGCCCATCTGCAGTCTCTTTACCAACGTCACAGTAGCTGAATGCCTGTGAGGACAAAAAGGAAAGAGTGAGCAAGAGATTCAAGTGGAAGCATCTTGCGTGAACATTTTAAGGTGCGCGTTGGATGTACCTGGATGAAGCAGCTGAGGAGGCTGCCTCTGGACAGAGCAACGGTCAGTGACCTCCAGAGGACTGGAGGGGTTCGAGATGAGACGGGAAGCGAGTATGCGATGCCTCCTGTGAAATCCTCCATGCCCTCTGAAATATTCCCTCCCTTCAGGCTCCCGTAGCATCCAACTAACCTACAGAAGAGGTGAAGCATTTATCTCTAAAAGTTATGCGTCCCAGTCAAACTGCTATGGCGGAAAACACACACTGAAAGAGAGTGGGTGATCTCAGACATTACAACCCAGGAACATATGCTGGCAGTGGCAACTGACTTGGCATAGGCCTTCTCCACCAGGGCGCTCCAGAACTCATTGCGAGTGTGAGAGTAGCTGAAGAGCAGACGGCCTTCGCGTACTGGCAGCCTGTCATCCACCACCACCTCCACCCACTCACCATACTGCCAGAACTGCACAGAAGGAGAGAGACGGTGACAGGAAGAGGAGAATAGTGAAATGAGTGGTGGACTGGACGTAATGAGTAAGAATGAGTCATGACGAATTACAACAAGGAGAAAGCACAGAGTGAACTTGAAACTCAGTAGCCTCGATCTATCCTTAAGCTGATCATCTTCTTTTCATTATTGGTACCTGGGGTAGCAGAAAAGCAAGCTACGTATAGAAAACAGTGTCAAATTATTAATATTTTAAGCATCTATTACACAAACAGTTATTTAACTTGGAATCCAGCAGACACAGGTATCACTTGTCTTGGTTTGCTTCTACCAGCTCCTGAAAGATACAGTATGTTTTGGTCTTTAGGTTGGAAATGCTTAAGCAAAACAGAGTTCATGAGCAAGAGAGTATTGCTAAGAAGACCGATACCTACGTCTTTCATTAAAATAAACATTTATGATGAGGCACAATTCAGTCTGAATGCCCACAATGAGGTTTTACAACAATAACACATATGCAGATTTATTTTGGTAGTGCAGCTTTGTCGGCAAGGGCATCCGATGTATAACCTATACCGAAACAAGACGTATACACTTAACTGTTCTGAACAAAGTTAAGAATGACCACTGACATTGTTAAATGGTAGGATGTCAGTGGAAGCTGTATTGTTGATTGAAGAAAAAAAAGACAGAGAGGGAGACTTTCTGATATGATGTAGAGAAGGGAGGTGGACATACCGTTTGTCCAGGAAACCAGGTGAAAAAGGCAGCAAGGCTGGAAGCACTGGATTAGGAGAGAAAGTGTTTTACGATGGAGTAGATGGGAGGAGAAATGGTGAAGGGGGAAGCGTTGAATATGTGAAGAGTGTTTGGGGGGGTGAGGAGGGGGGTCATGCAGGATGATGAGCATGAAGAGCGAAACTGAACATTGCTAGTGTTTACACCCCAAAGGTTGGTTATGAATTGGAGGAGACAGAAAGTTAGTCAAGCGATGGAGATCATTCCCAGGGGTGACGCTTATACATGTCACTGGTCATTCATGACTGGGTGTGTGTCATAGTGCAAGCTGCGCTCTCACAGCAGCAGCAGCTCAGAGCAGGCCTGTACTGGTCTGTATCTGCAGTCCAGGTGTTGCCCAAGCTGTTTAGACACCGAAAACAAGGATGGGTGCTCTTAATGCAGGCAAAAACCTGCGTAAGTCCGTGACATATATATATATAATATAGATATATATAGATATACTATATAATATATATATATATATATATATATATGATTAATGAAGCTGGATAACAGCCTCTAAAGTCAGTGCTGGTTTGCATGTTTTGTCTGCGTGCTTTGTCTCGGGGGTTGTCACTGTGCAAGTCTGGACTGCTCTTCCACCAGCCTGAGAGGGCAAATTGAGCCTCCAGTCCCCCTTTGCCCTGCTTGTTCAGTCACGCCACATTTCTCCCTGACAGACTCTGAGGTCCACAGTCCACAGGTGAAAAAAAAAAGAAAAAAAGAAGGAAATGAAATACTTAATACAGTTTTATCCTTTTGCACGCTTGAGACATTTAATGCGATGACGTGTTATTGATCTGAATGGATCTCAGCCAGCGGATAATTCATTCCAGATTAGAATCATCACATCTAATGAGGTGATAAAACTGTGGGTTTAATGTGTTTATGTTTTTCTTTCCTTAAGAGAACTAAATGAAAGGAATGGCTCCAGGATGAGTTGATACCTGTTTGACACAGGCCGTTTTCTTTAAGTACCAGAACCATGCGGGTTCTGTATAGCTCCGTGGGTTGGGCAAGGTGCCTTTTACACAAGTGATTGCTCTTGTGCAGGCAGCGCAGCTTCAAATCCTGGCCTGTTGCTTTCTCTCTCCCCTCTTATCCATATGCTTCCTGTCCTACTTTGAATAAAGGCCCTTAGTGCCAGAAAATTTAAAAATATAATATAATATAAAAGCCTGATGATTTATTTTTTAATTATCTGCTGACTTTATTTGTCTATACACAATGGTTTTTATTAGAGTCAGTTCAAGCAGGAACAAATGGCTTATGTCAAATGATATATTATCTTTTTTTCATGAATAATCAACAGATTAATTCAAGCAAAGCCTCACAAGCAAAATGTGCACCGTGTGCATCATAGCTGAAAGTTTAGTGAGCAGTAATGTGAACATACAACTCTTAGTTGAGTACAAATCCACAGATTTTCACATTGGACGTATGTAGAACTTGTACCAGCATGATGGAAGTGTGTTCCATCCAGGTGATGTGCAGTAGAGGTCAGAAGTTCTGCTGCATCTCATCTTCTTCAAAAGATTCTCTATAAATGTTTGGAAACTGAGGAGATCAGCTGCTGTGGTTTTAAGTTTTTTTTCTTCCTTGATGCAAAATGTCTTCTGCACTTTCTGAACTCCAGGCAGGCCTGTATCTTCAACTTCCTTGATTTATAAGTCTCGCTGCTTGTATGAAAAGATTTTTTTTTTCATATGCATCTTTTAACAATATTATATGCTGTTTACGTATTTAACCATGCAGTCATTCAGAGAGTTCAAATCATTTTACTGACCTGTTGTGAATTAAATCCATTTTGAGTCTTTAGTGTTGCTCTTTCCTGACTGTTGGCCTCAAATTCAAAATTATTTGTATTTTCAAAATAAAACAAGTGTTATACCTTTGACATGTGGTACAGTCTAATGTTTCCCACTTATTCAAAGGGTCTGAATGCCTTATAAAGTTTTACATCGCACTGTGTGTGTTGAATTTTTATTTACACCTGAGATAGACTCCAAAGCTTTTATACAAATAATGTTGTAAACTACTGGCTCTTTTAAGTCCTTTTTTGTGTCATGTATAAAGCTGATTTTGGGAGTCTACAGTGTAAGTTCCCAAAAGAATTAGTTGCAGTATCCTAAAACTAATTACACATCTGTGAACATGGAGCCTGTGGACTCTGAGGAACATTCCAGTCCTTGCTGGAACAGTTCTTCAGCAATTTAACTCACCCCACACTGAGCAAGGATGGCCAGGTTTACTTACCCTGAAATGGAAGATGCCTGCATAAGGTTTTTCCAGGGTTTGGTTGGGTGGCATCACCTTCACAAAGAGAGGGGGGTGAATGGTGAGGCAGGAGAGGGCCGCCAACAGCCAACAGTTACCTGATCAGTTAAGAAAAAAAAGAATTGTATGACTAGGAATTGATTACAAGCATCTTATTTCAGTGGGACATCAGAGTTGCTGAAGCACACAAGCATGCACGTTTGTAATAAGCCAAATTCAGCTCAAATGGCAAACATCTGTTCCGTGTTCTTTCTGTGGAGATGTTGCAGTATCTGCATAATCTTTTGCCAAAAACCTCCTGGACTGTGAGTTTGGAACAAACCAAAATATGTAGGATGCAGGGGGTATTGATCTGTAGCTCTGACATTAAAACCAAAACCAGAAATCCAGAAATCCCAGAGGTGAGGAGAATCTGCTGTCATGCAGCAAACATTAGTTTAACACAAACAGGAAAAAGACTGAACAACACAGATTTTATCAGGGACGTAGGGTTAATGGAATCAGGCCCTGCAGAGAGAAAGATTTCCAGAAGGTTTGTGCTATATGGGGACTACAGAGTCCAGTCCTCAGTATCACACTTTATGTCTCTCTATAGTGCTGAATACTTCAGGGCATTTAATAAAATTACAAAACAACTGTGTAGAAGAAGGTTTCACCTATTATTTATGTGGGTTGAACTTGCCCGTGACATTCTGTACTTGAGTATGATGCACCACAATTTCAGCACTTATGGAGGGTAGCTGAGCAACATTCATGGGAAACAGATTCACTTAATTTTGATATTTCTGATGCACTTACCCAGTTGTCCCTGACAGATATCAGTGGTCCCAGTAGTGCCCTCCACGAACACAGCATCTGCAGTGATTTCCTGAAGAAGTGGAGCAAAAGCAGAGCAACTGAACACAAACTGGTGCAATGACAGAATCTGCACAGGTCACTCCTTCTCTCTATAATCTCATTTTTGAAGAAGAATCGAATGATATCTGTTACCTTAAATATTTAAAAACCTGATGCAATAAAGACAGTTAAAAAACGATGGACAGTTTTGATACATAATACATTACTAGGGAAAATGGAAAGTTTGATAATGTCATTTCGTCACACAAGCTGCTTTATTGTGCATTTATGACTGTCACACCTTGGGTCGCTTCCATTTGATTGCCTTTTTTGGACTCGGATCTTCAGGCATCCCGATGGACTTCTGGTCAGCCTCAAAAGTTGGATCACAGAAGAGCGCACCTGACTGCAGACACTCCTTCTGAAGCTTTTCGTAGTCCTGGTCCCGAAACCTAATCGGATTCTCGATGGAGCCCAGAGGTGCGCCCTCGCGGGAAGTCATGATTCCAGATTGTGCAGCTACACAACAACTAATAGATGCAAAATGTGAGCAGTCAGCGCTTAAATATTAGCACACACCCACCAGATCTAGTGGGGGCCTGTGGAGCGCCTCCCCGGCTCCGCACAGACCAGAAAGGTATGCAGAGCGCCGGAGGCCCCTGGGAGCTGAAGGTGCCGCAACAACACGGTTCCAACAGCACGGTGTCTTTGATCTGTTTGTGTGTGTGTGTGTGTGTGTGTGTGTGTGTGTGTGTGTGTGTGTGTGTGTGTGTGTGTGTGTGTGTGTGTCGTACATCAGCACCAGTTTTACCTGAGCGGACGGCCGAACATAAAAAACAGTCATATAACTGGACATCTTTACAGGGAATAAAGGCTATAAAACGCTCCCTCCCGCAGTAAACAGTAAAAGTAAAAGCTCTCATTAGTACATTCTTTTCCTTTTAGCGGCTTCTTTTGTTTATGTGTATGTGGTATTTCCAACGAAGTTCCTTCAACAATATTCTGGAATTGCAGAATCATGAGTAGACTTCACAATTTATTTTCTTTGGATCAGTTCATCAATACCCAACCAGCCAATCAACCAATCAAACACACTTTATTTACACTCCGTTCAAAAGACAACACAAAGTGGTTTACACGATAAAAAAATAATGCAAACCAAACCTATAACCACCACCATATATACACAAAAACACATTTACCTACAGTACTGTGTAAAAGTCTCATACACCCCTAGTGTTTTGTTTTTTAAACCTCAAATATTAAGATTAAAAAAATAAAACAACGATAATATGGACCGATTAAACTGTTGGCTAATTATTGGAAATGTCTCAATGACCATCAGCCATAGAAAAATTCATATCGGTCAACCTCAAGACAACACAGACAAAAGATACATTCACACAATGTTCAGAACAAAAAGACAAAGAAAAGTCAATATGTAGAGTGAACTCCCTCAGAACCAAGCACAGGTTTGGAGTTTGACATTATATTAATTTGGATTTCAATCTATTTAAGTTTAAAAGAGACTGGTTTGTGTCTTAAAGAGACAATGAGCTGAAAAACATGTGGATGTCATTACACAATGATGTAATAGTCTGGGAGTGTCCTAGACTTTTGCACAATGCTGCACATACATACATACATACATACATACATACATACATACATATACACACACACACACACACACACACACACACACACACACACACATACATACAAACAAGAGCCATCCATATTCACGTAACAATCAAATATGAAACCATGAAAATAAAATAAGTTAAATGTCAGACTTAAACTGTAAAAACTCAGAGAAGATAATAAAAAAGGTGGCTCTTGAGTTTCCTCATAAAAATGTCCACATGCTCAGGCATTCTCCGGTCTCCAGGTAGGTTGCAGCAGCAAAATAAGTACGTGCTACATGTTTTTATTCTCATGATCAAAAGTTGCCACTAGAAAACCTGAGGGTCCAAATATGTTCATAAAACTAAATCAACTCAAAAATAATTAGTTGTACAAAAACTATGGAGAACTTTCAACTAATTAAAGGATATTGAAGTAAATTCTGGGGCAGTACAGAGGCTTTAACTGCCGTTATATGTCCTCTCTTTCTGGTTTCAGTCAGCATATCTGCACCTGAGGTGCAGAACTGTAATTGTGAAAAGTCTTTCCTAGAAAGACCAGAAAGAAGAGCATTACAGTAATCCGGTCTGCAGGTGATAAAAGCATGGACGAGTGTTTACGCAACCAAATTCCACAAAAGCCAGTAGCTGCTTGTTTCATGGAGGAAACGTGTGTCCACTGGTAACAGCTAGGACCGTGTGCCTCCCTGAGACTCTGTGAACCTGGCAGAACTTTCATTTCTGCATGAAAAGAACATAAATCATCATCAGACAAAGGTTTATGAAGAGAAAGCACATTTTTTTAACGGCAAACATTTGTGAAGGTCTAGATTTAGCAGCTTATTTGTAGATTAAATTAGAGACAGTTGCCTTCAATCAGTGGGATGAAAATCAGGTGGCCTTGTTTTATCCTAATTACAGTTATTTAAGAAAGTCCAATCTTAACTTCACATGATTGTGGAAGCGTGTCAAGGTGCCTACACTGAAGGGAAAAAAAATTAAATAAATAAAAGAAATAGTTGCTGATTCAGATCAGGCTCAGAAAAGTTTTAAAGTCATTTTTAAATAGTTCAGGCTCCATCAATGCATCTTCTTTAGTGCTCAACCAATAAAGTAATTACGTGAACAAGCAGTATAATAGTCTCCTAGGTCACAAAGGAAGCCTGTGTGGTTTCTGTGCAGCTAAAGGCCTCTCAAACATGAGGTTTATCTCAATGTTTGTGAGTCCACTGTTACAATGTGCCTGGCATGGCCTCAAGGAGAAAGAAAAAAACAAACCGAAAATATTTTACTGCTTGTCTGCAATTTTTACAACCCAGAAGGTATTTGGCTTTGTGGATATATGGGACCAAAATTGAACTTTTTATTGAAAATACAAGTCTTTTTTTTTTTTTGAAAAAGGCAAACCTTTACAGTCCATTGTGACTTGTCATCTCTGTCATGGCAGTGATAGTGTCATGGGTTAGGCTTCTTCACTGTTTCTGAGACAGAAAAACTCCACTTAAGGGACAGAACAAAGAAATCAGATTCATACCAGGAAACCTTTTGTATTTATTCATTTTACCAAGTGAAGATGAGTAGTGAGTCGCCATGCAGAAACGCAGAAACCTTAAGCACACACATTCTAACAACGAACAGTTAAAAGGACTAAAGTAAACCGTTTGTGGTGGTCAAATTTCTGACCTTAATCCAGCTGACATGTCGCTAATTTACCAGAAGACAACTACTCAGGTGAGGCTCACACAGATGTAATACTCGATCAATTTCCTCAACAGATAAAATGTCAAGCATAATAGGTTTATATGTTTAGTTAAGTTCTGTTTACCTGCTTCAGGATTTGTGTGGAAAATCCTTATATTTAAAGTAACTTTTATGAAATTGTAGTACATGCTTAAGGATCCACAGACATTTAAATGCCATTAAATGATATTGTAAGTGAAAAAAGAGACATAAATAAATAAACAACTGTTTTTTTTCCCCAAGTCCAAGAAAGTTAGATCAGCTGCGGACAGATGACAGAAGTCAGTTTACCGACAATATAAATGTTTGTTTTGTTTTAACTGACTGCCTGGTGTCCAACACCGGCGCTAGGGGGCAGTCTAGTCCATCTAAAGACTGAAGACAGTAAAACAGGGTCCAGTGGGGTGATTTCCTCAGTGAAACACTGTCTCCCTGAACGGTCCTGCTACAGAGCCATAATAATAATAATACCTACATTACCTGAGAATATCGGAGGGTTTTAAAAACTGTTGACATGAAACACATCAAGAGATCAGACTAGACAGATAACCGGTGTTACGATAGTATTCATTCTCCATATATAAATATATTACATTCAGCTGTGTTCAAATTACATGTTGTATCCAAACTGAACCGATTCTGGCTCAAACATGAGCTGTCGTGTCAGAGTGTAGTACGTACGACTCCCTTACACATCTGTTACTGATCCGTCATGAAAATGCATTTTGGTTGTGAGGTTAAAAGTTCTCCTCTGTGTACAGTGCCCTTTGTTAACTCTTCATGAGCTGAAAGAAAAAGTGTCATGATTTTCTTTTTTAAATGTTACTAGATTTTCTTTCTTCCAAATAAGGCTAGTGTGTTGTATCAATCGCTGATATGCAATATCAGACACTATAAAATATAAGTCATAGGTGATACCAGACCATGAGTTCTTTTATAGTCAAAAGAGGGAAGGGTTACCATCCATCCATCCATCCATCCATCCATCCATCCATCCATCCATCCATCCATCCATCCATCCATCCATCCATCCATCCATCCATCCATCCATCCATCCATCCATCCATCCATCCATCCATTCATGCTTATTCCTATTCAGGGTCATGGGGAACTGCTAGAGCATATATCATATAAATAAAACTAATTTAATATTTTCACAATACAAAGCTGATCTTGTACAGATTTTAGGATACTTTCTATCACATTTAGTTAAATTTTAGTGCAACAACCAATTTTGCACAATTTAAAGTAGGTTTGAGTTTCTGGCGCTTCAGTGTGTAGACAGTCTCATTAGTACAAATAAAATAAATGATTTTCGCCTTGTAAACAGTTTAGAGAGGCAGTAGTTTGGGTTTCATGCTGACCACTTGTGAATGGTATCCAGGGCCTAAATGATCTGGTTTGATCCTGATCCTTACTCTGTAAGTGAATATCAATCTCAAGTACAATGTCCTCTTTGGGCACATCCAGCCGTCCCTCCATCACACGCCTGATTACACTGAAAACGTGAGACTGACCAGGACTAAACAAACAAGAAGAATAGCAACACAGATCTGCCTAATGGTCACCGTTTAACTCCATTCATGTCCTCTCCATTATGTCCTCATGGTCTTTGAGGACGGGATTATAGGAAGCCTCCTTCACAAAGGTCAGAGGGCCGGGCAGACACTCCCACACCTCTGTGACCTGCTCTGATCCCACGACCTCGGTACCAGTGGCCCCCAAGACCCCACTCTTCCTCCCTGCTGGTTAACCGGCTTTGTCCCGGCCCGTTTTCTGCTGCATCACTCACACACATCATAGCAGAATGAGCGGTCAGGAGATGGAGGGGGGAGCATCATTGTCCCCCAAAAACACAGAAATCCCACAACAGGCTATGAACGTCTGTAGTTTCTTCTAGACTTTATTTTATCGTGTTTGTTTTATGTAAATATCCAGTTTGACTTTCTAAAATCTAAATCTTTTTTTTAAACATAGAGTGTCTTTTTGAGTGTTTTATTTTCAGGAGGGTGGGGGTGGGGGGATTTTCTAAATCTAAAATATCTTAAGGTATTGTTGCATGGATAAAACCCACTCCCACTGCTGGTTCAGTTTGTTTTTGTTTATTTGATGAGGAAAATCAGCATCATATATAGATTTTAAACTCAGCTGCATAAACATTTGCAAAACCAGAGAGCATTTCAAGCTTATTGACACACATGTGCATATTTTCATTCTCAAGTCAAAAAAGCTTTTCAGGAAACATGCATCTGATAATGATGGAGGGCAAGGCCGGAAGTGATGGACTACTCATATCAGTGTTTGCACAACTTTTAATCTACTAAATCATCTCGGATTAAATGGCCAAAAATGAAATGGAGACTGGAAAAGTCAAAGACTGTCAAATGTCTTTTCAGACAGTAAATCATAAATGTATGCAGAGTATGCAACAAAATGTTTAAAGGTTTTACAAAAATCATACTGGGGGGAGGACTCTTGAGCTCCTTGTCCTGCTGTGACTCAGTCTTCCAGAGCTGAACCTACCTGGACTGTCCAGACAGAAGGTGTCCACTGCTCAGAGACGTTACCAGAGGACGGAGGGATGAAACATGACCACCACAGGACTAGTTCAAGAAATATCTGAAGACAAAGATCTTCAAATATTTTGCAGACAAAAAAAATGAGAGCTACTCTAGTCAATCAGGTGGATGAAACTACTGGATTTCCAATGCAAAATGCCAGTGCTGGATCAGGAGGAGGAGTAAGAGGGGTACAGTCACTGGTTTGGGCTGCTGTATTTAAGGATGTTAGATCTTTTATGGTTGGTGATAGACTGAAAATCTCCAAAACTTCAAACAGTGAGAGCAACATCCTGTAAGGCCAAGATCCTTGTGCAGGACAACACTACATCACATGCAACAAATTATACATAAATCAAATTGTACTTCAAAACGTGACCAAGTCCTCTTCTTCATCCGACTTCCTGTAAATACATTTAGTAACTTGCATGGATCCCTTTTTTTTTTAAAAGTGAGATTTACAGAGCGTAAACAGACCTCCCCGACCAGTACTTGGCAGACAAATGTAGATCGAAAACGGATGAAGAAACTGTCAGACTCCATGGATGGATGACTCACGTCACTCGCTGTTTAGACGAGACTGTATCAGCTGTTGAGAATATTTAAACAAACACAAATAACAGCACTCGCTCCAAAATCTTTCCTCTAATTACTCACACATTTACGTTCCACTGAGGAAAATGAGACTCCATCCTCCTTGTTAGACACACAATTGTTTAAATTCAGCAACATTTGGGTCTGACTTAGAAAATGTTATTTGTTCAACAACAAAATTAATCCCAGAGAGGTTTTTTTATACTCATCTTGCTCGCTTTATGTTCTCTGTAAAGTCTGAGGCGAGAGATGTCTCTGTTGACCTTGAGAGAACAAGCGCATCTGCATCTGAGCAACTAATCGCTGCTGCATTGCGCCGATGAACTGAAGTGTGTGAGAATAAAACACGAATGAAAGAAACTTTGTAGAAAGTGCACGAGGGATGAGGACGTGCATAACCGGTGGTGGCGATGGTGGACATTTGTTGCATATGGAGACTCTGGTTGAGGCGGTTGCAACGCTGAACTCTGTGTCCTAGTCTCAGTATGCTATCAAGTCTGCACCTCTGACCCCAGCTCTGTGTGTGTGTGTGTGCGTGCATGTGTGTGTGTTCGGGGGGGGGGGGGGGGGGGGGGGCAGTAACATGATGCATGGTTAAAATCCAGTTTTTCCAGCATTTATGGACAGACCTCTCTGGGCTGACTGAGGAACAAAACCGAGTGACCCGAGTTTGTATTTGGCTTGTGTGTGTGTGATCACCTGAGCAACTTAATAGCTGCGTGTGTGTGTGTGTGTGTGTGTGTGTGTGTGTGTGTGTGTGTGTGTGTGTGTGTGTGTGTGTGTGTGTGTGTGTGTGTGCGCGTGCGTTTCTACGTATGTGTTTGTCTCACGTTCGCAAGGAAGGTCACCAGGTGCAAGATCGGTGTTATGTGTATGCATTTATGAAAGACAAAAGAGAGTAACAGACGTTTAAAGAGCAGTTAATCGGAGAGCGTTTGAGATGGCAGATGTTTGATTACCTCATCTGTTTTGTCGTCTTTAGGTTGTTCGGTTGAATTCGTATTTACCCTTGAAGGTCTATAAATAAACAGCATTAACAAAGGTGAACAGGGACATTTTCAAGTTAACTGGGTACAATGTGCCATCTACATTTGCTCATATTCAGGTTTTTGATCCATTTTAGGATTATCGAGAGACCAGAATTTTTATACCTGTCATGTATCATACTATAATGACGTCAGTCATATAATATATTTTCCTACACAGTATAATAAAGATATCTATTACATTAAATTGTCTTCTTTTACACAGAGGTGCGTTGCATCCTATTGTTTTTTTTTATTGCGTTCAATCTGCAACTGCAGCAACACACACCAGCTTTAATTACATATATTATTTCACTTGTTGAAGTGGTTTAGTTGCAGATGTTGGAGATTTTTCTGCAGCTCTGAATGAATTTCTCTGCTGAGAACGGCTGTCTAGGTTTCATAATACATTCACCCTATTTTATCCCATTTTATCAAAATGAAATGTATCATGTATTTGGTAGAATATCATATAGTTTTGCTTTATCTTATATCAAGTTGTGTCATTTCATATCTTATGTCATAAAATGTTGCATTCTGGCACACTCTATCATATTATATTTTATAACAGTGAGTCACATAATAATGTAAGGTGTCTCATTTCATTCTGACGCACATTGTACCGTAACGTCTCATGTCATGTCATGCCACTGTATAAGATTTTTATTTTCATTGTGCGCCATGCAAGATTAAATATTATGTCACGTAATGTGTTAACTATGCATTGAGCATCATGTGTCAGAGTTACAAGATGTAATATATGTCATATTTTATTATATTGTGGCAGGAATCGATGTCACATATCAAACTGTATTACATTGTATTACAGGTTATTATTATATTTATGCTTTACATCTTGTATTTCATATTAGTGTTGGGATGGTTATATAAGCATGACCCTATGATAAGTTGCTGTGGAAAAAAAAAACATTATTTAGCTTTTTATTATTATTATTATTATTATTTTACTAAAAGCAAATATTGTACCCTTTCATTGTGGAAATGTCATTCAAACACTAAAATAAAAAAAAACAATGCAGCTTGTCTCCATCATGTGTGCTGTGACTTTTTTTAGACGTGCATTGCACATTTTATTAAAAAAACTAAAAACTGTATTGACAAAAATTCCCATTAACTTCAATGGCAGAATATTTGTTTAACCGACATCATTTTCTTTACCTGTTCTAGAGTCTCGATTTTTCGCTCTCTGTCCTCTCATGATTCAACTCTTTAAGACAATAGACTTGCAGACTTGTAGGTTGCTCAGCTGTCTTATAGAAACCAGTACAACAACAGAGCAGGATTCCCAAAGAAATCCAAAACTTACTCTTTTTCTTTTAACCTGCTTGTGGAGTCAGAGTCACGGAAACCATTACCATTCATCGCTGTAAAAAATGACAATTCCCAGCTCAATTTCCAGCTATTCAGCAGCTTCTCTGTTATGTGGTCTATTTTATACAAACTTTTATGTGTTCATGTCAAACTTTTAAGCAGCAAGCAGGAGGCCATGAAGGAGTAACCCCACTAGCAATGACTCCTGGGACAGATTGGTCTGGTTGTGTCATGTTTGTAAAGTGTTTCTTCTGTTTGTTTGGGGTTTTTTTTTTAGATAAAATGTTTATTAACAGAACAGTTCATTTACAAAACGTCACTATGAAATGACTGCAAAGATTCAGAAGATGGAAATGTATCGGCATATCAACCCAAACCTACTGTGGATTATAATACCATTTTATATATCACGGCACAAAGTTTCCCATTGTACTGTATATAATACACCATTTTAATCCACTGATTTTATTAAAATTAAGTCCTTTATGTAGTCAAAATGTACTCAGCGACCACTGCACGCTCTGTCACAGCTGTAGGCTGTGACAGTTGCTTTTGTATGCACTGTTGTTTGTGTAATCTTTAAAACACATCTTTATTTGATGTCCGAGACAAAAGCTGAACCCACAACCTTTGCATTGTTTATGACGGGTTTTAAAATCCATTTCCAGGGTCATTATCTCACAACATTTCTGCCTGACAATATGTCGCACATGAAAAAGAGAAATTGGCGAACTTCTTCCTCTTTTGTTTTCCCAGTAAATCCACCTGCCCCTGGTGTCATCAGTACTACCTCTTACTGAAATGAACCCGGGTGCCCTCGGAGCTCTTCCTCGTCTTGTCTAACCCCTGCTTTCGTTACTGAGGTGTGAATGGCACCGCTCTGATGTACGGCTGCCCGGGACCCTGTCACCTCTATCTTTGTCCTGCCCTGGTCCTCCCACACTGTGTGAGGTTAGGGAGGGTGGCAGGGTGAGGTACGGAGGAGGGAGGAGAGATGAAGCGGGCGTAATTCCAGGGTTCGGGTTTCACTCTGTGGTCGTTGAGGGAGGAGGGTTGGCTGAGAGAAGGGTGGAATTGTGGGAATTGTGCAAAGATAAAAAGCAGACAGGGAGACTTGCGGTTTGTCTGACCACTTAAAAATGCATATTTCTCTATCTTGTAATCTTCACCTCCGTCGACCTGGCTGATGAGTCGATCCCAAGCTTCAGCTGCCTCCTCGGCTATTCAGAGGAAGAAGGAGAAAACAGGGCAAGGTCTGCAGAGATGATTGGAGGCTTCGCACAGTACACCATGAGAAATGTAATTAAAAACTCACAGTTAATTGGCTTTTTCCATGATAAAGCACAATCCTCTCATACATAAGCGAGAGCCTCTCATGGCCACAGGCCTGCCCTAAAGCAAAGCAAACATACAGCTCAAGCATTCCCTTTGTTGTTAAATTTTCAGGGCTAATCATCTTAAATTTAATCTGAATATGTGGTTGTGGCGCTGCTGCCGGAGACCAGCGCTTAATGTGAACAAAGCCCATGACATGAGGAAGCCCATCATGAGGAAGAGGAAGGATGGCTCAGTCCACAATCACTTTTAGATTTTGAGGCTGGTGAAGATAAACGTTTTGTTTCTGAATCTGAATGCACATTTTTAATACATGGACAGACTTTAGTGCTGGATAACAGTGACTGGCCAGAATTGGATTTGAGTTCTCACCTTATTCTCCACTTTTTTTTGTCTTGAATATGCTTCTGATTTTAAAAGATCCTTTCTGTGCAGATCAGGTTGACTTGCCTCATTTAAATAGAACGCAACATAAATTCATCCAGGTATATATCTGCTTCGGTCCTGTTCTGGGTCACTGGGTTCTGCAGGGCCCCTCATAAACATCAGTGGGCAAAAGGTGGGATGCACCTTAACCACGGTCGTGGTCCACCATTAAGCCTGCAGGTTCAGCCACTAACACGTGATCTTCATGGTTACCCAGTATTAAACTTTCTGTAAGTCATGTGTAGTAGGTGCAAAACGTTGCGGTTTCATAATATGGGCTTAAAAATGTTCATCCCGTCTCGTTTTCTTGCAGAGATGCATCTCACATCCAGCTTGCTTTTACGTCGACCCAGCTGAAATAAATAAAAACACAGGTGAAACACAGACTATAGATTTAAACAGAGCAAAGAATAAAGACGTTCCAACATAAAAGCTTTAAAGTGTTTGGTTGAATTCAGACTTGGACCCTTTACTCATTTTATTGATAAATGTTGCTTCTACAGTTAATCCATTTGCCTTATTTTTAGTCATAAATGCGGATTTTTGTGTGCACTCTTTATTTTCAAGTGGAATGGTTTTACTATCAGTGTATATAGAGCATAAGAGTTCATTATTCGGAGGAATACAAAATTTCAGTCTCAAAAACAAATCAATAAAAGGAGGGATTACTGCTCCATGATATCGCTGAGCCGTTTAAAAACAAGAAAATAACCGAGCATTCACGTTTAGAACGTCTCAGTTTTTCCCAAGAATGTTAGGAATCACATGTATTAGTACCTTAACCTCCAGACTCAGGCCCTGAAGCTATTACATCCGAGTAATTGTATTCAGTGCTTTTACTTGAGCCTCAAACAGCTCAGAGAGTTCAAAGATCTGATTCACTTAACGGTAACAGCACACACAGCAAAACACTTAAATTGTGCCTCAATGATTTCAGATGCCTCCTTTTGTTGATACGTGGTCACGTTAACGTGTGAGACATTTGTATCTCCTGTGACAGCGTCGCACGTCTGCCCTGCAGTGACCCCTCTGAACTTTTGCACTGAAAAAGCTCTCCTTGAGCCAAGACTAAACCAACAGATCTCGAAGTCCACACAACTACCGCCCAGGGGCGGTCACAGGTCAGAAGCCACTCCAACCTCTTATTGGCTGAGACGATAAACCCTTCACGCCGTGATTGGCTGCTTTGGGTACCGACGCTGACCTTTGCAGGTTTGTCGGCGGCTCAGATAGGTGTGGAGTACAGGAAGACAAAGGGCAAGGAGGAAAAAAGATATTCACTTGCTGCGGGGACCAAAGCACAGTCTTCACCTGTCTGTATCACCTTACCTTACATAATGTGGATTCGACCGAGCACCAAATGGCGCCGGCTGCGGCACCCAACTCCAAGTGTTCTCCAGAGGGAGAGATGGGGGATGTTACCTGTCGTCGGCCCCTTTCCTGCTTCCTTGTTTTTCTGCCTCTTGTCGAGAGAAATAGAAAAACTGGCGCGTTTGAGTCTGGGGGGCCTCTGTCCTCGCTTTCCTCTTCTTCCCAATAACACAATGGTAATTGGCAGGAGTGGGTGTGTGTGCATCTGGTGCAGTAACCCCCCCCCCGATTCCCCCATCTAACACTCCTCTTCATCTTCCCAGCCCCCTACCCTGTTGAAAGCTCATTAAAAGACCTGCTGTTAATGAGCTAGAGGGATCCGAGAACTTGATTTTCATTAGAAGGGGTGGGGTTAAGGACATAGATGCTGGTGCAGAGGTTTTTATGCCCTTAAAATGGAGTCAGCAATTATCCCAAACCTTTGACAATCCCCACCCACCCTGCTCTGCCCCCCGCAACATGCCCACAAAATGACCCCCCCCCCCACCCCCCCCCCCCCACACACACACACACACACACCCCTTCTCACACCCTTGTATCCTGAGAAATCCTGGGCTCCCCTGTCCCACCACAGTGACTGACACCAACTGAAATATGCCTGCGCACAAATTCAGCATACTTTCACATCCCCAGTTGCATTGCATTACAGTGTTTCTAGACAAACCCGGTAAGATCACAAGAATGTAAACAAGGAGTGAGGGTCCCCAACCCAAAACATGCACATTAAAAATTAATAAGTCAGCGCTGACTAGCTCCTCAGAGAAACAACCCACACCGCCTAAGACGAGCATCCTGGTGAGCGAAGACACTCAAACACAGTTTCAAAGCTTTACGTGGGCCCACCGCATCAGAGAGAGAGAGAGAGAGAGGGGGGCAGAATAGAGGGAGGGAGAAGAAAACTCAACAATATAAAACATTTTCCCTCAATTCTTTATTGAGGATCCTTGTGACAAGGTTAATTACAAAAACTGAGTCAAGTTTACAAAGACAGTGGACTGGTTTTGCTTCACAGTAGCCAGTGTTGAGCAGAGAGGGAAACGATCAGCGACAGCGGAAGACTGGATATCATGTAACAGGGACAGGCAGATATCAACAGCAATAACCAGGATAGCAAACGTTAAGAACTTATATACAAAATATTATCCCTGAACAGTTAGACTGCACTCATTCACAACTCACTTTGAACATGCACGCAGCAACTCGACCTGTATAGATCAGGTGATGCAATAATCACAGTAGCCCTGAAAAAAAGAAAAAAAAAGAAAAGAAAAAAAAAGGTTGACAAACTGGCTTTAAGTTTCAACTGTCAAAAAAAAAAAAAAAAAAAGGGAGCAGATTTTTAGGTTTCAACTTGTGTTAAAAATCTTATCGGTCACACATAATGACTCGCCAGGAGCTCGACACGGTGATTATGCCGAGCCATGCATAGGACACAAGATAATAAGAGAGAGGGCTCAAGAAGTGTCAGAGGATTTCACTCACACACACACACACACACACACACACACACACACACACACACACACACACACGGGCTCGCTTGGCGGCCCTCCACAATACTCCAGTCAACCAACTACTTTCACACCCGTCGACCCTGTAAGTTCAGCAGTGAAACAGACTTTTTTTTTTTTATTTGCACGATCACCACCAACATGCAGCATCCATAAGTTAGGAAAAATGCCAACTCAAACAGGGAATAATCTGCAAATGGCTGCAAAACATGCACAAGCTTTAAGCAGTCTGGCAATTTACAAACGTATACAATAAAAAAATAAAATTTAAAAAAAAAAAAAAAAACAGAAAAAGAGGATTTACTATCACAATAATATAGAGAAAAATAATACACACCCGTTTCACATGTAGGTAAAATTGCAGTTTTTTTTTTTTTTTATGCATAGCAAATAATCATACAAAAAGATCAGTAGACCAGACTTTAAAGTCTTCAAACTCACATTTATAAAAATTAGAAAAACAAACCAACAAACAGAACAGGAATGATCCATGCGTACTGTCACAAAGTCAGAAGCGCAACCTTGCTTGGCCCCGTGAGCCTTGTAAACATTAAGTGACAAGTGTTGTGACAAGCAAGCGCCTTTAAAAAGAGGAGTGTGAGAAACTGCAGGCAGACAGTGTTTGGATTCATTTCAGCCCTGCGTCTGCACAAACATCTTTAGTCTTTAAAAGGTCTTCTTAAAAGAAAACGGCAATGTAGCACAATATGGCCTCTCTCCATTCATTGGTGTTGAACAGATCAACATCATTCTATTGCTGGGCTTTAATATTTATAATATGTTCTGTGTATCATCTGTGAGCCGTCTCCAACTGTCCAGACGGTCATCAGCCAAAGAAATCACGCATATTTTGCATCCTGCGCTGCAACATGGTGATCGGCTTCCTGCGTCGGTGTGGACTGTGGTGGCTCACTTCCTGTTTGCGAGTTATGGTAATCTCCCTGTTGAATGTCATGGCCTTGTTTTTCTCTGCGGTCTGAAGAACTGTAGGCACTTAGTTTCAATCAGCAGCTTTGCATACAGTCATGAGCGACTGTTGGCTGCTGTGTGCCTAAGTGCTGGTGGGGAGGACGGGGCCGTTCGCGGCCGTCTACAGTGCTGCGACTTCTTTAAACAATTTCGACTGAACCGTCTTTTTCATTGCACGGGTAAGTTGAATCACGTGCCGTGCCATGTTTCTGTGTGGCTGGGAAGAGGCTCTCAGAGCACAGACGTCAAAGCTAAGCCTGCCTCTGCGCCGCTTTCATGTGGAACGTTTTCCACTATGGCTGGACTCCTTCTGCCCTCCTCTAATTTTCCCTCATTTACCTCCACGCTTCTCACCACATCACTCTGCGTTTTGCTCTCCGGGTCCATCCGATCCAAACTGGCTTCATCCTCCTCCATTTTCACCACCACGACTGCTTCTTCTCCAGCTCTCAGGGCAGCTAGAGTGTCTGCAGCACTGGCCTGTGCGTACGCGCCGACGCTTGCGTGACTCAGGCCGTGAACTTTCTTCAGATGTTTTTCCAGGGTGGCGTAGACGGTGAAAGGCACGGCACACAGCTGGCACAGAAAGGAGGCCTTTGCTCCCTGGGCGCCGTGGGTCTTCATGTGACGCGTTAACTTTGAACTCTGAGCGCAGGCGTAGCTACAGAGGCCGCAGCGGTACGGCCGCTCACCTGTGTGGCTGCGACGGTGCACAGTCAGGTTGCTGCTGTTTCTGAACTGCTTACCACAATACTCGCAGGCCTCGTCTTTCTTCTTCTTCCCCGTTGAACCAGCAGAAGTGCTATTGTTTCCTGCGGCGTTAGGTCCTCCTGTAACACTCCTCCGCTCGTTGTCTCTCTGCCACTCCTGCACAGCTTCACTGGCTGATATCCACTCCTTTTCCCTGTCGATGAGCTCTCTTCCTTCGTTCTCCCACTCTCCGACTCCTCGCGCTCTGTCGCCCGTCTCTGGGCGTTTGGGGGTGCAGTTGCCGCTTGCAATGCCACTCTCCCCGCTACCTCCTGTCTCTTCGCTCTCCAGCGAGCCTCCGGAGGGGCTGGCGCAGGGTGAGGCGTGCTGGGGCTCTCCCTGTCCCTCAGCTTCCTCTTCACCTCTCGATCCTCCCTCTCTCTGGTGCTGGTACTGCCTCATCAGCTCGCCATTTGGCGGTCTAGCCTGGGGAGGCAGCAGCATTAGACCTGAAGCTATGGAGAGGTGTTTTGGAAGGGTGAGGTCCAGCTCAGAGGAGCCCTGTGCTCTAACATCGGTACCAGACATCCCCTTCCCCATGACTGCAGCTGGCTGCATCTGAAGCCTCTCTCTCACCACTTGTTTCCTGGCATCCTCTTCCATTGTGACCATCTCTACCAATTCACATCCACTTGCTCCACCTCCAGCCTGTCGGTGATGGCTCCTTATATGACGAGCCAGCTGTCCGCTCTGTGCAAACGCCTGTCCGCACACTCCACAGTGGTAAGGCCTCTCACAGGCGTGAGTCCGTCGATGGGCAGACAAGGCACGCAGTGACGGGAAATTTTGATCACATAGCTCACAGTGGAAGTCCGCCTGGAGGGTGCCAGTTCGAGGGAAGGGAGAGGCTGCTGGTGGAGATGAAGATGGGGACAGTACAAGGCCTGGGTGAGGTGAGCTGCCGCTGGTGTTACTCCCCACAGCTAGCTCTCTGAGTCGCACTGAAAAGTTCATCGCCTGTTGGTTACTCATGGAGGACGCGGACACGGGGTGCATCTGACGGGAACGCCGCAGAAAAGAGGGCTGAAAGGCTGAGGCCAGAGCTTGGCTCAGGTGGCACGGGTCCAAAACTGCAGCAGGAGGTTTGTGATCTCTTCCTCCCACGTCCGTGTCGTCGTCGTCATTCTCTTGGTAGATGCTGAAGGAGTGTGTGTGCTGAGCGTGCTGCAAGAGCCCCCATGCAGATGGAAACACAGCTTCACACTGCTGGCAAGTGAAATACGGGGGCTCCTCTGGCCCTGCAAAGAAACATGAGCACAGGACAAAATGCGATTAGAAGTGAGTCACGGCTGTCACACTTCGCAAACGTCTTCATTTTCCACCAGGGGACAAGTTTCATCAATTAAAACCAGTTTTATTAACTGCCGTACATTGCAGTGAACTTGCTCTACTCTGCATCAACAGATACACGAGTAGCACATCATTCATCTGGAGTTTTGCTCGTTTCCGTCCTGTTGGCCAGTTTTCATCTCCTGAAGAAAGTTTCTGAATCAAACGCAGGTCAGGTTGGCCAGCTTTATTCTTGTGCATCTACAAGTGCACAGAAGTCAGTTACGGTCTAAAAAAAAAAAAAAAAAAAAAAAAAAAACAAAAAAAAAAAAAAACAAATGTGGTTTTCAGAAGGTGTACGTGGCAAACTGTATGCGACCGATGTGAACTGTGACATCCACAATGACATAAGGCACTAGTGAATGAAGTCATGTTTGGAGATTTGGTACACACCTTCCCAGTCTCTTGAAACCCGATACCACGAGAGACTGGTGGATCTGACAGATAACCGCTCAAAGTATGGATACTGCAGCCAAGTTTACTCTGTATCAAAATTAACATCGCACAGGTTTGAAGTAGAACTGAAACTAGAAATTTACTAGGAAGTTTGACAGTTATTTTTTTTAAACAAGAAAACATGCCCCCTGCTGGTCACTTTTAAAAGTACCTTCATATTGGCTTCATTTTTTAGACCAGGCGGCTTCATCCATTTTTCATATAATGAAACTTATTGAATATGTGAGGCAATGTGCATATCAGAGTTCAGAATGCTGCAACTAGTCTCCGGACTTGACTCATGCGCAGATGTTGTGCAGGTTTTTCTGTGGATTCTGATCTTTTGCACGTCTGCAGCATGGACGAACGCATAGAACCAGCAGTTTCCCACGTGTGCATTCGCAACCGTACATAATCAAGCCCGAACGAGTGAAGGGCTGGCACTTCAAAACAACCTGAAGACCTGAGTGAAACTGAAGAGAAGAGACAACTGTATGGGGATTCAACACTTCACGTAATCGCTTTCAAATACAGTCAGATAATCCCTTATAAATATTAAAAAAATATTCATTTTAGTAACTTTTAAATTGTCGAGCAGACAGACCAGTCTCTGAAATATTTTATTATATATATATATATATATATATATATATATATATATATATATATATATATATATATATATATATATATATATATATATATATAGATATCTATACTATATATATTATATATATATATATATATATCTATCTATATATCTATATATATATCTATATATATATATATAAATATAAATATAAATAAATAAATAAATAAAAAAAAGTATTACCCTAAGCAGGAAAGCGAAATAAGGATCCAAAAGCTGAAGGGCCAACAGCCATGTGGCAAAGTAAATCTGGAGATATTTTTATATATATGGATAGCTTTGTCTTCTAACTGAGAGCCGCTCTCCAATTAAGCTGCAAATTGCTAATTAGCAGAACGCAGAAAACGAACGCTTTATGTAAATCAGGCACTGACTCAGCCTGCTTGACAAATGAGGCCTTTCTGCATAAATCAAAATTGGAGAGAAGATCCCCAAATTGAGGGGAAAACAGTCTTTTACACTTTTTTTGAGAGGTTCAAAGCCGACTCTGGTATAAGCCTCTTTCATGTTTCCTCAAGTCAAATCCTTCTGTATTTTACTGGAGGGGGGATGAGAGCGAAGATGAAAAAGAGAGCAACTGTTTCTTTCTCTTCTTCCCCTCTCCCACCCTCCCCTCTGTCTGGAGACGAGCGGAGCAGCGGTGTTCATGTCCTTTAACCTAGCCCGAGGAGAAACCCAGGAGAAGTTCAGATACTTCTTTTAAAAATAGGGTGAGAAGTGAAAGCAGGATAAAAAAAAAAGAAAGAAAGAAAAAAGAAAGAAAGAAAGAAAGAAAGGAGAGCAAAAGGTAGGTCAGGGCTCGAGAGATAAAAAGAAAATGAGATAAAAAAGATTGTAATGTAGTGCGGAGGGGGGGCACAGACACCACAAAAATATGTCACCCCTTCGAATTGTACTTGAGACCCATCCTCCAACCCCGGTTCTCCTCACCCCACCGCCCTCCAAAACCCACCAAATCTTTCCCCGAGGCTGGAGGGGGGGCTTTTGTCTCGAGGTCCTGGAGTGAAACACAATACCCAGCCGGTTTCTCTTTCCTTCACTCTCTCTCCACTCACTCCTTTTTGTGTGTGTGTGTGTGTGTGTGTGTGTGTGTGTGTGTGTGTGTGTGTGTGTGTGTGTAAGGATTCCCATTTGGCCCAGGGTAGCACTTGAATATTAAGCAGAAGCAATAACTACTAATTAAAAATGCAGATTGGCTGGGAGCACTAACGAGCAGCAGGCAGAATCTCTTCTCTCTTGGGAGGAGGAGGGAGGAGAAATGAGAGGAAGAAGAGAGAAGGGGGGGTTGAAAGAGGGCAAAGCAAAAGTGTGTTGAAGATGGTGGGGGGGGGGGGGGGGGTAAGGGGGCGTCGGAGATGAGGGAAAAAAAACAAACAAGGAGAATAAATAAAAAAGAATGAGACAGATGCACACGTCTCTTCGGTAATCCATCCCGCTTACCCCCTTTTCTCCTCCGTCATTGCCGCGTCTCTCTTTTGAATACAGAAAATAGACGGAGGGCCGAAGCGTTGTGGGATAACCGTCCTTTCACTTTCAATCATCTTAGCACCGTCAGATGCACAAAACTGCTCGAGATTCAAGTCAAACACCTCCAACTTAAAAGGGCAGCAGGAAGAGGAAAAAAAAAAAAAAAAAAATTAACAACTTTATGCCACAACAGAAGCGATGAAAACGACAACTCAAAAAAAAAACGACAAACTCGCCAACAAACGTGGCCAACATTCATGAATACAATTTTCAGCCAAACTTATCTACATTTGCATTATTCATGCCATTTCCCTCCTCATCTCATGCATGTGTTAGGTTTGTTGTATAATACTGCGGGCAGCAAATTACCAAACTGCTGTACTCTGACTGCGATTGGGAGATTAAATAGTCTTAAAGACAAAAGAAAAAACAAACATGAGATGGTGGACAAACGGAAACTGTGCATGCATGCTTCCCTCGAGCGTTACACAAAGGAAGGAACTGCGAACGCATGTGTGCATGACAGAGAGAATTTCAAAACGTGCAGAGGGGCACTTGTACCTGCCATTAGTTTGTGGTAAGAAGCGAGTCCACATGCAATCATTTATCTGCCAGAGCCCTAACCCTTTATCCACTGTATCTGACCTTTGCAGGAAAAGAAACGCATCGAATCTCCATCTTGTATATATATTTTTTTTTATCTTCTAACATGAAATTCTTCAAAAAGGATCCTAATGGGAATTCAGAAACTTCTGATGCACCTCAGCAATATATTTGGCATCATAGCATCTGCAGTCACATTTTTGCTCATCTTTTCTACGAGAAACTGAAAAACCACGAAGAAGGAGACCTTCAGGGAGAAAAGAAAAGGCTCTAATGTGTTACACAGTTAAGAAGCGAGAGAAGACGTGGCGTGTATGAAAACAAGGGGAAGAGGGAGAGCAAGATGAAGAAAAAGCAGGAATCCCAGGAGCTCAGGTGGCTCAGCCCCGGGCAGAACAGTGGGAGACGGCTGAGGAGCTGCACATGATGCAATGTCCTCCATTTCGATGTCATGACAGTGAGGAGAGCTGCAAGATCTGTCTCGCTTTCACTCCTCTGACTGTTTCAAGCGACGGTGCAGCAGAACAAGCACAACCGCTCTTCAGAAAACACGCCGAAACGCGGCCGAGCTTCTGGGACGACGCTTCAGTTGCTGCTGTCCAGGTTGCAGTGGGTGATAGGCAGGAAGAAACATGTTTACCTGGCCACTCCACCTCAGAGACCGACAGCCAGGGACATGGGAGGGAGCTCAGGTGCTCAGCACAGAGCCCTCGGGGACCCCGCGTGCCCTCCGAATGTTCCTGACGCCTATCCTTTCCACACAATTAGCCTGCGTGTCACTAACTCACGCAGGCCTGCTAATGGCAACGGATAGTTAATGAGCTGGACTCGGAGGGAGGAGGAGCGGTTGTTAAACGAAGACAAGGGTGGGTGGAAAAAAAAAATAAAACAAAACATAAAAACAGAGTCACTAATTAGCAACCTGCCGCCTTCGTCGGCGTCCTCCACGCACTCACCTGATTTGCTGGGCTCTGCCTTCACACTCACGCCGAGCTCCTCCACCCAGATGCGATCCCTGCCCGTCCCTCTCCGCAGCTCGATGAACCCGGGTCCCGGTTTGGCGCTGGCGGGCTGCTGGTACCTGGCTTGGCTCGCAGGTGAAGGAGGAGTGGTGCTGACATTTGGGGCCGGGTTTCTGGAGCTGCACCCGCCCTGTTTGTGCTGGATGAAGGCCAGGATGTGGGCGAGGGGGAAGGCCTGGCTGCACTGGCCACAGGTTAACAGGTCCCGACCGTCGTCGGGGGCTCGCCCTTGAAGAGCAGGAAGGGCAGGGGTCGGATGGTGGTCACCTGATGAGCCTGCGCCATCTTCCATATCAGTTACATCTGGTGCAAGAGAAACAAGAGGGGGAAAATATATATGTATATATATATATATATATATATATATGTATATATAACTGAGCTTTTGAGAAAATATAATGTTAAAACCTTTTTAATTTCTGCATGCAAGGAGATCACCAGTCCACACGTCTGAATACATGAGGAAATTATTGTGGCCGGTTTGGGTCCCGGTTAATTTGGAATCAGCAGAGAGGATGGCAATGCTGCTTTTTGACATACAAAGTAATTCTGACCTCAATTGAACAACAGTTATGGTGATTCAAAGTGCGAGTTTCAGTTATAAGCTCAACGGGGCCAATTTGCTCAGCTAACACTGACCACTTCCTTTAACTGGTTACAGATCTGATCGCTCTGGCTGAGGCAGCTGGGTGCAGAGAGGGTAGCAGAACCGTCCATCTCAGCAAAAACATGTGTGTCCTGTTAATGCGCCTGCAGCCGAGAACAGAAATTAGAAGTGTCAGATCATGACTGAGGCTTTCACCTTTCGCTCGAGATAAAATGTTGCCTTACCAGACACAGGCAGTGGGAGTTTCTCAACAGGAAGTGGATTGCAATAAAACTGAAAAAAAAAAAAAAACTGACTGAAGGTGTGTGAGATAAGAGGAGGCCCTGAGTTTTTGTTCTCATACTTGTGTGCAGGGCAGTTCATCTGATTTAACACACAAAAACCTGACAAGTCTCATGTGGTTTCCAAGCAGTGTTCTTGTAAAAGATGCCTCCTCTGAACCAAAGAGAGCTGTAGGTATACTCCAGCCAGTCCCAGGTCAGGGCAGGTAGAGGAAAAAGTTGTAAGAGAGGGGGGGGCTATTGCTCAACGCAGTCATGGCACACCTTGATGCTTTTGCTCTGGATCCACCTGCCCCGGCTGGGCAGGAGAACATACGCGGGACAGGTACAGACAGTACAGTCTGAAGTCGGATCTCGCCAGTTGTTACTCAAAAATGTCACCTTTCCTGTTTCAGGGCTGTGCTGTTTGTGCAGACTTGCAAGGCGCGGTCACGCGCGCACGCACCCCCACACACACAGCACAGGGTTGAGTCAGGGCCTGTGGTCACACAGGACACGCAACACTGGTCTCCAGTGGAGAACTGTAAAAAACAAATGCTGGGTCTAACTTTATGTCCTCATCTCTTTTTCTTTCTTTTTTTTTTTTACCGTTGCCGTTTTACTACTTTATAAATAATCTAAACAAATTAAAGGGGGAGGGGAGTTGCAAATCGATGTTTTATTCGAAATAAGGGAAATTATCTGTCTCATAACGAAAACTATTGCATGATATGACGCAGTAGATTGACTGAAAAAAAATAATCATGTTTCGCTTAAGGCAGATGGAGTAAAAACCTGCCACAAACAATCCAGAACCTGGGCGACAAACTTAACGTCCTCTAACGTGGAAATATTAATAATCGTGTTCGGACCTGTAGCCTCTGAGAACAGCGTGCCAATAAACCGGTCCTTCCTCTGTGTGAACCGCTGCAGCAGCAGCCCACACGTCGGGACAAACAACACGGGCACAGTGAACCCATCTTCAAACGCTTTATGTGAAGTCCAGAATTAACAGATCGGTTGCCAAATGAACACCAAGTTACTTTTCGGGAAGTACCTTTCGAGCTCGACAATTACAGGATGACGCGCTCATCCTCAACCCCATTCAATATAACCATTATGATAATTGGTACCAGCACCTATCCGCACCACGCGCGCAAATTGGCAATAAAGCGAAACCTGGCTGACTTCACTTTATTGCAGATATCCTCGTGTAAAAACAATCCACATCCGTGTGTCAGGGCTCCAACGTGCCCTCTCACTCTACCTCCGGCTTACCTTGAATTGCGCTCAGGTGCTGCGGTCTACTCCCAAGTTTGCGCCTGGACATCACGTCGAGTGTTTGGCACCTTTCTGGGTCCCAAACTCAGGCCTGACCCCGTCAAGATGCTTCTTCTTTCCGATAAGTTGACCGAAAGTCGAGTGTCAGGGACGTACTGATAAGACTGACTGGCCTCCGCCAGGACTTGTACTGAGCAGTGGAGGCAGCGTTCAAGTTCAGGCTTCTTCCCCGCAGCGAGCGGAGGGCGAAAGGGGCATGGGCGACTGCAGACACGGCCCGCCCCTCCGACCTGACCCCGCCCTCTCTGGTAATAACACTCCGTACGAACACGGGCTTTTATCACTTTAAAATACTATCTTTCTAACAACGTGTTTTTTTTTCTTTTAGGGGGGGTCCCCGAGCTTTAACTGTCTGATTCAATCTTGGTTAGTAGAAGCGATGATGGAAATTGTCCAGTTCCTCCTCAACACTTCAAAGGAACTACGGCACTGGTTTTCCACACGTGTTTCTAAAACAGACCGGAACAGGGGGCACATTCATTTCTGCTTTTCTGGTTGACTCGTCTATAGACATTGAAAAATACCTCTCAAGTTATGGAATTGATCAATAACAAGCAGCGACGGTGGGGCGGTTTGTCGCCACCCAGTGGTGAAAATGAAGTACCACAACAACGAAAACTCGTGCTCCGTGTCAGAAGGGCTGGAGGCACTTTCACGTTGCAGTTAGTTATGATTCACCTTCACTCTGAATCACGCACAAGAAAAAGTAGATCTGGCGCTAAATCAAACTGCATACAATGAGTTTTCTTTTCCTTTTTCCTTAATCTTGCCACTAATCCACCATATACAGACAGCTGTAAAAAAAAAAGAGAACTTGTCACATTAAATTATGCTTATAAATATAATTTTAATAAATCCATAGTTATATATTGAAGACAAGAAAAAGGTAAATCATTTCAAAGCTTTATTTGTTCTTCTGTATTTCACATCCCACATTGGTGAGAAAAAAAATGTCTGTTAACTGGCCATGGACAGAGTACAAAAGTGTAATCTATACTTATAATAAATGCATGGACTGAATCTGTTTTGACAAAGGGGTCTCATTTGGATGTGTATAAATATCCTGTACATCAGTTCATCAGACCCGTTTAAATGGTCATATTAGCATTTCCTGTGACAGAAATGTAAATTGTGGGAAATCATTGACGATAGGAAGTTAGAAGGTATTGCTTACCATTACATACCAGACAACTTTTCCAAGAAGGGATGAAGTCAAGTAAACATAAATGGAGGTCAAGAAGTCAAAATATCTTCACAAGATGAACCAGAAATATTAAGCACATAAAACTCTGCGTGGCCAAAAAAAAAACAAAAACCAAAAAAAAAAACCTCTGTAATTAGTGAATGTGACGTCGTTTTATTAATACTCTGTATACAAGAGCAGTACAAGACTAATGATGAGTTCAGGTTTAGGTTTCTATTTTAGTTCATTAACTAAAAGCCGGTAACTTGATCCCTTCATTTTCCACGTTCTGCCTCTTGCTTGGATCGCAGGTCAGGTAGTGACAAGTCATTGTACCAACAGTTTTGCACGTTGCACTTCACACTGTTCAGTATCTGTAAGGTGGACTCCGTGACCGAGACCGCGATCTCCTATTTGGCGAGAGGAAAAAAAATAAATAAATAAAATGTTTACAGGCCGGCAGCAATCATACATATAACTGCATTTTATGAGCATGCATGTAGGCAAAGGTATATGCATTTTTTCGTTTAAAAGCATGATCAAAATCATTATTAACAGAATTTTAAAACTAGTACGGTGTATTTATAACAGTTTATCAGGAACACCTGTAGGCCTACTTATTCATAGCTACCAAATCAGGCAATGCTGCGTTAACACTCCAGCAGACACAGAGGCTGCAGTTTGGCTCATTATCTTCCAGAGATAATGGACCATATCACTAAGTTAAACCTGTTTTATAACTTCAATGGACATGTGTGGCCTTACTAGCCAACAGATCTGACTTCAGTTCAACACCTTTGAGATGTTCTAGAGTCTAAGAATATCTAAGCAGCTGCATTACTTTCAGATTAAACAGTTTAATCTGAAAGTAATGATCCCGACACAGAAGGATCCAGGATTAAGATGGATTTTAAAGAAAAAGGGAAACCTTGCACCGTTTAAGTGTGGTGTTCCCAAATTAAGTGCTCTGAGAGTGTTTTGTTTCATGAATAATTAACTACTTGACACGCTTTAGTTTTCTTAATGAACAAACAGCCACTAGAGTTAAATTAAAATGTTCCCCTCCCACCTGGCCTCTGACCTGCCGAGGCTAACCTGTGTCTGAAGAGAAAACCAAGTCGCTCAAGTATTACATCAGCATGCACTTTGATGAGTCTGAGACACAGTTTGTGTATTAATGTGAAAAGAATAAGGCAAGTCATTGTGCTTGACTGGAGCTGTGGTGATTCCTGTGGCTTCTCACATACCTTCTGTGTGAATTGTATTCTCGGCCTGAGGGACAGAGGACAGAGTAACAATGAAAACATCTCTACAGTCTAGGAAACTGGCAGAAAAATCAGACAGGGCTCAACACTACTTCATCTATCTGCCAACAAATGAAACACCTCCCATTTGCTAAACTTAAACATTTTCTGATCGCTGCAGCTGCTGATTCAGTCTTACCATATTTGGAGGGGGAAGGTGAGCTGCTCTGGCGGCCATACTGCCTTTCCCACTCATCCCTCTCTTTTTCACGCCGCTCACGTTCCCTGAACATGAAGCATGTGGGTCAGACAATTACAACACAGCAATACCACAAAACCCATTTCAACACACAGACTTACTTCATACGGATCTTGCGTGCCATAGCTCGCAGTTCTCCTTCTCGCTCCTATAAAGTAAACGAGCAATGAGGGGAAATGGAGGATAAAGAGGGCCGATTTTCCTGAACACACACAACACACACCTGCCGTTTGTGCTCCTGCTGCTGGATCTTCACCTGAGCGGCCTTCTTATCCGCTTTGGCTGTCAATCGGGAGGAAAAAAGAAGAAGAAGAAAAATGTTTTTAATGTTTGTAATTTGCATAAATTGACCAGAGGCCAATGCTCTACTGACCTGTGCAGAAACGAAACCATAAACACATGCACGCAGTTTCACTCACATTGTTTGTTTAGCGCCTTCTGCATTCGCAGTTTCAGCCGCTCCTGTGGAGTCATCTTGGGCTGCAGGTGACACAGAAGCGTGAGTGCAAACTTTCACAGCAAAAGTGTTTGAGTGTATATGTGTGTGTGTGTTTGTGCTGTTAGACAAACTTGATACCATCACCTTTATGTACAGTAGCTGGTGGAGGCCAAAAAAAAAATAAAAAAAAGGCAGGGGATAAAATAATTGCAAGTTTTCTTTGTTGACTTAAAACAAACAGACTAAACAAGCTGGAAGAGGATCGAGTGCAGCCACTGTACGTAAACCTATACATAATGTATTTGCATCTACAATACTGTCAGAGATAAAAGTGGACGGTTGAGACGGTCAAAGAGAGAGGAGCATGAGCAAGTTCAGGTCCAGCAAGTTTTGAAAGGTTCAGAAAGAGCCACTGGCGTTTTTTAATCACCAACACACCCATCAGTGGGCTGTTCAGACCTGGCCAGGCAAGAAAAACTACACGCACTCTCACAGGTAGATCATAACTTCTTTTTTACAGTTGCACTCAAACTGTTTCTTTCCAAGGAAGCAGTAAAAAGACCAGTTGGGTAAACAAATGAATATATAGTTACAGAACCCTCTTCACTTAACCAGGCTGAAAGACGACTGCTCAACCTTCATGGAAATAAGTATTTACATACACGCCTACATGCACATATTCATTGGTCTTTAAACAAAACGTGGAAAATTGACTGATCTCACCGTTTCCGTTACTAGATAAAACAATAATGTCGCTAAAAGCAAACCGTGCGCTTTAAAAGGAAAGTCACGTTCTGTAAGTGTCACTGGCACCCTGCAGTACGTTTGCCACTCTAAACAGATATATAGACAGTTCACGCTCTCACACACACACACACACACACACACACACGCACGCACGCACACACGTTTGTACAGTATACATACATCCACCAACCACGCAGACCCTCAAAACAACTACGACTTCAAAGACTAAATGTTTCCATCATAGAGAAATGGCAATTTTTCATTCTTTCAGAGAATACTGTTACTCAAAAGTACATGTGGGGTTTTGACTATTAAATACATCCGCTTTTGGGTGGGTAAATAAAAGCAATCATTTTTGGGGGGAAACACTGGCTTCTACATCCCACTCTGATGGACAACCATGTCAGCCTGTCAGGGATGAGGGAGGCGGAGGCTTTAGCAAGAAACCCAGCTAGAACAAATTCTTACTGACTTTGGCAGCTCCCGTCTCTTTACCACCCGGTGTGTCAGGCCTGAAGGAGAGGGAAGACAAAAGAAAAGACGTGCTGAGGATGTTTCCATTTATGCAGAAAAAAAAACAACTTTGAAATGATGCGCTAAATCTATTAAATAAAATATCAATACAAAACTGTAAATAAATGTATCATTCCAATGAACCGATTGCTCCTTGGCAGTGCACTTTCAGGAGTTCAGTTTTAGACCTTTACTCTGACAGTCTTGACACGAACAATAATTAAAGCAAAACTGTACCAAAAATTATGGCTTCTTATGCAAGTTGGAAAAAAAAATACAATAAGAATGCTGACACGCATGAAACTAAGTAACTCAACTAGATTTTTTTGTCTTCTGACACATATCGATGCCTCAGGTTTGTAAGTAGTTCTCAATTTATTACCTGCAAAAAGGAAAACCTGCAACTGTTTAAAAAAAAAAAAAAAAAAAAAAAAAAAAAAAAAACTTTTTCTGAAGGTTTTTAAATCCAACAAACAATGCAAATCAAAATAATTGCAATGCTAATTGTATATTAGTGTTACACAAAAGAAAAGAAAAAAAAAAAGAGCATTTAGAAGGAGACATTGCTACGGGCAATTATGGATATTTTACCAAGTAAAAATGTAGTTACAGTTATAAAAGGGTTTAAGGTGTATGCTACTGACTCTATCCTAATTAGAGGAAGGATTCAAACGAGTGCAGCTCCTTCATACTGCTCCTTATACTGACCCTCTTTTTCTTCACCTTATGATTTTTAAAAGTTGTTTCAAAAGCCGTTTCGTGGACAGTTGTGAACTATTCTTTCATTACAGATAAAACAGATAAAACAAAGAACATGCTTCAAAATAAACCAGAGAAAAATTCTATAACGACTCAGCAAATCACCTCATCTCAACCTGATCATGTTAATTTACTAAAAAAAACTGCAAAAATGCCAACAAACAATTGAGGACAGCTGCAGTTAGAGCTGACGTAGCTCCACAGGTTCCAGACCCGAGGCAGTTTAGTGCCTGGATTTAAAAATCAATAATAGGATATGATCCCCAAATGTAAATTACAGCAGAATTCCTGAAAAAGTGTAATCAATTAGCATATTATTTGATCTGCAGTTTCCACTCATATTCAGTATAACTAACTTAAATATATTAGGATAAACAGCTAACATAAACCAAGCTGGACCTAACTGAATATTGATATATATTCCTAGAGTCCTGTGTCTGGTTGTGAATTGGCTCGATTTCATGGGTCTTGTGTTCACCCGGTCTTCTTACTTTCTCAGTTTTTCAGAGATGGCGGTGGCAGCAGGCAAGGACCCTCTGTGAGTCGGGGAGGGACTATGGGTTGGGGGGTTGGGAGACTGAGATGGGCTGTGGCTGCAACTCTGGCTGTGGCTGCGACTGTGGCTATGACTGCGGCTACGGCTGCGACTGCGACTACGACTGCGGCTACGGCTGCGACTGCGGCTGCGGCTGCGGCTGCGACTGCGGCTGCCTCCCCGATGGTGTCCTCCACTGCTTCGACCCCCTCGCCTCAAACTGCCTCCCTGCCGCGAGCTGGAGCGGGACCTGACAGCGAAGACAAAGACTCAGATTGCCGATGCCTTTTTTATGCAACGACAGCAGCACGTCGAGAGACTGATCCAACCTTGTTCGTCTGCGGTCTGAATATCGTCTCCTGTCCCTGTCACCGTCTCTGTCTCGTTCTCTGTTTCTGTCCCTGTGTCTGTTATTGGACCGTGATCTTGTCCGGTCACGTCTCCTCCATGATCCAGACCCTCCGTTGCCTCCTCTTCCTCTTGAGTGGGACCTGGAACGCCGTCGCGACCGCGAGTGACTCCTAGATCGATGCACATCCCTTCTACCCCGCCCCCGTCTGGCTCGTCGCGAACGGGAAGATGAACGCGAGGAGGACTGAGATGAGGAGGATGGGGAGCGACTGGAAGATGACCTTCGTCTCCTAAACAAACACAGATGCAAAGATTTATTAACATGACCAACCCAGAGCCTAGCCTATCTTTGAAATAATTCTGCTTTGTTATGTAATAATTTTATAGTACTGAATGTATATTGTATTTGGTCAACACAACACACATCAGTATTTTGCATATATCTGCACTGTCATAATGTCACATGCATAACTACAAACTAGTCAGTGTCAAAGCTTAATCTGCACACATTTTATTTTTGCACATGCAATCACATGGGCCCTATTTGTTACAATCCAGCAGCAATTTCCACCGTTTTGAAAACAGAACCACCTCACCAACCATCAGTATTCTTGAAGCATCAACATCTGTAGTCATGTTAATGAACATCATGACTGTAAGAGAGAAAGTAACCAAATAAAAGCCAATAGAAGGGAAAGTTACCGACCGGGAGCCCCTGCTATGACCTGAAGAGTGCTGCAAGCTGGAGGGGGCATGGCCAGAGTGAGCAGCAGCAGTCTGTGCTGCTGCTG
Source organism: Xenentodon cancila (assembly GCA_014839995.1). Classification (NCBI taxonomy): domain Eukaryota; kingdom Metazoa; phylum Chordata; class Actinopteri; order Beloniformes; family Belonidae; genus Xenentodon; species Xenentodon cancila. The sequence continues at coordinate 20,288,439 of CM026201.1, forward strand.
CTGGAGCTTCCTCGTCACTGCCTCCGAAGCTGGTGATGAACGTGATCTTCTCTGGACCTGGAGAACGCGATCGTGACCGTGACTCAGAGCTGGATTCCGACTCTGGCCTATATAGGATTAAGGGAAAAAATAAAGTAAAATAACATTCAGATATTATTAGACATCACATTCAAACATAATCAGGAAACTGAGCATGAAATGACGAAAACAGCTGCTTAACTCACCTTTTGTAAGGATCGTATGTTGGACTGTCTCTTCTTGCATAGCTGAAATACAACATGGTAATTCAGCAACCTTTGAAAGTAACGTATTGAGCTCAGTGGACGATTTGAGTTAATTACCTGCAGACTCACCTCGGTGGGCTGATCTGTCTGCCTTTTAGCCTTTTTTCTCTGAACTCTCTCCTCTGTCTGCGGGAGCGGCGGCCCTGAGAAAACGAATCAAACATCATTAGAAAACTGGAAACTAAAACTAAAACTACTGCATAAGTGGATTTAATCTTACAGAATACATGGCCTTCTCTGCTTCTAGGGCTTTGGCGTGTTTAATGGCTTCCACTTCCTCCTTGTCTTTCCTCAACATCCTGGCAAAAAGGTGAAATAATTATAGCACACACCTACACATTTGCAGAGTTGAGTCCTAATTACAACAAAATTAAGAACAAGCATTTTCCAGAAATGTTTTACCACGTTACCTGACAAAGTCACCCTCAGCCATCCCATATGGAGTTGCCATTTTGTTCAGGTCCAATAGCTGCTCCTGGTTCAACTCGTCAACATCAACTTCCACGTCTATGCATTAAAAGAATAAATAAAAATAAAAAGGCATATTTCAATGCAGCAGAATCCTAATTCTGAATTGCTGGATGGAGCTAGCTGTCAATCATTACCAATTATGGCAGTATTTCAGGCTTGAACTTTTTCCTTTCAACAAATGTTAAAACATGAGCAAACCGTATCAAGCACTGAAGGAGTCATCACGTGAAAAAAAAAAAAAAAAAAACAAGTTTATCAAACCAAAGGGAAAGGGAGCTGAACCGCAGCAGTGAACTCTGGAAATGAGAGATTCCACAAAGAGCCAGAAACCCACAGCAATGACAGACAAATCGTAGAAATAATTGTCTTGGATGACCTGCTGCTGTCGGACATAGAAAATATTAGATTTCGCTCTGTAATTGAACATGGGGAGCCAGGGTAGCTCTGTCGGCTCAGAAACATTTCCAAAACGTTCTCTTCAAACTGCACGAGACTGATCATATTTCATGTCAGCCAAAGGATGTAAAGGCAATCAGTGCTGCGACACACATTTGGACCCCTAAAGTAATCAAATGGTAAAATAAAAATGCCTTTTTATTTTACATAATTGTGGCTACACTTTTATGTCATGCCAATTCAAAAATATTACTTGTTTTATTAAAAAAACAACAACAACTAAATAAATAAATAACACTAGTATCAAATCTGTGGTCTCTAACAACCCATCAGTATCAAAAAGAAGAAAAGGATATCCGAACATCTATAATTAAGGAAGGATCGTGTTCATGGTGCATACAGTGGAAGAGCCAATTTAACAAATTACTAACAAAAAACAAACAAAGAAAAAACCCAAAAAACTCCAGCTTGGTCAAAGAGGAAATTACAAATAATTTGCTGAGTATAAATAAACGATTTATACTTTGAAGATCTCCTATAAGTACATTCAAAGAGTACAAATATAGCCCATTTTGCATAACATCTTGTTTAATGTATTTTCTCTTTAAAGTGGTTCAACTATCTGTAACATCTTTTTGTAAGTCTATTTTCAGTGTTGATACAGAGCAGCCACTGCTTCCTAATATTTCCTGTGTAAAGGTGCATGTCCTAATTGAAGATGTTAACTCGACCGTGAAGAATTTTCTACTTTGTGTAAAGTCTGACATGTGTCCAACGTTTCTGCTCAGAGTTTATAAATATGGTCAGAGCACATTTTTCAGCAGAGGGGCACTTTAAGTTGGGTTTCTTTCTCTTTCAATGCAGTGAAAATCTACCAAATGAAAACAGTTATTAAAACACTGGTTCCCATTTTTGTTTAATATCAAGGACATTTTTTTTTTTTATTTTGGTGTCTGGAGCTTTGCTATCTGGTGTGTGACGATCATCACAGACAGCTACATTTCCTCACCAATGTCAGGGATGCCCTCGTCCTCCTCAGATTCACTGTTCTCTGAATTGTCTTCGTCCTTGTCTGAATGCGGATCGGGCTCTGGTACGGTGCTGTCTTCATACGTGTAACCAATGGTGGCCCTTTTCTCTGCCAGTCTGCATAAATGAAGAAAGATATATTAATACCTGGCCAACTTAAATTAAAAAAAAAAAAAAAAAAAAACTAAGTAAACCACTACATTCACATACTTTTTCTTCTCATCTTCATTTGGTTTGGAGAGGCCACCATAGAGCTCGTCCAGGTAGATCTGGTATAAACACTGTTCCTCAGAGACTGTTGAGGAGTTAAAGGACAGCGGGGGGTTATAATGCAGCACAGAACTGCTAAATATACCCATTGAGAGCACACTAAAGGACTACTGTAGTCACATTTTGTGCATATACATGTATACTGTGTGGAGCACTTTGGAAATGTATCAACAGCACTTCACTTTCTATGTTATCTATTAATAGTAAATACTCACTGTTGGCAAAGTCATTCTGCACGAGACCTCTGTAACGCTCATAATTACACTTCCTCTCCTCCATCTCCTGCTCAGGGGTGCTGTGTGAGATGAACAGAAGGTTGTTTGTCACATTTCCCACTTCAGTGAATCTTCAACACACAGAGCAGTGTTACAAGTATCACTAGTGATTCATAAACGCTTGGACAAAAAAAATACAAGTGATGTATAGTAGGACACAAAAAGTTAAAATTTTCAACTATTTTCTTAGCTTAATTTTAAAAAAAAAGTCTCTTGAGAAATGATGAATGAATACAACAATAATCTTAATATACAATTAAAAAATAAAATAATTTGGATGTGGAAATTAAGACACTTGGAAGCTTGAATTTAGGTATATAATACACAAAATAAATCTCTGCCTTAAACTTTAAAACAATTTCTCTTCAAACGTAATGAAGGCAAGGAAATTAAACAATGACACTTGCCACACACTGTATTTAAACACGAGGTTAAAGTAATTTCCCGACTTACGTTGTGCTTAGCAGAGGAGGAGTGTAGGTAGGGATGTAGTCCAAGTGAGCCCTTACATCAAATCTGTCAATCATGTTGTTGGCATCTCCTTGCCATGGCATCCTTCAGACAATACAAAAAAAAGAACTGAAGCATAATGTGATCAAAAACATCCCAAAGCTGCATACATCTGTTTTGTGATGTTAAATATGTGGTTTGTGTGTGAATTTCCTCACATGTTTGCAGGGCTCTCTGCAGCAAGCGCCACGGCAGGATCCAGGTGAATCTTGTAGGCTCGACCATGGACCTGGAGGAACTGAGCTGGATCTTTTTTCTGTCAAGACAACATGACAAACATACATGGCTCAATAATTACCCACACAATTGGACTGGACTGGTTTCTCATCAAACCAGACACACTTAGGACAAAGCTTCTTACTATCTTCTCGTAGTACTCTCGCCGACGCTCGCCACGGCGCTTGTAGTCGACCATCATGCCACGGAGCTTGCGCTCATGTTTGCGGGCCTCCTGCCACATGACGGCGCCGCTGGGGGTGGGGGCGCGGCGGGGCACGGCTGCTGCACAGAGGTAAACAACATAGAAGCGCAGGAATGAGGAAAATGAGAGAGCATGTGGGGTTCAATGAATTTCAAATTTGTTTTTGTCTTGGGTTACAAGTAGTAGCGCACTCCTTTTCTTTACAATGGTGTGCCTTCAACTGAACAGTCATATCCTGCAAGGAGCTTGACAAACATTAGCAGAATAACAACATGCTGTAAAAAAAGAGAGGTCCCCATTTGAAGGCGTTTGCTGCAAGTCATCATGTAAAAATTCTTTTTTTAAAATCTTCTCTAAAAGAAGGCCAATAATTAAAGACTGTTCCTGGATTTGGAAGTATGCTTCAAAAAGCCAGAATGTTCAGCTATTTAATTAAAAAGTTATGTGTTATCTCCAATTATGTGCTTTTTTTCTACATAATAAAATATGTTCTATATACCTTCTCAAAAATGCCAATTTCACTTTCTTTTGTCAGGAGTTGTTTGTAACTTTAAAAAGAGAAAACACAAGCTGTAAATGGTGAATGTGAACAGTCCATGTTTTTGGTGCATAGTTACACATCCTCTGGGTTCCAAAATAATAGTTTTGGTTGCCGTTCTTTTGTTCCTAGTGTGTACCGGTCTTCCCTAATCAGCGTGTGTCTGAAGGAACTGCCTTAGCTTGTTGGCTGCTGAGCAGTCAAAACTGCAGCCTGCCTCAGCCTTTCGCATACGCTGACTGGCAATCGTCCCCTCCACCCACCTACATACACACACCTACACACAGAGGCCTCTTTACACTCCATGCCCAAGTCATTCTCACACCTTATAATTTGGTAGACTTGGTTCGATTGGGGTTGCAACATTCAGCTAATCTGAGTTTGCTTTCACATTGCACTTTGACAAATGAACTGAACCTTTTGAACAATGTAGTCCCCTCCTTGCCTGCGGTGGTACTTCAAGAATTACTCAAGGAGAAGGCAAGTCAAACAATGAACAGGACACCGTGCTCATCTTTTGGTTAAAGCAGGGCAACTTCCGTTTTCCAGAATACACTGTCTTGTAGTAAACTTCCTGCATTTGGTTCACTTGAAGGAGACTGAGACCTACATTTTTAGGAGGATCAGAGTTCACTTCTTTAATCTGCATCAGAGACTGATTGCACAGTCACACCAAATGCACCCTGCCTCCAGTTCAAGCTATAGACTGTTTAAAAAACAAAAAAAAAAACAAAAACCAAAACAACAAAAAAAAAACAATGGCCAAAGCATTCGGGCCACGTGGCCCATTGGTTTCTGAAGAGCAGTTTTGAAGCTTGTTTTTCTTCAGACAGGGCGCTTGGGAAGCCGACAGGAACACCCCCACTGTATGTCGAACAATTTAGCTTTAACTATGAGCTACTTCAGAAGATCTCTGCAGATATTTCAGCAGAGCTGCCAGCATACGTTTACAGCAGAATTATAGCATTATAACACATTGACTCAATAATGAAATAAAAAATTACTGTTAGATTTAGCTGATGCTGTGTTAGTAAAAATGGCTCTCTGCTTTGCAAAGTGTGGTACCATGACGATTATGGATGAGCATGTCATAGTGGCTAGTCATTGCCTGAACCGACTGTCAATCATTTTAGAAATATATACAATGCTTTATATAAATTCTGGCATGGTACAAAAAAAAAAAAACAACAAAAAAACAAGTACCTTCTTCAGAGTTGTCATGGGTGTGAAATCAAAGAACCAAGACCAAAACTTTTTGAACCAAGCTGCAATATGTTTATTGCTGGTCAAAAGTTGCAAATTTTAACATGGGACACAAAGGAGATCGACTCGCTTTTGCAGCCAGCCTCTAGTGGCAAGTCGAAGAACTACAATGAATCTTAGTTCCTCATGAGCTTCAACCCGTAAGTCACAGTTGGACTGCTGTGTTTTTGAGGCTGGTAACTATGTTTCGTTCTGTTCAAATTTCAGTGTAAGTGGGGAAGCGTGTGTGACTATGGCTCTCTCAGTCCAGGACAGGGGCCAGTGAAGTGGCTAATTTGCATTTTACGTAAAAGGATGGTTTACACAGGGTGAAACAGAAGTTGCAAAAGATGATTGTTGGGGTTATTTGACCAACACCTTGATACACCTCATTTATAACACCCAGCATTGTATTCATTTTGTGGAAAAAGGAATAATACTTCACCTCTAATGTTACACAGGATATGCTACTTCTATATTTAGTTCATTTTGATGATTTGTGGAAAAAGTTTGTCATGGTATTAGGCAAACTTTTATATTTTAAGATGTGCAAGTAGAGAAAAGGTTTCAAATATATAGTCTAAAATTTAATGTATAAAAAAGGGGGCACGTTGTGATTGCTCTTAAGTTAGATTTAATTTGTAAAAAAGACTTGGTCTAGTAACTTGGAGCAGTCCATCTATAAGTTTCCATTAACAAGGAGAGAGTAGCACCTGTAACCTGCAACAGAGTTTTGGAGAAAATGCACAACTTATTTTAAGTCCATGACTTAGGATTCTTAGCATCTTCATAATGTTTTGAATGCTGTCAATTGTGGCTTTAACAAAAATAATCTTAATTGCCAGATCACAATTTTAAAAAATCTGAAGCAAAGCAAGACATTCCTGTATCAATTTGCAAAAAATATTCATAATTGGATATTATTGCCATACTTTAAGGACTTAAATGTTCAACTAGAGCTGAACCAGAAGACCTGGATTGCAATATTCTAGTATAGTAGCAAATAAAATTTTAAAAAAATTAAATCAGAGTTGAAGCACACGGTTTAAAAGAGGCTTCTTAAAACATATATCTTAAAAATTGCAGAAGCAAAGATCTTTATTAAACCAATATGGCAGTTTTCAGTGCAATTAGTGGGTCACAGTTCTGGGAAAACCCATTGACCTCCCCTGTGAATTTTCTGATCTCCAGGCTAAAAAGTCTCTTCTTCTTCATTTTTTCCCCAAACCCTGCCCTCTGTGATTTAAAATACGCCTGTAAAACTCCACGCTTTACAGTAGCTTCTGATGGATACAACTTCTTTCTGATGTCATTTGGCCATTTTCTTTTAATGTACAATCTGCATAGAATGTCTTTTTTTAAAAGGAACAAACTTACTTATAGTTGAGGAGCAATAGCCAAAATTAACCATTAACCATAGTCCCATAATGTCAGTTACACTGTGTGCCTAGGCAACCTCAGGGCTCAGTTGTGAGACTAGGACTCAACTACTAATGTGACTCAAGTACCAGAAAACAGAGGGAAACCCTAATACCAGAATTTAAATTCATTACTTGTTCTTGTAATTTCCACTGAGCAAGGCATCTTTCAAGGGGATAAAAAAAATATTAGTAACAATATGGATCATTTAACACATACTTGTGTCTTGTACTTCATTCTTTCATTGATAAATATTTTATGTTAGTTTGTTTCAAAGTTCTCACACTTAGTCAGCCACTGATTGTGCAGGTTCTCCTACTTAGAAAGAGAGAGGTCTGTAATTTTCATCATAGGTACACTTAATCATTACAGACTAAATGAGGAGGGGAAAAAAAGAAAATCAAGGAAATTACATCGTAGGATTTTTAAAGATTTTTTGTATATTATGGTAAAAAAAAAAAAAAGTATTTGGTCAATAACAATACTTTGTAACATAAACTTTGTTGGAAGTGACAGCAGTCAAACGTTTCCTGTAAGTGTTCACCAGGTTTGCACAGACAATAGCTGGTATTTTGGCCCGTTCCTTCATACACAGCTTCTTTAGAGTGAAGTTGTGGGGAAAAACAGACTTTCAACTCCCTCCACAAATTTTCTATGGGGTTGAAGTCTGGAAACTGGACCTTGATATGCTTTTTGCAGAGCCACTCCTTTGTTGCCCGAGAGGTGTGTGTGGGATCATTGACATGCTGGAAGACCCAGCCACATTCCATCTACAATGCTCTACCTGATGAAAGGAGGTTTTGGCTTAAAAACTCACAATACATGGTCCCATTCATTCTTTCCTTTAACACGGATCAGTCAGCCTGCCCCCTTTGCAGAAAAACACCCCCAAAGCATGATGCTTCCACCCCCATGCTTCACAGTAGGTATAGTGTTCTTGGGATGCAACTCAGCATTCTTCATCCTCCAAACACAACGACTTGAGTTTTTACCAAAAAGTTTTATTTTGGTTTCATCTGACCACATATTTGCCCAATCCTTTTCTGGGCCATCCATATGCTCTCTGGCAAACTTCAGACGGGCCTGGAGATGTACTGGCTAAGCAGGGGGCCTGGCACTGCAGGATTTGAGTCCCTCTCAGCGTAGCGCGTTACTGATGGTGGGCTTTAAAACTTTGCTCCCAACTCTGTGCAGGTCATTGACCAGGTCCCTTCATGTAGTTCTGGGATTTTTGGTCACTGTTATGATCATTTTAATCCCACGGGATGAGATCTTGCGTGGGGCCCCAGATCAAGGGAGATTATCAATGGTCTTGCTTGTTTCATCCACACCATTCTGTCATCCATGTCTTTATGGATCTGCTTTGTGCACTGGTGCACAGTCATGTTCGAAGAGGAAGGGGCCAGCTCCAAACTGTTCCCACAACGTTGGGAGCATGGAATTGTCCAGAATGTCTTGGTATGCTGAAGCATTCAGAGATCCTTTCACTGCAACTAAGGGGCCAAACCCAGCTGCTGAAAAACAACCCCACACCATGATCCCCCCCCTCCACCAAACTTTACACTTGGTACAATGCAGTCAGACAAGTACCGTTGTCCTGGCAACCACCAAACCCAGACTCGTCTGATCAGATTGCCAGATGGAGAAGCGCGATTCATCACTTCAGAGAACTCGTCTCCACTGCTCTAGAGTCCAGTGACGCCGTGCTTTAGTCATGGAAACCCATTCCATGAAGAGCTCTGCATACTGTTCTTGAGCTAATCTGAAGGCCACATTAAGTTTGGAGGTCTGTAGTGATTGACTCTGCAGAAAGTTGGCACTCTCTTCGCACTATGCACCTCAGCATCCGCTGACCCCGCTCCATCAGTTTACGCGTTCCAGCACTTTGTGGCTAAGTTGCTGTTGTTCCCAAACACTTCCATGTTCTTATAATACAGCTGACAGTTGACTGTGGAATATTTAGGAGCAAGGAAATTTCACAATTGGATTTGTTGCAGTCTGCATGCCTGGTGCTTGATTTTATACACCTGTGGCCATGGAAGTGGATGGAACACCTGATTCTGATTATTTGGATGGCCGAGCAAATACCTTTGGCAATATACTGTGTTATATATAAATAAACAACCAACTAGAACACTGGTCAGTCATATGCCCTAGCGGTTCACACACCAGTGTGATACGTGACATTACAAAGTAAAGTAAAATTAAAATGCAGACTAAACAAAACGTGCAAGATGCACCTGTGTCAAACCTGTTATCAATTTGCCTGTCAGATTTACTTACATTACACCCGTAATACCTGGATTATATATTTTGTACAAGCTTAACCCATGTAGTAATTTAAATTGTGAGAGTAAACCAGATGAATGCATTAAGAAAACAATGTTGGAGAAAAACTGCTCAAAACGGAGGTTTTTGTGTAGACCCCCCCTTCACCCCTCCTGATGGAGGTACCTATTCGTATTCACAACAATCAGCGAAATGAAAAGCTAGAATGTATTCCTAAACTAGATACCCGTGAAATAAAGCGGTTGATCGTGAGTTTATACCCGGTAACATCTGTATTGTCGAGCATGTTCGCGGTAACAGCTAAAAGCTCAGAAGCTAAGCTAGCTAACTGCCCTCTCAACCGCCAGGCCACGTCGTCACATAACTCTCGATTTAAACACAAACTACGAACACCAGTTCTCTCGGACCCGTCATGGTGTGAAATATAGCAGTTTCCAAAGTCTCCGTAAAGTTTAACACGCACACGCCTCCGGTTGTGCGTGTTAGCCGGGCCTTGTCAACGCCGTGCAGCTGTTAGCATCACAGCTAAGTCTCCGAAGCGAGTCTGTGAAAACGTTAGAAATTACATCTGACTTTCACCCTCACAACACACACGACATGCAGCCGAACCGCGAACCGGTCGGCACCGTCCCTCCCCGTACCTGTTTTACAGTCCACCAACACGAAGTGAGGTTATTTGAATTAGCCAGCGGCTGCTGCTGCGGGACTCCACCACACGCCTCCGACCGGCCGACCGGCAGTACCAGACGCAGCCGCAGGGGTCGCTCTGCTGCTTTCGTGTAAGTACGTTTCAAAATGAAACACGCTTGGACACAACTACTAAAAGTTTTTTTTTCTATTTATTTTTTTGTATCGAATATACCAGCTGACCTCTTAAATATTTTTTGTCGTTGATTCACAGTTCTTCAGTTCATAGATGTGTTGGTTGTGATGATGCGTATTGTCGCGTGAAAAAATAGTAACTCAAATCATAGCATTTGATATGATGCCGTTTTTATCACTACAACACACACACACATATTTACACAAATGTATAGTAGATGGCTTTTGCGTTGTTTTACTTGTTGCATCCACAAGATGTCCCTGCAAGACAGTTTGAACAAAACCTCAGCTCACCCCTAAAAATCATGAAACTGCAGTGGATATAAGTTTGTCTAAAAGCTGTTTAGATTATTTGTTTGTGTGAATTTTTCAGATAAAATAAAACCAATCAAAAGCAGGACTCTTGCTTTTATTAAATCATGTCTATGTCACATGCATTAGATTTATAGTAAACATTTATTAAAAAATTGATACCTTCACTTTGCACCCATTAGACACAGATTTATTTGTATTGGTATGGTCTAGCTGCAGGAAAGTCTGAGAAAAGTAAGATTTTCAAGTTTCTTTTTGTTTCAGAGTGTATAAAGTATAAAAAAAAAAAAACGATTCTGCATATGACCTAAAGAAAAACCACCAGAGAAAAAAAGCATATAAGAGTTGGCTACTATTACTGTCAACACCTGGTTCAACAGGTAGACGTGTAATAAAATGTGATGGCAACAAAAGGTCTTAGGGTCGGTGAAAACTTTGAATGTAAACTGTCTAACCTACAGACTGGATTCTGACATCCTGTGGTGGGTGGCAGGTGTAGAGAGTCTGCATACCATAAGTGTATGTGGGTTTGTGTGTGTGAACTCTGTTTCCTACATTTCCTGCAGACCAGTAAGGTGACAGGAAGCCAGTCTTCATTTCCAGCCTGCCGCTGTTTGCACAGGACGAAGGTCACATTTGTCACATCCATTTGCTCATTAACAGTAAGCGCTGTGACCCTGCAGTCGTTTTACACTGCTCCGCATCTGAAGACCTTTCCTTTCACACACTGACTTTTTTTTTGTTTTTCAATTAATCATTTCAACATGATCAGACAAACACTTAACTGAAACACACAGCAGACATGAGTTTTGATCTACATATTTTATCAACGCATTGACCTAATTTAACCAAAATGCACTCAAATACGGCTGGATGAAAAAGGCAAATTTGTGATTTCAACCACTTTTCAAAACAGTATTAACATACTTTGACAGGCTTTACTCAGGAGACTACAGCACTTGAAAATTACAGTGTGTTTTCCAGCTTTCCAGCAACAGATGAATTTCACACCTCAATCGTTAACAGGAAAGCTGGGGTCACTCAGGTGATTTCACAGTTTTTCATGGCATTATCAGCAGCATTCTTTGTGGACGTGTGTTACAGATATAAAAAGAGAGACAGCCCTTGTGTTTACAGTGACCCAGTGACCCAGTCATTGTGGCTGAACTCCACCATCATATATGTTCCAACAAGCCTCTGACAGTGGTTTTTGAGCAAGAAACTCTGTGCTACTATCTAAAAAGTGCAGACGCAAACACCAGTCAGAAGGTCTTAAGAGAGCATTCCAGAGTTGAAAAAACCCCAGGTCTGTTATTTGATGGAAGATTATTACAGTGTGAACTTTTATTAGGGATCAAAACAATGTGAATAGATGGAAATAAAGGAATGCACGTGGCCTATGCGTCTCACAGTTCCATATTTTGTTATTAATAGTGAAGTTCTGATCTAATTCTATGAAAGCAAAAGCTCTTTGTGCATGCTGATAGTAGTTTGCACACATGTGGAAGTCACATGTAGACTTATAACAAGGTGGGGGTGAACAGGAGGACATTCCTGTACAAATAGTCGTTTGTATACACTTTCTGTACACACACAAAGTTAAAATTACTTCAGGTTATCAGTAGAGACCTTAAAGAACCCTATTCCATTAATGTTTCTCCATATCTATTTTTGGACATTTCTGCCATCTATGAGCTTTTCTGCATTGCTTAACAAATAACTATTTAGTAAGTGATCATGAAATAAAAAAGAAAAAAAAGTGATACATTGCATGTCCATTGTTGAAATATTCAAGAAGTCTTAATTAATAATTATTAAATCTCAGTCGCCATAAAATCTGGAACTCTGTGAAAAATGTAAATTAAAAACAAAAATGGAATGACTTATAAATTACTTAAGTCCAAGCTTCTGACACTGATAAAAACACGTTTTTATTCTCTCTTGCAAATAACTCCATTAATCAGCTGAGTGAAATGGGACTGGCACATTCGTCCAGCTTTGACGACATGAGCGCTGGCACTCCAGCAAGTGATTAATAATTAGAGGCAGTTAGAAAAGGGGTTGGTATAAATGGTCAATGCACTTTTATTACAAGACACATGTGCTGGTTGCTCCAAATGGAGAGTAAAATGGGACAAAATATAATACAGTGATACTTCCAGACCGAACCACAGTACAAAAACAGCATCAATATGTACAATGTATTTATGTACAAAAGGAATTTTACACGCAGGTATGAGAAAAAAAATACATCTTTAACAAACTGCAGTATTACATAAACAATACAGGCAACAGTGTATAGTTTTAAAACAGAGGGTTTAAATGCCTTTAAAGGGGATATATTATGAACAAAAATAGCATTTTCTGTATTTGAGAACATATATTTGTTTGGATGTTTGAACTGACTATCAAATCAAAGAAATCCAACATAACCCAACTCTGTCACTTTGTTCGTGGCTGCCTCCGTGAAAAAGTAGGAAATTCAGCGATCCGTCTAAATGTGAAGTGTACTGTGACATCATATTCCCAGATCAGAGTTGAATTATCTCGCCTCTCTATTTTTATGTTTGCCCAATTTTACGTCATGCTGCATTTCCTGCACTTCAGAAGTGGGTGTCACAAGAGGCAGACCCCACTGAAAATGGTTTGAAATGTCTGAACCTACCACCTAAAACCAGCTGCTTTGAACAGAGGTGTAAAAACATGGTTATAAAAGGGGGCTTTAGTACTGTATGCCTACGGCATTTTTGTCAAAGAATGTCAAAGGCATTAAGGCGTCAGCAAAACTGTCTACATTGTTGAAAATAAATGGCATATTTTTGAGAAACGGCATATGTCTCTTGCAGTTTAGAATTCTGAACTCCTTTTCGACAAGTATTTCAATGTTTGCTTGTTGTTTAAGTAACATATTTTTGCTCTTTCTCTTTTTCACCCCACATACACTCGTAACAGTCATTCACTCTTTAACGCTCAAGCACTCTCACAACCAGTCAAACACAGAAACACACCAAGTGTTAAATAGGCATCCATTCACGGATCTCTCTCTCGCTGTCAGAGGTTAATCTGAAGACATGGAGTTCTGCATACCAGTTGGATGGCATCATGGACCAGAACACATGCTGAGAGACTCCTGCACAAGAGGATACTCTCTTTACTTCTGACTGCATCCCAGGCACTCAAAGGCAAGTCTGTAAATCTTTACTGTAAGTCAAACATTACACACCTGCTGCTTCTTATAGCCACAGAGGTTGACTTAAATAGAAGAAGCAAGTCTTTTGACCCCTTTACTTAGCAGCTTTTGCTCCTCAGTTTGTCCACTGAGGTCTTCATCAACAGCCATCTGAGCACAAAAAGGTCAAAAGCCCTTCCAATTATCATAACTGTAACATTGTCATAGTGCAAGTAACTGGATATGGCGTCCTGTGAGCAAAAAAAAAAAAAAAAAAAAAAAAAAGTGCTATGGACGCAGAAAAAACTCAGTAAAGCTCCTTAGATTCAGAAGTCTGGGACATGGTCAAACCTCCAGCTCCTGAGTGTCTGTGTGGTTGAAGCGGTTCAGCTTCTCTCTCTCCCGGTTTGAAATATCCAGTTTGGGGGCATGGGCTGGTTTTAATGCTGGGGAAGGGTGTGAAGGAGCTGGGGAGGGCGGCAGGGTCAGTTCAATCTCCTCATAGCAACGTGAAATGGGGGCGGGAGGTTGAGGGTGTGTGAGAGGCGTTGCTGGGGGCAGCAGGGGCACAGGGCGGTCCACGTTTCTGATTAGATTGACAACCTCCCTCTGGTTGTTGATGCCTTCTTCCTGTGGGGCAGCCTGCTGCTTTTTCCGCTTTTGATGGAGGTGGGAGAGGATGAAGGCGCACGCTGCACAGCCGCAGACTGTCACCAAAGCCAAGACTCCCACTAAGATCATGTAGAAGCTGAGGCTCCCGTGGGTTGTGTCAGACATGGCACCTTCAAACAAGTGCAAAGCCAGATTAAACCAGAATTCCTGAACATTTTGACCAATTTCATGTCTGAGGACACTGCATTTTGCCTTACCTGGACAGTGTTGACCAATGCAAGGATTTTTGAGGCTCACACACTCGTTACCGTAGCGACCATCAGGACATGCACACATGTACCTGCCCTCTGTACTGTAACACTGTACCCCCTGCTGGCAGGGGTTGGGATTGCACAGATCTAATGTTACCTGAAATAAAACAAATATAAGGAGTGTAAGGAATACTTACTGTTCCCTCTTCAACTACAGTCCAAACTTTGAAATGCATAAAAGGGGGCATCTCTATTGTGGGAATAAAAAAGGGGATTTTATGATGAAAACTGAGAAAACATTGAATGAGATTGCACCTAACTGAATGACTTAATTTGATTCATTAGAAATTATTTAATTTGTTTTAGGATGGATTTATTTACACAATAAAGTTAGTCAATCTGAGGTTACGGTTGCAGTGTTCACTTTTTGCAATTTTAACATTTTTAACATTGGTGATACTTATCTGGCATTTTCTAAAATCATTCAGTCATTATTTCATACTTTTAAAATTTCTTAAAGACATCAAAGGATAATTGTTAATCTGGTTGGTGAAGTTATATGAAACTCCCTTCCATTTGAACAGCTACCTCACTATAAGTGCACAAAACACCACACTTATCATTTGTTTTTCTTTATTCTTTTCTTATATTTTCTTATTTTCTGCATACCTTAACCCTTCTTTGTATGTTTACCCTTGCTTGTCTCATTTGTTTGCTTGATATAAACATACTCATGACTGAATCTCAGGTACAATCATTTCCAACTGCACTGTTGGTGAGGATGTGGTTGACTTCGTTGATCTTTAACACAATACTTTTTAAACCGAAACATTTTTCAGTTCAACCCACGCTGCAGTGTCACAACAAACACAAGTTCAGTTGATTCTCAGATGTTATGATCAATGCAGTCTACATGAAATTAATTGTTTCATGTGTAAAATTGATTTCACAGTCACCAAAAATAATTTACTTTAATAAATAAAGGACATCTCTTAATCTTGTCGTTATTTCAGTGCCCAAAAGGGAGCTGACACAATGATTGTACCTCAGTCTTACAATTAAGCCTTTAGTCTGTCTTGTGCTTGAATCATCAATACTGATATGTATTGTCAATTTAAGGGACTCCTAATATTATAAAGACTCACTAGACATGATTTGGAGTCCCAAAAAACCTCAATGAGCGACTAACATCTGTCACATGATATTGCAATTTAGATGCCAAGACATATAAAGAGAAACAACAATAATGTCACAATCAGACTAAAATTTACATCAGCAAAAGCTCAATACCTGCAGATAAATATTGTGTGCATGCATGATTCTGCATTGTGTAATCATCTATCCTGGAAAATAAATAATGCTCTATAAATGTGTATTCTTCTGTTGGTCTTGAGTTTAAAGCCATTACTACACATGGGCCTGAATGAGGGCAAATACTGAAAAAATTAATGGGTTGTTTAAAAAACTAGGACTCATGTTAAAACTTACCAGCTTCAGGTTTAAGTGAACAGCTGATAAAAAAGCCAACTAGTGGTCAAACTGATCAATCTAACCTGCGTTTCCAGCTTGAACCACCAGTGCTATCTGCAGTGCAAAGTGGCACCTTAACTTAAACTAGCAGCGGTGCAAATGGCTCATGTTACTTCAATGATTTGTTACGTGTAGCTTTTTCATCCAACCTCACAGAAGGCTCCCGAATATCCCACTGGACAGCTGCACGTGGCCGTTCTTCCATCTTTCTCCAAACAGAGTCCTCCATTCAGACAGGGGGCGCTGTCACAAGGACTTGGACCGTTTTGGCAATATTTGCCAAAAAAATTTTGTGGACACAAGCATTTGGACCCTGACAGCTGGTCCTAGATGAGGAAAATATATGTATGAATATGTGCATGTGATCTCCTACTAATTTAACATACATTTAAGGAAAAATGTGCAGGAGAGGAAGAGGAGAGACACGCCACGAAGCTCCCACAGTTAACAACACATTAGTCTCTTTAAGAAAAAAAAAGCAATAAAGCTGTTCCAAATATAAGTCACATTTCCTGACATTCCTCAGGTTTTCACACAATCACAGCGACTGCATTTTTATGAGAGTACCTTATTTTACTAAGAAATTTATGATAAAAAAAGATGCAACTGTCAGTATGTAAAGAACGCGGTGAGAGGAGGATGATAGAGCAAGTCAGATATGCAGAGGCTACAGGCAGATTAGACACCTCACCTCACAATGTCCACCGTTCAAACACAAACCCTGACAGCTGCTGTTCCCTGAATGTCAGAAAAACAAAAATATTTGATTAATCTCTCACAAAAAGACAGCAGGTTAATAAAACAATATACAGAGGGGGAACAGATCGGTACGACACATGTGAATTACACTACATGACTACAGTCACTACATGACTACAGTCACTACATTCTCCCCCTTTAAAACAAAATGTACCAAATAACTGCAGGTAATGCTCAAAAACAGACACTCACGCCCTTTTACTGCTTATCTCTCCATTTATAGAGCTCTGCAGTGATACTCTGTGAGAGATGTTTGATGAAACTGGAGTATAGTGAGCTCCTGTCCACAGGGAGTCTGGGCTGCCGTTTAAAAGCTCTTCATGTTTCACTGTCTGCCAAAGGACAGGCCCTTCTGTCTTCTATCCGTTCATTCCCTTTGTTTTTGTTTCTTTTTAATCTTTTCAAACTTACTGATGTCACAGCTAGGCCCGGTCCACCCAGGAAGGCAGTCGCACAGGTATCCACCGATCAGGTTACGACAAGAGCGGGCGTGGACGCATATATTCAGCTCGCATTCATTGGTGTCTAAAGAAATAAAGTAAAGAGAAGTAAGTTTCAAAAATACTGACACATTTGATCTTTTTCACCCTAACAACAAGATGATCGGTTAATGAGACACAGGAGTTTTGGAAAATATGTGTTGCCTTCTAACTTTCTATTCTTTCTCAGTGAAATAAACAGAAACCCTCTGCTGTGTTTTAAAAGGTCACTGACAATAATCAATTCATTGTTTTTATCTTATTACACTAAGTAGGACGAATCTCATATGAATACAAACCAATAAATCAAATGAACTTACAAATAGGCCAACAATAAATGAAATTCACAGTGAAACAGGGTAAACACAACATCAATCACTTTATCAGATGCATTTCATAAAACAGATGAAACCTGGGAAGTAACATATTGCTCAAATATTGCCCATACAAGTGGACAACACATTCAAAGTCTTGTCTCGTAGCATCCTCTGTGTTTGTGTATGTTCTCATCCTCTGTCATACTGATATTGTAAAAAAAAAAAAAAAAAGCCAGGATGTCCTCAGGGGCTTGGCTCTGACAGTAGAGGAGGCGGAGGACTAGAAAGAGACACTCACTGAAGAAAAAGGAAGTAGTCACTCAGTTATTGGTAATAAGAGCCATATACTGTCCATGAGAACAGAGACCTTAAAGGATTTTTCCTTGGTGGTGAGTTTAAATGTGTCCGCCTTCGTAAAGGTGGGTTTCTAATAAAAGAAAAGTGACTAATAAAAGGCCTAATGAAGGCCTATTGATGCTGTGCCCGTCAGCTGAGGCCACAAAAAGTTTTATAATAGGTGTTTGATCACTGAGTGTGCGTGTTATTTACAGTGAGGTTCTGATCTGTAATGTGGAACTGTGGGGTTTTATCAAGTGTCAGGACGACACATCGTTGTAACGCAGAGGACTAGGAGAGGCTGCCCTCCTGAAATATGAATCACTTTTTACTCGATTTCCCTGAAGCCTCTGTATGTGGATCTAATGTGTGTGTCATCCTTCCTGAGAAACTATCGCATAAAACATTTCTTTATACAACCACTAATAGTTTTGGTCTAATCTACCAGTTTCTACCAATTGTCCATTGTTAAAATGTGCATCTAGGACTTGCTGCTTTTAATCTTGTTTTTTTATTTTTCAACCTAACCAAACAAACATCCTACCTCTCCCTGACCCTAACACCATCCCTCAGGGATAAAAATCCTGTAAAGTTTCCTTCAGTCTCCCAAAACATGACAGAGAATTTATGACACCGTACTAATCACTCTCAAAATGCTGATTTCTGCAAAGTGGAAAAAGATTAAACTGATATGCAAAGCAATGAACTGTGTTCCACCATTTTAAATTAGGCGACATTAAACATATTTCATGGATCGTTTCCTATAAAGAAGTTAACAGCAAGTGAAAGCTCCAGAACAGCCGCTAAATATAGTGGAGAAAGTGTTTGAAGTCCGCAGTCTCGGCTGTAGGTCCAGTCATGATTAAGAAGTTCATCACGTTTGCTTGAATACTTTTCAACAATGATAGTGAATGATCACCTTGGGGGCGATATATGAAAATGTTACACGCACATTCACCATTATAGCACGTGCAGCAGTTTAATTCGGACCCACTGACCTATCTGGCACGTCCTGCCGGTCCATTCGGATGGACAGAGACACTGGAAACCCCCAGGAACATCCTGACACGTTGCTCCACGACCACAAGGGCTGCGATCACAGTGCTTCACTGCTGGAGAGCGGAAAACAAGAGAAACCGTACATGAGCTACTGGTCTGTGTAATGGGAATGTGTGTGCAAACACTGAGGAGACGCCTCGTGCGTATGACTGTCATTTAGCCTGTGTGATTCCCCCATGTCGGCATGTGCTATCTGAACTGTAATACTGGTATGCGGATGATTTGCTGGTGGGTGTTTTCACTCTCCTTTCTGCTGCTGTGGTTTCTGTGCAAACAGTGATAAACACAGTCATCTGCTGCACATACAAGGCTGACACCTCAAACCTTTCCCAGAGGGGAGGGAGGAACGAGCGGGTTTAAATAAAGGAGAGGGCAATTGGAAAAGAGAAAGTCAGGCGTTGAAGAAGAAATGGGGGGAAAAAAAAAAGAATGGGGCCTGGTTCCACTTATCTGAGATGAAATTAAAAACAGAAAAAGAAACAGAATTTACCAAGAACAAACACAGAACGACAAAGGAGAACTCACTGTTTCGAGTCTAACCATGCATAGCTTCTTATTAAAGAAGGCGCATTTGTGCAATGGCATCTTAACTTTTCCCATGCATATCTCTGTGGTATACATCTTTCACTAAATAGCTCTTCGTGTCTCTCATAACCTTTTTTCATTTACCTAACCCTGCAGAATAGCCATTTTCCATCTCCCTGACCCTAACACCAACCCTCAGCAATAATAATCCTGCCAAGCTAGCGGCACTTCTCCCAAAACGAGACAGGGAATTCATAACAAACAAAGAAGCCTTTAATTAATATTGGTTATACATATAAATTTAGTCTGAAAACGGAGCTGTGTTGTGGTTTTGGTTGTAATTCCCTGCAAGTCTCACAATCTTCTCGTTGTATATTCCCTGGAGGGCCCCCGTCCACAACAACACATAGAGATAGACCGCTTTACTGACTGTTAAACACGCCAGCAACAAACAACAAGAGCAAAAATAAACTATTGCTTTATTCCTTTCTCTCTGTCTCTCTCTCTCTCTCTCTCTCTCTCTGTCCCTCTGTAAAAACGCTGCTCGTGGAAGTGTTTACATGCCAGGGTACGACCTGCAGCGCTGTCTGTCCTGACGTGAAAGCAGAAGATGTGGAACGCGGCGTGTTTACGCAAACAGATCTCTCAGACCATAAAACGTGCGATCCAATCTCACCTGCCGCCGCACACAACACATGCTCAAAGTTATTGTGAAGAAGACTCTCAGACACAGACAGGTCACATGACTAAGACTGTTGTGACAGAACTACTTGGGGTTCAACAAGTTTGTAAATATATCCTCTCTTAATGTGAACCTTTGAAGGATTAATGCTGTTAAGTACACTTAGATCATGAGGGACATCCAGTACATACAGTATCAAGACGACCTGTTTTCCAAGGATGTCCATGCTTTTTTTCAACATAACAAAGCAAAACCACATTTTGCAAACATCATAAAAAGGAATAAATGAGGTGGAAGAGGGTACAGGAACTGGACTGGACTGCAGGCAGTTTTTTACCTGTCCTCAAGAGAGAATTTCCTGCAACAAAACTCATCCGTACATTTGTACACGTCTATTGACAGTTTTGAGAGAGAATGAAAAAAGAATTACAAATGAATAAAGGCTTTACTGCTCCAACTTCTTTTTTGTAATGTGTTGCAGGTGTTGAATGAGATATCTTGGATATCTTGGATTTATGGTCTATGCAATAAAATATAAGTTAAAGCAATTTGAATGATAATCATCTTTTAATCAGTTTGAAAATAAAAACACTAAAAGACATTGTGCTTTATGAACACTGAAGCATTTAAACCGTAGCAACTAAAAACTCTGACTTCAGGCTCAACATGCCCCACTAACCCATTAGTCTTGCTTCATAGTGCACGGGTCTGGTTTCTGTCATTAATTCTTTTTCTTTTTAAGATCTACAGGGCAAGAATAAATTCTCCAGCTGTCTTGGTGCAGACTGCATGCCATAACGGATTTTATTATTCCCTGTGAGTTCTGTCTTTTATGATCAACTGACATTACTGGTATTTTGCTCTCATCATGATTGAAGTTATAGTCTGGTACTGTATATTTTTAGGAAAACCATCAGGCTACTGCGCCGCAGACTGCCAGAGACGGATGCCAACAACAACATGTCTTATTTTCTGAACACTTGAGTATTTGTAAATCCTTTTCTTTTTTTTTTAAGTTTAGAAGAGGTCTCAGTTTGCTCACGGAGCAAATCAACTTTGATGGCCTTACATTTAGGTCCTTTGTATTTTCATCTTTTTTTTATGGGTGGAACATGTGAACCGGATGCTGTTGCACAAATTCTCATTTATGCAAGTAAAGTACGATGCCGTACAGAAACGAGTTGTTTGTGCGGGTGTGATCTGACCTCACATGGAAGGATGAAGTGCAGTCCCTTCTCCCAAGCTTTAAAACGTGATGTGTGTAGACTGTGGACACGCGGCTTATGTATCATAAACACAGCTTTTAATTCTTTCAAACCTTGACCGTACTTTCTTCACTGTGTCCTTGGACTCCTACATTTAGCCAGGACAATTTGCTCTTGTTTGTGCGACTTGTAGTCCAGCACATATGGAAGCTGGAGCTGGTTATAGTTCAGTTTGATGTTACACCTGAAAGCCCTATGGACTGTGAAAGACTCTAGAAACTCCTGATTTAGAGCCTTTTAAGAACATAGTTTAATCACAGTTTCATGTCTGCTTTTTACCCAACACATTTTCCTTCCACATACATCTGTGGTCAGAAACAGGGTGAGACAGATTATGGTTATTGTTGTTGTTGATGCTGTTTGTGTTCAACCTGATTTAACTTCTTCTGCTGGATTGATTAAGGTCACTGAGTGGCTTTGATTCAATTACAACCAATCAGGTAACCTTAAAGCGCCCGTCCCTTCAGCTCAGATGTTGCACGTGTGCTGCGTTGAGAATCACCATCTGTGCAGGTGTGTCCAGTCCAGCCTTCAGTACAGATGCAGCTAAAGCCTGTCGGGTCTTCCACACAAGTGGCTCCGTTCATACACGGGGATGACAAACATGCGTGTTCCACTGAGAAGAAGAAGCGAAGGAGAGTGATGAGAACAGAGCAGAACGATAAATATAATGTCAAATCAATGCTCGGTTATGCATAATGATCAATTAACTGTACTCCCTGTTCTTCTTTTTCATTTGTGTAATTTAACGGAAGTGATGTCCAACAGTTTTCAGCTGGCAGGAGACTCACCGATGTCGCAATTGCGTCCTCGAAACCCATCCTGGCACTCGCACTGATACTCGTTTGGCTCTGTGTTAGTGCAGGTCCCGCCATTCTTACACGGCTGATGCGTCCCACAAAAGTTGAGATCTAGAAGCACAAAAAAGTCTGTTTAGCACAAAACAACAAAGAAACTAAGTGCACAGGGATGACAAAGAAAAGAGTTTGCAGCGAGGTGAGGTGAATGCAGGTCGAGTGCTGACGGTGCAAGACAGTGACTGCTGGCCTGTTGCCTCCACTGGCGAAGCTTATTACACCTTACTTTTTCTCCTTCTTTCTCTCTGTGATTATCTCCTGTATGATCATAGCCTCTTTGTCTCACTGCAGCTTTTAACATAGTATTCCTGAATTCACAGAAACAACTCAGCACCCCACCCTCACCCCAACCATTAGAACCAAGCCCAGCCCTGCTCACGTTCACCTTACCCAAGGCTATCGCCTTTCCTCTGCACAATAAAACATCCCCTGAGTATTACTTTGGCTCCCTGATCCCAGCCCTGTCACTGGGACAGAGTACAATGTTGGACAAACTTTGATAGAGTGTTCTGGGAAAAGTTACAGAGAGCAGCAGAAGCCCTCGGGCACCGTTTTTTAAAATTATTATTGTATACAGATGGTCCATAAGTCAAGCATTGAGAGATGCGTGAAAAACCACACCTCACAAACTATTTGTGTACAAACAATGTATGCCTTTGTCTCCCATACACGCAGACGAGGTTATTATTGGACAATGTACAATGTAATGCCAAACTCTTTTTTTATGATGTTATTCAGGGAAAATCGGTATAAATACACCAAAGTAACTGTTCTCAGATGTGCTCATATTGGTGAAATCAAATCATTTCAGGATTCAGCTAAACTAATTGCTGTTTATTTCCCAACTAGTTTATCCCCTGATCTACAACTGTATCCAATAATTTCCAAGTAATGAGGATGTCATGTAAAGTTACACATTATTAGAGACAGTCATACGAAAGATAATTTTGGCAGTCAATGAGGTGGTCTTCAGAAACCAAAATCTATAATAGTCAAAAAAACCCAAATGATTAAACATCTTGCATTAACAGTTTTAATTAAAGGTAGGGTAAGCAATTCTGCAAGATTTCAAACCCACAACACAATTGGTACACAACACTGTTAAAAAAACAAAACAAAAAAAAGAAAAGGAAAAGACATTTTCATTTACAGCTCCACAAACTGGACAAACAGGGAGAGGTGGGTCTTACCACCTCCATCATGGTGGAAGGAAACACAACAGCTGAAAGGACCAAGGAGGAGGTCAACCCTGTCACAGCTCCAACCTCCTCGGTTTTACCCTGGACCTCCGCTAATGGAAACACAGCTTAACGTTGCTCTGGCCGATCACCCACAGGTGGGCGGTTTGTGCTTTTTACACATGAAGCAGTGAGAGGGGAAAGCCTTGAAAGAGTTCATGATAGTGCATGTTTTATCCGGGTGCTCCGAAAGGACGAGGTGGGAGGAGCTTTCAGAGATGTTTGGTTTAAAATATCAACAGTAATCTATAAATCCCACACGCTGCCTTTAAGTGAAAATACTTAATAGTGCTGAAAATAAAGTAAGTGTGCTTAGCAATGGATTGGTGACCCCTCCAGAGTGTACCCTGCCTATCGGCCCACGCCTTGTCGCTGAGAAAGGCTCCAGCAGACTCCCATGACCCTGAATATGATGAAAGTGGGTACAGAAACTGGATGAATAGATAAACTAGTGCACTTTTTATTTAGTTGACAATAATCTAGCAATATATATAGTCACACTAAAAACTGTAGACTTCGGACTTCAGTATAAAGACCTTTCAGCGATTCACTCACCTGAAAGGTACTCAGTCCTAACCTCCAACTGGTTTCAACTTTTTAAAAAAAATCTATTTATCTTCTTTTAATGAACTGTGTGTGTGACAGGACTGTGTATCCTTTCAAACAGTAGCTGTCAAAGGGACGATCTTTAATGCCTTAATATTGAGATGCTAAACCGAAGAGAAAATCTGAGACCCCCTTACAAGCTCGTCATCACTTCTGTACAACAGAAACTTTTCAGACCTTTGTCACACAGCAGTCCTCCCCAGTTGATGTCACACACACACTGCCAAGGCTCGATGCAGCTCCCGTACACGCAGCCGGGGAAAGTCACACACTGGTCACACAGAGGACCCGTCCAGCCATAATGACACCTAGAAGAAGAGCAGAAAAGCAGATTCTATCTATAAATCATTTTACATGCACTGTGTACCTGCTGTTTTTGAGAGAGCCTTTGATTTGACTGAACGTTTTAATGAATGAATGCCTGAATTTACTATGGATAAGAGTCTCCTGCTGGTGAAGTGGGTGAAGCGCATGGTCTTCAAACGATATACTTTCACAGGCAATATAAGCAACCTTTAACTTAAGCAGTCTAAGTAAGTTCATCACTCTGGTAATAAATGCAGCAGATATGAGTCGAACTAAGCCATCACTACAGGCAAAAGTGCATTTTCCTAATGCTGCAGGATTTCATGGGATTCAAACTCCCTTGCAGGTACCCAGTCCAGACTAAAATCCAACAAAAATATGACACAAATATTCGATTTTGTCTGACTCTACAAATTATTCTATTTTGTAGCATTTACAGATGCCTGGAAGGAAAGCGTATTTACAAAAGCTCAAGAAATAACATAAGACTCAATGCGCAGTCATTTGTTTTTAAGCATTACACTTCCCGCTTGTCCAAGCAGACTCGATGTTTCTGACTCAACTAGTTACAGTGAGGGGAGTTTATAGAGCAAATGTTGTCCGGCCAAGCGCTTTCAGGTTTATTTGGTTCATCCTAAAGTGTTAGAAAAATGAACATTGTAAATTAGATAAGTATTTAATGAAAAACAATCACAAACTGATCAAATAAATCCACATATGTCAACCAGGAGGTGGGATGGCAGAAGAAAAGGGTGACATAGCCCAGGGCGTATTTCTTAGTTATCTTAATTATGTTGGTTTGCAGTGGCTTGAATTAAGTACGGCTACAAGATTACACTCTAATATTAGCTCGACTACAATGTTGTCTTAGAGATAAATTATCCTTTAGTTGCACATAAAATAAGTCTCCATCAGGGCCTTCTTTCACTCGTATTGTATTGTCAACGTTGGGGTTTGTGGCACTCATTTCACAGTGTCGCACAGATCAGCCAGTCTATAAACATATCCGCCCAAACACAAACATGACCACTTAAAAGAAATTACGCCATTTCGTGATAATCAAATTATTATACCGGTTAAACATCTGGGACAAGTTTGTGCGTTGTATTCATTTTGTTATCAGTCTCAGGAGTGCAGATTTACTGGGTTTTTTTCATTTTTTTTAAGCTGTATTTTACTGGAGTGCTTAAATATTCAGGAGCATTGAATTTATAATTAGTTTGTTTAATGTCATGCAGTATTTCCATTAACAGCTGAGTGAATTGTTTTCTGAGTAAACCAGTGCCTTTCAGTGGAGTGACATAAGTAGTAGACGGTGAAGCAGTTCTGTGTAAACAGCTTTGTTCTGGAAAAAACTTTTACTCAAATAATAAGTGGCACCTTCTTTATTGAAGCAGTGCTGCAGAAATGTGAAATTCTACAGCGAAAACTGACCCACATGTATTCAGAGTTTTTGCGTCTTGTTTTAGCTTCTGCAAATTTCTCAAATTTAGATGAATATTTGAATTTATGTACAAATAACATAAATACGTCTTTTTTTGCTAAACATCCAAAGTGTTCTGGAGGTAAAGTTTATGCAACAAATGATGCTGGAGTTTTACGGTATGACTTAAATCTGGTGTCTGCAGTGAACAGCCCATCACTTCATACAGTGGTTGTCAAACTTACTTGCATTCTCCAGGTACAGTACACGAGCCGTGAGTCTGATGACACCCCTGCCTGCACACAGCTGCAAAGACAAAATCCACACAGGTAGAGACAAATTACAGACTGGACCACACCCACTGGGACGTGTATGTTTTTACCCTCAATTTATACTTTTGAGTTTCTGTTTAAGTGGTATATCCAATGCCTAATGACAATTAAATAGAGAAAAGAAATGAGTCAATACATGCGGGTGCTTGAATACACACAGCACACCTCAGAGTGACTTGGTACTTTTTTGTCTCCTCGTTTAAAAATATTGACCGATGCAAATGAGAAATGTATTACATTTAAGCTGCAACGTTGTAAAACGTTCTTCCAACGTTGATAATATGAATATCAAGTGTTTAAACTATTCAAAACCCCAAGACTGGAGCCTCATGTTGACCAGCTACCTGCAGGGGGTAACAGAGGGACTGTGGCTTATCTCCTAAACTTCCTGCTTCTCTGCAGTCCAATCAGTGGCGTGATGATGAGGAAGTCAGATGAAGTGAGACATGGTTGACATGGCGATTTGGGCAGGGCTGCAGGATGTCCTTAAATTGGCTCAGTGTCCTTCAGGGTTCTCTGGATTTCCACTTGTGTTTCCTCCGTTCACTTCACCACTGCAGCAAGCTGGCAGCCACACCGAGGTTGAAGAGTGAGGTCGACCAGCTGATGAGCCAAAGCCGATAACAACCCACACCCTCGCCGCGAACTTCAACGGATGTGCAGTGACACACAGCAGTGTAATAAACCTGGAGTGATATCACCAGGAGTAGATGAGCGTATCGTTCTTTCTTCTTTTATAAGGCTGGTTTTCTCTTTGTCATAATTATTTTAAGACTTTTACTCCGTTGTACGGTTACGTCTAAGAAAAAAAAATGGAAGGTATTGGAAAGAATTACGTTTATTTTAACAGCTATTAATTAAAATTACAGGGGCTCTGAAGTAAAAAAAGCCATGACAATGAAAAACATCCTAAAGGAAAACATTGTAAAGTCAATAGAAACCAAAAGGGAAGCTCCGTTCAAAGCTAAAGGATGAGAAGATGGAGAGGAAAAATATTGTTTTTACTCTAAAAAACAAGTCACGTCAAAGGTTGTCACGGGAAAGGCTTTCCAGCTACAGGGAAGGAAACATTAATGCGATTATTTTGTGATTTTATATATATTGATTCTACAACGTTATGCAGTTATAATGTTGCCCAACACTCATTTAACCCTTTGTAATGGAATTCAAAGAAAACAAGAAAAATAAGGGTTTGGAAAGCCTAACATATGAATTAATACACAGAAAATCCAATTTTTTTATTTGAAGTGTTTATTTAATTTTTTAATGTCATCCCCATTTTATTATTTTATGGTATCATTTTTATAGATACAGTCATCGTTCATACGGGTCCATGCACCGACGGATCAGAGGCATTTTATTGAACTGCATCTATGATGTAAAACCACTCACAGACAGGTGGTTTTAATCTATCAGTGTATAACTACATAATACAGCATCTCATCATATTTTTGTTGTTTCTATGTGAAGCCCCTGGTTTAAACTCACTTTGAAACTCACACTTTTAAATTCTACCTGATAGCTGCACATCTTAAACAACATGCTGGTTTGTTTCAGAGATGACTTTTCTTTTTTTGTGTATGTAAATGATGTATTAATTCGCATTTAAAGTATTTCCATACGTAATCCATCGCAGCACATATAAGGTTTAAAAACGTTCCATAGTGATTTGATGTAATTTGAAATGAAACTCCTCAGTTTTCCTCTCTTACCTTCTTTGCACTCTGGTCCAGTCCAGCCCTCTATGCAGACTTTAGACCCGCTGAGGTCGCAGGTAAAGTGGCCAAAGAAGTCATCGCGAGCCCGGCAGAACTTGTTGCACAAAGGTCCATAGTAATTAGAGTCGCATCGGAAGCGTAGCCGGTACTCCAAGGTGAGACTGCGCCCATGGTGACGATGTGTCTGCCACAGTTCACCGGGGTTTAACATGGAGGAGAGGAGGACACGCTCAATCAGCTGACCTAAAGGACAGAAGAAATACAATTTTACACTATTGGAACAACTGAGTTTTTATTTTTGAAATTCTGGTAAGAACCGGCAGGTGCTAAAAGTGGGATAAAGAATGTTTCCATGAACTCTGTGGTCTTTTAAACCCTTTTCTTGGCTCATATTCTCTGTTTGTTCTTGTTTCATGTGGTAATGTCACAGTCTGTTGTGTGGGACTGAAGAGTCATTGTACAGCAGGCAGAAAGAAAAAGAGCTTTTCAGAAAGAGAAAGAGCCTCTACAGGCTGGAAACAGTGAACCTAAAGTTCCAACTTATGGGCTGGTAAGTAAAAGGACTTCTAAGACTTATATATGATCTTCAGAACTTAAAACTACACATTTCAGTAGGATCAACACTATGAAGACCTGTCTTTTTTTGTGATTAATGATTTTAAATTCTGCGACGCACAATCATCAGCTTAGAAAACTAGTATAGGGTGGATATGATCAGTGAAGTGGAAAAAAAAGAAAAAATTCCACCATGCATACTGCTGGACACTGAAGTTGACTGGGGTACCAGATAAAAGACTGGGTTGAGGGTTTGTGGAGAAGAAAGGCAGCAGCCACGAAACCAGAGACGCCCAGTCGAGCCTCGGGGCAACTCTGATCCAGACCCCCGGAGGGGATTTCCCAGAGGGGCTGTCATGCCTCAATCTTTATTATTCTCCTTGCCATGGTGTTAAAACGCACAAAGAATTAGCACCACGTATTCACATGTGAATTGTGGAGAGTTGCAGTGTATTTTATCCAAATATAGAGAATGCTGAAAATGAAAAGAAATTAATTTGAACATCACTTAGAAGGTACATCAGCAGTGAAGTAGGTGTGTGTGTGTGTGTGTGTGTGTGTGTGTGTGTGTGTGTGTGTGTGTGTGTGTGTGTGTGTGTGTGTGTGTGTGTGTGTGTGTGTGTGTGTGGTTGTGCATGTGTGCGTGTGTGGTTGTGCATGTGTGCGTGTGACAGCCGGAGGCAAATTAACCCTAAAGGGAAAGGAAGCAGCACACACACACATAACAAACTGCCTGATGGAGTGATGAGATCACTGTGGATTGTCACAAAGGAATGAAAACGTGTTTGAAAGTAGAAGAGGGCTGAGGACACAGTGGACACTGAACTTTTAGCTCAGCCAATCCTTAATTGTTTTTCCCCACCTGCAGTCTGACGTCAGTCAAACTTGAGGGTTTCCAAACTCATCCCTGCGCTGCACTTTATTCTGGGTTTTATGTTATTGTATGACTTTGGCGCGTCAAAAAGCTTATTTCATCACTACCATTTCTCTTCCAAAGATGAAATAACATAACAGTCCTGCAGTGCAGCAGGTATGCTAAAATGGTCTATTTTATTTTATCTGTCTTGACCTAAACTTTTGGGGTATGTGAGTTTTCTTCTGTGTTATATTTGCTCTTTGTTTCTTCATCTTGTGTTGACATTGCTTTTTGAAATTCCTTGATTTATGTTTTAGTTTGAAACCAGATTTTCTCCTGCTCCTGTTAGATTTAGATCCTATCTTTTCCTAAACATTATTTCTATTTTCTTCTGTTGTAATGATACGTCAGTGTTCACTACCTTTCATTTATCATCTTTGTGATTTAATTTTATGATTTAATTTGATGTGATTCAGTGAGGAAGAATAAGTGCAGCACTAAGAGGTGAACTGGGAGAAAGAAGCTCACTCGCATAAGAGTTTGTGAGAGGAAAACTTTACACAAATAAAAATCTGCAGAGTTTTGTGCCTGCAGGTAGTAAAAACTTTTGAATCTCTTCCTCTGGCAAATGTCCCCCGCTGCCTGGTTGGAGCTGTGCAGAGTTTGCCCTTGGCAATGGCAGGGGTGGGGGGGTGGGGGCACTGCAGGAGAGAAAACACCCACTTTCACTTGCTATTCCATAACACTTACTGACAAATCAATAGACCTTAGAAGTCAATAGCGCTGCTGGATAATATTTGTGTCTCCTCTGTATTTGATGCATGAGGATAACTCCCATGGTGGTGCTATTTTCAGCTGTCATGCTACTATGGAGAATTTCTTTCATATGTACGAGGTACTTTGTGCAAAGATGTGCTAGATATATGACAATGTTCCAGTTACGTGGTTAGTTTTGAGGCTGTGAGTGCCACATCAATACAGGTGAAACGCTTGTAAATACAGCAGAAAGTGAGCACAAAAAAAAAAATAATCACGGAAATATGTGAACAGAAGGAAGAACAAAGAGAGAACCCGAATGCTGCTGTTTGAAGATCATTTGTATTTATTAAACACTTAAAAGCATCCTTTCAGCACTATAGGGAGTTGTTTATTCCAAGCGGATCCTCATTTCGTAACTATGCACACACACATAAAAAGGATCTTTGTGCGTGACATATGTCTTGTCTGTGGTTTAAGCTCTGTAGCTGGTGGCGTTAGGGAAAATTTGTCCCACAGTCTCTTTTTTTTTAAAGCCTTTGTGATACAGTCAGTTTATTTGGAAAAGAAGAAAACAATTACGAAATACAATACCAACCCTGTGTTTTATTGTAAAATAGCACAGAGAGTACAGAGACTGTTACCAAAGTATACCATTTATGTATATATATATATATATATATATATATATATATATATATATATATATATATATATATACACATATTTATAAAAACACTATATTGCCAAAAGTATTCACTCACCCATCCAAATAATCAGAATCAGGTGTTCCAATCACTTCCATGGCCACAGGTGTATAAAATCAAGCACCTCTGCATGCAGGCTGTTTTTACAACTATTTGTGAAAGAACGGGTCGCTCTCAGGAGCTCAGTGAATTCCAGCGTGGAACTGTGATTGGATGTAACCTGTGCAACAAATCCAGTCTTGAAGTTTCCCCGCCCCTAAATATTCCACAACTGTCAGCTGTAATATAAGAACATGGAAGTGTTTGGCAATGACAGCAAATCAGCTACAAAGTGGTAGGTCACGTAAACTGACGGAGCGGGGTCAGCGGAAGATGAGGCGCAGGTGCCATGAGGTCGCCAAATTTCTGCAGAATCAATTGCCACAGACCTCCAAACTTCATGTGGCCTCTGATTATATCAAGTACAGTGTGCAGAGAGCTTCATGGAGTGGGTTTCCATGGCTGAGCAGCTACATCCAAGACATACATCAGCAGGTGCAATGCAAAGCGCCAGATGCAGTGGTGTAAAGCACGTCCCCACTGGACTCTAGAGCAGTGGAGAAACGTTCTCTGGAGTGACAAATCACGCTTCTCCATCTGGCAATCTGATGGACAAGTCTGGCTTTGGTGGTTGCCAGGACAACGGTACTTGACTGACTGCATTATACCAAGTGTAAAGTTTGGTGGAGGGGGGGGATCATGGTGTGGGGTTGTTTTTCAGCAGCTGGGTTTGGCCCCTTAGTTGCAGTGAAAGGAACTCTGAATGCTTCAGCATACCAAGACATTTTGGACAACTTATGCTCCGAACTTTGAGGGGACAGTTTGGAGCTGGACCCTTCCTCTTCCATCATGACTGTGCACCAGTGCACAAAGCAGGTCCACAAAGACCTGGATGATGGAGTCTGGTGTGGATGAACTTGACTGGCCTGCACAGAGTCCTGACCTCAACCTGATAGAACACCTTTGGGATGAATTAGACCGGAGACTGAGAGCCAGACCTTCTCGTCCAACATCAGTGTGTGACCTATAAATATATATCTTAGTAGAATGAGAAGAAACTACCAGAATAGTTGTGAAAGGAAAAAAAAATCTAACATCTAAGTAATTAAACTGTCAGCAGGTCAGCAGGATGGCGGGCTGTGAAATTAGCATATGTGAGAGTCTCCTTCATGAACAAAGATGAAGAAAAGTTCAATCCTCCAGCAGAAGACAATCACACAAACTTTCACTAATTTTTCCTTTCAAGAAAGTTATCAAGAGTGAAATGTTTACTACGTGCTCTTGCAATTTTCTCACATTCCTCTGTAACTTCAAATCTCATTCACAGTCCATGTGACAGGCTGACAATGCTCACTTTCCTCTTTTAAAAAAGGCAGGGTCATTGTTGCTGGTGATGAGTGCCATAATGCAAACCTGTCGTTCATATTATTAGATTCTGGGGGCGGCTGTGGCTCAGAAGGTGACACAGTCGTCCGCCAACCTGGAGGTTGGTGGTTCTGTTCCTGGCCATGTCATTTATAAATCCAAGTCTTCTTAAGCATTGAACCACATAAACCGTGTGTACAATGGGGAAAAAAAGTGCATAAACTCAGTAGAAACGATATCTGCTTGGCTCTCTTTAAACTTGGAGTGCGTTTATGAATTCATGGGTGAATGTGGCTCCGTGTCAAAACAATAGCCCATTCTTCAAGAGCGTCCTTTGCTTTTACATTATTTTACAAACGTGTGCTTTAGCTTTGGTAAGAAATAAATCATGAAGATACAAGATGTAATCAGAAAATACCTAAGCCTACATCTTTAAAAATTATCACACAATCTGATCTTTATGTGAGAATTTAAAGCAATAGAAAGCTCTACTGACAAAAATGCTTTTATCGTAAGCTGCTACAACACAGCCAAAGATAAAAGTAAAAATAGTCTACCGACTGACCTATTGATGCCACCAAAAATAACTAAGTAGCTCAAGGTGAAACTGCCCAACTGCTTGTACTTCTTTACCCATTTTTTCATAAAAAGTACATCATTTTCTCAACCTCCACTGTTAATTTGGTAAGTAAAAACATGAGCAAAAACCTTATTCATATGGCCAGACTTGTACTAAACTGAATTTATCACTTAACCGTGAAATAGGACGACTCAAACATTTACACCGAAGCTAAATTTATTTAAGGAAAACTCAGTGAAGGTCAGACTGTCAGTTCTCAACGAACATCATGCTTCCTCTGCTTTCGGAAGATACAGTCGTGTTCGGTAATCCTTTCTGATTGGCAGCTGGGCCCAATAAGTCCGACCAGACTGCTACAAGATACCCGTGTTTGGGCTGAGCTAAGCTGTCGGCCTAGTGAGCGGCTTTACCCTCAACGTAAAGGGCTGTCAGCAGCTTGGGTGGAAATAGACGACAATGCAAACAAGATGGAAAAGCAGCCTTGGAGGGCAGAGGGAAGGACAGATGCAGGAGGACAGGTAAGCTGAATGCAGAAGAAGGACGAGGATTGCTGCGGCGTTTCTACGTTTCTCATTATCTCAGCCATCTTTCAGATCCAACTACGCTCCCTCCACTGGCTGAGAAGGAGGAAGAGGATGAGAGGATGAAAGGGAGGATTGTGGCATGACAAGAATGAGGAAGGCATGGACGCGCGTATCTGTCTGTTTTGTCCCTGTTTTATGCTTTTTATAGTATGCAACTCACATCCCCTGTCAAGGAGCTTTTCGCGATTATGAGCAAAGTGAACAAGAGGCAAGCAGGAAATTAAAGGGCCTAGATAAAAGGCCCTCTAAACTTGTATGATCACAGACATTAAGACACAGTGGATACTTTTACATTGTTTCATCATGTCCAGCGATACACGCTCATAAACTAGCACTTGTGTTGTTTTCAACATGTTGAAAATAGGACTGACTTGCGGTAAATATCCTGGTGAAAGAAACATTCAAGTTCTGAACATAAGAAAAACGTTTTAAAGGCTGAACTGAAGTATTCTGTTACGAGTAAAAGGAACTAGTTTAAAAATGTTTCTCATATTAACTGTTGAACTGTTGAATGGTAAACTATTGACGCTAAAATAGATGTTCTCATCTTGGACTTTACAAATGTATGTGCCAGCATTAGATTTGAACTGATGTTGGGGCACAATTAAGAACTATCATCCAATAAAATAAATAAAGTTTTACACCTGCTGACAGAGTTGCATTTAATTAAATTCAAGATTTTGAAATAACTGTGATCAGGTGACTGCTTCTCTTGTGAGAAGAACGCACTTTCTCCCAAACCCAAACTCTCGAGTGGAGGAGACTCATGCGCTTCGGTCTCTAACGGCTAAAAACTCAGCTGCTCAACTGCTGCAAATTTTTTTTCACAAGAAACAAAGACTTCAGGATTCAGGAAAATATCTGGTTAATTCGAGCCCTTCATGCCATGACTAATGGAGTTTGCCAATGTACGGGAATGGGAATGGGAATGAGAATGAGAATGACGGTAACTGATTTTGACCCTAAAATAGGATAATGACATTCATTTGAAGCTAAAGTTCTTTTCATTTCAACCTTTTAAAACTCTTTCCATCTTTTCCCTAATTCATGTACATTCCTTCACACAGGATTTAAAAAAGGCGGCACACAGACACATAAAAAAAAAAAACCAACATAAATTCAGCTTACCTGCTTCTGATGTGTCATTGTCGTAGTCCAGAGCCTCCAACACCAGAGAGAAGGACTTCTGTCCAAGAAAAAACCAGAAGACGTGTCAAACACATGTCGGGTTCAAGATGAAAGTAAAACAAAGCAAATTTATCTGTTTTGTCTTTTCCAATGTTTCACTTTTGATAAAGATCTTATACGTGTGATTTTGCAAATAAAGCAGATGCAAAGTGAGTTTTAGGCCCATGATTATGCTACAATGTGCCGTTCAAACAAGCTTTGGATAGAGTGGAAGGTGAATATGACGAGATCAAATGTTGTGGTGATCCCCCAGCACGTTTGGCAAATGAGAGATATGAAAGCTAGATAAGGCTGTGTTTGGACATTTACATGCACATATACTTCCCCGGTTAAGCACATGTTCCTGCTCGTAAATAAAGGAATGCTAAATAATCATAAAGCAGCAATGATATTTGGCAGCATAGGACATGGGCTGACATTTGGTAAACTTATCAGCTTGATAAAACATGAGCTTAATAAAATGAAAATTAATCCATCCAGCCTTTAAAATCTGCTCTCTCCTTTGCCTGGAAATGGTCAAATGCAGTAAATCACAGACATTTCTTCTATGGACAGGAACGTTAGCACTACTGCCTCACAGAAAGAAGATTTCTGTTTGGTTCTGGATTTTTGTAAAAGTTTTGCTCCACAATCTAAAGACATGCACAGTAGGTTGATCACCTGATCCTTGGACTAGAGTTCAACTCTTACCACAATGCAGAAGAGAAAGTGGGTGTATTTAGAGGAATTTGAAATTTATTTTAGTTTAAAAAATGTTTTATTCACCAACAGGTGGCATTTTCTTTATGTATTTAAACTCAGCTCCAATTTTGTATACATAAAATGAGAGACGGTTTTAAGATGTCTCAATGATGTTTGTGTTTCTATCCCTGCCTTCAACCCTTCACACAAGGACAAGCACCGGGAGTGATTCCCTTCGCACACAAGCCAGGGCTGCAGCCATGAATTTATTCAAGAAAATCTCAATCTGCTGCATCTAAATCCAAAAGTCCCCTTTCATCATAATAATTTTGATTCATTCTATCTTACCGTGTCTTCTTTTACACTCACATGCTTTTGCAACCTGCACTGCGGCGCATAAGTCATACCTGGGAGGATGCGGCAGGCTTTTGCATTTATCTTACCTGGAGCCTATTTCAGTGTATCAAGACACTTGTATTAAAATTCAAAGCCTTAAGTAAAGATAAAGTCAGTGAAAATATTCTGCAGCACAGTCTTGGACAACTTAGGCACATACTGGACATGTACAAATACAACTTTGAGCTTACAAAGATATCACGCTCTGGAGGGAAAGAGGATTTTTGCAACTTCTTATTTTCTGATGCATTCTTTCATCCTACAAATCTGCAATGAATGATTCATAAGAGCAGTAACTGCTACAACTCTGTATTTTTCCCTCCGTTTTCTAGTTTTCTCTTCATCCACCCACCCATCACTCCCTCTGTGAAGCACACCAGCATCTGTGATGCAAATAGCTCCACCATGTGCATTGTGGTTCAGATTCTTCTAAAAGGCTACACGGATGTGTAGTCACGTCTTTGTTTGAGGGAGCAGGCTGCTAGAGGGGGTGAGAGTGGGAGGAGAGGAAGCAGAGCGCTCAGGGAGTAGAAATGGATAGGAAGGAGGTGAGGGTACAGGGGGATGATGTGAAGTGAGGTTGGGATGGATTTGAAGGAAGGTTAAGGGCAAGAGCCTAGCAGCAGCATTAATATTAGTAAGAGGCGGCAGGCGCTGAGCAGAGGAGAAGATGAAGGGGTGCAGCAGCAGTTCAAAATGTTAAAGCAGT
Source organism: Xenentodon cancila (assembly GCA_014839995.1). Taxonomy (NCBI): domain Eukaryota; kingdom Metazoa; phylum Chordata; class Actinopteri; order Beloniformes; family Belonidae; genus Xenentodon; species Xenentodon cancila. Next base: position 20,324,597 of record CM026201.1, read on the forward strand.
GAAAAATATATGCCTAAAAGACACCGTCGGGGGTTTTCTCCAAGTGGAGGGAGATCCAATATCACCACTGCAACTGATGAAGAGATGGGCGGACAAGGTGGCCAAATGACCAAATAGAAGAAGAGAACAGACAGAGAACAAGCGTGGAAGGATAATTGCTCAGGACCATCAAGTAAAGGCCACAGAAATTACAGCTTGTCAGTGGAATGTAGGGGAAAAAAGGATGACGAAGAGGGAAAATAAAAAAAGAGTTTAAATAATGAATGAAAAATGTTAAAATAGGACAGTGGAAGAACTCCCACTCCTAGAGTCACGGTACTAATGAGATGTACTGGGCCACAGAGGGGTCAGAGTCAGCTCATTAAATCTGGGAGATAGCAGGTATTCCACAGATGGACCAGCTGGCGTCATAATGTTTCATGTTCAAATTCTCAACTAAATGATTATTTGGTATTCATGATTTAAAATCTACTCTGTGCGATTTTGCAGTTTCCTGTAATTAGCCCTGCTCAGAATCTCAGGCAGTAGTCGATGGATCTTTTATTTAGGTGAAGTAAAATGCATATATAAAGTGAAGCGCACCAAAATGCATAAGCCTATCTCGTCAAGACAGGTTTTATTAGTAAGATGTGTTCAAAGTATGAAAAATAAAAGCACTTGATGGGCCATAATTGAAGCATAAAAAAAAATGGAGCTGGATACAGAGAAATACAGTATCCATGTGACACATAACTGTGAGATTCTTCTTGGACTAACTTTGATGCTCAGGTGCCAGTGAAGCCCACAACTGATGAATACGTGAAGTGGTGTGACAAACATCACCATTTTATCAACACTATTCAATTCAGCTATATTTATATACTGTCAAATCATGACAAACGTCATGATAAAAGTGCCTTGTCTTTCTTCCTTATTGTGTGTTTAATAAATGTTAGGTCGTTTAAACCTGACAAGGTGACACAGTCGAAGGAGATGTTGTTTGGCCCTGAACTATACCCTTTTGAACCCTTAAAAGACATTTCTTTTTTTCACCTCATAATTTTTTTCTCTTTGTCTTGCTCATAGTGTACTTTCCCCCCCACTGGTCACATCAGATTTAGCAGACGCTTTTATCCAAAGTGACAAAGTTCTAAGTCTGGGAGCTACGTCCATCTTTTATATCCAGTCTTTGGTCTGTTATTAATTTGTTCAGTTGCAAGGGTTTGCATATTACTCTTCCTTATAATCAAACCGTCTGAGGGAGAACGTCCCTGTCGTGAAACTGCTATCATATTACCTAAAATGTGACACACACAAAACATCTTTCCCACGAGACACACAAGCTCAAGCTTTAATTGAATGTGTTCAATCATAAACTTAGTTTAAAAACCTTAACTTTCATCTGCATCATGAAATTTAATTTAACATTCTAAAAGCTTAAAACAATAATGATAATAAATAGTTGGGACAATTTCCATCTGATGCCGATGTTGTTTGCAGGTTTACGAGTTTGTATGTTTAAGTTGGATGCATATTTGGGTCTCATGTCAGCAAGATGCAGAAGTTAAAAAGAAATGAAATTATAACTCATGAAATTATACTTATAATGTTGCACTGTTTTGTAAAAAATAAAATAAAAAAGCTCAGAATCTTAAATCTAAGCAAGAATACTCTGCCTTTCAAGCAAAAGGGGCTTGAACATCATGAACTCAGCATGTCACCGAGGCAGCAAAAATAAAAATGACTGGTTTTCCAGACAAAAGGCAGCAGGAGTTCGAGTGTGGGACAGCCACACCGGTAATGATGAACTATCCACTACTGCAAACTGCACAGACAGCATTACGCCACAGTTGGGCAGCTCACAGACCTCTTATCCTTATCATCTTTCCAATCACCCTTCCCTTTCTCGCGCTCTTCCTTCCATCCACTGTTGAAGTCTCTCCCACTTTCTGCCTGCACCCTCTGCCAACTATTAGTTATGGTTGGTTAAAACCTTGAAGGAAGTCCGGTGCTTTTTCCCGCTCCTGTTGTTCTCTCATGTTCATCCCCCCACATACACACGCTCTCACCTCCCACCGGTGCGTACAGCCAGGTAAGTCAGATGTGGTGAGTCAGGCAGGAAGGGTGTATCTGCAGTCATCCCCGTTGTTGGGGTTGGGCCACTGCATGAAGGTCAAAGTAACCGTGGTTACCGAGTAAAAAGAAATCACAACAAATGTGCCTAAAGAGATTCATCATCATCAGGCTTTTCCTGGCGACCTCTGAAAAACATTCACCCTCACACATCTTCTGAATAAGTCTGTGATGTTGAACAAACCTAGGAAAAATTTAAATTAAATTATGTAGACGCATCTTTACCTTTACCCAACGTAATGTTTTTCTGGGCTGTTTTGGTGATAACGACCAGAGCGGTTACAGCAGGTATTTGATATAATGGGAAAGGTTGGCGTGCAGTGTTTTCATGCGCTTGCATGTGTGCCCACGTGGATAGAAAAATAGCCTCTCAAAACAGTGATAAGAAACACACACAGACCCTTTACGACCCCCATCACAACCTCACTCTCACTCAGTAGAGTTTTGTTTTCTGTCTAAACTTTGTAGCTGATGCACTAGGTGAGCTTTTTAGAAATTGTACTGAGACTTTGCGCACATTAAGTGGCTCTTTCAGGCTGCAAAGTGACAAAGTCACTAACTTTAATGGGAAGATGGTAACCACAAGTCATGGTTGAGCATCCTGGCCTCAAACGTTTGCTAATAAACACCACACAAAAGCACAGTCAAAGGCAGGAATCTCATTCGTTTTGCAGGTTTCGAATCCTACATTATCGTACGTAATGACATGGTTATGTTCATTTTTGTTTTTTGCCATCCAAAAGAAAACTGCAAATTTAACTCTATCAAAAAAAAAAAGGGTTATTTTTTCTCTTTTTTTTCACTAAAAGCTTCGGAATACTCCAAATACAGTTCATCTCTCCCTTTTATCACGTCCAAATTAATCAGACGTACAGTAATTTCATGCAGCAGAAATTTTGACTTGCGTGTAAAACAGAGTTAAAACTAATTAAACCCACGACGTCTAATTTCCAGCAGTTAACAAAATTCCTTGTAGACATTTAGGGGTAATTATTTCCTACACTTGTGCCAAACGGATCGTCTTCTTTTGTCTTTTCCCGTCTCTGAAAAGATCATCTTGGATGATTACATTACATTTTTCAGAATGTTGCAAATGATTGAAATTCTTAACAAGTCCGTCTCAACAACTATTTCGAGCTTGAGTCAATACTTTTCAAGACATTTGAATTTTATTCAGATCAGTCCAAATAGGAACTTGCATCCGAGATGTCAGCTCCACGTTGTCAACAGATATATACGTCATTTAACGCGACAGGTGCACAGGTCTTTGATCTTCACTGCATCGAGAACTTCCAACTAACATCCAGAGTGACTTTCCGTGTCTCCATCCAAACGTCTTCCACTCAGCAGCCACACTGATTGGGTTTCTCTACACCTTCAGATATGTCTGCGAGTGCGGGTCAGACTCCCTCTCTCGGACTTTCTGAAGTCATCGCATGTGCAGGTGGAGCGACTTTGGCTGGAGAAAACAGGAGTCTCCCAAAAAGCAAGACAACAGAATTAGTCTGGATGACAAATCGTCCCTGCCCTCGGGGAGCAGGCTGTCTGGTTGTTCTGACCCTGTCCCTTCCCCAGCAGTATCACACCAGTCCAGCAGCAAAGCTGGGGATTACATCAGACTATGGTAATTCAGACCAATGGACCGACATTTGTCATGGTAGACCAAATTCTATTAGATGCAGGTTTTCATAAGCACAGGCTTTTTTCCCCCCCATCCTTTAAAGTCCCGTAACTACCTATTTCATCGCACAACTTTTCATTACACCTCTTCAGTTTCTCAGGCTGATCCCCTTCTCTCCATCCCTCCCTCCTCCCTTATCAGTGCCCCTTCATCCCTCCCTCGCTCCCTCCCCCCCGCCTCTATCTCTCCCTTTCTCTCCCTCAGACATGGGCAGGGTAGGATATCCCGACAAAGCCAGGCTGTACAAACACAGCTCTACGACAGGAAGAACTCCCAGCCCTGAGAGAGGAATTTCCCCTCAGAGCTCACACACTAATGCATACATACTTGCACACAGACAGACACCCGCATGCCAGCATACACGCCATTCAGACGTGCTCAGATATCCAGTGATAGCCTGGCAGCAACCCTTGTTTTTTTGCATACAGTGCCCCCATTTGTAATCTGAAATAATTTGTGAGTGTCGCAGACAAAACATGTAATTTATCAATTTAGAAAACAGTAGTACAGTGTTTTGCTTTAATGCCTCAACAGCAGCTAATGCAAGGAGGCCTGCTGGGTAAACTGCTGGTATTTCAGGTGCAATAAAGTTTTTAAGATTTTTTTTTTTACATAAATTGCAGATTTAATCAGGGTGCATAGATTTTCTGATTAGTGTTCTTTGATATATGTGTCTCCATCCATTTTTAAAGCAAAATTTCACAATGCATACGATAAAACAGGAGAAAGTTCCCTGAATTTGACATAATATTTAAGTAATGTGGGAGAAATAATTTATTTATATACATAAAATAAGATTAAGAAACTGTTGAAAACACACACACACATATGTATATATATATATATATATATATATATATATATATACATACATACATACACACAATATTTATACATTGGAAGACATAAATGGCTATTCGTTTGCATCTTCTGCAGGAAAATGTTTGCTTAATTTGGATAGAAATTGGTTTGTTGTAGAACATTTCTTTCAACATGGTCTGCTCTGCATTTTAATAACTATAATTAATCAACCAGAAACAACAATTAAGTACCATCTCTTATTTTCTCCATACTTAGCACCATATCTCCATGGGACTTATCGGGTTGTGAAACAGAAAAATGTACCAGCCCAAGACCCCTGTTTTACATCTGTTAGTGGAAAGATCCCAGATACTATGAATCAAAAGATTAATTTTCTGTTATTATGGCTGATTGCAACTCCAAGGATCGGTCTGAGACTATGGAAAATGTGGACAAAGTCTAGATTGCTGGATTTAAAGAACAGGATAAATGCAATGGTTGCAACTCCATACCGTTAATCAACGTTTAGCCACAAAAAAGCATCAGCGATTATGATGGTACTGCCCTTTGGGAAGTTTTTTGGACTCTTACGAAGGCTGAAAGAGACATACTTTTTCCACTTGCACAAGAATTGCTGACATGGCTTGTTTCAAATTTTAAATTGTGTTTTTGTTTTGTGAGCCCTGCTTTGTTATATTTTGTTCTTTAACCGAGTCATTTATCACATAATTGTATGGATTGATTGGTGGTATTTTATTTATTTTTTCCGCATGCATGATAGTGAGACAAGAGTGTTGGTGTTTACATCCAGAGCCTCGTCTACCTCAGGCAGAACCACGGCTTTAAAATACGTTTTTCAATTAGTCTGTCATCTGGTTAAGCCAGACCAAAGAAAGCTTTTCCTGTTTTCATTTAACCAAAAATTCTAGTTTTTTTTTATATTTGTTAAATATTATTTTAAAATGCAGTCTTTCGCATCTTGCCTTTTGCTGGGTTAGGGCCTACCTGGTCAAATCGACTTAGAATAAACCCTTATATGCAAAACTTGTGATGCCTCCAGCCTCTGTTTGACACTTATTTCAATACTCGTGATAAAAATTCTTTAGCTGATCGTTTAATTGTGGAATATTAGAAATCTATGGAAACTACAGATTGACACATGCAAATGTTTGTCATAACAGCGGCTGTGTCTGCGGTGGATTAGACGGCCTTCACCTTACCTGCACTATACAATTGTCGCATAGGTAACCAGAGTAACAATGCAATTCTTGTTTCTGCAGCAGTTGAAAAGTACACATAATGAATATGGGTCTACATTATTTATATGTAAAGAAAATTTTAGGGAAAAGAAAAAAGATTCAGTACTTTGGATTGGTTTCCACTTAAATAAAAAAATTAATCAAATGTTATCTGACCCCTTGAGCTTCCAAAAGATCCACTAAACTGCCTTCTGTCATGAGTATTGTGTTACTGATTGATTCTGGGGCCACAGTGACGAATAAACAGCATCAATCCTTTTGATTCGGTGAGTGGCAAATGCACAGGAGTACAATAATATGGCCTAAATATGAATTTCAAAACTCTCTCCAGATATGAAGCAGGGCTGTCCATCTCCCTGCCCTCAGATGAAACACTCACAGACACACAGCGGACCAGACGAGGAATTAGACCCCCAGTGTGCAGCCATCCCACCCGCCCCGCTCCCATGGTCCCATCTCTATAATTACACTTCTCTGTTCTCACATTCTCAACGTCTCTTCTGTTTTTCTTCCATTGTGGATATAATTAGCAGCAGATTTTATCTCCCCCCTGTTTGCCCTCGGTGGCTTTCCACCCATCCACGAGCAACGCAGCCATCATCTCCTCCCTGACATCTCTCTGCCTTCCTTTAAACCCTCTGCCCTCCGGGGGAAGCGACGCGCTCTCATTTAGTTAACATAAACGTTCTCATTACCAGCAAAATACATGTGCTTAAAGAATAAAAGCACGATTAGTTAAGCATGTCATTTGGAATTGATACCTATAGAACAATGTAATAAAATTAAATAGTTCTGGATAATACATACAGAAGGATTCATATCTTTGAAATAACAGTATTTTTGAGTTATACAAATCAAGTTTCAGACTGATTCAGATAAACAGCTCTACTCAAAATGATCCAAATATCATCAGTGACATTTAAGAATTTAGTTGCACTTGACGTCTTTGACATTGTTGTTCAAGAAATATTAAATCTTAAATTAATCTTCATAACGTAGTTGGTGGAACAGATCACATTCTCAGTTGGTTTTTATTCTAAGCAAGGATTTTCATGTTGTAGTGGGTAGTTTTAAAACAGTTTTAAATCCATAAAGAACGTTTCTCAGTTTATCACTCATTAATCTATTCATTTTAACTCCATGTTTGGTAATAAACATAAAAACTCCCACCAGTCACATGCAGATGATGCACAGTTGCACATTTTTCTCTTCTAAAGCATTTTGTAAACTATGAACTGTGTTGATGTCACTACAAACACTAGTGACAGCCGGATTGCCCTCTGACACTTCAAATTATCAGTCCAACATTTGAAATATTCAAACTGACTCACTGCATTGCAAACTGATCCATGCATTCACATTGAGCTGGTTGGACTGTTAACATGAATGGCCTGTTTATATCGGCATGCTCATTTACATGTAATGACATATGGGACATAAAATGCCATTTAAATGTCATGTTGAACAGATATTCAATGACAAACCTTACAGTGATATTTTCAGTTTTCTTTGTGGTAGAATCTAATTAATTTTCAGTTTTTGGTTGCTCATACCTCTAATATGCTTTGTACAGTTTGATACGATGCATAAAAGCGAAAAATAAAAACTGCAGTTAGGGTTGGCCATAGAGTATTTGGTCCTTCAACCAGAAGGTCCTTCAGATAGATACCCAGCCCTGTCAGGTCCCTCAGCAGGACACTGAACCCCACGTTACCCCCACTGCCCAACCGCTAAGGGGTCACAAGCCAGTGTTCTCATGATGTTGATTACAGACAAAGATAAATGGTGAGCGTTGTGTCGGGGAAGAGCATGCATCGTAAAACTTACACCAAATCAATATGTGGAACACGATCTACGGTGGTTAGCCCTAAAACAAACAAACAAAACAAAAACAAAAAAGAGAAAAGCTGAAGAAAGAAGCTTTGCTAATGCAGGAGCAGTTTCTTGTTGCACGTTGCCGTGTTGGGAGGTGATTTCAAATTTTTACTGTAGAGTTTGGTCCAGGGACTCCCAGCCTGGGATTCTGGATGGAGAAAAGCGCTGAAGGTAACTTTGCAATGCCTCAAACGTCATAGCTCAACACAATGTCTAATCAAAGCTGGATGAGCTCCACTTAACGTGTAGGAAAACCAGGGAAGTTTGCTTGATCAGGTTCATTGTTGCATACCAGTTAAAAACAAAGCATTAAAAGGTGTAGCAGGAAGAGGCTGGATGGTACTGTGTCTGGGTGTGGATGCATGTGTCTACTGCATGCATGCAATTTTAGGTTTTGAATAGACATTTCATTTGAATTTTCCTACAAAGAAATTGACATTTCCAGTTCCCAGTTCAAATGGAAGGCTACATAAATTTGAAGGAGTCATCACACCATTTGTACTATTACTACTAATTGAATGTCATTTTTTTATAATGTCATTTAATTTACATCTTTACAACAAAGATCCCATGGCCTAAACAAAGCACTTATTTTTAATTCAAACCATATTCTTTGGAAAGCACAGATGAGAGATTTACTGCCAATGGAAAATCAGAAAATACATCTACATGTTTCTGTAGAGGAGACAGACAGGCTGCATATTTTGTTTGAGAGGCTTTTAAAAAAATAAATAAAAAGAAGAAGAAAAAAGTTTAGAAAGGAAATCATTCATTTCCAGAGCTCTTAATAGCTCATTTGAAACATGACAAGCTATCAAAATGACTGGGAGCCACTGGTTTATACCACTATGTTGCATTTATGTGTTATTAAATGCCATCATGTGCTTCCTATTGTACAACTCTGATTATCAGCGTTTTACTTGTGCCACTAATGGTGGTATATTTTCATGAACATGGAGAAGCACTGATTGCAGTGTGGTTAAAAGGCATTTTTTTTCTTTTCTTAAATTGGTACTTGACTAAATTAACTTGTTACTTTCTATTGTCCCTCTCAACAACCCCGACCCCTCCCTGTCTGTCTGACAGTCGCATTCCTGCAGGGTTGATTGGCTTTAACTAAACTCTGCGGCGACTTCAAACAATGTGGAACAACAAAGGCCTCTTGACATGTTGTGCAATGTCGGTCTGCCTCATCTTCATCCTCTCCTCCCATCAACCCCCTCCTGCTGCTTATGATTCTCTCAGCAAATGGAGCAAGTTGTTACGAATGCACACCTCCACCCAAAACACCTGTGCCCCCACTCCGACATCATCCAACCCCGCCAATTCCCGCTTCCCGTTTCTCCACCGTTTCCCCTCTCCAGTGCTTGCATTAATCCCAGCTCTTGCTGCTGCCCTCCACCTCCTACCTCACATCACAACCCAGACCATTACCCCAACACACACCTCCCCCACCACTCGCCCCGCCACCCACTTCCACAGGAAATTACCTTGTCTAGCCGCTGGACCTTCACATCCATGGCTGCATTTTCAGAAAGTGGCATTTTTAGTGAGAAAACTGGACAGGTCTGTGACTGTGTACAAATTCTTATTTTTTTCTCAAATAGTGATATATATATATATATATATATATATATATATATATAGTCTTTGGTCCAGCTTTAGGTACTTAAGTTTCTGACTAACTTAGAAGTCAGACTTCAATGGTAACAATGACACATTTTCACAAAAATGTGGAAATCGTAGTGCAGAACTTGTGGCTTGCTGATTATATGACAGCATGCATTAACTATCAGAAACTGAGTTTAGTAGCATTTTTCCCCCCTTAATCTCTTTTTCATTTTATTTTTGTATTAATACATTCTTAGATATAAAACTGTTAAAATTACCAGCACAACACAAGTTTTCTGCTTCAGTGTTTTCTTGAATGAAATTCTTAATATTCCCAGAATTACCAGCAAATCAGTCATCCTCAAGACAGTCCCTCTCAGAGGAACGTGTTTATCTCATAATAGATAAATAACTTTCTAAGATCTGATTATAACAGCTAACGTCCAAGTAAAGGCTTTCACTGATGTAAGAAAATGAGAACGTCAGACTGGGATAAAGAGACAGGGATGAAACCACAACAGCGGTTCATTGTCAGACTTTTCACCATGTGATGCTCAAAATGTTTGTGGTTGCTCCTGTTGAGCTTTGGCAACAAAGAAAACCACAGAGAAAAGAGGAGGATTTATGAAATCTGTACTGCAACTTTTCCCATTCGGTGTGATCCGCAGAGACGTGATGTGGCTGAAAATCACAGGAGGGCAGTGACACCGAAAACAAAAGGTTTGCAAGCAGCGATTCAAATGTGCGCTGGGGGATGCTGGCTGAAAGACGTCAGAAGGACGACACTCAGAGAAAAACATTAATTGTAATTACAGTTTTGTGCCCATTTGTAAGCTTGTATACCTGTGATATGTAAACACAATGACGGATCCACAGGCAGGAAGGCACTGTAATTTCACAGTGATCTTGTAAATCAAGGTTGCTTTGCCTCTTTTCTCTTCTAATAAAGAGACTCCTGCTTTCAATCCAATTTGCACACAAATGAAATCATTAAAGTATGCTTCCCTTGAGACATTTACCCCGCAGTTAATAACTTATCTCTAAAAAACACAAGCTCCGAATCCTGATGGAATTAACCTTTTGTGTGTTGTGTATCCTGATGAATTCCTGATCCTTGTATTTGGGCGTGTCCGCAGCAGGAAAACCGAATGGAGAGTGGAGAGTGGAGAGCAACGTGCGCGTGTGTGCATGCGCTGCTGCAGGAGGGAGTGTGTTCAGCCCATGTCCACAACAGTATCGGCGTACATGCAGGTATGCAAGGCTGCGTAGGGGAGTCAATTAGGGGACAAAAGAGAGGAGAGCACAAACGACAGATGGAGTGAAAGTGAAAGGGAGAAAGAAAGCAGCAACTATGCTCCGCTCCTTGTGTTTCTCTTCACTGACTTCTTTCTGCTCAGCTCCCACACAACACAACAGGAATGTGCAGGTTACAAACACTGTGTGGTGTGTGTGTGTGTGTGTGTGTGTGTGTGTGTGTGTGTGTGTGTGTGTGTGTGTGTGTGTGTGTGTGTGTGTGTCATAATACTGAGAGAAAGTGGAGAAATAATTAAGTAGTCATTAAATACTGTTAGTATTTCCATTTTTTGCCACTTTCATACATCTGTTTCATGTAGTGTGAGAAGACAAGTGTGTGTTTGATGTAATTTTGATGTCTTGTTAGCGTGTTAGCTTTGCTTTCTATCAGGATTACAAACAGGAAAAATTAGTTATTCTGGCCAACATCCAATCGCAACATAAGTCCCTTCAGGAAATTTATAATGCTCACTAATTAACACAACACATCTTGTTTGCTCAATTAGCTAAAAAAAATAAATTAAGTAAAAACAGCATGACTGTGTCTGACTATTTCTTTGCTGTTGCTAAGCAACCAGTGGCATCTCGACTGAGAAATAATCCACAGTTCAACTCCATGCTTGTGGATCTTTCTACATTTCCTCCAACCTCAGCAACCACATAGGTGGTTTGTCCCCCTCGTACAACCCAGAGGAGCAAAAGAAAGAGAAAAGCCACAGAGATACACATTAGAAACAGCTTAACAGATCAAATAGGCTTCTATGGAAAAATATATGAATTTAGTGTGATGGGTGCAGAAAAGTATTAGAATGACGAGGCACAAAACAACCTGCTTAGGTTGAGAGAAAGATTGTGGTTTTAGCTTTAAATCAGTAACTAAAATCAGAGAATCTTGGATATCAGGTGTTCTGAGATCATGCAGCCTTAGAGACTCTCAGGCGAGAACTGTGAACCTTCAAGAGCGTTCTTATTGCATTCACAAACAAAAGATCATCTATAAAGAAACAATGGTCAGCTGGGTTTGAGTATACTTTTTGCATGTAAAGCAATAGGAAACTAAATTCCCAATTCCTCAACACTCACCTCTGCATTTTGAATTTTTTTCCTCAGAGTATCTTACAAAGTAAAAGCTTCTCGTTTTGGTTTTGTTTTGTTACACACGAACCAATAGAACATAGAACAAATGCATTTCTAGTTCTTCTCCTTCTTTATCACTTAAGCAGACTTCGAGTCAGAATTGAGGAGCATTCCCTCTCCGACAGGAAGAGGTTCAATAACGGCGGGAATTCACTGCCCGTCAGTTATCAAGTGTTTCTTGTTCAATTATGATGCTGCTCATGTTTAGAGCTACTTATTACATCCTCATCATTTTACTAATATCCACACAGGTTTATGAAAGTGGTGGTTTCCTTCTGCCTTTGTGTGCTTAATCATGGTACACAACGTTCTGAGGTAGAAGCTAAAAGCAGTCTAAAACTTAAGCCACAGTTGGTGTGGTGAAACCAAATAGTCAACTATCTCCTCTGAAAGTAACGAGTCCTGCTTTCTGATAATAACAATAATAATAATAAACATGTGGTCCAAGTTATGCTGCTGCCATTGTTCTAAGAAACAATGATGACTTTCACTTTAAAACAGGAAGCAAGAGTGGTCTGCCATATGTTTTTTTGACCCGTCTATCCACCTTGACCTCCTCCTTAAGTAAACTTTAAAGCCTTAAAAAACATCACCCGCTTTCTTTCTTGGCTCACATCCTAATCACTACAAGACTTCGTGAGTCGAGTATGATGTGACATGTTGTTCTGGGGCAGCAACTGACGGCTGCAATGAAGTGATGTAATGAACAATGTGAGTCAATGGATGTCTTTCTTCCCATGTTTTCACACCAATGTCATGGATCACTCTCGCAGGATCCTTCACCTCGCTTAAAACCGATTTAAGTCAACAATGATAAAGCAGACTAGTCAGCGAGTGAATGGAGGGACGAGGCACTTTATTGCAGCTACACGTCTACATATTTGCATGCTGGCCTCATTTTGCATGTTCCTCTGAAAAAAGAAAGTGCCTTGTTTCACCACATTTGCATAGACAGTCTGTTCTTTAATCCTTTACACCCTGTGAGGAAACTATGATGCGTCATGAAGATTATGCACTTTAAATTAGCTTCAGCATGCAAACCTAATCAGATATTTGCTTGATCACCCCAACTCACTCGCTCTTCTGCATAACTGCATAACTTTAGCTCGGGATGCAGAGCAGCCAGTCCCAGGCCTCTCCAGTTCACGTATTGTGCTTAGGTGAGACACTGAATCCAATCCTGAATTTAGTCTATCTTTCAAAGGGTTTAAAGGATGGGGAGAGAAGTCGGATTTCCCGGACAATAACCCAGGTAATATTGTCCCAAAGGGTGGCTTACTCAATAAACACAATTGTTTTGATGTTTAACTCAACAGTAAACTTTTTAAAGGCAGAATTAGTCAGTGAAACATTACAGTGCAGCATTGCAGGGAAGGATAGTTGGGGTCAAATGTGAAATTTGGGGGGGGCATCTTCAATCATTCTCCTCTGGACTGTCAAGAGTTAACAAGTCTCCTCTCAGGCTTTTTTGTGCAGCATGAATAGACATTTAACTCTGCTTCTGATGACACAAACTGAACAAATCTATGCAAACACACAAGATGCATTTTCTGTTAATGATAACAGACAGGGGAAGAGCAAGTCGGCATGCACCAACAAACCCATTCACACAGACACACACACTCCAAGCTGGATGTGGATGTTTCCCAGGAACTTCCAGATTCGTCCTCAGGCAGTGAACTTAGCCATGAATGAGTTTCAGCACTTGACATGAGGATTACAGTCTGTTAAAACTTCACTTCATCTGAGCAGGATTTCTAAGGAACCTACATTGTCATTTGTCACAGGTCACTTTAACAAAGAGTAAGTCTTACCCAGAACTTGAAGAACTACTTCTGAGCAACAAAAGGTGAGGAAAGATCATGTCTACTTTTCACAGAGACCGTAGACTGGTCGTTTTATTCAAGACGCATCTGTTATAAAGTAACAGCCTACTTGCAACCTACCTTTTAATGCCATTCTCTTATTTCAGATGCTGAAATTACCCCCCACTTGGCAGGTAATAGTCTCATCTGTAGCAAACCTATTGTTTTGCTGGCATGCAGCTCCGTTTCCCTTCTTGTTTCAAGCAGATTCAACACCAACAGAGACAGGATTTAAAGAAAAGTCTTTGCTTTTATGAATTCTTTAAAGCTGTCTAATCTCTGCAGAGCAGCTAAAACATCCCAGACCACTGAGTATCTCTGGTTTCGGGGTCAAAAACAAGCCACGTTCCTCAGACTATGTGTAAGATCAAAGATGACCAGGAGGCAGAGCTAAAATCTGGATTTTAATATCCAAAACCAGACTAAGGAAAGAGATTCCAAGGTATTAACAGAGAAATCACAACACAGACTTACAGCAGCCTAAAAGGGATGAACCCCTGCAGCCAGGCTTGATAACATTATACGCAAAACAAATGCAACACAGTGAATTACAACAATGATCACAGTCAGAAGAAAATGCACACACACACACACACACACACACACACACACACACACACACACACACACACACACACACACACACACACACACTGTCCCTTGAGAGATTAGTGGAAGAAAGAACAAGAGGGGAGGGCAGGGGACACAGAGAGCTCACCTTTCCTCATAATGACTACACTCACCTGTTCATCCCCTCACCTGGGGCATGGGATCACTACCCCCAACCTCCACCCCCACCGCCTCATCCACCACCCTCCACCTCCCAAAGATGAACAGATAAAGCAGCTCTTTCAGCTGAAAACGCATTTAGTTTGCAACACTGTGTCCCAGCTCTGTCCCCCCTGCAGCGAGGCCCGCCCTGTGGCCTGGTCCTGAAACTGATCCAGGTAGGCTTTTTCTCATAGAGAACTTTCTCACACTCGCACCTGCCAATCACACACCTCCCTGAAGTACAGCAGGAGAAGAAAAAAAAAAAGTGTGACCCACAGGCAGTCTGCACACAGCACACACACAGAAAACTGTACAGAGATAAGAGAAGATAATTGGCTCTGGGACAGTGACTCTCACAGGTAAATATGCTGATATTAATCAACGAAAAGAAACCTAAATCCTGTGTATGTGTGTGGGGGTGTTCTTGTATTCCTGGTGTTGTGGAGACCTGCCTTCCACTCGGGACAAATACTGATCATCGTAAGGTTAATCAAATAACTTCATTGAAGACGTCAGTCACATTCTCTAAAGAGATGTAGACACGCTTCATCTAAGTTTCGTGCCACATCAAACCCGCCATAGCGACACAGTATGACTATGACTTTGAACCGCACGCGCCGCTATTTCTGTAATGCTTTCATTATTAAACAGTTTGGCCGTGAAAAAAGAAACGGCAGCATGGGAATTCTTCTAGTGACACAAATTAAAATGATATTTGAGATAGAAAAACATAAAATTTCACATGCCTATTAAAATTCTGATTAGTCCTGTGTATCTACCAAGGGATGATAAAGCGGTTCTCTATAGCTCTAATTTCATTAATAAATTGCGTGCAGACTAAATTTTAGGAAAGAAACAGATTTGATGGGTACGAGATGAAAAGATGGATTTTTAGAAATTGAAGAGATCAATGATGAAATTAGTGTAGCCAAACTAGAGTATTTGTCTTATTTAAATTCATCATATAAAAAAAAAATAATAATAATAACAATAACAATAACGATAATAATAATAATAATAATAATAATAATAATAATAATAATAATAATAATAATAATAATAATAATAATAATAATAATAATAATAATAATAATAATAATAATAATAATAATAATGAAACCTGGTGTATTTGGTGGACTGGCAGTTTATATTTTTATAAATAACTTACAGGTTTCTCGCTTAAGACCGACACCTTTGAACATTTAAAAAGGCATCCACATAAAGCTGGTGTAAGTAAAGAAATCATAATACTGGTGAGAAATAATTTTTCAGTGGGATCACAGACTAAGGTCACTAATAATTTCAGCTCTAATGCTTTACAATCAGTATAAATGACTCAAATCTCTCAAAGATCAATGATTAATAACATTTTGGTGAGAAGGACTCTACCTGTAAAAAGTTTCTGTCATACTTACAAACTATATTTGATTGTTATCATGATTATTTTAGCTCCCTGGTGATTCATGCAGGAAAAAAGGAGAAGTGGAGCGCTGAAGGAGAAAAAAGGAGATGGATTGAATAATCAATGTTCCTTTAGGCCACTTTTATCTGCTGCCACACTTTTTACTGATTAATTGCTCTGCTATTTAATGAGGACACACGGTGTTGCAGCCAAGAGAATGAAGTTGGTTCAAGATGCAGATGGTTCGATATCTCCCGGAGAAAACTTCCAAAAGACCAAAGGTTGAAAACACAAGAACAGAAAGTGTTGGGTGAATTGAAGACAGATGCAGTAAACATGAAGCTTAGAAGAATCAATAGATGAAAAACAACTCTGGCTGATGAAAAAGAAAAAGCAAACAGCAAACAGCAAGCTTAATTAATGACTTTTCTTTTCATGTGACAAAGCCAGGTACATGTTTGGCTCCGTTTGGCAGATGATCACCTACGTCTGTTTGGAAAATAACAGCTGTTTTACCAGTTTTCCTTCTAGACTAGTTTTAATTTGAAGCTGTGCATTTTATCACAGACCACTGGTACTTTGAACTCAGTACTAACATCACACTAATGTTCTTTGTTTTACTGCATAGCACTTATCACTTCAGGCTGGTATCTGAATATAAAGATGCAGAATCTGGAGCTAAGGGATAAGAATCTGAAAAACAAAAACATTTCCAGTTTCAGGGTTTAGCTACAAAGGCAGCCCAGAAACATTAGTTGTTGGTCACGGGGTCAACAGCCTTTGGTTTTCCAGGCATAAATAAAAAAAATTTTAAAAACGATCTCGCCAGGAGACTTTAATCCAATCCAATTGATCAAATGAAAGAGTGGACGTGCCTTAACTTTCTTCAGTTAAATGAAGACAAAACAGAAACAATGGTATTTGGAGACGTGAAAGAAAGATTAAACATCAGCACTCGGCTTCAATCAGTAAAGCTAAAAACTAATAGTCAAACCAGAAATCTGGGAGTGGTTCTGGACTCAGACCTGAACATTAACAGCCACATTAAGACAGTAGTGAAGTCAGCCTTTTATCACCTAAAGAGCATATGGAGGATTAAAGGACTGACGTCTCTTAGAAAAACCTGTCCATCCTTTTATCTTCAGGTAAACTGGACTACTGTAACGCTGTTCTCACACGTCTCCCTAAAAAAATCCATCAAACAGCTGCCGTTAGTTCAGGACGCTGCTGCCCGGGTCCTCACCAAGACCAAGAGACTGAACCATATAAGTCCAGTTCTTAGATCTTTACTCTGGCTTCCTGTCTGTCACAGAATATATTTTAAAATCCTGCTGTTGGTTTGTAAATCTCTGAATGGTCTCGAGCCAAAATACATCTCTGATGTCCTGGTCTGATGGTCTGGTCTGATGTCCTGGTCTATTATGAACCAACCAGAACCCTCTGATGGTCATGGCCACGCCTACTTTCTGTACCCAGAGTTAAAACCAAACACGGTGAGGCGGCGTTCAGCTTTTATGCTCCTCACCTATGGAACAAACTCCCAGAATGCATCTGGGCTGCTGAAACTCTCATTTGCTTCAAATCGAGGTTGAAAAACGTTTTATTTACAGCTGCATTTCAGTGATCCACCACAATGCACTGTAACTTTTTATTCTTGCATCTCATTTGTTTTATTCTTTTTAACTTATGTCTGTCTGTCTTTAATTTCTGCTTTTAAACTCTTTTACTTTTTAATGTTTTTTTAAAGTCTTTTTATGTAAAAAAAACAAAACATTAAATTGTTTTGTACATGAAATGTGCTTTACAAGTAAACGTGCTTGTCCTTACAGAACGTGGTCTGTGAGATTTGCCTTTGTGCTTTTACGTGGAATATTAAGGTTTTATTTCACAAGTGATTTCATGTTTGGTGGATGGATTTTATTTTGACTATAGCCACTAAGCACCTAATATTTAAGGGTTTTTTGTTTGTGTGTTTTTTGTTTCAATTAAGTGGACTATCTCTTTTACATTTTGAGAAATAGTACTGTGATAACTACCAATACTAGAAAACAGTTGATGTTCTGGTTATTGTGATGCAAAAGCATCTGATGAGGTCTGAACTCTGCCTCTGAGGGTTATCATCATTCCGATCTGGCCTCAGTTTGAGTGCATTGTATTGTACTTGAAGCTTAGCCGGTTCCCTTGGAAACCATACTAGTAACTAGCACATCCCCCAGTACTTACTGGCCAGGCGTATTTGAAAGGAATGACAATGTGTCCATTAGTCCCAGCCTCCCCTTCTCCTCCTTCACTGTGGCCTCGGTGGCGGAGCGACTGGGAGTTTCCACCCAGGATGCCTGTGCTGCCAGAGCCAAAAGTGCAGACTCCAGTATGGATGACACGAGCCTGATACTCCTTGAGGCAGGCTTGGAAGTACGTATCACACTGGTCCCTGGCAGAGCAGCGCTGTCCCCCGCTGCTCTGCAGGTCGCAGCAGTCTCCAGTCTGCAGGAGTCCATGCGGGTTCTGGAAGTGACGAATCTGAAGCTCGAACATGCCAACAGCACACACATCCTGAGGCCGGGAAGCATAGTGGGGAGAAGGAAGGAAAGAATTACATCATTGTATCATTTGTAAAAATGTAAAATGCTTTTAATGTACCTGCAGAGATGTCATGTAATTACATAAGTGCTGCAGCAAACAAAGGGCGTCGGAAAATGGGACTATTATTTTTCTCTTTGTCGA
This sequence comes from Xenentodon cancila, assembly GCA_014839995.1. NCBI lineage: Eukaryota > Metazoa > Chordata > Actinopteri > Beloniformes > Belonidae > Xenentodon > Xenentodon cancila. The sequence continues at coordinate 20,343,128 of CM026201.1, forward strand.
TTGGGTTGCTCTTACGTTCCTCGGTGCAGTAGGGGAAACCAGTTCATACTTTTAAAAATGCGAAGTGAAGCAGAACAGAAAAGCTATAAAGTCAATTATCTTTTGACTTTTTAATTCTTGTTTTGTTTTTTTCTATTAGTAATAGACTTTTTAACTTGTGGTTATTAGAAAAAAGAAAAAAGAAGAAGAAAGAAGTTTTGCATTGTTTTATCTCATAAAGAGACAATATTGATTCTACATGGAAATGTCGCTGCAGAAAACAATTTTCTTCGTATGCCCGATAATCTTAGTGCAAGAAGCTGCTGGTGTTGTGTCTGTTCTAGCATCTTAAAATATTTAACACCATTTGAACTGTGACACTTTTTGCATTTAACTGTATGCACAACATTTCAGAAATGTACTAATGCCACTCAAATCAGAGATTTTGTCTTATTCAGTACTCAGGCATCTTGATCTAAACTAATCTAAACTAAAGTAATGAAGTGTACTGACAGATTATTCCTGTTTGATAAAGTTGGTTTAACAGTATTTGTGGACATTTTTTATATGAAATAAAGCCTTCATCCCTTTAACGTAATTGGAAGCTCGAGCTTCCATTTCTCAAGGTTCCCAGGGTGACAACAGCCTCGCCAGCCATCCTAATTATCGTCCTCTGCAATACAAAGAATAAGTCTGGTTCTTCTGGACTCAACTTTAACTTCCAGAGGAAAACACCAACTGATGCAATCACTGAATGACAGTTGTCAGTTTTGCAGCAAAATGTATTGATCCAAGATGTTAAAAGCAATTCTGAAGCGATCTTAGTTTATTTAAATAATGACTCCTGGTCATTTGGTCACGTTGCATAAAACCCGCCTCCATTCTCTTACGATTGGTCCAGTATGTTCTGTACCGATGGAAAGGGCTTTGAATAGGAGGGGTACCAGAGCCGTTTTATGAGAGAGAACCTGCCCTAAGTGATGGGTATGGCTGGCCAGGCCATATCCATCCATGCCTAAAAGATGTGGGCACCCTCACAAGTTTACAACATTTGTTGAAAAACGAATACAATCTATGCAGCTACCAGAAAGATTCCTTTGTGACTGATCTTTATATCATGCAGCATCTGCTGCACCTCAGACGTGGGTACCAGCAATGACACTGATTTCAAAAGATGCACAGTTCACAGAGGAGAGGGCTGGATTCAGTTTAGGTGCTTTACGCCGACTCCTAAAAACAACTGCAATTAACAAAGCTGTAAAGACATGCTCAAGGTTGAGCTGTTGTACTGTATCTGTGATATTGTGTCCAAAACATGATACAGCCACTTCAGGAAATACTGTAAACTTTGGAGAAAAAAAAAGTCATAACATAGCTCAGTGAAGATGTTTAACTCTTAGTGTGACAGAAAAACAAAATAAAAAAATGTCACGTCGGTATATGCACATCCATGGACATTCAGGTAGATTTATAACTTGTGGGAATTTCCGTCAAGAGACTGTCTCACTGTCTCTACTGTATTCGTAGTCGTTGTGTTTTAATACAAGAGTCCAGACTTCAAGCAAGAGACATGAAGGAAGAAAAAAAAGAAAGAAATGAGGACATAACTTTGATTCCCACAACTCTGTCTGACCTCTATTCAAGGAAAAAACAAACTTTTCCATTTAAATCATGGACAGACTAACCAGCACTCCAGCCACATAATCCTCTAACTGTTTATCTCTCAACTTCCTTTTATTTGCCTCGTCTGCTCTCGTCTTTCCTTACTATGTGTCACCACTACTCCCTTTATATTCCTCACTCTGTCTCCCGGGGGACCATGGGATTCTGCTCTCTCTCTCTCTCTCTCTCTCTCTCTCTCTCTCTCCTTTCTTAGTCTGGGAACAAGTTTCTCCTTTCGTTTCTCTCTCTACAGCCATCAGCTCTTCTGCATTGTCATCCTCCTTTTCATCTTTCTTTTCTAAGTGCTCCTTTCATGTTTATGGATTTTGGAGACGCACACAAATACAATCTGCTTCCACATTTGTATATTGGTGTTAATAGGACCTCCTGAGTGTTTGAGAGCACCAGGGTCAGGAACATGCTTGTATGTGCAATAGTTGCTCCTGTCTGTGGTGTTTCCTTCCAACAGGAAACACAAGAATACAGCCACTGTTACTATAAAACCTCTGCTGAGACCAACAAGATCTAATACTGTATGTCCAGCGGCTCAGCGCCGAGCCTAAATCCCAGTCGCCTCATTGTTACCAACTGGATGTCCCTCTGCTGCACCCTGTCCCTGAGCTGAGAGGGGTCGGGGTGGCGGCGGGAGGAGGGTGAACTTGTCTACATCAAAAGGCTTGTGGAGATACAGTGGCGCTCATCACTCCACATCCTTCTTTCTTCCTCTCCTCCACTCGCTGCCTGAGCCATTCCCTGCATACCGGCATTTCAGCGCTCAGTCAGAGCAGAGACAGAGAGAACGGGAGATCCAAGCCAAAGCCCAGACCATCTCCCCAGGAGAGCTTGAGCAGTTAAGGGCTCACTAAAGTCAAACCTCAGCTTGTGACGGAACAAATTCTCTCCATCCAAAGACTGACATTTAAGTTTTACTAAAATAACTCCGGTTAAAAATTCAATGTAAGACACTCTGTTAGGAACAAGTTCACCTATCTGAGAACAAGAGTACATTTGTATTATTACATTTGTATTATTAAACAAAGTGCTAATCTTGATTTCCTAGCAGTTTCCAGACAGAGGGATATGTACATGCTCATTTTCTGCTGCACTTTAATTCCCATTGCAGAGCTGAGACAATCTACTCAGTTTTGATGATCACATATAAAGTCATCTCAGAGACATAACATGATAAAATCCAATCTGTTTCAACATATCAAACAATTTAAAAACTGAGCTCTAATATATATATATAAATATATATATATATATATATATATATATATATATATATATATATATATATATATATATATATATATATATATCTCAGGGTAACAGTGCAGAGCGACTGCTGCCATGTTAAAAGTCTTTATTCTGACTCAGGTTTAGATTGCTCCTCTATTCTGCATTAGATATGGGAATGAGCAGCTGCTGCGGATCTCTGCCATGTGTTTCACACTGCAGTGCGGTCAGAAGAAGCATAGGAGACGAGTGTGTTGTTTCTCAGCTGTGAAGGGGTTGCAGAGGTGCAGAGCTGCCTGAATGTTCAACATTCACACGCCCCAGAGTTGATTCCCCTGTGGCCCCTTGCTCCATGCACACCCAAGACACAGATGCTGTATGTAAAAACAGTGTTTAGAAAAAAGAAAAACACAAAAAAAATCCAACATACATTCACACGTGTGCAGCACCTCTGGGGTCTGGTCTCCCAACAGGTGTGTCTTGTCAGACATCAGACTCATCCTGTCAGATCACAGAACACCTCACATGCAACTGCATTCATGCAGCTATGGGCACAGGAGGTGGGATGTAGTGTTCACAATGTGTGTAAGATTGGCCTCAAAAATATAGTATGCATAAACACAGTGTTTCTTTGTGGCTCAGTGCAAAACAGTCGATGAACAGTCTGTGGAGGCTATTCAGGTGTCATTTATCACCTATGGGTGTCATTAAAGTACTTCAGAAAGATGTAAATGTTTTTTTTGCTCTGAAACCCAACACAAATAATTCATTAATTTATTTTCTATACCCACTTAATTCTATATAGGGTCATGGGACTCCGCTACAGCCTATTCAAATAATTTGCATCCTTTTTTTGAGCCCCTAGTATAGGACTGCCCAGCTCATCTTGATTTTGAAAACAGTGACATTTGAAACTGTGACGTATTTGAAATGCTAAAATAATTATTCTCACGGTCATATATTACTCTGATCTTTGCACACCCTTTTTTCTCAATAAGGATTACAGTCGGCCTGTGTCGCGGAGGATAATAGACACCAGAGGGCTGAAACAACAGGTGGGCGCAGCGCCATGGGAGCAGAACGAGGGCAGCACAAAGAGGAAAGGCTCACTGTGTGCGGACTTCATTACCGCCTATGTTCACGCAGCTGGTGTTTAAAATACACATTAAACCACAGTTGCGGGTCAGCCTAGGGGGTTTAAGGGCATGCCGCCCGAAATAGCACTTAATCTGCAGCTTACCTGCGGCTGTATCATAAGCGCTGCGAGAAAAATCACAGTCCGCTGCAGGTGCAGGAGCCCCTGGTGCTGCTCAGTCCTCATGTCTGTCTTCCCGCTGGTCTTTACGCCCCCGCTTCTGGGATCGAGCCTCGTTATCCTGTGCGCTCTCGTGCTCTCCATCCTTGCGTCAAGGGATTGGGGACCGTGTTGTGCGTCCTGGCGCTGGTGGCACCCTCCTACTCCTCCTCCTCCCTTCCTGCGTCCTCTGTCCGCCCAGCTCTCCTCCTCCTCTCCGGACTTAAACCCTCAAACTCCCACAAAGCAACTTCATGGCGACCAGATCAGAGAAACCATAACCATATCTTTCCTCACTACTAATCCCCAGTCGAACCCACCTGCACAGACGCACACCTGATCACCTCCTCGGTGTTGGGTTCTGGGTAGATTTCCGTTCGGAGACACACGTGCAAACAAATTCACACACTTCACCTAAACACACTCCACTTAACTTGTGCTGTATTCCTGCCACCACCTGGGCTAAGAGGCTTTACTGGTCCAATCTGCCGCCGGCTCACTCGACTTGAACTCTCATCCCAATTAGGTGCCACTCTCTCTCCATCCCCTCTCTTCCAGCTTGCCCCGCGTTAAAATGAAACACAAAAGAAAAAAAAATAAGAAAATAAGTTACTCAATGCACGTGAAGACGCGGCAACCAAACTGACGACTTCCAAGAGAAAAGATTTCGGTCTAAGCTCTCCTCATAAGAGCTCCTGGCTGGTCGTTTGTCAACCAGATACGGAGCCTGACGGCGGCAGAGTCAGTTTGAGGAACAATGAAGGGAGAGAGGGAGCGTGGAGGGTGTGTCCTGAGGCAGGGAATATCCGTCTTTCAGCTCTTCTCCGGATGGTTCCCAGCGCACCACTCTTTTCTTTCTATACACTTTCAGCAACGTCCTGCCCAACCCAACTTTTTTTTTCCCCTCTCACATTTAAACGGGGGATTATAGTGAGTGCGGTTTGCACCACAGTTCTTCTGTCTGGGTTTTGAGTTTCCTCTACCTTTTGAAACACCCCGATGGTTGCACTCCTACAGTTTCACTTCAAAGTGCACAGTGCTTAATAACTGTTTTCTTCTTTTGCATGGTCTCTGAGTGAGGAACGTTTTTCTGGGTTGTGAAGACTAAGATCTGCATAATTTATCTCTCCCTCTGTTGCAGGTGATGAAATGAAAGTTGCCGGCACAAAGCTGGGAAACAAATAAAAACAAAATGGAGGGGAAATCGTGCATGCAGTTGTGTTGTGATGCGTCTCCAGTTGCAGGTAATTGGCTGTCGTGCGTGGCCAGTATACGCACGTGGCACAAAGGTACAAAACTTTGACCAGAAGAACCGCATTTCCTTTGCAAATGCAGATGCGAATGCTCACAGCTGAATGTTGAACTCTGCTGAAACGACTTTAGGTCAGGTATTTAAGAATGTACAATTTTAGCAGAATATTTTAGCAAGAAAATAAATAACAGGGTATTACAGAATTTTGATGTAATTTTTAATTCTTCTGAGAAACAGGAACGCAATAGTGTTAATGCTGACTCAGCACTCACACAACTATCTCCCGTTTGCAGCTTGATTTATGAAATTGAATCATTATATCAGTAATAGAAACTAAACTTGTTCCAACAGCTGTCTGTGTTTGCGCAGGGAGCTGCTAATGAAGCCGTCGGCTTAAAATACTAAGCGAGTGAAAGCATAAATATAAAGGAGAGTTGCAGGGTGTGTACGCTTTTTTCCTTCGTCTTTCTTTTCAATATTGGCACCCGTCACGCGGCATATTTTCCACATCTGACCTCCGATCTTATGCGCGTCTGTTGGACCCAGGACTTCCACACAATGTTCCTTTATCAGAGGGTATTAATGAGATTCTGCCTCCTTCTTCCTCCTCCTCCCCCTTCTCTTCCATCCTAAGATCTATCACGGGCTTGTTGCTCAACAGCTTCCCTGACAACCGCTGGCGTTTCCGCGGCCTGGCGCTCAGCAGTGACCCCGCAGCTGAACAGAGGGCTCTTGAGGAGCACAGCGTTGATTTGCATACAGGAGCAGTGACCTACAAACATGAGCTGAATCCTAACCAACTATCCGGAAACACACATCTTCAAAGTGTCTTGCCAGGCTCACCTGAGGGTGCGTCTCCAAAAAATATGCTGCCACTGCACTCTGGGATTTAGGCCTACGCTGTAAGGGATCCATTGAGTTGTGCATTTGGCACCATCTAACGGTCATTTGTGTATTTTTAGACAAAATAAAATAAAATGCAATACCCATTGGCGCTTTGGCATAATTAGTAGGCAAAAAAAAAAAAGTGTCTGGAAGTTTTCACTTTTCACTCCAAGTAAAATTAGACCATTTTGACATGCACTTACAATTTCAACATCCACATGTCCCTGTACTGTTTACACCACAAACTGCAAAGCACATGCAAAATAAAACTGAAATTCTTTCATGGACAATCTCACATCTTAAGTGGCTTACAGCAGGTTAAAATCTTACTTCAATAACATGGTTTGCAAATGCTTTTTCACTCTTCAGTAAAAGTATGAATTAGACGATAATGTTAAAATCTTTCACTGGCAGGCACAACTTTCATTTAACAGCAAAGTAGCTGTAAATTGCATATCAGTCTCTGCAGCTGACAGATTAATCTTTTGGTAACTGGGAAGGCATATTTCAAAGATCATACCCCACACACACATTTTCTCACATATGCCGCCCTGGTGGCTAAGGTCAGCGCTTTCTCAAGGCAAATAAGGGAGTGTGGAAAGGCTTGGGAAAATGCAGAAGAATGGATTTTTGTGCATGTTCTTGGGTTGATCTGAGGACAATTACTCTGGGCAGCCTAAGGTCACAACAGGGAAGCCCTGTGTGCACAGGACATTGTTGATGGTGCCAGTCCAAGTTAAGCCTTTGAGTCCTAATTCATAAGTTACTCTATCGAGGATTTATACATTCAATCTTTGAAAGAAGGAATATGCAAGTTCTCTACAAACCTTCATCGTCTGGACCCTGAAAGCAAAGCCTAAATGTTCAAAAAAAAAAAAAAAATTCTAGGCAATTTTTTTAAATCTGCTAAAATCATAAACATCTGGGATAATGTACCTTTCTCAAAAAAAAAAAAAAAAAAAAACTTCAGGAAAGTATGTATCAAGTTTGCACCAATGAATTTGCAGAAAAAAATCTTAAAGAAACAACTTTTCTGAATGTACTTCTTTCACCTGTACAAGCTGTTTTCCTGACAGTCAGTGTTGTCATCCAGAGGGATGGAAGTTGACCGTGACCAATAATTTCACACAACTCTGTGTGCATGTTATTATCCCTCACTTAAAAACTGCTCGACATCTATGCTCAAAGAATACTGCTAAAATCAGAGTTAAGATTTAGGTGAGCAGAGAACGGGTACTGGTAGTGGGCATATCGCCTAATCCTTCAGTGTTGCACCTTGGCAGAATGGAGTGGGTGTCAAGATGTCTTTGCAGTTCAAGGAGCAGAAGTTATCTAGAAAATGGGGCCCCTTAGATTATTAAAAATACCATATGCAAGTCTAACTACAAGCAATACTGTCATTAATACCAAGAAAAGATATTTAAAGGTTACATTTCTATACTAGGTAACAGGTAGGTCTACAACACCACCTACTGGCCAAAGACCTGACACACACATACAAGTGATGACAAAAAGTGTAATATAAAAAACTATTTATTAAGAAAAAAGAAAAAAAAGGGCAGAAAAGCTCCAGGTACAATGTCTGATATATCAGACTCTGGGTGCAATGCTTTATGACAGTAAATTGGAGGAGAAAACACATGCAAAGTTAAAAATAACATCTGCAGATTTAAAAAATAAAGCCAAAACAGAAATACAAATTTGTGAAATATCTATATGATTTAGGGGCTCCAAATTTATCATTATTACCACAACATGCTATGTCAAAGAGACTAATTAAGAAAAAAAAAAAAACAAAAAAAAAAACCCAAAACTGTAAGCAAATTATGTATACTTACATGAAAACCTGGGAGAAGAAAGTGTCAATTATAAAAACAAATTTCTTTAGAAAAAAGGAGGTAATGTGTATGCCCACATGACCTAGGCAGAGAAGTGTTATTTTTTAGCAAAAGAGATCTTCATGGCATTTGTTTGTGTGATCTTGAACCCTTGCAGTGCATCCCGTGCAGCACCAGCCTGCACCTCATTTTCAAACTCTACAAAAGCAATATCATGGCGACCAGGGACCAGACGCACTTCTTTAAAGCCAGGAAACCTGCACACACAGGACAATAAAAATAAAGTTCAGCCAACAATACTTGTTTATATGCAAAAACACGCATGGGGAAAAAAAATCAGTTAATACTGACTGGTTGAAAAGCATGGACAGCATGAGTTCATTCGTTTCTTCTGGCAGGTTGGTGAGGAAGAGAATGTGATTTGGTGGATTTTCTGCAACCTGTGAAGAGAAAATAGAGGTCAGAATCGAAGCACAAAGACTATAAAATTGAACTTTATTTTAAGAGGAATAATAAAAAAGCAAAACATTACCTGTTGAGGCATTTGTCCAGGCATCATCTGACCAGGAGGTATGGCACCTGGGGGCATCTGACCAGGTGCCATCCCTGGAGGAGGCATCATACCTGGAGGGGGCATGTAAGGCGGCTGGCCTGGAATGTGCATCATACGTGGAGCCTGGCTCATCGGAGGCATTCCCTAAGAGAAACAAGTTATTTTCTAAGCATTTTAGTTTTAACAATATATATTCCTCCCCAACAGTCAATTCATACAACTGTCCCCGTAATATTGTCTATGATCTCCATCCAAATCTGGACAACCTCTTCCGTTCAAATGACCACATTCAGTGATGTCAGATTTTAGTTCTGACTCATGCTGCCCCCTTATCTTAACATTGTTAGTTCAAAAGCATATTTAAATACTAAAACAACACTCTTTTCCAGCTATCTGGAAAAAAAAAACAAACAATAAAGAGTAGTTTCTTTGTCTACATATGAAGCCACCATCTTATAAATAGCTCAGTAAACAGTTGACTAAATCCAGCTGCTCCACTTACAGGCATGGCAGCAGGGACCCCCGCGACCATGGCTCCTGGTACACCTTTCTTGCCCCCCCCTCCATCAGCTCCTTTGGGCTTCTTCTTCTCCTTTTTGCGGTCACGCTCCACGTACGTCCCTTTCATCTTGGCTATGATGTCCGAGTCGGTTTTTGCATATTGAATACGCTGCGGAGAAAACAAAACAGCCCCACGACACGAGCACATCAATTAACCAAGTACGCAGAACAAGCAGTGTCCACATCGACGTCCACTGACCTACCATGGGTTTATCGTAAAAGGGGAACCCCTGCATGGATCTGAGCGCGTTGGAAGCGCTGTTGACCTCTTTGAAGATAACAAAGGCCTGGCCCTTCATCTTTATGTTTCGTGCAACCAGGATGTCCAATATTTGTCCGAATTGGGAGAATATGGCATAAAGCGACTTTTTGAGCTCTGTAGAAACGAGAAAACAATGAAGAAACCTCGAGCTATCACATCTGCGTCCCGTTCAAACTGAAGCCTGGGCGAGAAAAGGCTCCGAAACTTACCATCTTTCTTGATTTTCTCGTTCAAGTTGTTAATGTATATCGTATGATTGTGTCGCACATCCGGGGTGGCCATCGTCTAACCCAGCTGCCGAGGAACGAGAATGTAAAATGAGCTGTAAAATGTTCGTTTATAAAAACATGCAGCAAGCGCCGGCGTGAGGGACGTTTAGCCTGAAAGCTAACTGTTGCTATCCGCTACCACGCTTTATCCAAATGAACAAAACGACTTAGAAACTCGCAAGCTATTTTTGATATCGTCATTAAACATCAGCGAGAATACCCGCGCTACAAATGCATAGCCTAAAATAACGAGAAACCGGTAGAAATCGATTATTTAGCTGAACAATAAACGAAGCTCTCACCTCGAAGCGGTGAATGAAGCCGACGGCTAGTCTCGCGTTACCGATTGCACCAACGTCACTTCCGGCGTAATAGTGACCACTATTTTACAATCAAATTACAGTTACAACCAAAGTGTTGTTTTTTTTTAATCTATTTTCTTCGTTTATAAAAATATATGTAACCGGAAAACACTTCCAAAGCTTTTCCAATCTAGTGAGTTCTGACAGTCCACGCTACAAAATGTGGTGTAACGTCCCTTCTTCAGTCGAAGCTCCGTCTTTATTATTAATGTAATATTCGACTTGTGATAGCATTTTCTTTATAAGCAGGGGACACTTACATGAGCATGTGTGAGATACGTTTGCAGTTAATTTGAAGGTAATGTCGTGGTCACTACCGGGGGGGAGGGGTAGTGTGTGCGCATTTGTAGACGGGACTGGGATACATAGAAGAAGAACAAGAGGAAGAAGAAGAAGAAAAAGAAAAAAGAAAAAAGAAAAAAAAGAAGAAGAAAAAGAACGTGCGGATTTTTCCAAATATGGAAACGTCAGTTTAGCCAGTTTTAGTTTTTATTTTTATTTTACAGTGTATAGTTTAAACCGAGTCACGGAATCTAAATGGCATTCAACATATTTAGGAGACACTGACTTTTGCGCTGACTGCAGCAAAAAGCGACGCGCTCAGTTGAACGGAGCAGCCTGGTAGGTGAGTTCACGTCGCGCGTGTGTGTCGATGCTCATGGCTCAAGACTTGGTACACAAACCTATGCAAACAATGCACACATATGCAAAGAAAATGCTGGCAACGCTGCTTTTGTCGTAGTTCGCCAGCTCAGAGAATGTCTCTGGAAGGTTTCCTGTCTCCACCACCTCCACCTCCACCTCCACCTGCTCCTTGTCCACCTGCACCAGCCTCAGCACCAGAGAAAAAACTGTACCAGATTATAGCCAGCATCAGGAGTCCTGTAGAAGGGGATCACACTGAGGCCTGCTTACTGCTCAGGCAGAGGGACAGCAGGTGAGAGTCACCTCCAAAGTACTAACTTGAACACATGCTTATTTACCCCATAAGATTACTGTATACTATTGATTGGAAAAGATGAATCAATTATTTATACAAAATTCTCCAGGGTTTTCATGTAAGTGGTTGTCTTCAGTTTCATGCTGATATATATTTTATCCTCCTTGTACCTCAGTTTCAGGAGGGATCTGCAGTGGGTATTGGTGAACAGATATGTGCCTTCTCTAATCCAAAACGGTCCGCAGTAAGTCAGAAAGCCGTGTTATAGTATGTATTGATACTAATTTGAATTGGAAGATTGCAATAAAACCTTTTTTAAAAACTGTAATCACATAAAAAAAATTAATTAAAAAAAAATAGATGAACTGTCACGTTATAAGTCATAAAACGTGACTGTGAGTGTGTCTGCGTTTTAGGTGTGGTTTGGTGGCTTTGTGGATGGCTGCTCACCTTCAAGATTCACAACGGAGTATTGACGTGGAAACTTTGGTTCAGACGGCACAAAGTAGGGGATACACTGCTCAGGGTGAAATGTTTTCAGGTAAAATATTATAAGACAAAGAAAGTACCTCATGTTTTCCATCTAAAATCTTAGGTTGTAAAACATCAGGACATAATAACAAAATCTGGTCATTACAAAAGCTTAAAATATGTAAACATTTGCTCAGAAAAACCATAAGCTTGTCTTGAGTACAAGTCGGATTTGACCATATTAAAATCTACTGGGATCATTTACATACTTTCCTGACACAAATGCGACATGCTCCTTTTTTGATAGTTGTCTGATGAAACTGAACTTGTTTCAGCTTCATGAAGGGGAGGCGACTGAAAGTAACTCCTGGTATGTTAGGGTAAACCTGCTCAAAGCAGGTTTACTTCAGAGTCAGTTACCGCAGTAACAGACTCAGATTATGAGTTACCTCGCCTTCTGAAACCGGCTCGACTGAACCCTCCTGCTCAGGGTTAAGTAACCTCACGTTGTGAAAAGGAAAACTTGAGTTTCCCCGAGTTCAGGTTCAACATACTCAGAGTTTCAACATAACCTGCGCTGTGAAACGGCCGCCTGGGAAGGCACCAGCTATTTTTAATCATGTGCTGATACCATTTAAAACCACTGATTTGACAGAGAGTATGCATCTATTTTTGTTTTTTTTTGTTACAAGATGATAAATGTGTTAAATGTTTGATTCTATTCAAACTTTAAATTAAAAGTTAATTCCACCGTTTATCTTCATTTTTATGTGGGAGGAGAAAGAGTAAAATGTTTTTTTTTGCTGCTTCTTTGGGTTCTCATTGAGCGTTTTTGTTTTTCAGCATCTAACATGGCCCTGCTGGCCGAAGAGGTTTGTGGTTGTAGGAGTGAACTGCTGTCAGGAGGTTTGAGTGGTAACGATGCAACCATCATCACACACCTGTGGGGAGGACAGCCTGTTCTCGTCCCGTATCCTGGACCCAAACAAAGATACGACACTGGGATGCCTTTGAAAGAAAATAGCCTAGAATTGAAGTGCTTATCGGAATACTTTATTTATCCCTTGTAGGAAATTGTTTCGGTGCTTTACAAATGCAAAATAAAGTAAGAAATATAGATATGTCTTATAAGTGTCTAGGGATCAGTAAGTAGATAGATTAATATTGTCAGAGGGAGGACTTGAAATGATTGATGGCCACTGGCAGGAATGATTTTATGTGGCGCTCTGTCGTGCAGCGTGGAGGGATGAGTCTCTCGCTGAACACGTTACCTAGATTAAAAACATGATCTCGTGGTTACTGGTGAAAAATCCTAAACGGCATGAACAGGTATGATGAGGACTGCAACCATGAGCCATGCCAGCGCAACGGTCACAAGGCACACTGGGCTGTCATTTCAGGTAAGTTCAGGCTGGTCAGAATTTGTGAAACTGGTTTAATGGTTTAATAGTTAAGAATATCGTTTATTGTCATTGCAAAGTATGATGGCTCTGCAGTATGCTCCAGAAATACTCTCAATAAAGGACAGATGACGAAAAAAACTGTGCACATTCTGTCTAAAAATGGGAGTATAAAGAATACAATATGTATATGTATATGCACATGAAACTAAAAAGCACAGGTGCACATGATTGTATCAGAGTATATTTATATGTATGAATAACTACCTACTGGTGCACATGTATCTTACATACATGATGCTTAGAGGTCAACACACTGATCTTTGTTGTGTGTGTGTGTGTGTGTGCATTGATGTACAAATTGAGTTTCTCTGTTTACAATGTATAAGGATATGTACTAGATAACTGTATACATGTCCACATATGTATGTATGTATTGTATACAACTCTTCAATATTGCCTCCAACACCCCCCAAACGCTCAAACGATCAGACATGTGATTGTAAATAGAAAGCTCCTCCCCCTTTTCTCTGTTTTCTTTTTTGCTTATAACACTTGATTGCCTTGTGTCCACCTTTTACTCTTTAAACAACACATTATAAACTTCTTGACACATATTACAACACAGACACCAAACTGCACCACCACTGTCTCGTCTCTCTCTCCTGCTCTCTTTCTCTCCACTTTCCACACCCGGTGACTTTAGCCCTCCTCTGCAGAATATTCACACCCCTCTTTCCGACTCTTCCTTTACTCTTATCTTGTTTGATTTCTCCAGGGATCAATAAAAATATAGTTTGACTGTTATGAGGGCTGGTGAAGGTAGCACACTCGCACACACCCACCCACACACACACAAAACACCCTTGGTTACCAGATTAAAATGCATATATACAACTCCGGTTATACCAACATGGTATCAACCATAAATATATGTGCAAACAAGGGGGGAAAAAAAAGAAGAATACAATAAATGATTATTGTATTTTTTTAAAGTAGATAAATTAAGTTATTTAAAAACAGGCTATACATGATCCGAGTATGAAATAAAAGATCAGAAACGAGTAGTAGCTATCAGTGCATGTATAAACAGAGTGGTGAGCAGAGTTATATTTTGTTGTGCAGTTTTTGCCTGGTTCAGAGCAGCCACAGCTCTTGGGAAAAAGCTTTTTCCCGGGGGGGGGGGGGGGTCCTCACAAATGCCAGTTGCTTTCCTGAGGCACCGTGTGGCTGAGATTCCCTCCAGTGCTGGGAGTTGAGTGAGTTGAGTCCCAATGGTCTGTGCAGAGGAGACGACACGCTCTAACGCCGTTCTGTCGGCTGCAGTGCAGCCGAGGTACCGCGCGGCGATGCTGTACATCAATCGGCTTTAGTGAACAACAGTGGAAGATTACCAGCATCGCCTGTGGCAGTTCAGCCTCCAACCCTCACTGGGAAGAAAATGCACGCATTGAGATTAATTTGTCATAAATCAACACATGTAATGTGGATGGAAGACATTCCCGCATGGTGGCTGCAGTCCCGAATGAGTGAGACTGACTACTATTAATACTTCCTTTTCCATCAAGGCATCACTCTTATTCTGAATGATTAATTGTAACACTGGCTATGTCTGAAATGAATCTAAAGAATTTAATCCAGTTGGATGCCTTGTTTCCAAGGCACAGGTTAATTTGGTAACCAAAGCCAGTAATTTAAACCACCTTTATGAGACAGAATTTCCTGAAATGGCTTTAATGAATCTTAAAGCTCCAAAGACGTTATTGTGATGCTCAATTACCATTTTTAATTTGTTCCAGGTGTTCTCCTGGGTTTAGACCAGGGGAGCGTGAGCAAAGAGTATGTGGAACCTGATCCCACGCTGCCATGGCTCCACCTCGCCACTGATGTCTGCTCTCCGTGTCCTGTTGACAGCAAGGCGGTCAGAGAGGTTTACATCCTGGCCAAGCAGGGTAAAAGCCTGCGCTACCAGCTTTGGAGCCTGAACAGCCTTGCTCAGAGCAATGAGCAGCTGAGGACCATGTGCCCCCAAAGAGCCAACGATGGGACCAAGTATGTCGTTCCTGAGGGAGGGGTGGAAGCTGGACTGGCCGGACAGGCCGTGTTGCTCCACACAAGGACTTGCAGGGAGTGAAAGGCGTCACGCTTCTTGGATCGGCAGCTGTATTCAGCTAATGTTAATCTGTTAAGAGATACCGAGGACAATGTGAAGCAACCCTTAAATGTGTTAACCTCGTTTTGAATTTACTGGAATGCAAATGAGTGTAGGCGCTTTGAGGATTCTTAAGAATAAATCATGTGACAATATGAAAACTTTGTTTGCAGATTCAAGTTGCAAATCTGAAGAGAAGCCTAGAAAATAAAAGAAAATAAAAAAACTTTTAACTCAAGTTTATTGCAATCCATGACCTTGACAAAACAGGGATTTATTAACAGTTTCCGCCACTCTGTTTTGCAACTGTAAAACACATTGCTTTTGAAATACAAAATATTGTTCATATCTAGTTTTCTTTGCTGAGAAAGCAGCACACAATTTGAAAACCTGATCGTTTTGCCACATTAAAAATATAGAGAATTTATGGGCAAATCAAATGTAAACGCTAATATTCCTGTTCCCTAGTATGTTTAGTTGTGAAAGATAAAAAAAAAAACTGAATTCCTAAATTTTATAGCTGATTTTACCTCAGATGTGTGCAGCACTAACAGGAAGTTTGTGTGAACCACCAGCGTGCGCGCACACACGCCAACACCACAGCAGAGCTGCCTCACACTGTCAACGAACATCTGCAAGTCTGAACTTTGTCAACCATCTCACCACAACCCAGCACGGGAATGACAAATATGCTCACAAACACTGCACTCACATTCAAATTGAACAGCGTTTGCTTTGTAAAAAAAGAAACTGTTGAATCCTAAAATTTAGACCACAAACACTTGGTGTAGGGTGATTAAATACATCATCTCATTTAAAAGTCATGTTCTTGCATGTATGTCGTCAATCATCCTTTAAGTTGCTTTCCAGTTTTATGACCACGTGAAACCTTTTGGAAGCCTAAAAAGACTGCTCATTTTAAAAATCAGTGAATTCCAGTTTGATCTCGACCGTCACGCCACTGTTTTACTGTTAAAATTCCCTGATGCAAAATTTCTCAGAGATTTGAACTAATTAATGTTGAACCGTAAGCTCAACTCCTCAATGCCGCTTCCTAACGTTAGACACACGGAGGCACTGCTTGTTTTGTTCGATGGCTTTGTGAGGATCGATAGTGCAACAAATTCCAAAGAAACACAGCTGCTTACTGTACAAAAAAAAAAAAAAAAAAAAAAAAAAAACATTCACTGCATAATAGCATAGAAAACTAATTAAGAAAACAGTTTTTAGTAGAAGCATAACTTTGGGATAAGATCAAGTTAGTTTATACTTAGGTGTACTATTTTGAGGAAAAATCACAGGAGTTTTCTGCACTGGAATGATCAAACACCTCTATCGTAAAAACGGCAGGCACAAAAATTGTACAAACATCGTCAGCAGGTTATTGCAAGTCCAAAAAAAAAAAAACACAAAAAAAAAAAAAAAATTTTAAATTAAGCTGTTTTTACATACCAAAGTTAGTTAACAAGTGTTTTAGTGTTGCTGTATGGTTGAACATCATAACTCGTCAATGTTAAAATAAGATTTCTATTTCCCCACTTCCTCTGAAAGGTTGTTTAAAACATAAAACAAAAAAAAGTTTCCAGTAGATCAAATTCAGTTAAGTTATGAGACGACTGCTGTGTGCAGCAGCATGCAAGAGAGGGAGCTGTTGAGAGGGGAGATGAGCAATAGTGTGGTTTCTTTTGCAGAAAAAATTAACCATAACAGGTCCGTTAGTTCAGAGAATGTGGATTCTCAGAAAATAAGCCACATCCCATGTGATAAAAGTCACACTTGTTCTTTAAAGTCTTCCTTCCCTCCCGTCTCATGCCGCCTGCGTCCCAAACTCCACATACCTCGTCTCAACTTTTTGCATTTTCTGCTTTGCAAAAGAAATTATGCTTTTCATTTGCTTCCAGTCGTCACATTGGTAGGTATAAGTGGATTAAGACACTTGGATAATAGTGAGGTTCTTTTAAAAAAAAAAAAAAAAAAAAAAAAAGGGAATCAAACTGGCATGTCTTCACATGAGTCCTCCAGTCTTCGTTTGCATAATCTTCCCTCTCTCTTGTACATCTAGACATCTTTTTTTTTCCCCGGTGTTCTGCAAGTCACGTGTCCCTCCTCAGGGCATCGGAAGACATCATAGACACTCTTGAAGATGTCTATGAGGTTGTCCAGTCCCCACAAATAACCGTCCTCCCTGTTGCCCTCCGTCCAGGGAGTCCTGTGGTCCAGGGTCTGAGGGGGAGGCAGCGGGACAGTCTTTCCAAAGTCAATCATCCACACTCTGGCCTTCCCGGTGGCGTCGTGCACAAACAGAATCGAGCTGCCCACAACCTGTCATTGAGGAACCAGTGAGACGGGTGAGCTTAGGTATGAGAGCAATTCAGCGCAAAAACCGATGGGATGGTGTGACGTCTACAACTGGGACGGCAGGTTTGTTTTGAACACGTCTTACCTCATGTGTCTTGAAGAAGTGTGAATGCTCAAGGACCAAACGCAGCTGCAGCAGCTGCTGCAGGTACAGTTTCTAAGGAAAAAAGAAAAGAATATAAAGAATTAAAACTTAAAAACAGAGCAATTTAAACTAGCTCACTAAATTTAAGACAAATTAAGTTCTGAATTGGTGACGTACCGAATGGTGAGCACTGCCATCGACAAAGTCCTTCAAAGCCTGCATCACTTGCTCTTTGTGCTTTGTCTTCTTGAAGCTGGTGTTACAAGTTCCATCAGCTTTCTGTGGTGCAAGGAAACAAAAGTGTTGAGCTTTTTGTCCTCTGGTACCGGTTCCAGACAAACGGACCACCGAAGGGCTCCGGTCACAGACCACACAAGTTGTCATGGATTTTTGACTTTTTACTGAAGGACCGAAGATGTACAGCGATGCACACAGAACAGAGCATCACCGGTGACTTAACTAAAGCAGCGATACAAACATGAGAGTAGAGAACCTGAAAGAGGAAAAGGACCCACGTACCCCTTTCAAAATAAGAGCTCAATTAACTAGCATCTTCAACTTGAAGAATTCATAACAACAAGATGATGTGCATGTCGCTCTCTTCTCCATTCATGATATTTTCATTTGCAAGAGGACAAATATTCCTTTCAATTATTAAAGCTTCCTGCATCACCCAGCTCCAGATTCTGCTTGCACGTTACTACACACACGATGAAATGAGATGTTTTACTTTTTATAGATCTTGGTAGGAATACTTGTTGGACTGGAAAATAAAGCTATGCAGGGCTGCTTTAAATACTCAACGTGCCAAGATATTTTTCTTTGTGCCAGAGTAATAAGCAAATAGAATACTTTTATGGCCTGATAACCAGCCGTGGATTTATTTTGGAAAGAACAAATTGTCCCTTTAACGGCTGCGTGTCGAAACAAAACCTTTTCCCTTGTTCATTCCAGTTTATTTAGTCTGTTTCATCCAACAGGCATGCGCTCCTGCGTCGAGGTTCACCTCTTGTAGAAACACGCTGCACCATTTCTCCTCCCTAATGACACTGAAAACTACAGCCAAGCATGTTAATAGTGCAGCATGTGTTCCTGATGACCTCTGACCTTAATGCCTTCAATGCGGAAGCCCATGGTCGCAGTTGAGCTCAGCGTTTCCCTCCATTGCATGTAGCGTGGTTTGAGGACGCCCTGCTGAGCCCGCTCCTGCTCTGTAGGGGCCCCGGGGTCCACTTCAACCATTTTCTCATACATGTCCTTGCGGAGACGTGGACGCTCTCTGGCTTTCCTCAGCTCCTCCTCCAAGTATGTCCTGAAGCATAGAGGTATAGCATTTCATATTTTTGTATCATCCAGTTTAAGTTTATGCTTTTTCGCTGTTTTAATAGGATTCCTTCTTTTAGGTGAGACGTACTCATTCTAATTTCATGTGTGATGTAATTATAAATCAGTTTATTTTCAACTGTGATCTTGTTTAATGGATAAAAAAACTGGTCAGAGTAAGGTGTTCCTGGATTTACCACGGCTTCCAAAAGCATTAGATCAACTCCGATTACACGTCCCTTACCGTCAGTGTGCTTTTTTTAAAGTGCTGTTTACAAAACAAACCCGCCATGTGCCGAGTCTCACCTGCAGCCCATCTTGCAGTCCATGATGGAGGGCGAGTCAAAGTCAGCCAGCAGGTCGTCAATCTTGTTGTAGTCCTGGTCGCCTCTCTGCTCCACGCCGTGGTAGCCAGGCACAAAGTACCGCAGGGAGTCCTTCTTTAGCTTCTGCAGGCACTCCTGCTCACTCTTGCAGTATTTTTTCAACACGAACCCTTTTTCTCCAGCCAGGAAGTTACCTTGGTGAGATGGAAAAGGGATTAAATGAACAGTTAAAACGTGAAGTTATGTATGCCTCCGTAACTTTTTTTTTTTTTATTAAAAAGTATATACAGCTCATATCTGTGCACTAAATATACAATTAGGAGCCAGGAGATGGCTTCAAACCCACGCTGCCTTTTGCTTTGTGCACAAATGAACCAAGTGAGGAAACATTTCTCCTGAGAGTTGCTGTTTGACAGATTTTGTTACCTTTGAACAGAGCCCGGTCAGATGCCTCTTTTTTTTTTTTTTTTTTTAAACTCCAGTTTGCAATCTTTATGTGACGTTAAATTAACTGCTTCCTAACTGTAGATTTATGTTTAACAGAAACTTATGATGATTGTTTTAATCTTATCTTCCAACTCTTGGCAAGAACGGCGGCGGTTATAAGCATACCTGCATGGCCAGCCAGCTGCACCCACGGGTAACGGCTCTTGTGGGACTCGAATGAGGGGGAACGGTGAACCATGGTCTTCAACGGACGCCAGGGCTTATTCTGGAAAAGGAAAAACAAGTAATTTCACCCTCTTGTTTAATAATAAATAAAAGAAAAACTGTGTTTCTAGTCCCAAAAATGACAAATCTAAAGCCCTAACTACATATATGTCTTAAAGCTCCTCCAACAAAACTCAGTTAAATGGAGGCTGAGAGTATGATTATTCATTAAAGGAGAACACACCCTGTTGTGCACACACACACACACACACACACACACACACACACACACACACACACACACACACACACACACACACACACAGAGGATAAACCCTCCCTTTTAGCCAAGGCCAGGTGCATAATGTACACGACAAAGCCCATTCATAAAACATTTACCAAAACGCAACACTGTGGTGTTGTAAAACAGAAGCTTTCTGTCTGAAAGTGTGTGTGTGTGTGTGTGTGTGTGTGTGTGTGTGTGTGTGTGTGTGTGTGTGTGTGTGTGTGTGTGTGTGTGTGTGTGTGTGTGTGTGTGCGTGTGTGCATTGGTTATCTGTGTTGGGAAACACCAAAGCAAGGACAGTCAGTTTGCAACAGGAATTTTGACGCAAGCAGTTTGAGAGAAACCAGACGGGAACAGATTAAATCACAACAAATAAAACGCCAGTTTTGGACAACACGATCGTCGTTTTGATATCTGTATTTGCTCCTCGTGAATTTGCAGCCAGCCTACCTTTAAATTATTAAACACAAAGGCTAAGCAGGAGCAGTCCTGGTTATTAGATAGAGATTACTGTGCAGCACAGGTGCACGTGACCAATGAAGCGCGGACACAAGAGGCCATAATCATAAAATCAACCTTTTTATAACTGAATGGGCGTTCCTGGCTGCCTTCCCTGATTTGAATTCTTTTCTCAGAAGCTCTGTTCAAACCCTGTTACAATAAAACAATATAATTAAAGATAATATACAAACACTAAATGGAAACTGTGGGCCTGTGTTTATCTTTATGAAGAAGAAGAAAATAAAAGGCTTCATGTTGAAGCTTAAACCTTTGAGGTTGGACTTGAATGGCACAAAATAATGTCCTCAACAGAAGTCTTACATTTTTAAGTATTAGCTTACCACAGGAAGAAGTTACATGCAAACAATTCAAAACAAAAGGAGGAGGATGCTTGTAAATATTTATAAGTTCCTGGAACACAGTAATTTAATAACATCAGCACAATGTGGGGTTTTTTTTCCAGCAGTAAAATAAGATGAAGAGAGAAAAACATGCAGTCTGGTTTGAGTTTTGTCACAATCTGATCAATGTCACGAAGTCCAGAGGTCGAGAGTGAGCTTAACCCTTCATGTGACCTGCCCCGACACCTCAGCGCCAACAAAATGGATTTCACTCAAAGTATGATGAGTTTACCAGAATTTGCAATGTGTTGGAACTTCTGCGCAGAAAGTAAACCAAACGTGAACGCTGAGGCAGCAGACCGTTTTAGTATTATGACAATATACACATAACTTCTATGAAGCAGACCCAGAACGATGACCAATGTTGGTACTGTGAAGGATTAAAAATAGAAAACTCTCTGTTTTATTTCTTTACTAGAGGATCTTTTAGATAAAGCATCTGAAACTGTAGGCGCCCCAGCCTGTACAGCCCCCAAAACATCTCTCTAAAAGCCTCTAAAACCATCAAACCTCTTCTCAGAGGCTAAGAGATGAATTCTCAAAAAAAAAAAAAAAAAAAAATCCACATTCTTTACCGCATAGGTATTCTTTTTTCCTGTTCACAAAACATCTAACTTTTACCCAGAACAACTAAACCACCCCAAACAATCAATGATGGGAAACATTCAGCAAATACCAAAAGGTCTATAAAAGACATGATGCATTATTCTATATATTTATATTGACGTGTCACAGCTGTAACCACAGGTTCTTTTTTATATTATCTTTTTTTATATTATTATAATTATTATTATCTTTTGAACTGAGGAAAACCTCAGTGGCAGGTGCTGATAAGAGAGGAGGACGAAGCAGCCGGGGCTCCGGCGTCTCCTCTTACCCACATCGGCCTCTCCTAATTGCCTCATGCTGACAGCCTAATGGGCTGCTCATGTGAGGTCAGGTGTCCGCCTTCAACACCACCAGAACAGCCAAAAACGATTAAGGAACAATTAAATGTTTCCAGCAGGTAAACTGTTTTGGAAGACGGTGCTGTACGATAAAC
Organism: Xenentodon cancila; assembly: GCA_014839995.1. NCBI lineage: Eukaryota > Metazoa > Chordata > Actinopteri > Beloniformes > Belonidae > Xenentodon > Xenentodon cancila. The sequence continues at coordinate 20,365,220 of CM026201.1, forward strand.
ACACAAGCTTAGAAATAACATGTAAAAAAAGCCTGGTTGTTTTAGTTAGAAGTGAAAAAGCTCTGCAGCCCAGTACAGCATCTCCATCCCACACACATTTTAAACACGGAGGTCACATTTCACCCCACACAGTCGAACCTTCTACCATCTCCATTTTCTCTTTTATAACTCATGACGTCTAACACAGAGCTACATTTCATTATTCTTTGTTTTCAAAAGGGTCACTGTGGTTTCCTAAGGGCTTTGACGCTGATAACATTTGCACCATCCACATAGTTCCTCTTATTTTCTCAATTTTATTTTTGACAAATGCGGGTCAAGTTAAGGTTCCTGGACTGCATACGTTTACTGTTTTCTCCACTGTTTGTTTCATGCTTGTCATATTTCCACCTTTGGTAAAGTTTAAAGCCTCCCGTTCAAGAATCTGGGAATCCTGGGAACGTTACTGGTACTCACCACAAAGCAACACTCACATCCCTGCCAACATCTCTCCCGTGTTCAAAACAATAATGATCAAACTTGTGGCAAGTCACACTGACCATTGGCTCCTCTCCAGTCCTTCCCAAAAGTTTCCCGTTTAATAAATACACCACGCTGCCGTCGCTGTCCGCCTGCCTTGGCAAAGCATTCCTATCAACTGAAGCTAATGAAGTGCCAACAGTTTTTTAAATGCTTGTCACAGAAGGAAAGCAAGACTCTAGTGCATCAGCTGTTATAATCTAAAGTATGAGGATCCTCTCGACTGGTTTACAGGCTCAGATAAAGGTTTTGTCTCAGTGTGGCACAGGACAAACTGCACCAGCGACAAGAGTACGAGCCATCAATCACATATCAGATTTGAATCCCAAATATGTTGCCTGGGTTCACTGCATCGGCATTCACATCTTTTCTGATGAATCATGACATCACCAAACGCATTCGGTTGCAGAGATAAACTGCATGTGTGTAGGTTTCTTTGCTCCCTGTATGGGTTTATCGTGATTTGTTTCTTACCCGACAGACGGCACAATAGTGGAGAAGGAGGAAGAGGAGGAGGGAGGCGTTGACACAGGCCCACACAACCCCAGAGATGAAGCCAGAACGCAGCCAACACAAAAAGCTCTGCACCATCAGCACAGAGGGGTCAGCCCTCCCCGCTGGCCCGACAGACCTCACAGTCATCTATAACCCACTCTGCCAGAGTCCACTATCAGCTCCCTGCTAATGTGTTGTCATATTCCAGTTAGGGAGCTTAACACAGCCTGTAAACGGTTGCTTCATAATCCTACCTTGGTGAAAGCTCTGACTGGCTCCTTCCCTTTTTGCTACAACCTTTTTGTCACAACCTCTTTTGTCATCTCAATTCAGTTTTTCTCCCGTTTCAACATTTTTTTTTTCCACACTCCTCCCTTCCTTTATTTCAACTTTCTCAACACCTGATATCTCTGTTGCCGTCATTTCCACCTACCGACTTGCAGCTGTCTTGCCTCTCTATTTGCCTGCTCGGACTGGCCCCGCTTTCTTTTCTCTTCTTCATCCAAACCATTCACCCCCTCTCCCCGAAGGTACAAAACTCCACTCGATGCACTGTCTGCTGCTTCTCTCGGTAAAAGATCTCATCTCCTTGCACTCATCCCCTAATCCCCGGAGGACCTATCCCGAGCCCCATGCTGAGCCTGACAGATTCTTGACTGACATGAAAACATGGGGGTAGGGACAGCAGGCACTCTGCGTACCCTGCGCGCGTTCTCCTTTTTGTCTACGTGACGAGTTCTGCAGTAAGGCGGGTTTGTGCGTCTGACAGGAGAACCCGTCAGGCAACTCTCGTCAGCTACAGGAATGACAACATATTATACACAAAGGCCATTTTCAGGTTCTGTTATAGCTCCTTTCTCAAAACCCGTTCATATGAACCACATCCCTTTTCCTTTATCTGACATCTTCAAAGCAGCTCAGCTTTGCGGCCTGCTGAACGTTAAAAAGATGGTGCATCTTTGATTTTAAAAAAACAAAACAAAATTTAAATTTTTTGATCTGTATTCTCCCTCGGCTGTCTTTTTGCAGCCGCATGTGACATGCACGCATTACATAAAATGTCCCTCTATATTATATATATATAATATATATATATCTCACACTACCATTTATAGATGAGATATTGATTTATTTGATTAATTAATGTTAGGTAAATAATTAAAACATAAGACTGCACTGACAAAGCTAATAAGAAAATGATTTGCAACCCCATGTCTGCTCATGAACGATCACTTTTATTGAACAGGAGATTCTGCATTTGTATTATCAAATACCAAACTTTACTTATATCGCTGATTTCGCATTATTTGTAGAAAGATTTTTAACCAATTTAAATGTTGAAACAAAATGCTGGAAGTCATAAATCAAATTCTCTACAACAGTCCAGAGTAACTAGACGTATTAGATTCTGTTTCCTCTGACTAACCATGAATATTCGTTTACATTTAGTGATTAATGCATTAGTTACAGTAATCTAATTATACAACAGCGTACGCCACCATATGCAGTATAACGCCATAATGATCAAAGTTATCCTTATTGCTCAGGTTATACAATGTTTGACAGTGCTCTGAATCCACAACATACTTGCAAAGAAGCACATTTATACACAACAATACTTATTTTACTGAAGTAAAACACCATGGTGCCGTTTCCAACACTTCATATATTATAAACCGAGGTATTATATGCGGCACTGTAACTGATATTAATGAATTCGAGTCGTGACACATTAAACCGTCACTGTATATTATTATTGTTTCTAAATTAGAAATAAGGATCAAACAAATATGTACAGATTTTTTTTTTATGAATAACTTTGTGGCGTGGACTTTGTAAGTGCTGTGGGAGTGTTGCGTGGGCCAGACAAGTCTGTGACTGTGGCTCATGGGTGAATAAGAATGCATAAATGAGAATATTCATCATCTCGTGTAGGCCACATGTTTCGAGTTCCAGTTTTTTTTTATTATTCTTTTGTGTAGTGTCTTTTGCCATCTTACCCTGATTTTCCGCCGTTTTCTGTTCCGCTGCATAGTGCGTCTCAAGTTGTATCAGAGGAAAATATTAAACTATAACAGCGGCGCTCGAAAGGGGAAGAAAAACTGTGTCTCATACTGGAAAAATCTGATAAGACGACACAATAATGTGTGTCTTGTTGGTCAGAACAGAGACAAATAGGAATTTACATCTAATAGCATTCAAATGTCAAGGACAGAGTAGATGCTGTCTGAGGGGAAGGGAGAACAAGACGAAGAAGGGGAAAAAAAATAAAAAAGGAGTACCATATATGGCAAAGACGTTGCCAAGCAACCGGCTCAGCCTTCAGCCCAATTTTCCATGACACACACGCACAAACACTCGACTCTGAATGCAAGACGGCATAGCTGCGAGTGTGTGTACATCAAAGAACAAAGTGTTGATGTAAGGTTTGGGTGGGAGGCGGCAGCCAACACACGGCACTTTAAAAGGAAATAAACAGATACACGCCCTGATTCAAGTAACAACAATGAGCCACAGGGTTTTAACTCGGCTCCGGGAGGACAGAATGTGACCATTTAAAAAGCAGCTCTTATCAGAAACCACAGGTCAACGTCATCCTGGTTGTTACCACAGCTAAAGTGCAACTTGTTAAGCTGCTCATTTCCTGGCTGTAAAGTAGAAACGCTGGTAGTTACGGCGTCCAGTGACGAGCTGATCGAAGTGATCGCTCCTCTCGCCGGTGGCGAGTTAACATGTTGGCCATGTGTAGACATGTATTCAAATTTACTGGATTCATTCAAAAACCTTTTGTAAACCAAAATTTCATAGTGACTCATTTCACCTGATCAGTTGTAATAGTTATTACTTAACCGTGTCATTTAACATAGTAGATGTCTGAAGGGACTCAGAGTCGGGTTGGAGAAATGAGAGAGGGTTTAATTGAACGATAATCAGAAAGGTCGCGGTCAAAACAAACGAGCAGTCTGAACTTTGAAACTGTTTAACAGTACAAAAAGCTGGATGTTTTCTTGGTGTTTTGAACAAATAAGAACAAATGGGAGGCAAACATGTTTGTGTTTGATTTGTGATTATCGTTTCGTCTACACTATGGTGTAACTTTGGTTTGAAAAGTGTGGGGGGGGGGGGGGGGGGGGGGGCACTAAACAGAGAGTTGGGGTCCTCTGGCAGAGAAAAAAACAGCAATGGTTGCATGGTTCTAAAATACTTGTAATAAATTATTTTCTGTTCAATCAGTTTAGAAATAATGTGAGTCAGTTTCACCGTTTTTCCATTTAATTGTATAAGTTTGTGCAGGAACTGTTTCATGCAAGTGTTTCTGCTTCTTCTCGTCTCGAACTCTGGTTTGATCCAGCTTCTCCTCATCTGTCTTCTGACATTGAAGAAAACACAAAAGCACAAATGTTGAAGGGGGAACAGGAGCTATGAACAATGTTTGAAACGTTGCTAGCGTAGGCCTATTTTTTTTTTCTTCTTCGATTTAACTTTATATTTTCATCACTCCTGTGTTCGCCTCTTATGTAAACTTACGTAAGCAAAACAAAGCCCCCCTTCTGCTGCAGACAACCTCCCTGCCGATCAAAGTTTCTGCTGCCGTCTCATCTTTGTTAATATTTGTAAAAAGCTCAAGAAAACTCAGGCCAGCGCTTACTTTTTTCAACGTAAAAATTAATATACAGTAAAAAAAACAAAAAGTATTCAAATGCAAAATAAAGAGGTGTCTTATATTCAAGTTTTACAATTCAGTATAAATTTGAAATGTCCAAGTCACGGAATATGTTTAACAAACATTGTTTCCCCATTGGCTTCTTTTTAAATTTAAAAAGATCCCTCAAATATAATACAATGAATGTGTTTTATTTGACTCTTTTAGTCTCTTTGGAGGCTGCTTGGAGGGGAATATGTGTGACGTTTCAGCGGTTGGTTGTTTATTGACGTTCGCTAAATGAGACTGAGGCGTGAATGTCCATCGAATGTCCCACATAAAACTAACTCCGTCATAGTATTCATCAAGTGAGAGTAGCTTCAGACATGGATTTTAAAAAAGTACGCCGGAGGTGCTTTGGCACACTTCATACAGAATGTTGGCATTTTTCCCTTTGTTTTGTTTTTTTTTCCATTTGATCTTTTCTTGTTGTCTGATGTTTCACTTAAGGGAACCGAGATAAAGCTCCTAAACTGAAACAAAATCCATCCCAGACCAGGCTGCTGGGGTTTTTTTTTGGTGTGTGACATCTTTCAACATGCTCGAGGCCCCTGTCAGAAACCTGGACACTCATGACTCACGAGAAACTAAAGCAAGAGAAGTAAAGATGCTGGAACGGCGTCGCGAGCGGAAACTTTAGGTTTTTAAAAACATTCCAATGATGTCTAGTCACCGGTGCATCAAAGCAGCTTTCTACTCGAGGCTCGGTCTCGTGAGTAGAGGACAGGCAGCATTGACTCTTTTGAGTTTTCACACCAACTCTGGAAACATCTATAAAAGCGTGTATTTTGTAAAAAAGGATGACGTGTAAACAGCAAAAAAGGCCAGTGATCAGAAAGCATGCTGGCGTTTAAAAGCCATGTAGGTGGAGATCAGCGGTGATGGCTTCCTCACCTTTACTTTAAACGTGAGACGCTCCTTTCACACATTAACTTCTTTCTATTAATCTGGTGGCAACTCGGTGAGTCATTGCTGCGTAAGTGCCTCCAACAGCAGAGTGATAACGCTGAACTGAGTAAACTGCACAAGTCTGGAATGCTGCAGTCAGATCAGACAGGCTTAAGGTTAATTCGGCTTCTGATGAGCGACTCAGAGAAACCTGATAGATCAGCAAATAAATAAAAAGCAGTCCTATAAAAAGTAATTCCTCCTTGGTTTTAAATATGATATGCAGCTACATTAACAAGTAATTTCTTTTAGCCAAAAGGAGCGAAAACTCCTTTGAAAGCATTTGTCCCATTCACTGGCTCGTAGGATTGTTATGATCTGTTTTGTTTCATTTTTTTGAATACATGTCAAGAAAACATAGGTGTATATGACTGTGATGTGAGACTGAGGGTTCTCCATGGTGATGCGGCTCCTCGTCTCACAAACAGAGGACATCGGGGACAGCACGTCCTCTGGTTAAGTTAAAGATCAGGTTTTTCTTGACTTTATAAGACCTGCCCAGGTGCTGTGCTGCAATCGCACAAGTACAACACCGTTCAATGAGCTTCCTAATGCAGGGAAGCGGTCTCCATCTGCTGTAGCCACCTTCTTATTAGTGTTTTTGTGGTTTCATGTGACATGCTGAGAGACAACCATGAGGACTTCAGTAATGCAGCAAAGTAAATAAACTTGATTTGTTGTCACGTCTCACAAGAATGGAAAATAACCTGCTCACACTGTGGCTCTTTGTCACTTTCATGTGCATGTGGAACGTCAGTAGAAAACTGATTAATGTCTTGAGTGAATTAACTGAATCCTGTTGCCTTATCAGGTTGATGCACAACAATTACTGTTGTGCGTCCAGAGTCCGACAAGGGTTCATCTGTCTGCATCACAGTCGAACATGTCCTGCAGTTAATTCTTTGAACCACACAGACAAATTATCTCAGCTGTCCTCTACTGTAGACGAGAAAAAAAACTGCTGGATGATGGGGGTCTTTGTCTTCTACATCTGCATACATGATTTGTGAAATGCCATGTGCAGGAATTAACCGTACCGACGCAGAGTACACAGATTTGAGCCCTCAACTGAACCCTGAACTGCCTGGTCATCACCGATGGGGACAGAAGTGACGAGCTTTGTGCTCTGTTTGTTTGTGCAGGGCAGCTGGTGAATGCATGACGTGAATATGTAAATACACGAATGTGAGGTCATGCTCCTCTGAGTTATCTGACAGCTTGATCAGACTGTAGGGGTGTTCGCCTGTACTTCTGGTATGCACTCCCTGTACTGTATAACATCTGTTCAACTGCTTTTTCTTCTACATGGAAGAGGGGTCCTAATCACAATAACTTTGCTATATTGTATTTGATGATTTAGGAAATATTTGCATTTGATTGTCTTTTTCCCAATATATAAATGAATGTTCAAGTCTGCTATTAAAGTTTCTGATGTGCAAATTAAATAATGACAATCACATGATTAATCTTGATTGGAAAAAAAAACTGAAATGAAAACAAGGTTCTGTGTTGTGGTGAAGACACTTACCCCTGTGCCATCGTCTGGGCTGCCCTGAGACTGACCCGGAGACAGGCTGGACTCGATGTCGCTGCTGGCGAAGTCATCCTCGGACTCCTCGAAGGACGAGGCTGAGGACAGGCCGATGGACGAGCAGTTGGACAGCTTCCTGGAGCAGCGCATCAGAGCCGGGGACCCTCCGCAGCCACTGTCCGAGCAGGGGGACTCGTCGTCCGGGTGGGGTTCCAGACACAAGCCGGTGCTGGACTCCGGCAGGACGGTCAGCACAGCCGGTGCCTCGTGGGGACGGCTCGGACTGGGGTCTCTTGTTATGATCAGTTTCGGAATTGTTCCTGGGAAACTTTGGCCTCCCGGTGGACTCTGATCAGAGTCCTTTCGGGATTCGGTTTCGGTGGGGAAGCATGCGTTCTGGTCCCCAGCGGTTTGGGGTGAACCTGAAGTGGTGGTGCAACCGGTCTTTGTCATGCTGACCTCCGTGCGATCGTCCGTTATCGGCGGCCCACTATCCAAATGTTTATCCTGGTGCAAGCTGGACGAAGTCTGTTCAGTGTCCGGGTCAGAGGTGACTGGCGGGGTTGCACTCGGATCAGTGCCAGTCAATACCCTATTGTGAAACTCAAAGCGGTCTGATCCGTTTCCCCCCCGTGGCTGGTCTTCCATGTCGCTTGCTGGGGGATCCGAGGCATTGTTCTCGTCCACGGGTTTCGGCTGATCGCCGCTCTGTCTGCTGACTTCACCGCTTCTCGTGTCCACTCCCGGCGCACCGGCCGCCGCTACCGTCGCCCACTTTATGTCCACGGCGCGCTGGGAAGCTTCGACATAACCACCGAGGCCGACCGGCGCCTCGAAACAACCCGGGTCCGCTCGGTGCTCCCCGTCCGCCGACACAACCTCGTCCCTGGGCAACTTCCCCACTCTGTGGTCGCAGGTCGTTGCTGGATCTGCGGCTGCGTTTCCGCAGCCCAAATCCGATTCGGTTTGGCTCGGGTTTCGCTTTCTCCTTCCCAAACAGGACAACACTTTATTTTTCATCGGGTTTTTGTTCAGCTGCTCCCTCTTTGGCTTCTGCTTGATCCTCGGTCTGCGGATACGGAGCCGTTTCGCAGTCTCGTCAGACCTCCACGTCACTCTGCCAGCGGCGGCGGTGCTGCTCTGCGAGAGACCAGAGCGACTTTGGCCCATCCTGCTCGCCGTAATAGTAGCGGCGCTCCAGTCACACCCTCATTATACTGAAACACAATTGCACTACCGCCGCCGTGACTCACGCACTTTACAGTAACCCATTAATCATCAGATCCGCGTATCAAACTCGGGGAATCTTAGTTTGGCAGGTCCGTGTTCGCTCACACCGCGATTGGTCAAATCTGCAAGAATAAACAGATGTCAATAACTGAGTAATCGCACAATTAGCAGTCTGACTCAAGCGCCCATTCATTACAAAACAATAATAATGCAGTGTTACACGGGCATGAAACTGTCCGATAAAATAAAACCAGCTGCGTCACAATATTTAAGTAAATATACAAGGGACGGTGAATTAAATTGCTGATTGCAGGGAGGGGGAAATTGGTTTCACATAATAGTTTCAGTATCAGATTAATCTGCATTAGTCAGTGTGGGCTGCTACCGCCCTCCTGTGTCTGGACTCTGTCCGTGTAGAAATTGATGTCCATCTGTACTTTTGCTAAGAAGACTCCCAACCCCAGAAGGGGGATTGTGCATTAATAAGGTCAACTTATAAAGCAGAAGCTGCGTTGTAAGTGTACGAAATAACAACAGCAATAACATACACGTTTCTCGCATCTTTGAATTCATTAAGAACAGAGCTTCAATAAGGCTGTTTTTTATCAATTATATTTTCACATACTGATTAACTGATATGTAAAGAAAATTATTACATTATTTAGGAGTGAAAAAGAAGAAAGTAACTTTACAAAAATTAAAAAGAAAAAATAAATACATCTAAAAGCTAGCGGGGAAAAAAATCCCCCATCACTCCACTGAAGCAGGACTTCATTTTAAAGACAGTTTCTATCAATATAAAGTGCAAAGGACAACTGTGAACAACACAGGAATGCGATTTAAACATCTCCACATCCATGTGCCTGATGAAACCGGAAGGTGCATGGAGCAATGTTGGCAGATTTTTACTTTTTCAATCAAAAGTGACTAATGCAGGTCACCAGAGGTGATTAACACTAAGTTCAGTGTCTCATGAAGAGCATTAGTCAGATCTGTCCTTCTGGTAAATTCTGGGTTATTTATATTTTGGGTGTATGGCTCTAAATCGGTTTGGGTGTAGGACCGTAACACTTGGTCACAGTTTAGCCGACTGTGGAACTTGTATGATGGCCTGAATTATACACGCTTTTATTTTATCTATAAAATAAACTGTAGTCATCCTGCTAGCAGGAAGAAAACTCAAAGAACGGAAATGAGACAGGAACTGCCACAATGGAAACAACAGCTCATCATGAACCACAGAAAAATACACACAGTCAATCTGCATTTTTCTGTAGCTATCAAAATCACAAATAGGCTCACCTGACTCACTCGTATTAAGGAATTTACATTCTTAAGGTGGATTTACAGAGGTGACTGACAAGTACGCCCTCATTTCTGAGTATGAGGCATATTTTCATTTTCATTTGCCTAAGTCCGGGGCAAAGCAAAGACCTTAATTATTCAGCATTCTTCTCCTTTTTCAGTCTTACATCACAGGCACTGTGAAAACCTTTTTTTTCTCCTTTCCCTCAGGGAGAAGAGCACTTTCCAGCCTGGGGAGACATGGCATCATTAAGTATTTTATCTCTTTTCTCCTCAACTTTCGCTAAACACTTCTGTTTATCGCAGTGGGATCCCCTGAGTGTTCATCACGATGAAGCTGTATTGCTCATCACATTTTCATCAAAACAGTGGGGCAAATGACTGCAAACGTCATGCCACACTGACATGAAGCTCGCCACGCACTCATCCACTCCCAACACCAATGTGACACATACTCTATGGGAAGTTCATTATTTCAAAACAAACATAAAACAATAAACACCCAATGTAAGATGTCAGAACAGTAAAAGGAAGTTCGTTCAACTAACCACTACTGCAGTACAATTTCAACGGTTATCTGTTCACATGTCATCTGTTTGTTCAGTCAGAAGGCTGCAATCAAAAATGCAGTCGCTTCTTATAATGAAAAGGTTTACTTAGTGAGATATTTATTTAAAGACTAGTTCTGTGTTATTTGAGTGGAAAATAAATGAAGTTGCTTGATGAATTTGTATTGATTCTTGTGAAAATATCTCAATCTAGACTTTTAATTAGTCTTTTTTTTTAAGTGTCAGATTATATAATAAAGCAATTGAAAGTAAGCAGTCAGTGAGCCTAAGGAGAGCTATACATTTTCCACTCAGAAGAGAAATGTAAATCCAAACTTACTGTGAGGGTCTTTTCCACCTCCTGTGTGTGTAAAGCAGCTGTGCTGAAAGGCTGGCAGTAAGGTGGAGGATTAACTTTCACAGCAGAGTGTTGGTTCGTCTGTGGCTTCTCTGTGCAGCCTGTTGCTGTGAAATGCTGATAATGTGTAGTAACAGCATGTGGTTGGAAAAAAAAAAAAAAAAAAGAGGAAACGTTCAGCAAAACGGGGGCAGGTCTGACTAAGGTTCAGGCCCTTTCAGGCAACTTCAGCGACACCTGAAGTAACCTAAAGTAACGACTTCAATAACAAAACCCCCAAAACCAACAATCCTTGTAACAACTACAAGTGGTCGCCTATGAAATCACTTACACAACATTTCCAATAAAGCTTCACAAAGCGACCGGGGGCCACATGACAGTTCCTAACGGTGGTGCATTCATAAATGTTCCGAAATATCAGTTTTGGAGACTTTAAAACGGTACTTTTTCAACCTTTTGTGGATGTTGCTAATACTGATTATGTAGGCCCACAGACACAAGAGTGAATTTGAAAATATAACTATAGAAAATACTGTTATTCTTTTTATATACATATATAATTAAAACAGTGTCATTGTGTTTATTTAAAATGATTTTACTATTATTTTTATTTATTTACTTGAACAATTAGCTTTTTACAGTGGAAATCCATGAATTACTCCTAACAGATGAAGGTTAAATAGGCTTTTGTGAAAATTGTAGGACTTTGTAAAAGGCGCAATGGGCACAGGAAAACAAAGTAAAAGTGGAACTATGAGATGATGACACACTCTGAAGTGACAACAACGTTCCATTAAAAATTATAGAAAATTAACTAATTGCAATGAGGGTAAGGATCTGGGCGTCGTATTAACTTAGTTTTCAATACAATTAATACTTTTTTTTAACGACCTCGGATAGATGTCTGACAGCATTTAAAAGCAGCACGTTATATTTGGTTAATTTTCGGTAAAAAAAAAAAAAAAAAAAAAACAACAACAACAACAACAGACAAACAAAACAACAACTACAAGAACTGTTATTGAACCTTCGTTTTCCAGTACGGGTCTCAACTCTATTTTTTTATTTCACTACTTTGCTGCGCTGAAGACTAATGTCACGCGTTGGACATTTTTGGACCCGTGGCGTTTCCGTAGTGCGGAAGTTGTGTTTCACAACCAGCAGTAGGGTCCCGGCGTGACTTTCAGCGGGGTTTGGGGTCGCGGCTGAGCAGGACTACGTCTCCCCCCGGGGCTGCCTCGGTCGCTGTCACAATGAGACTATTAAGCGCGGGTCTGCGCCTCACGAAGACGCACCTCGTGGCTCCAGGGAGCGTCGCGGTTACACAGGTGAGCGTGTCTAAGTCCGCCGACCTCCCGAGTTCATCTCCGGCCACTGCATTTCACAACCGGTGTGATTTTTGCCTCGTGTCCCCAGGTACTCGGCAGCAGCTGCCGCTCGTGCTCCTCTGGCGTCTTTCCCAACGACAGGATCCGTAACATCGGGATCTCCGCTCACATCGACTCCGGGAAGACCACCCTGACCGAGCGGGTCCTCTACTACACCGGCAGGATAGCGGAGATCCACGAGGTGAGCGGGGCGTTGAACCGGGCTTCTTCACTCCATCGGTGTAGGGTTGTTTCTGTCTGTCAGAAGAGTTGTGAGCTGTCTTCCTCCCCTGTGCTGTGTAGGTGAAGGGGAAGGATGGCGTTGGAGCCACCATGGACTCCATGGAGCTGGAGAGACAGAGAGGCATCACCATCCAGTCAGCTGCTACGTACACCGTGTGGAAGAACCACAACATCAACATCATTGACACACCAGGTGCTAGAGATGGTCTCTAACAGCTCCTGGTCTGTAGTCGTGCACGACCCGCAGAAAATGTCTGAAATGTCTCATGTCACTAAACCCCTTCGTATTTTACAGGTCACGTGGACTTTACCATTGAGGTGGAGCGGGCGCTGCGTGTGCTGGATGGAGCCGTGCTGGTTCTGTGTTCAGTCGGAGGCGTCCAGTGCCAGACCATGACCGTGAACAGACAAATGAAACGCTACAACGTGCCCTTCCTCACCTTCATTAACAAGCTGGACCGAATGGGAGCCAGCCCCAGCCGAGCCCTGCAGCAGATGAGGTACCGTTTATTTACCGTCGTACTAGAGGGGCGGAGGGGCGCTGGTAAGATGCACACAGAGCTGAGGCTGATGTGCCTGTGAGGGATGCATCGTCCCGCGCACTGTCCGTAACCTGTACCCGTCTTCTGTTTCGCCAGGCCACTGGCATGTGTTGAAGTGCCATTGAGCAACGAACACAATATGTAGGTCGGATTACGAATGTAGAAACCACGTTATGTAGTGTATAAGAACTGTGTGCACATGTAAAAGTGTTGTGCAAATGTGTCAACAGAGTGTGATATAAGAGCAAACCGTTTACCATTTAAAAATCACTCTTCAGCCTCTGTCATATCATAATGAAAATCCCAAATCTGGTTGCTGAAATAATACACTGTATGTATGTCGTGTACACAGAGACATTAGAGTATAAATTAAATGGTAGACTAGATTCAGATTTGTTGTTTTGGTATGAATTTTGTAGGACTAAAGGTCTGTCTTGTTCTCCAATTAAGTTAGTTTCTCCCACTTGTATTTTAGGTCCAAACTGAACCACAACGCAGCATTTGTAAACATTCCCATGGGCCTGGAGGGGAACATGCGCGGGATCATTGACCTTATAGAAGAGAGGAGCATGTATTTTGAAGGGCCATTTGGGTAAGGGACCCCCCTGAATACGGCAGTTGTTTTTATCTGCACTAAACCAAAACTCACTCATAGGCTGTCTACAGAAGACTTCTTATGTCTACAGATGCAGTTTTGCTTCCAAACATTTCTATTTAATCAAACATTTTTTTTTCCCGCTTCCTGCAGTCAAAGTGTCCACTATGAGGAGATTCCCCCCGAATTTCGCGCTGAAGCTGCGGACCGCAGGCAGGAGCTGGTGGAGTGTGTGGCTAACGCCGATGAAATCCTGGGGGAGATGTTCCTGGAGGAGAAGATTCCAACCAAAGATGACCTGAAGGTCTGCACATCCAAAGAGAAATGATATGTGATGGAGCGTGCAAATTAAGACAGATTTCAGAAAACCCCCGTTACCAAAAAGAGTGCAAAAGTCAACGAATTAGTGACAAATGTAGTAAATCTGCAGTTGAAAAATATGTTATTGTTCGTTCTTAGACCACATTGATAGAAAATGTTCATATTGGCTTACTGATAAAAATATGCAGTTTGATATTAATGCAGGCGGCACGGTGACTTAGTGGTCAGCACTGTTAGCACTCACAGCAAGAAGGTTCCTGGTTCGATTCCCGGCCTGGTGGGTCTTTCTGTGTGGAGTTTGCATGCTTGTGAGGGTTTCCTCCGGGCACTCCGGCTTCCTCCCACAGTCCAAAAACATGCAACCCTGTGATGGACCTGGCGACCTGTCCAGGGTGAACGCCTGTAATGGGTCGGGATAGGCTCCGGCAGACCCCCGTGACCCTGCAAAGGATAAAACGGGAATAGGGGATGGATGGATGGATGGATGGATGGATATTCATGCAGCCTTGATGTTTGTACACACTATATGCTAGAACAATGTTTATATTTACCATTATAATTGAGTTTAAGACATCCATGGCTCCTTTGCACCAAATCTCTTAACATGGGTTTATAATTTGTCATGCAGTTCAGTTTTGACCCGTCTCATTTAAACATATTCAGTTTTTCAAACTGTACATCTAACTTGGGATCTGAACGTTCATTCTTTTTAAAAAAAAACAACAAAAAAAACAACAAAGACTATTTGTGTCAATCACTGTTCACATTGCTGCCTCTCAGGCTGCGATCCGCAGAGCCACCGTGCAGCGCCTCTTCACGCCGGTGCTGGTGGGCACGGCCTTGAAGAACAAGGGTGTCCAGCCACTGCTGGATGCTGTCCTGGAGTACCTGCCCAACCCCAGTGAAGTCAAAAACTATGCCATCCACAATGATGAGTGAGTATTTACGAGGGTTGTCAGTTTCCATTCAGTTTCTTTTAATAGTTAAAGTAGATTTAAATGAATATGTTTTGTTTTCTCCTGTGAAGTTGCATCCAGTAATGTCAGAGTTTTTCTGTTGTTAACAGAGATTCCACTGAAACCTCAAAGATCGAAATGGACCCTACAAGAGATTCTTCGAACCCCTATGTTGGCTTGGCGTTCAAATTAGAGGTACATTACTCATAAACAGTTATGTCTGTCTTTTTACTTCTTTTACCCTTTCATGCAACAGATCGCTCTAAGTCCTGCTCTGGTTGTTTCCTCTGGTTGTTTTACAACAACAGGCCGGGAGGTTTGGTCAGCTGACGTATGTACGAGTGTATCAGGGTTGTCTAAAGAAGGGAGAATACATCTACAACACTCGCACGGGCAAAAGAGTCAGAGTTCAGAGGCTTGTGCGTCTGCACGCTGATCAGATGGAGGTGAGGACAAACCAGTCTATGTCAAAATGTTGTCAGGGGTGACGGGTATGACAGGACATGACGGGTCTGAATAGCGAGGTTCCTCTTTTGGCTTTAGTGAAGTGTGTAGGTAACAACCACATCTGCTGTTACACCAGTCTTGCACCAATGATGAAGCTGTGAAATTTTAATTTACGTATTTATGTATCCGTCTTTGATCCTTTGCTGCTTGTCCCCCAACCCTGAAAATCTCACCATTAGAAAAAAATCTAATAAAATCTTATTTCCATCACTCAGTTGACCCTTTCTGTGTATTTTTAAGGATGTGGATGAGGTTTATGCTGGAGATATCTGCGCTTTGTTTGGGATTGACTGTGCGAGTGGAGACACTTTTACATCTAAGACCGGCGCCAACGTCTCCATGGTGAGTACGCTCAGCCAACAGAGGAGAAGAACCCTGCTCATTTTTTCTTGATCCAGAGTCAGAAGCAGCATCTTTGGTTCATTTGCGTATTTCGGTCCTGCAGGAGTCCATTCACGTCCCAGAGCCCGTCATTTCCATGGCCATGAAGCCAGCTAACAAGGTAAAATATTTTAATTAGTGCTTGTTAAAATCTAAAAACTGCTTTAGAAGCATCGTCAGCTTTTTCTTATCTTGTCCTGTCCTCAACTAGAATGACTTGGATAAGTTCTCCAAAGGCATCAACCGTTTTACCAGAGAGGATCCCACCTTCAGAGTACATTATGACACTGAGAGCAAAGAGACCATCATCTCGGGCATGGGCGAGCTGCATCTGGAGATCTACTCTCAGGTATGATGCTCATACAGTAATCAGCTCTGAACGGGCGTCCGGCTCGTTTGTTACAGCTTGTATCAGTTTATCTTGTAACGACACAGGCACCTCAGGCTTTTATACCTAATGTGGGTTTGTCAAAGGTTAAAGCTACCAGTGTGATTACCAGTATCTACTTTTTTTAAAGCTACATTTTAACTTGTATATACAGTATAAGTTATAAGTACATACGTCATTTGTTTGGAAAACAAAAACATTGAGTAATTGTGTCTGATGATGCGTCACTAATGACAAGCTGCAGAGCTTGATGTGAGGGCCGTTGCACAAAAGCAGAATTAAGAAATCGGGGAAGCGTGTGAAAGCGGGTCTGGACATATCCTGAAGCAGGAACGCCGAGGCAGGATGAGAAAACACAGCTAACTTATCCTGGTGCGTGTGCGATCATGGTCGTGAGAGCTTTTGTTTCACCAAGCGAACATGTACGAAGAAGTTTAAACACCTATTTAAAAAAAAAAAAAAAAAAAAAAAAGCAATACAGCTGCTTGTCATACACTCTACCTGGATATAAAATAAACTAAATGTGGAGTAATCCATTATAGGCAAAATAACCACTTGTAACCGCTGTGGGTGAGATCAGATTGAAGTTTACTTCTTTTTAAAAAATTAAGCTGCCGGTAATGTAATATTTTTTACCGTTAGTTTTTTACCATCTTGTATGTTCTTAATTACATTTGCATGCAAAACTAACGACGTCACTGGAAGAATATCTTAAGTATTCAGTGGGCAATAACATTTCTACAGGAATACGTGTAGGCTGTTCAAATACAACAGCAAACAAAGGTCAGGGTTCATAAAAACCATTAACGTTCTAATTATGGCGTATATGATAATTATGAAGAATTCAAATCTGTATAATGCAGACTAGTGAAAATGAAGTATCAAAGTTAATTGCGAATAACTGTTACATTTAATTTTGACCGCAGTTGCAGCTGACTGAACAGAGAGCAGATTATTAGACTAGTCTTAACCAGGCTGGCTGAACAGAATTTCCATGGAAATTTATCCACCTTTGCTTTTGTGCAACTGACTGAGAACATTTTGTAAACAATTGAGTCATTTTAAAGCTGCAACATATTCTGGTCTGTTGCTTCAGAGGATGGAGAGAGAATACAACTGTCCCTGTGTGATGGGGAAACCCAAAGTGGCTTTCAGAGAGACGGTCACCAGTCCTGTACCGTAAGTCCTCTTCTGCTGAGACACACGCACACACACGCAAGACATTTATTAGTTTGAATAAAACAGTAAACCAGAAGCAGTTAAAATTTATTAGGTATAAACTGGATCCTTTGGCATGTTGAAGTTGGTGCTGCAAGAATCAACAGCACATCTTGCTTTAGCTCTTGCGCCATCTCTCTCAAATCATTTACGATGCAACATTTGAGTACATGTCGTAATAGTAGTGGGGCGAATGCAGGCAGTTTAAACTTTGTTTTGAGGTTTTTCACAATCGTGGCAGTTTGGAAGCTGCTCCATCTGCAGCATCTTAACGCCCCCTGCAGGAGACCAGGTGAAGAGCAGCTTCCAGTGAAGGATTTCCTGCAACGGAATGAGACGATCTCAGCGTAAAGTCAAATATCCAAGTCGTAAAATTGCGTCTTTAAACTGTTGCATGACTGTTTGTCTGCTGTCGTTGCTCACCTGAGACACCATGTCATGCAGTAGTGTGTGACAGTCAAACTTCAGCTGGTCATCTTCAGTTGGCTGCAGCAGATGAGGCAAAATGAAGACCAAAAAAAAACTACACAGATGCCATAGAACTGTTGCAAAAATATAAACTAATCCAACTTATACTAACAGAAAAAAAATGACCTACCAGCTGCGTGATATTGGCCACCTGGGCCATATTGTACAAAGTGTTTTCTGTGGATTCCTTCAGCATGACGAAGCTGGAGGCCACCGTCCCAAGGTGCCAGAACGGCTCCATGTCAGGCTCGATGTGGCCGTGGCTATCTGGAGGAAAAGTACTCAGACGTCACATACTTGCAAAATAGTAAAATGTATTGTACGATGCACAAGACATCAAAGAGTCAAGTGAAAACAGTTAAGTGTTGTGAAAAAAGGAACAGTGCGTTCACTCAATAACTGCTGTGTTGAAATAGAACATCCTTAACTTTGTGCAATATTTTAGGAGCCATCATCTGGATTAGTGGTGCAATTTTACATACCGGGCAAATATTGTGCGGACAGCAGGCTTTGGTTTAACTTGTACTTGTGGTATAAGGCTTCCTCTTCAACTGTGGTGCTGTTTTTAAGGAGCTCCTCACAGGAGGACGCCTGGACCTGAGCTGGGAGTGACTTCTCTCCCAGTGGAAAGAAGACCTCCGCAGAGCATTTCTGGGTTGCCTGGATGAGTTAAGAGACAGGTTTAAAAATGTAAAAGCAGCTAAAAAGAGAAGCAGTTTTGATGGATGGCAGGAGACAGGGAAAGAAAAAGGGTGTTGCCTAGGCGTTACCATGGAAGCCAGTGAGTCAAGGTTGCACCACACAGGCAATCATGCATAAAAATATTAATGTGAGCTTCCTTTTCTACACAGGTCTGACCAGGCACGCCAATCTTGGCGTGCCTGGTCAGACCCGTTTAGTCTAAAAATCGTCTCAACTATAAATAGTACACGCAATGATCTCAATACTGTGAAAACACAAGGAAACTTTTTTTTTTTTATTATTATTAATAATGTTGAATGTGGGAGAAGTCAGTTCATCAGATAATTAAGGCTCCATGGGAAAAAAGTTTTTCCTGCGATTATTGAAATTAAAAAAAAAAGAAAAACCTGGATGAAGTCTTACATTGCCAATGATCTCATGCACTAAGACCTCCAGCTGATATCTTCTTCCTGAACCTGCCACGTCCTGAAAGAGAAAATCAGAAGAGAGTCATGGTTGAGGTTTGAATCCCACCACTCCTGCGAATGGCAACGAGTTATCGTGTGTGGCGAAGACCTCTGCATTTCCGCTGTAGACTCTTTGCAGCCCAAACAGCCTGTGTGGGGAGCCGTAGCGAGTGTTGAGGTAGTGCTGGACCACCTTTGCTGCCCTCTGAGCGGGGTAGTGATTAGGGTTCAGCTCGCCAGTTGCCATCACATCTTCCTCAAGCTCCTCATGTAGTAATTTTTCTTGCTGTGGAAAGGCAAAACCCACATGAGGATGACAATGAGAACGGAAGCGGGGGTGGGCATCCATGCTCTGAGGGACTTTGACCCTCAGGTGGCAGCCGGGCGCGGCCGTTTGGAGATTAGACAACTATTTAGCAAAGTGTTGGATATATTTGAAAACAAGCTGAAGAGACGCACAAGCGTACAATCAGATGATTGTAATATGATCTAGTCTTGCCTCTGCTGCAGTGCTGAATGCTTAGATGGAGGAAGGTTTACTGTTTGTTGCTACCATACCTGGTTGCCACGAGTCAGCTGCTGCTCATGTAAATGGAAACATTACTTCCCACTTCCTTTGACAACAGCTCACTTTGAGGACCGCCCCTTCTTAAAGAGACGGCGCTCTCTTCCGCTCGTCTGGATCCTGGCTGCTTAAAACCTTTACAGAGCTGACAATACCAGCATGTAGAAACGCGTACAGCATAACGGATCATTCAGACGTCGTGCTGCAGCATTTCAAATGAAAAGCATTAAGGAAGTTTACAGTTATACAAATTAATGTCGTATTTGTCACATTCCTAGTAGACATTTAAAAAAAAAAAATGAATATGGAAAAAAGTGTAGTTGGCTGAATTTGTTAGAAATTAGAGGGAGTAAAACTTTTTTTTTGTAATGTGTGTGTGTGGGTGTGTGTGTGTGGGGGGGGGGGGGGGGGGGGGGGGTCATTGTAAAAATAAAGCAAATAGTCTTGTCTAGTCATGCACTTGTTTTAGCAGAGGTCAAATATATGTCCGGCAGTCCCATGTCATTGTAATATTTCCTCCCACCTGCCTTTGTCAAAAGTAAATCACTTTGTAAAATGAAAAATGTAAAAACTCAGAAATGTCTCTTCAGTGGTGTGATTTCAATTACTAATAGAACTTAAAGATGCTTCGGCGTCATCAGATCTAAACCGGTTCGCGCCGGTTTCACCGTGTCACTTTGTTTTAAGTTGCGGATATTTTCTCTTGACGTAGGTTCGACTACACCCATAAGAAGCAGAGTGGCGGCTCTGGGCAGTACGGGAAAGTTATCGGCGTCCTTGAGCCTCTTGAGCCGGAGCATTACACCAAGCTGGAGTTTGAAGACCAGACTGTTGGAACCAACGTCCCAAAACAGTTTGTGCCAGCAGTAGAGAAGGCAAGTGCAAACATTCACTTTTCATTTACTATAGTCTGCCCCCCCAAACCTGCCGGTTTTTAATAAATTCCCTGCTTCTTCCCATGATGCCACAGGGCTTCAGGGAGGCCTGTGAGAAGGGACCTTTGAGTGGACACAGGATCTCTGGAGTTCGATTCCTCCTGGAGGATGGAGGTCATCACATGGTCGACTCAAACGAAATCTCTTTCATCCGTGCAGGAGAGGGGGCTGTGAAACAAGGTTACTGGTTACTCTGACTTCTTTTGGGCATCTCATTCTGGGTGCTTTTTTTTTTTTTTTACCACATTGCAATCCAATCTGTATGAATATCATCTCAATAGATAATATTTCAAGTACACAATGTTGAAAACTTGACTTTTCCTGGTCGTTTTTGCATGCAGTCTTGAGCTGGTGTCAGCACAGACATAAATTTAAAAAAAAATTTTCCTTCCATAGCTATGGAAAAGGCCAACTCGACCATCCTGGAGCCAATTATGTCTGTGGAAGTCGTTGCACCTCTGGAGTTTCAAGGAGCAGTCATTGCTGGGGTAAATCGTCGCCATGGAGTCATCACGGGACAAGATGGAGCTGAGGGATACTTCACTTTGTATGCTGATGTGAGTCCGGCCCACAGCGTGCATCTGCAGTCCTATTCACATATTCAGTTTCCTTTCTTTGGTACAAGCAGTTTCTTTTTCTGACTTCATCCCATTTCTTCCAACAGATTCCACTAAATGATATGTTTGGCTATTCTACAGAACTACGCTCCTGCACTGAAGTAAGTTAATTTAGCCTCCTGCAGTCAGATCTTGTCCATCATACGAGATTAAATGTTTGAAAATGTGTGTTTCAGTTTACATCCTCTTTCCCTCCTACTAGCCAGTACTGTACATGCTTTTAATATTTAATCCCAGAAGCCATCCAACAAGAGATTCAGTTAAATATGTGAATAAATAAATAAATCAGGCAGGAATTTGCAGTAGTTTTGCAGCCTTTAGTTATATCTGCAGTCCTTTCAACCTTGCAGCCTCCTCCACTCTCTGCTACACAGATCCTGTTGCTGATGGCACTTTACTGAATGCGGATCACTCGAATAAATGAAGACATTTATAGAAATGACAATCCTGTGTAGGGTTGTATAATCCTGTACATGTTATGAATAACATTTAAAAAAAAAAAAACAAAAAAAAAAAACGGTGTGATTGTTTTTCCCAGGGAAAAGGCGAGTACACCATGGATTACAGCAGATATCAGCCCTGCCTGCCAGCAACACAAGAAGAGCTTATCCACAAACACTTAGAGGCCACAGGACAGCTGCCTGCAAAGAAAAACAAGTGGAAGAGCTAGATCCTGTCCCAACAACTGTACATTACTGGACTTTGACGTCATAGCAGTCCCTCGTCTCTACAGTCTTCTGCCCGTCTTCAACAAGGACTCCAGAATAAGGCTTAAATGTTTAAATGCTGTTTTAGGTCCTTTCCTTGTGTCTGATCCTTAAAACATTATTTATTTCCTTAATTTTAGCACCCTTTCACCTCAAAATGCAGCAAGTATTTAAAAAAAAAAGAAAGCTGCGTCTTGACTTGAGCTATGATGGACGTTTGTACTGTGTACAGAATGGTTATGATGGTTGTAACAAAGATATACTCTTCTTTTAAAGTCTTTCCTTCTTCAGGGTGTTTGATGGCAAATGTTCTTAACACTTTAGTTACATTATCGCCGCACTGAAACACAGCTCATAAACTACATAACAGTAAGGGGGAAAAAAAAAAAAAAAAAAAAAAGCAGTAATCATCATCATCATCATCATCGGGATCTACCGTATTCATTCACTCTCACCTGTCCAGCTCCTTCTGCCATGTCGGCTACGATGCTGGGACGACCCGGGATGTCTGCTGAAACACTTTCAGGTCTGATTGTAGCCGTGATGCTGCTTCTTATCCCCATTAACGCAGCCAGAACAAGGACGGTCTTTAAACCCATTTCAGTAAACTGAAAAGCAGAGATGCGAGAGAGAAAAACAACTTGGCTGGAAGAGGGCAGGCAGGGAAAATCAACCCCGCTGTTGTTGAAGAGTTATGCAATTAGGAAGAGGAGGAGGGGAAGCAGAGAAGAGATTGTCCAGATCATCCCGTCTTCCTGTCTGAAGTGTTTTTCTCCCCCTCCTTTAACAAAACAAACTGCTCCACTTTTATCTGGCTCTATTCCTCATATCTCCTCAAGTGAGTCACTGTTTCTTTTCGGTGTCTCGACGTTTCAACACCCTCACAAGAAGAAATTATGAGTTTAGAAGGAGGTATGTCTTTAGTAGTGCAGCTACAACAGGTGTTGGAGATCTGAGAGTTTGACGGCTGCAGCTGCTCTTTATCAACGCTGCATTTGATTTAAATGGTGGGAAAAAAAACAAAAAAGCAAAACTACTCAAGCCAACATGTCACAGCTTAACTGGGGTGCTGGCATGAGGAATCCAACTGCAAATACCTCTGTTTTAGGCTCGAGGTTAATGAAATGATCATAAGGTCACAATCGGACAACTGCACCCGAACTTTGTTGTAAAACGTGTAAACGCGTCAAACCTGCGTCAAACCAAAATAAAAAAATCTCAGGAGGGCTTTTAAATGGCAGAAGGGGGTGCATTTGTTCAAGATGCCTTCAGCAATTGGAGAAAAATATATCTGTTATAAAGACTAAGAAAATCAAAGGGAAACTTTAGAAACCCCACAAAACTCCATTAGCCATCTTTCTTTAATTCTTTATTTAAAGAGATGATCCCACTGATATACAGTAGATATAATTTTTAACAAAAGAGACACACAACTAATAAAGCAGCTACTGAGCGTTTACGGTAAACATTTATTGGAAGATGTTTGAGTGCATCACAGGCTTGAAAACTACATTTAAGACACGGAGCAGGTCTCCAGAAGCTTGCTCTTCTTTCTCTTCTTCACATGAGGTGCCTGTCGGACAGCTGGAGCACTTTGGACCTCACTTCTACACCTCCCACCTTCATTTCCCGTGCGGTTGTTTCCCAGCTGTGCATCCCTGGGAAGATTATCAATGAGCTCGTACAGGGTGAAGATGCTGAAGCAGATTTCATCGTAGGCTGTTTTGGTACCGCATTCGAACAGGCAGGCGAAGGCCACAGCGGGCGGTGCTCCGGGTGAAGGCGACAGCTCCAGGTGGGCCAGATCAGAGTAGGCGCTGGGACCCTCATAGATCACCCAGGGGCCACGCCAGCTGTCTGGGTCACGGGGAAACAGGCTGAGGAACACGCCCAGGTCTTTGCGTGCCGTGGACCATGTCGGGTGGGAATACACCACCCAGGTGGGGGTTAGGAAATCTGGAGGGACACCATGATGCGGTGACTTGAGGCCGACGGGAGTTTCTGCGGTGGCCCTGCAGGACCTGTTTGCTGACAGCGATGCAGCATCAGTGTGGTCACTGTGGCTCACGGATGATGTCCAGTGTCTGAAGTGATTATTGAGACTGTGATACAGATGTATTGGGGCAGGAAACCCAACAATGCTGCCATGACAACCATTCCGAGGCTCCACCAGCCGCTGCACCAGCTGCCCCTCCTGAAACATGGCTCCATCGTCCAGGCTGATGGCCTGCACCCTGTATCCCAGAGGGCTGCGTGCGTTGCAGTACAACA
The DNA here is from genome assembly GCA_014839995.1 of Xenentodon cancila. NCBI lineage: Eukaryota > Metazoa > Chordata > Actinopteri > Beloniformes > Belonidae > Xenentodon > Xenentodon cancila. The sequence goes on from CM026201.1 coordinate 20,389,086, forward strand.
CGTTGGTTCCATCCTCCTCATCCACAGACACCATCTGACACTCCACGCTCTCTGGCGCTGGTATCGCCTCCCCAAAACGCCAGCTTCTCCCATGGGTGTCACTGTGGAAGCAGAAAGCACGCGGAGTGGTCTGGCAGAGCTGTCCGAAGCACTCTTTGCACTCGATGTGATAAGCGTAAGCAGGGATGAGCAGGCGACCTGACTTGAGCTGGATGCCGTGGCCCGGGCCAAGCGCAAACGTGGCCCACTCTGCCGGAAGACAAGGAGGGAAATTAAACAATAAAAGTAAGATAAATACATGTGCACTAAGCATTTTAATTATCTATTGTTCATTTTTAGCTGGTAAATCAGGGCTTTTATCCTGTAATCTAGAAGTGCAATTTAATTTTACAAATGATAAAGTCAGGATTTTGTCACATATATTTTACAATAAAATTAATTCCCAAAAGGGAGGTTTTATGTAAAGGGTTTGGACTTTTACAGTTCAATGAAGGAAGAAAAGTGACAAATTGCATATTGCAGTGTTACATTATTTTGAGTTTTTTTTTGTTTAAATTAGTCTTTGATTAGAATAACATACAACACTACTACAGATTTCTGGATCTGCAATGTTCAGGAAGACTCTCCTTCATTAGTTGTGTCAAGCTTTTAAATGGACCTTTAATAGTGTCCCCAATGACCCTCTTAGTCAGGTCAGTGACTGGACTCCAGGTGTCGCCGCCGTCGGTGCTGGAGACGTAGCAGAGTCGGGTCACGTTCTTCCCCGTCACCAGCTGGTAGGATTCTGACGTGTGGCCCAGAACAGCAATGAAGAACAGGAAGAGCGTCCCTGTGAACTCATCGTACACGGGACACGGGTTCATGGACCGGTGGCCTGGCAGGAAAGCCGTGCCCAGAACACTGATGTCCTCCCACTGCAGCGGGGGCCAGACACGGTAGACGGGGGCAGAGCAGACAGGACAGGTTAACGTCTTTAGCGTCTAGAAAATGTATAAATGCACATTTCCTGAGCAATCAGCTTTCCCGGCTCACGTCAGCTGTCACGTTTCACACAGATTCATTCCTTTTCTTGCCACCCAAGGGTATTTGTACTCAACTGGTGTGCTCATATCATTAAAAACAAATCATTTGGTTTGTTATTGTTGTCTTTTACAACTGTTTTATTTATTTTTTCTATAAGCTCTAAACCTTAGTCATGTCCTGCACCATGGACTGATTTAGTCTCAGTGCAGTAACAAACACTGCCCATTTCCATATCCACTATTTTAATTTTTGTCTTTTTTTTTTCTTCTTAAACTCATTACGTTTGGGCTGCAATGTAAAATCATCAGAAAATTCATTTATTTTCTTCACAAGACTGGATCCCCCAATAGTTCTGTCATTTCTGATGAATATAAAAACACGTTAAGGAGAATATGTCTGGCGTGCATACTTTTATCCTTTTGTTGTATATTGCTTTATTGTTTATTGCTGTTTTATTTTATTTGTTTTTTCCAGTGACTGTAGATGAAAAAAATGACATTTTGGTTTACTCTGGTTCATTGTCAAAAATGTGGTAAATAAAACAAAACATAAATGAGTGAAAAGGATTTTTAATCTTGAAAAAATGTACTGCTACTTTTCACTATCTAGAGAAGCAAAATGTTAGTTAAATGTGATCATTATACTTCCTCTTTTTCTATGTATTTGTTAGAATACATTAGAAGCAGTTTAAATGTACAAATAAGTTCCAATTGAATTTTAACTCAAACTTCTAACAGTCTGTTTTCGGGTTGTGATTGACACTGTTGTACCCCGGGTCCCTGACCTCCACATAGTTCCTGTAGAAAGTGCCCTTCCTCATGACGAGGAGGTGCGCCTGAGCGTCAGAAGGGCTGAGTCTCTCCTCGCAGAAGGCCAGAAAGGTCCTGAGGCGCGACAAGTAGAGCAAAGCTGGGACTCTGTACGTCACTCCATTCGGCTCCTTGTGGAAAAGCACAGATCTCGCTGGGAAATAGGGCGACCTCATGCTGCTGCTCGTGCTCTAGGTCGCCGTTGAGCGACTAAGAAGAATCAGAATCACCTTTAGAAGTCAACGCACACTTTCCAGTTGTTTTTTTATGCACTTGAGAGGACACGGTGCAAATAACAAATGTTATGGTACACAGAAGGACAAGTGATAAGAACTCTCAACCATGATGTTTTCTCCTTAACAGTGGAGTAAAGCGGATGTCTACTGTGCTCACTTGGGTGGAGGAAACGGCTGTATCATCTAGAGTTTTAATAGCCACTTCTCACCCTTGTTGAGATTTCATTTCACAACGAATGTGAAGGGTATACTGTATGCTATATAACATATAACAAAGATGTCTTTATGAGGGGATCTTTCGGTCTAAATCTGCCAAAGAAAGTTATTTGAGGTTGATCTCACTAAACAATCTCGGAGACAAGATCCAGTCACAGAGGAATTCATCTGTTACTAACATGAATTCTGTCAGCCAGCTCAACCATCACAGCATTGTTGGTACACCTCCTTCACCCTGCTTCAGCATTCAAGTCACCAAACTTCACACGGATCAGAACAACACAAGGGATTAAATACAGTAACTGTAGGAGGGTGCAGCTTTCTAAAACAGTCCTGAGCTCAATTTGAAGACTAACTACATCACTCGTTTCAGCAGGACAGGGTTGTGCAAATGAAAAAGAGTCTACAGAAGAGAAACCTCAAACTGCTGCAGGGAACTTAAACATCAAACTTCACATCACACATCTATCGGCACATTTTAATAAGTTTCCCGTAGAGTCACTTCCCAATTTGACTACATTATTATTACACATAAACTATCCAATACACATGCCATTAGTGGAAGAAAAAGAGTACTTACTGTTCCAAAGCTCTGTGAGAACGGCGGCTGCTTGGCGAGGGTGAAGAGTCTCTGCCAGCACCTGACTGAGGGTTGACAGGGTAATGAGCCCGCGTTGAGTGGGTGTAGTTAGTGTATGCTGGTGGGAGCCTGAAAGCCATGGCCTCTCCTCTCTGTTCACTATTCAGTGCAGCAGCGTGGCATGCTGCTCACTGACCCAGAAATGGACACTCATCACATCTACAGCTTTGGATGAATCAGCGGAGAGCTGTCATTGTGGGAAAGAAGGTCAGGTGGGGGACATGCTGAACAAAGATGCCAGGGTCTCCCCTTTGTCGTTTTCTGCAGAATGTGTGGCAAATGCCATGCTTTTTCTCTCATTTCAAAGTGCACTATTTCTACAATTGGCTTGTATCATATTTTGTCTTTCACAGTGCAAATGTTAGTCAACATATGTTTATTTTAGATCTTGTTATTGAAATCATGCCATTGTCACTAGTCTGTGCACACTCACTTTCTAATTAGCAGCGGTTTTATTTTGCTTAATTATTTTCCTACATCATAACTGACTTCCAGTCATTAGTTTTTACATTAGAAATGTAATGAAATGAAATGTAGAAATTAGTTTTTACATTAGAAATGTAAAAACTGGTCTGCAGTCAAATGTTCACCCTGGGTAAGGTCTCGCAGGCAACACTTATACCGCATGTGCTCGAGCGCCGCTCTCCTGCATGTTTTAGATGTTTCCCTGTTTTAACACAGCTGATTCAAAATATTGTTCATCATAAGCCTGTCATCAAGGTCTGCACAACTCTGTTAATGACACAGTCATTTCTATCAGGGTGTGTTAAAGCATGGAAACATCTAAAACATGCAGGAGAAGTTGAGTTTGACACCCCTGATTAGAGATTTCCACACTCCAGTGACTCGCAAAGGGACAACAACGGTTATTATCTTATTACTTTAACTTATATTTGCATATATACCATAGACTATATATATACATGAGAAATACACGCGTTTCCCCCTAAATGTGTCCTGCAGCGAAACGCCTGGCAAACAAGACCCAGGGAACATGGGTATTCATGATGTCACTAACAAGCGACGCAGCTCCACATGGCAACAACCTGCTGAAGTTGGACTTTTCTCTCTAAGGTACAGCAAATATCTATATTATTTACAACACTGTTATGAATATAATGTAGAGTATTTGAATCAGTATGGGTTTCAGCGCCGTTCAAGCGTCGCTTGAACGTAAAGTTGCGTCTAGGCTAACGAGTTAGCCGCGGTGCTAAAGTTTGACATTTGCGTTGTTTCGAGTAACTTTGTACAAATAATCGGTTTTGTTCTGAGATAAAACTTCAGTCTTTAGTGTGTTATAACAGCGAAGCTCGAGTTAATTCTTCCTGTCACTGTTTGCTTTGGTCTTACATGTTTATTGGCTGTTATTTCTTATTATATATATTATTTTTCTTCTTTTTAATGTTATTTGTTTGTTCCAACAATAACAAAAGCCACATCTCATCATAAAACTCTATACGTTTCTGTATAGGTTCAGCAAGAAATGTTAGCGTCAAACGAATCTCATGTTTTTAATCTCATTTCGTGACGTCAGAATGGCCAGGGCGTGGTCTGACGGCCACTCGACCTCCATCCTGTGTGTCGGCGCCTCTTCAGGCCCAGAGGGTATCCTTGCTTCTGGATCTGAGGGTGGAGATGTTACGGTGTGGAGTCCAGAGGGCCACATCGTTGGCCGCCTCGCTGTCCCTGGAGGAGAAGACGTCACCAGCGTGGTGTTCTCCCCTTCTGCTCCGAGCCACCTGTATGTGTCCCATGGAGACACAGTGAGTGTACTTGATCCCAGGAACCTAAACGGCCCAGCGGAGGACTTTCCCGGTGCCGGTGAGGAGGAAATCAATGCTTTAGCACTGAACGAGACAGGTTCAGCTCTGGCAGTGGCTGACGACTCTGGCGCGGTGCGAGTTCTGGAGATTCCTGCGGGCAAAGTCTGCAGGACTCTGCGCAGACACACAAACATCTGCTCCTCTGTGGCCTTTCGGCCACACAGGCCCAATAACCTGGTGTCTGTCGGACTGGACATGCAGGTGAGGGAAAAACGGTGGAATAGTCTAGTTGCTTCAAAAATACCATAAATCAAATGACTTTCTTGCTTGTTCAGGTGATGCTGTGGGGGTTGCAGAAGACTCGCCCCCTGTGGACCTTCAGCCTCCAAGATGTGGCAGAAGAAGAAGATGACCACCAGCAGCGCCCTGGTCAACTTTTTAACCCCCCACTTGCACATTGCGTTTCTGTGTCGAGCTGTGGAAACGTATTGGGTTGTGCAGCAGAGGATGGCCGGGTGCATCTGATGCGGATTGGCAGCGGCTCTAAACTGGAACAGCGAGGAGCCATTAAGGCGCACAGTCAGGGGGCCTCACAAGCCCATTTTGTTAGTTTCCTTTCACACCCCTACTGGCTTGTCACAGGAGGAAATGACAGCCACGTTGTCCTGTGGGACCTCTGCAAGCACCCAGTGGTGACGCCAGAGGGAAAGTCACAAGTTGCAGCACCCCAGCGTCGGAAGGGTAGGAGCAAGGGAAAGAGGAAAGAGCAATCTCAGGATACAGGGAAGAACCCACAGCAGGCTGAGGGAACGAGGGAGACTGTGGGCGATGAAGAAACACTTTCAGAAGAAGTGACCGAGGAGAAATCTGGGCCCAAACTAAGCATCAGCCACGGGGACAAGGTGAACTGGCTATGCCCTGCTGTGCTGAAAGGAGAGCCGAGCGTGGTAGTCGCAGACCAGAGCTCCAGTCTCACCGTCTACCCACTGTCTCCGCTGTAGACCCGTCTATGCACTTTACAACTCGTTTACTCGCTTTTCACATAGACATTTACCTGACAATTCTTTATACTATAAACGTTTTGAAATTCCTGAGAGAATATGCGCCGCTGTGTGTTGTTCTAACTGGTGGAATTATAAGAGGACGGTTTGGGTTTTCCTTCTCAGCTCTTGAACTGTGGATATTTAATAGGAAAAAAACAAAACAGTTTCTTAAAACCTAGCAGTTTAACATTAAAAAAAGTGATTTCACTGAGTTTTCACATAGTTTTGTAGTACTCGTGTGCAGTTTTTTAAACAAGAAAAAATGTGGGTTTTTTTTGTCTGCTGTTATTAAACTGCATGATACAGTTTAAAAAAAAAACAAAAAATATAAACTTTTAGTCTGAGACATGAGTTTTTTTTTTAAAGTTAAGCCACATCTGATGAAAATTGCATTTAATGTTCAACTGATCTTAAGTGCTTTCATGGAGTTAAACTCAATTCACACCAGATGGGAGTGAAAGCAAGAACTGATAATTCCTTCAAACAAGATTTGAAAGAAATGCTCGACAGCCACACGTTTACATCACTGGATTGTACCACATGACCCTCGTTCTCCGGGGAGTTGCGGCTCTGCTTTTTAAAATAATGCAAAACAGCATCTTCACAGCCACCCAACTCATGTGTTGGGGAAAATTTAAATATTTTTGTGCATGCACATGTCAATGATTAAGTCTTGTTTGCCACTTATAAATCATTACAGTCCAAATCTCTTGACATTTTTGAACTGCTCCACCCCTCTAATCTGCATGGCTTGTATTTTACGCCACCTCACACATTTCAGTTTCTTAAACGGGATGGATAACTACAGACAAAATTGCACTCATATACAACTACAATAAAAGTCACACATTCATTGCAAAAGCTCTGTATTCAGACAATATTTCGAACAAATAAACCATTCAGCAAACAAACATTTTTGTAGGAGGCACCGGACATATCCAAGTTTAAGAAGAAAAGCAATGTGTAATACATATGTATATTTTCACATAAGTCTACAGCTTTTGACAAGCTTGAAATAAAACAGACACTTTAGATAATTATTTTTCCCTGTTTTCCAACCAAACGAGAACTATTTAACTTGTAATACATTTTCAAAACAAGGCAAACAAAGCTTCAAGATTCTAGATGAAGAATCATTTCTCAGCACTGCAAAGCAACCAGCCAAATTGCTACATAATTCCTTGTGTCCATAACGTCCACAATTATTTTATTGTCTCTTTATCATGTGTGATTCAACATTCTGTTTACATCTTTTCATGAGCTGCAGTGATGGGTTCCTGTTTAGATGGAGTTATAAAGCCAACGCTACACAGACACCCCTCTTCTGACTACTGAGGTGACGCAGTTGTCCTGATTTGAGGTTTGTGCCTTAAAGGCAAAAATGTGCACTGAGGATGTTGAGTTGTTTTTACAGTTTAGCCAGGCTCGTCTCCAGGCTCTCAATATCTGCATCTCCGTCTTCACTCTTGCTGCCCCGAGCGCTGCACTCCAGGAACTCAACCTTCATAGGTAGCTGGTTGAACTCAAAATCCTTGTCTTTCTTCCCCAGGTACAGAGCACCTCCCACAGAGCCATCCTGGGAGCTCAGTGCTGCTGAGCGAGTCACTCTCAAGGTGTTTCTGCAAGAGAGGCAAAATTATGATGAAGGATCTTTTGTCTGCAGGTGGTCTCACATTTATAGTCACTTTTAAAAGTTAGAAAATTGGCAGTCCACTAATTGAAAACTGTAAAACTCTGCATATGAATGCATTCTTTTAGGTGGCTCAGAATGAGATGTGTGAAGCTTTTAAAAACTTCATCAAAAATGTCCCCTAGATTACTGAACACTTTTTACAGAAGCCTGTCACAGGCTGGGAGCATCCTGTTTAAAAGATGTTGAAATTGACCACAGGTTTGTTGACGACACTACGCAAGAGAAGTGTTGAAAACGTGGCACCGTTGTTCAAATAACAGATGTGTGACCTACACTCATATCTGGACAACCAATTCATTGGTAACAAAGAAGTCAGTGGTGTCACAAATTACATAATTACTACAACATGAAGTAAACATGAAACTCAAATATGATTAAACTAATAGCTAAAGTAAGATGTCCCAGGAATAATAGCAATGCAGTAAATATTTTGTGCATAAACAACAGTTAAATTTACTTACAATTCTTTTTCCAGTTGTTGGTGAATCAGCTTAGCGGATTTTGCCATGGTGATGTCTATCGGAAATGAAGACGTCAGTTAAAAACAGCTCCACGTTACAGGTTAGTAGTATACACTGAAAATAAACAACTGATAGAAAAGTTGTTAACTTTTCCGCGTTCGAAGTGAAAACGGCTGTTTCACCTTGTTTGTTGCACGCCACCAAGAGAGTCGGGGCATTTCTGGAGATCACGCTGTCCGTCAACAACACGTACAAAAACTCTGCCACGTCTCTTACTTCCTTCTGGAAGATGGCGCTGTCCACAACGAACACAATAGCTCTGGGGAGAGTGAGGGTTTAGAAAAGATGTCTGAGGGGTTTTTTTTGAGCCAATTTATTTACCGTATCACAATTATTTAAGCTGCAATCATTATGTGCAATTTTTTAATCAAGGTAAAATAAATAGGTGAAATTTCCAAGTCATTTTTCATTAGTTTGAGGATTAACTGGCACATTTAATCATGACATATTGTTGTCCACTCTTTTTAATATCTTGTTTTAGATGAGAAGAAGAAAAAAAAAACACATCAGCATTATCTGAAGTTATAAAGCTAAAACTGAAAACAGACACTTTTTAGTTTTGACGACACACCTGGAAAAAGGTAAACTCATCCTCAAACATCATCCCACTCAAATCCCAGAGTTTAAAAAAAATGCTGCAAGCTCCGTTATAAATCATTCATGGAGAACCTTAAAAAAAAAACAAAAAAAAAACAAAAAAAAAAACATAATATGCTCAAAAAGCATATTGGAGCACATAAAAAACATGCTCCCATCATCCAAGCCAAAATTAATATAATTAAACTAAATGAAAAGTAATTTAAAGAGAGAGAGAGAAAATCCCTTTTGTGATTCCTGGAAACTCAACAAATATGTTGAATAAAATTAAGAAAAATACATTAATCTGCAGAAAGAGAGTTTTTATTCTCACCTGGCTGCAGACTTGAACTTCTCCAGGTACTGTGGACGGAGACTATCATGTCCCGGCAGATCTATGAGAGTCCAGGTGCTGCCCTGAAAGCAAGAAGGAGAGCAGAACACAGAAAATGATGCAAACATAAAGGAATGAGTATTTATACTTATGTTATTCTCTTCTCAGCACCAGTCCGCGACTCACCCTGTCACTTTTGGATCTGTACGGAGCGCTGCTGTCAGTGATGGAGGTCTGAGTTCGCTTGAATTTTCCTGACAGCAGCTGTTCAAAAGACAAATGGATAAATAAAACACATCATGAATTACACAGCAGCTTATAAAAGAAACAAAAATAGTAAAAACAAAGCACCTTCGCATCTCGTGAGAGACAACGTGGCCACGGGGAGCGCACTTGAACTCACCCGGCTGAACAGCAGGGTTTTCCCGGAGTCACACAACCCGACCAGTAACACGGCACTCCGGACAGTTTTACCGGCGAGAAAGTACTTGAGGAAAACTAAGTAGGGGAAGAAAGAGGACTGTCATTAACTCCGAGATCATCAGAGACCATTTCTGAAAGTCTGAATGAGTGAAAAGTTGTCCTGAGCAGCCGTTAGCTGCCTTAGCTGCCGTCCTGACGAACAGGTACTTCATTTATTTTAAAAAAAAAAACCTTTGAATTTAAATGTCCAGCGTTAATCGTCCTCCTGACAGAGAGCCTCTCGACCCGGTCAAAACGTTTAACCAACCTCGCTGAGCTGAGCCGAGCCGAGTCGAGCTGCGTGCTACGCCTAGCCCGCGGAGCTAACTGCTGGCTGACGTAGCAACGACTCACCACAGGTGACGAGCACCACCGCCAGAGCCACGAGGACGCCGAGCACGACCACCGGGTCCTCCGCATGCTGGCGGAGGGATTCAGCGTAGGCTTCAAACGGGCTTTCTGCCATCTCCACGTCTTCCTTTTGACCCATGTTTCCACCAGAGTCCATCGGTAAGGAAAGCCTCTCTGAAATGAGACACGTCTGCTTCCGTCTGAACGCCGCAGGGCGTGTGAGCGGACGGCAGGGGGCGCCGCCGAGCCGCACGTCACTGCGGCGGCCTCAGAACAGCCAGGCACAGCTGGACGACGCCTTTATTATTATTATTATTATTATTATTATTATTATTATTGTTGTTGTTGTTGTGGGCTTCAGGGCAACAAACGGGGAAAAGCCTTATCAGGAAGGCTATTAGTTAATGAAACATATGAAATATTGAATAAAATGACTTCTGCTCAGATAATGAATTCAGTTGATGAATTAATATTTTCACGTCTTAGGTTAAAATTATGTGTAATAAAGTTACAAAAGTATTAGATAACACAAAACTTTAGGTAACGTGTTGATCATAGGTTTTACGTCATGTTCAAGAAATATTGGGAGATAACTATCAGTATAAATTAATTTTCCTCCCTTTTTATCTTTTATTATTTTTGGAAGAATTTTGCTTCTTTATTAAAAAAAAAGGGGGGGGGGGGTATTAGCGAACAACGTTGGAGAGAGAAATTATTGGTTACATATATTCTGATAACTCAGAGAAAATCTCTGGCTTCAGTCTTTAATTATGGGTCGTAGTGATTTACTCTTGGCAATTGAGAGCTTTATCCAATTAGTTGTTATCTACAAAAGGAGAAAGCTATTTGAAAAAGTGAATGAAAAGTGAACATATTCTGGTTTAGCTGTTCTGCGAGATTACAAAATGTTTCAGACAAGTCCCTCGGGAGTTGTCTGCTCTTATAAAATGCTTCATGTAAAATAAAAACAGCGGTATGAGGGTTTGTGTGACTGAGAAACACGCTGTAAAGTGCTTTGTAAAACATAGACACGTTTAAAAGGCGTAATTTAAGTGAAGACCATTTAGTATATAGCTTACTGTGGATTTAGTCACGGTGATAAACATAAAACAAACTTAATAGATCTGTGAAAGCGTGAACCCATCTGTTGCTATATCGTGAACATAATCCCACATGAAGAGTGAGAGTTTGTGGTTTCGATGGAGACCAGATGCGCTTTTACGCACTCCGTCTGCAGCCCTCACAGTCGGCGCGCTTTTCACGCACACTGGATATTTGACTCCTCAGTCCTCGGCAGGATGTCAAGCGCCAGAAACTAAAGTTATTCTATACGAAGAGGTTGGGTGTCATTCATGGCGTGCTATTGAGGGGGGCAGCTTGTTTCACGTCTGGGAAAGCAAATGACCAGCTCGTTAATGGTGTCAGAGGGATTTTCTTAGGGTTTCTGCCTCCATTCCACTTCAGTTACTGTAGATTTTCCGTCAAGGAGGGATATACTTGAAAAAACCGCCGGTATCTTTGGACGTCGCTGTCAGGGACCATTTAAACGGGAACAATGGCTTTGTCTTACCTCTGCGTGCTGTGCATGTGGATAAGTTTAGTGAATCCTTCACTGGGAACCGGGTTTGTTTATCACTTTCCTGGCATCACAATGCCGCGGCAGCACATCAAGTCAGAAAAGAGCGGCAGCACGGGATCACCGGGTCCAGGGTCCCGTAACCAGCTTAGGTGCGCGCTCATGCACACTTTAGCAATTTACGCGCAGATGCGTAACTGTCGTGGAGTAAACTTTGTTGGTATTGAGTGGAGCGCTTTCTTCTGGTTTCCAGTCTACTCCTTTTGTCCTCCGTAAACAGCGGCTGTGAGCTTTTCCATTGCGGGGCTGGTTGCCGTGTCTGGCATCAAGATACTAACGAGTTTTGCATGTTTTTCATTCTGTATTTCAGGAACTGGTGCCAGTACACTGTTGTCAGAACAGTGTCTTGTCAGGTGCACAATGGGACAGAAACCACAGTGCAGAGAGTGTTTCAGGGCTGTCGATGGCCAGGACCATGTGCAAAAGTCATCAGGTATACCCTCAGGAGTCCTGCCGCCACTTCCTTCAGTCCAGTCTTCTTCTCACTTTCACTTTTTTTAGTTGGCTGTGATGCTGAAAGCTACTGTTTTGCTGTTTGAAGTGAGTTGTAGGGGAACCCGACAGATTTATTGATCAAAGGCCACTTCGAAAACAGACAAGAATTGTTTATTCTTTTTTATCTGACTGAATATCCTGGTTATAGACAGTATTTCTGGTCAAATAAACAACTAATAATAGCAGTATTGACACAACACTGAAAAATGCTCTGTTAAAAGTTAAAGTTGTACGTTAAAGTTTTTACTGTAGTTTGTGTAACATAAGCACAAAGTTGTTCAAATACATTCAAAAATCTGTTCTGTCTGTTTACACATTGATCGTGTCTATGTCCTTAGATTCAGTTTGTGTTTCTCTGCATCTGGCTGCTACACACATCCTTGAATCAGTGACCATCTTGCATTTTTTTTTTTTCTTTCTTTCTTTTCTTTTAGCTACAGGACCGTGATAAGGCCGTCATTCAAGACTGCTTACAAGCAAGTCACAGCACTGGAGTGGAGATGCTGCCCTGGATTTGTGGGAGAGGAGTGTCGTGAAGGTGAGGTACTTCCTTTCCCACGATTCAGCTCTCCTAGAATTTAGACTGGACAGAGTTATCACAGACTAATTTTCTCAAGGACTTAAACAAAGGCCATGTGTTTTGTCTGGATACATCTGTGTCTTTTTAGCAGCCCCAGTCAGCCTTCCCCACAGCAGTGCCTTTTTAATGTTTGGTGGTGTTTCTGAGCGGCTTGATAATCACACTACGGCACCGTAGAGCAGTGGGCCTCTTGATATGGGTTTAAGGCTGTGCTGAATTAAGACTGAAAAGCCGGTGTGGGTTTACTTTTTCAGAACAAGGGCTGCAGTAAAGCAACAGTGGAAAGAGGTTGTGTGCTTCGTGGTTTGATACCTTTTCTTTTATAGCTGTGCAATCAAGATGCATCTGTGCCTGAAAGGAAGATTACAATCATGTAATGTCTTCTCTGCCGTCTGCATGTGTGTGAATATATTCACATACAAACACGCACATATGACTCTATACAGCCAGTCAGTTTGCCTGCCTCCTTCTGTATCGTGATGGTTATTACAGCTAAAGGAGCGAATGAAACAAAGCTAAGGGAGCATACCGCAGGTCTGCTTGTAAAGTGGGTGGCTTCTTGAGGATTGGCAGTGGTGCTTCTGGACACCACAGATCTTAGACTGTAGGGCAAATAAGGACCAACAGGGTCAAGCCACGGTGGTCAGCTTGAGGAAAAATAGCACAAGTTAAGGCTGCAGAAAGAGAGCAATGCTTGTTTTCCCGTGTTGTGTTTTAAACATTGCGAGGCTTGTAAAGAGAGGCTGAGGCTGCACTTGTGGCAAATATTTGGAACAAACAATAATTGTTTCTTTTATACTTTTTACATATACCAGCCTGGTAGATTTGTTTTATTCATTTATCTTTACTTTTGGCCAATGCCGGTGAATTAGTCATCAGCAAACACTTGACCGATTGGTTGAAAAATAACAGTTACCTCTAAACGAGACTTTTGCTTATTGGCCTGTAGTCCCACACGCTGTTTCATTTTTGCAGGAATATTCATTGTTGCACTTGGATGGGCATTATTCACCACAAAAACAGATGTTAATACTCATAGTATAAATGCAGACATTGTTACAGAACTGTTGAAAACAATTGTATACCCTGATCTGAATCATATTCCACACAAAGATTAACACAGATGGGTGTGTAATGCCAAAAACTGTGGTTCACGTGAGGCTGAAGTGGTTGAGGAGTGTGAAGAAGTAATCAGCTGTATATTTAATGTTAGTTGTTAATGTGTTTGCACTTCTCATTGGCTAAAGAGCAGCTAGATAATCGCCTCCATATGGAGAGACGGAGGGCCTGGGTGGGCCCGGAGAGGAGACCTTAAAGATTTGAGGTGGACCTTGCTGATGGTCTACTTGATGCTAAAGGGTAGCAGGAGAGCTGGCAGGGGTCACTATGTCAGAGCGAGACTGCAGAGAATATCCTGAAAGAGAAGAAAAGAGAAAATGGTTTGTTCTGTTGCGTTCCAGCTGCTACGAGCTTCCCAGGCAGCAGCAGGGCAGACAGTCACTTCTGTGGAAAAGCGGCCCCCCTGAGATTAATGATCATGGCTTTTTGCAGGATATGTGACCATGTTAAGATCTGGCTACAGCTCTGAAACAAAGACTTGTTCTCTTCATGTTCGCTGGAACTCAGATGCCCTTGTGTGACACCCAAGTAACTCCACTTCTATCTAAATGTGATAAAAATAAAATGTGTGAATAAAACAAAAAACATAAAATTAATACAAATTGTCTAAATGAAGTAGATAAAACATTATACTATACTTTGTGTTTACTCTTCTTTAATTGTTTGACAGATCAGCTTGTGTGTTCAGGATCATCATCGCCCTGCATCAATGCTTAGCAGTCCTTCCAGATGCTGAGAAATAGGCCCAAACCATGATTTTACCACCACCCTGTTGCACAGTTAGAATAAGATTTTTATGTAAAGGTTAAGTATTTAACATTCTCCAAATAAAGCAACTGGATCTTCAATGATCCATTTGCTGTTGGGGTCTTCGTTTATTGTCCAATCCTGATGAACATCAAGAACTCTTTTGCTGGGCTCCTCAGAAAACTCTTTTGTTTTCGTGGTGTGACACACTTCTATAAATCTTGCCCACTCCTTTGTGTCTTTTGTGTACTATTTCTTTATTACTTTTTCTGTCATATTTTTTAGCTGGGTTATCTTCATATACTTTTTGTTCTTGTCTGATTATGTTTAGATCATAGTTACAGAGACAAACGGTCAATTCTAAAAGAATTCACAAACTTTCAATCACCGCTGTAGTCACCTCCCTCCCTTGTTTCTGGCTCATGTGTTGAGCTTTGCTGATCATTTATTTCTCTGTTGCAGGCTTGTTTTTATGAGACAGATATTAGGCATGTTACAAATCTTCTAATATAACACTCAGCAGGAAAGAGCATAAGCACATTTCCCAAAATGTCATACAATTCCTTGAAGCATGGACAGTTTTGGCTTAAAAGAGAATCTGACTGTGATTTGAGCAGTTATTTCTGAGTCCATTTGTCACGTAGCCAACACTGACCATGTAGCTCTGCCTTGTAGAAAACTGCTGCAATGGGGCTTCGAGCCAGCTGTTTTATTAGCCAGAAAGAGGACAGCCCTAACCAATGAAGATGACATCACCTCTGGTTTTAGTTTGATGGGATTCTGGCTCCGCTTCAGAGGCCCCCAAGGCCCTCAGAGATGTAGAGAACGAAGGCAGGAAGAAGACCACAGTTAAAATTAAGTCTGTGTTTAAGCTTAGGACGTGCTTGTTCTTCTCACCTCTTATTTCCATGTTCAAAATCCTGACTTGTTCTGATTGATGTCGATGTCGTACTCTAACGTTCAGACAGTCATGAAAAAAGGCCTTTTTATGAAGGAGACTTGCAGCTCTCTGTATTATTATTTTTGATAAACAGTGATTCAGTCAGTATCTTATGCAATAATAAACAGTCTTTATTATGTAGTATTCAAATTCCTTGCCTTTTCTGGGATATCTGGCCTAACAGATTTATAAGTGTAAGAAAAGTTGCTCAGTTGATTTAGAGAAAAACAATAATGCAGCTTCTTTAATGATTGTTTTGGATTGTTGGTTAGAGAAAACTAAGCCATTTGACTAAAACACTTCAGGGTTTTTTTTCACTGTTGACACTTTTTTAATTTATTTATTTATTTATTTTTTTAACATTACAAAAATGATGAAAATAATTGACAGTCACAGCAATAATCATCAGCTGCAATCCTAAAAGTGTTTGACATTTACCACACAGGGCTGCACAAAACTGATAAAAGCCGTGAAGATGCCGTGCTTTGTGTTGGTTACTGGATCAGTCGTTACATGTATTATTGCCGTCTGTTTTGACTTTTATAAGTTCTGCAGTGATGCTTGTGGCAAACCTCCAAGTTCAAGCTGCTCTCAGAGCTTGAATTTTTATGTGTTTACTAATGGAAAATGGGTGTTTTCTGAGACCGTGACCCGTCAATATTTTTTTTGACAGTGTAGTTTGTGTTGGCCCTGCAGAGAGCATCTCTCAGGTTTTACATTTTGCTTTCAGTAGAGTTGTGCTAAGAAATGACGGCATGGAACACATTTGGGAGAAATGTGTTCGTAATTTCCTTGCTCCCGACGCTCCCCTCCTCCTCCTCCTCCTCCTCCTCCTCCTCCTCCTCCTCCTCCTCCTCCCCCCACCCCGTTGCAGTCGCACCCCAGCACCTATCTGCACACATGATCATATTAAGTGCGGAGATCATGTGTGTTTGTGGGGAAGCATAATCTTAGAAGTATCTGTGCCAGGACCTCCCCAGATGAGCACATCAACAATGAAACCTCAACAATGGATTTATTGCTTCGGATGCCAAAATTAGTTAATTTGTTATTGCTTCAGCTAAAAAGCTGCTAAAGCCACTGTTTTTTTTTTTCAGCAGGATGAGAAGGAAGTGAGGGGAATCTGTTGGATGCATTATCTTTCCTAAAAGCTATATTATATACCATTGAAAACATCTTTCAGTGTCCCCGTTTTATCATCAGGTTTTTGCTTTTTTGCCCTCGCTCGTTCCTGCCACAGCTGTGCTCCACTGCTCCTTGCCTCTCCCTACATATCTACTTCCTATGTCCTTTAGATCTCCTGCTCTACTCTCCTTGGAGTAAAATGATAAAACAGAGCCTTATCCCACATGTGCTTCTCTAGAGCTCAGCCCAGAGTGTGGGGATATGACTGATGTCCCTGCAACATCCCTGGTTGTACTCAAACAGGGGTCACCAGGTGTCCTTTGACCTGCCTGGAGCTACGGGATATCTCCGCCTCTCTTTCTCCCAGTGTGATCTGCCTGATATATATGACACTTTTTTCTGCGGTTTTTCAATTCTTTCATCAGCTTATCAGAGGCTGTTCCTGCCTCTAAGTGATGTCTTTCCATTTAGCTGTCAATTTATCTGTCTGGTACTCCACACATCTGTTTATGCAGTGTTTTGCAGGTAAAGTTCCTGGAGGACCCTGGAAAAAGCTTTTGAGGTTGTACTTTGCATGAACCTGGGAAATTTCTGTCTTGTTAGAAACAAACAACTGTTCTTTGCATTAGTGAGCATATCTTATATATTCAGATGGTTTGTCTTGGAAGACATTCATTAAGTTGGACGCAATTGTTCACGTGAAAAGTGACTGATATTGTTGAATTAGGAGACAAGGAAAACATAGGAAAAGAAGAGAAGAGAGGCTTTGATTCAAGCTCTGCACTGCTCCTTTCTTTGTCAAAGGAAAGGAGTACCCCCGTCTTCTCAGAAAGGTGTGGGGGAAGGGCATTTTGGAAACTTTTCAGCCCCTTAATAAACACTTCCACTTAACAGTCTACAGACATCCTATTTTTGTCTGTCACACATGCCATTGCAAGTTAAAAAAATAAAATAATAAAGGGAATTTGCATTTCTTAGTTGTTGTGATGGAAGAAGTACAGATATGGCTAACAGAAACGTGTAAAGTTTAAAGTTTATCCATGAAAGAAGGTGGCAGATTGATGAGGATTTTCACACAGTATCCATTACCATTTGATATATAAACTAAATTTCTAATTTAATTCAATTAAAAACGAAACATGGTGATGTAAAAGCCCCAAAAAGCACCACATAGCACACTTCACTTTAGGACAATTCAAGGTTGAAAAGGGAGAGCTTAGGTGACGTCTGGTCTTGCTTCAACTGTTTTCCTAATTTCCTAATTCCAAGCAAATATAGTAAAACAGCGGAGCTGCGTGGCGCTTCGGTTAAGCATTTCTATGTATTTCAATGTTTTAATAACCTACAACATGTATGTTCCAATGTGGATATATAAAACTCCGGCTTATATCAGGTGAAAAGTCAGCAATTTACAAAGCTGTAAGAATTTTAGTACATAATTATTTCTATTAAATGTTAACAATCCATCTAATGCTTGGTGAAGCATTAACGTTTAAATTGCATTAAATTCCTTTCTGTATCACCAGGTGAAAAGTCAGCGGGAAACATCCTTCCATGACTGTGGGTATGTGCACCAAACCTCATCAGCTCTGTTCCTGAAAGCCCACAGTCGGTGGGCCATGTTCATATTTCATAAATAACCAGCAGTAAATCTGGCTGGCGTCCACAAAGGCCACAGTCTCAGCGTCTTGGAGGTCAAAAAACTAGAAATGCTTCCAAAGTTTAAACGCTACCAAACGGATAGATTGATGCTCACAAGCGAAGACTTCCATGAGGCGTGCCAGCGAGAAGAGATGGGGCTTTTAAGGAGAAGGTCTTGCAGTCACAGGAGCTAAAACTCCATCTGATTAACATACAGGCTGCATAAAAGTCCAGCATGAAACACAATGCAGGTCTTTCAGCTTTGAATCATGCTCCGCTGGTGGAGTCCCTGAATCATAATTAGAGCTGGACCCCCCCCTGCAACCCCTTTTTTTCCTGAACTTTTTCCACCCGACACTGCATTTCCAACTTTGTGGTGATGCTCATATGTTCTTATCTCATAACTACAATATCTTTCATATGCATTCAATTGTAGGCAGGGATGTTCTATCATTTTTTGTTTCCCTGTCCGTGTCTCCACCCGTGTCACTCGCTCCATTTCATCACACATTGCTGAAAAACCACTGGAACCTAAAAAATGTGGCTCTTATTTCAGCTTATCGTCTCTTCAGAAAATTCAGACTGCATCATCTCATAGCACGACAATGACTGCATGTGTGTGCAGCAGGGCGAGCATCCGTCTTGAGCTCTGAGTGATGCTGCGTGATAAGATAAGTGAGGCTGTTCTTGCAGCAGTGACAGTAACAGAAAAAGTGGGTGTATTTTTCTTGATGTGGTGCATTTCTATATCACCACTACAACTACTTAGTAGCAGCGTTTTTGTGATTGATTGTCAGATTGATAACTTTGCCTCACTGTGGCTTTAAAGTCTATAATTTTGTCATGTGTTGTTCCTCATGTTTCTCACATTTTTGGAAAGGTGTGTGGCCTGGCAGCTTGAATCATGGTGAAAGATGTTTATGTGGTTCCACTTTACTCGACTAGACATCTTGGAATTCCAAAAAAAAAATACAAACTTCACCCTTCTGCACCAGCTGCCGCGGTCAAAGTGGGTGTGTCACTCAGCGGCTGAGATGTTGTGGCTGGACAAATGTATGTGTGCCTGTGTTTGTCTGGTTGGTTTGCCCGTATGTGTGTGTGTGTGTGGCTGTGTGCTTTGTGCCAGCTGTTCTTCATGCCAGCAATTGCTGACCACTTGCCGGCTGGGGCAGACGCACAACAGGCATCTGGGCCGAGGCCAGCTCTAGAAGGCTGTCTGGGTTTTTTTAATAGAGACACACACACACACACACACACACACACACACGGATGCTGGGCACACACTTGTCTGTTTATCCTAGTGATGTGATGGTAGTTCTTGAAATGGCCAAAGATGTTTCAATACATCATCCTTTCTTTTTCCTCACATGAACAGACATAACAAATGTTCAGTGGAAATGAAAATTACTGTTCCCAGCTGTGTGTGTGTGTGTGTCATGGTTTGTTTTGTGGTTGTAGTTGTCTCCTTGGATATGTGTGTATATGTGCACAAAAAAAAAAAAAAAAAAATAAGATGAAGAAAGTCATTTCTTTAAACTACATCCAGGACCAATGTAGGGAACGTATGTGGCTCAACAGAGTATTCCTGCAGTGTAACACACACGCTTGCCAAGATATCCCGCGCTGTACATTACACGATGATGGCGGCTGTAATTCTTTCAACTGGGTTTATCTTTTAGCTTTTTAAGGTTGAATATGCTCTTTGTTTTAATCTTTCTAATATTTCAGTGCCTAGACGTAACAGCAGAGTTAATCACATAAGATAAATATTGGCTCTCATACCCCTGCATTTAAGAGCATGCAGTCTATTTGCGGTGAAATTTTATTTTTCATTAATGGCATATTATATGATTAACATATTCTGTGTTTACTTATCCTGCAAAACATCTAAGTATAAAACGAGCAAAAGGATTAAAAAAAAAGTGTGCTTAATTTTCAATAAATTTGACTAGACAGAGCATGTGAATATTTGACAAAGCACTAAAGCACACAAATCCCTGTATCTCATCAGAGCAGAAAGTTCACTATTTTTTTCTGTTTATTTGGTTTCCCACTAAAGACAACACAATTCTGAATCTTTCCCATGAGCTACGCGCAGTCCAAGAAAAATAACCCCGTCTGATGTAGCTATGGTGTAATTATGGATCCAAACAGACTCTTTAGTTGCAGCACCATTCAAAACATCAGCGGAAGTTTGGTTTTCAAAACCAACATAATTAAATTCCAACTGTAGAAACTGAAAGCCTGCCCACCACCTTCAGAAAAAATAAAAGACATGAACTGTTGTTTTGCTGTGATTCACATTTAGGGTGAGGTTACGTTCTGGTGTTTTCCCTTAGTATGTGTTTGTGACATAACGAGATGTGGCTGGTTTTTATTTCTGGACCTAGTTGCATACGAACCAGACAAGTTAGCCAATTAGTAGTAAGAAATGGAGAGAAAAAGCCATTTGTTTAGGCCTGCAGAGGTGAATGTAATGATGGGAGATGTTTATGCTTTCGTATCTTGGGTAAATTAACTTCCTCAGTCGTTACTGGAATATTGAAATGTTTGGTGAAAATGGGTAAAAAGCAAAGAGTCTGCAACCAGTTCCAGAAGCTCCGTTTTACTACTTT
Organism: Xenentodon cancila; assembly: GCA_014839995.1. Lineage (NCBI taxonomy): Eukaryota > Metazoa > Chordata > Actinopteri > Beloniformes > Belonidae > Xenentodon > Xenentodon cancila. The sequence goes on from CM026201.1 coordinate 20,409,651, forward strand.
CTTTGAAATTGTCATTTATTTTCTAAATGATAATAAAATAAAAAAAAAGTCCGCCAGTGCAGGTTGTCGCTAAGCAGTGTGCTTTACCCAGTAGAAATTTAAAGTAAGATAGTAAAAAAAAGAAAAGAAAAAGAAATCATGTTACTTGGTCAATTTACAGTTTTGTCTTGAAAATGTCCATGCCAGCAAAACAATGAGGTGGTGTTCACAAGAAAAGAAAAAAAAAGTCTACAAGGCCTTTGTAGTTAGAGATTAGGCCTCTAAGTGGATCATCTTAAAGAGACACGGAGGGGACGCGGATATCTGCAGCAGGTTTCAGAGCAGTCTAGCAGCTGTGAACATGTTTTACTCAAAAACCACAAACGTGAGCCTGATGCCTCTGGAGCTGGAGCTGCAGTCGAAAACTAAAGTATTTTGGATGCCAAACTGTTAAGGTTGTATCATCTGGAAAGTATTAACATCTGTTTAAAAAAAAAAGAAAAAAAAGTGCCAATCCATTTAGTAGCTGTTGAGATAAGAGTCTAGATCTACCCACTTATCACAGACCATAATGCACCACTAGTTTGACTAAAAACTAAACATCAACATATCATGGCCAAATAACTCTGGCAGTGCATCACGGATTGATGTGCTTTACTTCAGAGAGTGTCACAGGGTGGAGACTTCCTCTGGGCTGATGATGAATAACTGGAGGAGATGAATGGAAATCATCTCATCAGTCTTCGCATTGTGGAGCCCGTGATTGCCCGCAGTCTCGTTAATGTCCGGATCTCTCGCATCCTTGTAGTCGCTGGGGAAACCTCGGCGCTCTCAGTCACAACAAACAACTCATGTGGGGGTCATTTTAGCACCAGTGGTTAAACAGCTCTCAGTATTCGGTTTGATGAATCTGCAGGAATGCGCTTTAGATTGAACCGCTGATTGTTGTTTCCGTTTGTGGCTGCACTCTAGGGCGAGATTAAAAAAGTTAAAACAAATCGGTGACACACCACACCCACAGAGGACTGGATGAACGACTGTGGACACAGTCATGGCAAAGACGCTCACGTTGTCCTGCTTCAGTGAAGGCGAAACCTCAGCAGTCTGAGAGGGCATTTTAGAAAAAAAAAACAGAGCTGTTTGGGTCCTTTTTGTTGTCGCTTCGGTTATTTATGAGCACCAGTTGCTTCTCGTTCTGGGTATCCCTGCTATGACAACAATGTGGGTGGGTCCCATCTGTGGGACTGACAGCTGACATTCCAGACCTCTTATGAGCCATTGACCAGAGGAAAGTTCAGATTTAGATCAAAAGCAGGGTTGTTTTTTTTTTGGTTTTGCTTTTTTTGTTTTGTTTTGCATGATATTTGGCTGTTCCAAGATTGGTGCACAGCCAGAAGTGTATGGGTATATGTGCAGGGTAGTGCTGGCTGAAGCCGTGTGATTCTTCACACAGCGATGACCAGGAAATCTAAAACAGACTAACAGTAACATAAGACATTTGTGGCGCTCAAGAACATCAATTAAGCACATCTACGTAAATATTTTGCAGGTGCTGTTGGCAGAATTAAAAAAAAAAACAAAAAAAACTCACACACACACCACACGAAAAAAAGAGTGAATAATTAGTCTGGCATTATTTAATGATTTACTTGTTCTCAACATGTGCTTCAATATCTTCAAATCAAACAGTATCTCGACCCGTTTCTCAGCGCTTTCCATTTAAACTTCCCAGGCACTCAATCCCAAACCATATGTTAGTCCGTTTTCTAAAACTGCCGTGGTTTCATATTGGCAGCAGAGTTATCCATATTGTTCAGCCCATCAAATCTCCACACTAGGAATTAGTCTCTTGTAGCCGATTGCTGCACATATGGCGTTATTTTTTATTGTTGTGTTTTTACCAAAGAGACAATTGTTTTCAATAAAGTACTAAAAGTTCCACCAGTCGTGCAACAGTTAGACACTGAGCGGGATTTCTTGATGACCACGTTTAAATGCTATATTTTTTTCAGTCGGACATGAAGACCCTAAATAAGAGTGAAAAGGAGAGTGAATATTGTTCTTATATGTATGGTTTTTGGGGAGAAGGGTTCAACAAAGGTCAGTTGCCTCAAGTGATAAAATGAATGGCTGCTTTGATGCAAACAGATTTCCATTCTCACTCCAAATCGCTTCAGTTCATGTCAGTTTTGTCCCCAACAAACGTTTACACTCCCTGCCATCTAATTACATAGTTAGTAGATTGTTTTAACTCCAGATTGTTTCTTATAAGCCAGCGTTGACACTGCACTGACATCTAAGACGAGGTGAATCCTGCTCTTGTCAGCTTCTCTGTTTTATTTACTTTTATCTTTTACCAGGATTGCACCAAATTACCAGCCATTTTCTTTAAAACTACAAGATTTTAGGTGTGAGGGGTAATCTCCCCAAAGGTATTTGCAGTTTACCTTTGATTTGATGGTTATGGTTTGGTAAGTTTTTCATGGGATACGGAAATGAAGAAAATATGGGAAGAATAAATAAATAGTGTGCTGCACGTTTAAAGTACGTCTGGTGGACGTAGAGCGTAGAGCGTAGACGCGCAGGCCATCGCTGTCGGCGGACAAACAGAAACAACAGACCTCAGAAACTAAGTTTACAAGGACGTGTGTGCACATGAAAGAGTTTCACGTGAAGTCATATATATTATGTGAGTGGATGACGTGATTTAAGGAGGAATTCCTCATAAATACTGAGGTCTGGTTTGATGGGCATTGTTCTTGTGTTCCTTGGCTTACTTGCCCTGAATGCGATGGAGACATGCTGCAGATGATGCCAGGCTGAAAAAAGACATGTGAACGAAAGTCGACGAGGCAGAAACCGAGGAGACGGAGAAAAGGCACCACGAATGTCTTCTATAAGCTTGTACGTCTGTCTTTCCTGCAGAGTGTTTGAACTGCACCAGTTTCCACGACATGAACAGCAGAATAAATGCAGTTGAATCAAAGGTAAAGGCGATCCTCCTGATTCAAGGACTTGTACGCAGACAAGTTTATGTTTAACAGATGTGTCTGAAATCTGCTGTTCTTGTTTCAGATCAGACTGTTAGAGGAGGGACGCTCATCGCTGCCCTTAGTCAGAAGTTTACCACATAGCACAACGGAGAATGAGGTGGACACCCCTCAGCCTACTCCGGATGGACCGCAGTCGTACCTGCCACCAGGTGTCAATACTTGACAAAAGACCTGTTTATGTGTACTTTAATAAAAAGTGCTGATGTCTAAGTGCTGTTTTTTGATAAAAAATATAACTATTTTCAGAAGGTTCTGGAAGCGCATACGTCTACACAGACAAATGATGCATGATCTCTTTGTTCAAATCTACATTTGACTTGTCCTTGTTTTTGTCCTTGACTGTGTCTTTTTTTATGCTGGTGTGCCAGGAAGCAGGGGATCTCCAGGGCCCTCTGGACCTCCAGGGCTTCCAGGTTCTGCTGGACCTGCAGGTCCTCCTGGAAGAGCAGGCCTTCAAGGACCAATTGGTAAAAGAATAAAATATATATATAAGATATATAAATCTTGTAAGTGTTTATTTATTTATTTTCCACTTTTATTTAATCCTCAGGACCAAAGGGGGACAGGGGTCTACCAGGGGAGATTGGCCTTCCTGGCATTCCTGGTCCACCAGGTCCTCCAGGTTCTCCAGGTCATCCAGGGCCAGATTCTTCTCCTGTCCAAACACGGGGTGATGTTTTTCAACTGGAAACCCACGGTAATCAGTTCCATCCATCTATTTTTCATATCAGCTTGATCCTTTTTAGAGTCCCAGGGGTCTGCTGGAGCCTATCCCAGCTTTCTGAGGGCAAAGAGTAGGGATAGACCCTGGACAGGTGTTAATCTGTAGTCACTTCCACCTCAAAGTGATTATTTTATTTAAAAACAAAAATTAAAAAAACTGTGAAAATGTCCAAGGTAAGCAGTGAAGAGCACCGAACCAGTCCCAATCTCCTTGGCCAGCCACTGAACCCCATATTGCTCCTGCTTTGCTCATCAGTGTATAATTGAAAGTGCGTTTATATCGTATATTGTGTATGCTTTATGAGTGTAAATGCACCGTAAAGCATTTCCAGCCCACTTCATTTTTGAACCTACTTCTTCTTTTGGCATGTCTCTTGTGGGTTTACCACAGCAGATCACCTCTTTCCATCTTTGCCTGTCACCCCAACTAATTGCATATCCTCTTTCACCACATCCGGACATCTTCTCTTTGGTCTTCCCTCTTTTCCTGCTGCATAGCAACTGCAATTTAAGGAACCATTCCTTAGAACCAGGACAAGGTCAAAAAGGTGCTGCATTATATGAGTGTGGACCGTTTACCACAAAAGTAATAAATCTCGTATCCATTATGGAGGTTTTACTCGGGAACTGCTGCAAAACGAGAGAACAGTAAAGTTCAGTTTCTAGATGGTCAAAACTGGCGCCAAAACCACACGTCCATTTTATCTTAGGAGTTAATCCTAAGATGAGTCATGTGCTTCACACCCACATAACTCATGCACAATGCTTATTACTCGACATCAATTTGTCAAACAGGACATAAACCTTGGTGCAACTGATATCGGTGAAGCAAGGGACGGACAGGTGGAGGCTCGGAGACTGAGACGTGCTTACATTTTAAATGGGGAGGGAATTGTTTCATTCCCTGAGCACGGCTGGCATAGATTTAGTGTAATTGTTTCCACATGTTTTGTTTCTGCTGAGCCACTGTGTACTGCAACTTCAGCTAGCAGCACCCCCAACAACGGAGATGAACGGGTACTTCGGGAAGACTCGGTGTGTTGACACGTATTTGATCCTTTACGTAGATGTGTGGTGAAGCGTTTGTGGTGCTTGTTTCTGCTGTATGTAACATCCAACTGTTCATGTCTTTCTAAGTTTAGAAAACAGAAAAATGAGCCAATAAGAAAGGTTACTTTTTTCACACGCAATACATGCGTTTCACCACAGGGAGGCAGTAGGATACCGTGGTTCAGTTGTTTCCTCCTATGGCCCGTTGGCTCTGATTAAGCTTTTGGATGTTTCTGCCTTTCTGAGCCTGGGACCGTGTCTGTGGGTCTGGAGCTATGTAGATTTGGGTCTGTGGGGCCTTGTAAGCAGAGGGGGGCCAACTGGCTGTAAATCAGACCCAATTTGTTAGCTGTCAGCACAACAGTCTGGTTTTTGGGGGGAACTAGCCACGGCCCTGAGCCAAGAGCTGGCGTTGAACGAGGGAGGAGATAGTCTGCCACTCATGTTGAGTTTCTTGGGGAGGCAGCCAGGCTCGAGGAGACTGTAGCATTAGAAAATTGGTTCCAGAGGGAAATCTGCTCTTTCTAGACCCCTTTTTGTGGACCGTAGCCATAATGTAACAGTGCTGTCTCAACATGGGGGAAGACTGACGCTGAGCATATGTTCAAGTGGTGAGGAAGTATGAGGCGGTTTCAAGCTGAATTTATACTTACAAGAGTACCGGGAAATATCCTATATGCTGGGGTGGGGGGTGGGGAGCATAACTTCCACCAAATGCATGTTTTTCTATAAAGTTTGATCATATTCAAGCATGTGCTGCACCATGAAATGAGAGGTCCTTTTTAGATGGCCCAGGGGTTCCTGTTCATCACTGGATTCATACCAACTGGTGGTTGATCGAGAATTACACAGTCTGAATGAAACGCCCAAGATATTCAAAATACATTGGATTAAAAGGAAAAAGTAAAAAAACAAACTAACAAACAAAAACTCTAAAGCTTAACTATCTGTGTGCGTGTATATATATATATATATATATATATATATATATATATATACATGTGTGTGTGTGTGTGTGTGTGTGTGTGTGTGTGTGTGTGTGTGTGTGTGTGTGTGTGTGTGAGAGAGAGAGAGACAGTTTGATAAACAGAAAAATATATTTGAAAATAAAGCACTTTTACCAGATGTAATTGGAATTATTTGCTTCCATAATGAAAGCGAAATAAGAAAATGCCCGAGCTTCGGCTTCTGTCTGGATTCGTGCAACTGTTCAGGTCTCAGTCATCAGAACAAGCCAAGGCTAGTTTGTTTGTAAAGCACGATTCAACAACAAGATGATTTAAAGTGCTTTACAGAGCCATTGAAACATCACATAGTAGAAATAAAAAGCATGTTTTCAAGTTTAAACAAAAAAGCAATAAAATAAAACAACATAGAACAAAACAAAAAGAACATTTTGTACAAAAACACACTCAATATTCAGAACCTCAAAGAACACCCTTGTAAATAAATGTTGACACCCCCCTTTCAGTAAATATACATTTTGCTTCAAAGTCCAGAGCTGAATGGCGCCGCGTCATCACAGATGCACTTCTCGCATGCTTCCTTTCATCATTTACATGCAGGGCGGCATGGCAACCCCTGAATGTCAAATCAGTGGTTGGCGCCCCGTTTTTCTTAGTCTTTGTTTTCTTCTGAGGGTAAACTTGAGTGATAGTTTGGCAAAATGAGCTAAACTAATGCAGAAGAAGCGTTTTGTGAAGCCCATTTATATCCGATTATTAACAGTTTTTGGGGGTAAAAAGAGCAAATAGCTGCATGAAGCAACAGAAAAAATCCAAACATCACATTTGTGAGGGTACTAATCTGCAGGACAATTTGTGAAAAGACTTTAGTAATGTTGAGTGTGTTTCTGTTTTAAATCACAGAGCTTTAAGACCTGGAGAGAAAAACAGAATATTTTTCTTCTTTAAATTGTTTATTAGAGCCCGAGCACCGAGGGTGTGATCATCCTATTGAAATCATGCAATGATTTCAATAGAAATCATCTTTATTATTATTATTATTATTTTTCCACAACTAAACAATTTTATTTTCTAAACTTTTCTAAATTTACCAAATTTTGTACACCCACCATTTTTTGCATGTGTGCCTCAAAATGCACGAAAATTGGTAGGTTTGTGTAGATTGTCAATCCGCACAGAAACGTCTCAAGAACCCCTGTTCCTAATTGTCCAGGAAATCCACAATTTTTAACGGAATTTGTGATTTTGGGCTGATTTTTGTGATTTGCAGACCTCGTATCTGAAGGAACTCCTCCCAGAGATTTGATCAGATTAACTTCATACTTGCTGTGTTTCATCTAAAGGCTTTGCTGAAGTTAAATGGCGAAGCTTTTCATTTTTCGTCCAGGGACTCGCCCGTGACGCCGCGGTGAAATTTGACGTTTTGCCATCAAAACTCAACTTGCTCTTACTCTGTCATGAGTGTCCCGGAGGCTTCAGATGTTCTGTGTGTGATGAGAGTCCAGCTCTGAACAGACCCACATGGTCAAATTAAGTCGTATTCATAGCTCCCCTAGTGGCAACAGGAAGTCACTCACCTGACGTTTCGATGTGGCTGTTCTGACATGATAGTCAAAGATATGTCAAACCTGCTCAAATCCATGCTTACGAGGTTAATGAAGCTAATCATGAACTAAAATTGAGTTTTCATCAGAGGACCTTCCCACGATGATGCAGCGGATGTCGATGCTCCACCGTGAGTGGAAAACGTGTTCTAACTTGCCCGTGCGTTGTCCAATCTGAACCAAAATGCATACGTTTGACAAGGCTTTCATTCTGGACGAGTGGATATGACAGTCTTGAACTCCATAGCGCCACCTTCTGATGAAAGGAAAATCGTTGTCACATTATGGCCTGTATTTACACCATGCTTCATCAGATCAGCCTGAGTTTTACACTGAATATACTCTAAACTGCTGTCACGCAACACAGAGAACTTCGTGGATGTACGTCCAACGGCACCGGTGTCATTCGGCGTGAAACAGGAAAGTGGATGGGTGGATGGCACGCATGAAACGAATTCATTAAAAGTCACTTGTTTGTCACCGGGAGCGGAGAGTCAAGGCCCAGATCGCTTTCACAAAGGCAAATAATTCATGCACTGCAACATTCTGAACTTCATCACTATATATTTTTGAAAATATGAAATCAGAATCGATTATCATATTTCAGATCATATTTAGGTCATAAATTTTTCAGATAAATTTCAAACTCACCACAAACACTGTAGATCCTGAGTTCATTAAATCCTGTGAGTTTCATTCGGATCAGTCACACGGTACACGTACAGTGACAATTTTAAGTTATGTTTTAGTCAGTGTCACCAAACTTTGTAGAAATATAGCTGCATATCTGAAAATGATTCATCATTTTCTTTTTTCTGAATTTTTTTCAGTGAATGGTTGAAGTTTGATGAATTTCTTCAACCATTATACAAGGATTTGCAGTTGTCAATGTCACTGTGTCAATGGCTGTAACTCTGCCATTTATTGTCTGATCTGGCCCAAAATCGGTGCATATGTTTGCAGTCCAACTCTGAACACATCTGCAGTGTAACATTCAGGAAAACTTGCAGCACCACCTATTGCCAACAGGAAACTCGCTTTGTATTACATTTTGCATTGTCTTAGAGACCTCAGATTTTCTGTGTATGTGATCAGAGTTGCCCATATGCTCATAATTACATGCTGGATCCTGCTCATGGCGCCACCTTTTAGTGAAAAGAAAAAAGGACCATAATGATTCATTATTCCTTGTGCTCTCAAAACAATCACACATGTGAGATTTTGGGAAAATGCTTAATAAGTTTATTATGTCTAACAGGGATATCAGAAAGTATACATTGAAGGGCATGGTTGTCATAGTGTTAGTGTAGAATTCAATTCAGTTCAACTCTATTTTATTTATGTAGCGTTTATTACAACACAAGTTGTCTCTAGGCTCTTTCCAGAGACCCAGAACGTGACCCTACAGCAATTATTACATAAACAATTGTAAGTGAAAACTCCCCTATTATGAGAAAAACCTTAATCTAAACAGAGGCAAGAAAAACTCCCTTTTAAGAGGGAAGAAACCTGGATCAGGACCTGGATCATATGGGGGAAACCTTCTTCTGAAGGCCAGCTTGATAGAGCAGAAAAGGAGAGATCAGAAAGAGAGAACGAAGAACAGAGAGAGGAGAGGCACAGAGTTATTGTCAAAGGTACAAAAAACAAGATATATGAGTATTAATTATCTGTGAGCAGGAGCATTAAGACTTCCATGTATATATAACTGATACATGGTTAGTTGGTGATCTACAGAGACGACTATATAAACAGGTGTAGACAGCAGACACTGAGGTGGTCAGAGGGTGGGACTGCAGGTCTGGATGTCAGCAGGTATCCAACAGAGACGTCTATACAGACAGGTGGAGGTAACACTGGGATGGTCAGAGGGTGGGACTGCAGGGCAGCATGCAGCTGCTGGTCTGCAAACATGTACAGAAGAGAAAAAGACGGGGCAGCATATATATGACAACACTATGTTCAAGACGAGTCTCCTGGAGACCTGATCAGAACAAGAGACTTGATAATGGCAATGTGGTGCATAAACAACATTTTACACTCTCCTACTACATCCACAATGACACCTTCATTGTCATAACTGATAATGCACCACTGTCCAATGTCCTTTACCTCAGTGGTAACCTCTTTTTGCTTCTGGGTCTATATCTACATCTACAGTCTCAACATCTTCTTCTGTCTCTACTCCACTTAGAACCATTCATTAGGAAATATAATTCAGATCATTTCCTTACAATCAGTTGTTATAATTGAATAGAAAAAGTTTTCTAATATGTTCTTGATGAGTGGGTGGTTTTTAAGGGGACACCAAAGGCACTTTTTAGTGATATTGACCAAGGAATGTGGTGGTACCCGGTGGGAGCGGTGGCCAAAGGTGCGAGGGCCCGATCAATGCTGCTTGCAGCTTTAATTATATATAGAAAATAAAAACACCCCCAATTTTCTCTTAAACAGTTTCTAAATTACATAAATGTGTGGGGGTCTTTGTTAACCCTATAATACATCCAGCATTATTATAGGGTTAACAAAGGTATTCAAAAATTGGAATTTTGATGCTTTTGTAGACCTGAATGACTTCATAATGATATTACTAATGTTGTTCACTGTCTGGCACCCAGCTACACAAGGATGTGGATCGCTCTCACAGACTGGTTGCTGTCTGCCAGAGTCCCCTCTGTAATATTCCTGCTGTTGATGAATGGAAACACTTCATTAAAAAAAACAAAAAACAATGACATATAACTGACATTAAGAAATAATAACTTCATATCATTTTATTTCTGTTGATTTCAGAGCGTTGTTCACATTTCTCACATTGTTGGCAGTAAAATCAATTTTCTGTTGCTGTAAATCAGCGTAGGATTTATTATAATAAATTATAATCCAAATGTTAATAAGTCACACAACTGCTACCGGTGGTTAAGTATTTAAACCTGCTGTGTTTTTCCCAGAGGAGAACCCCGTACGCCCAGGTCCTCGTGCTCCTCAGATCGTAGTTGGTCCTCCTGGTCCAGTGGGTGCGGTCGGCCCCTCAGGTAGGACCCAAAAGATTTAGAGAATTTTGGATCAAACATCTACGCAGTAGAAGCGAAAGACAGAGCAGATTCAAAACACTGGCTCAGAAAGACACACAATGTTTTCGTATTTCACTCCAAGAAACATGATTGTTTTAGTAAACCCTGACAAATCCCTCTCAAGTCAATTAAATGCTCCCTGAATGTAGTTTATGCGGGTTTCATTGACTGAGCTGACTTTTGGTGTTACACTGCAGTCTGAGCCGAATCTAAACATTTGTTATTCATTGCCATGTGTTGGATGTGTTGATGACATGGCAGGAGCCCCTGGAGCAAGAGGACCTGCAGGGATGCCGGGTTTGCCAGGAAAAGATGTGAGTCTCTGCGTGTTCGCCGTGTGGCGAGTTCATAAAACACATTAATATGTGGCTGCCATCGTTAATGCATGTCCCTTTTTACGTGTGACACCAGGGTACAGCAGGCCTGCCAGGCAGGACCGGCAGTCCTGGGCCTAAAGGAGACTCAGGAGAAAGGGTAAGAATCACGCTGACTGTTGGATTGTTAGGCCGGCTGAACATAATAGTTCTCATTAACTATCAAAATGCTTTAAGTTCTACGTTTTGTAAAGGGCCTTGGCTGTCATGCAATCTTAAACACATTAAAGGTGAACAAGCTTTTCTTCAAAGACTCCAAGCCATGACTAATCCTCCTCTCCCTCCCTCCATCTCTCTCTCTCTCTCTCTCTCTCTCATTCAAGGCCAGGCCTCACTAATCAGGGCAGCCATGTCAGGTCCCTCTGTAGTCAGCTCCCCAGTGGGCCTCTGTCTTTAAACTAGATCTCCTTCCTCTACGAGCATAAATTAAGATAGGAGATTTGGTGAAGAGGCAAATTGGCCTTCGGGGAAAAAGAAATGCAAAGCATTGTAATATGAGCGTGAGCAGGAGTCCTCAGTTATGCTTCTCTCTTCTTCCTCTACCAGGGGCCACCAGGTGCAACAGGCGAGCGAGGCCTACCTGTAAGTATAAGATTATTGCATTGCAGATGCCTCACAAACACAGCACTGATGTAACGAGATTATTTCACTCTCAGGGACCACCAGGACCAAAAGGAGAGCCTGGAGCTGGCTTGAATGAGGTAAGAGGCATTATTGTCTTCGCCTCCTGATTCAATTTAAGATTTGCCCCTGATAAACATGATGGTGCTGTCCAGGGTGAGGCTGTGCAGCAGCTGAGGGAGGCCTTGAAGATCCTGGCTGAGCGGGTCCTGATCCTGGAACACATGATTGGCATTCACGGTAAGGAAACAAACAGAGCTGAGGGATTTTTTTTTTTTTTATGTTGAAAAAGTAATTTGATATTCTGGCAGGAAGTTCAATAAGAATATTGACAGTACGCTCATGTAGCAATTGAAAAGCAGTGCAGTAGCTCTGAGTCGTTGCCAAGCAACCCGGAGGTTACTTTTGCCTATCAAGAAGCAAGAAATTTGTTTGGACTCTTTGGTTTTTGAACCAGATGAGTGTTAATATATAAACTGAGGAATTTCAGATGCATTTGTAGTATGTGCAGGATTTAGTCACCTCCACACCTGTGTCCACCTGTTTCCACCTGTTTCCAGTCTACTTGGCTGTGCTCCCTTATTCGATGCTGGGTCTCCCATCCGCATTTCCGGGAACGGATTAAACGCATTTCCCAAAATGTCAAACAGTTCCTGTAAAACACTTTGTTGAGGAAGAGTGCCTCATTGCTATTTGTTTCCTGTCTGTTCTTACTTTCCACAGAAAACTCTGAGGGATCTGGACTTGGCAGCATTTCAGACCCGCTGTCTTTCTCCAGCCTGAAGATCAAGCGAGGCCAACCTGTTCAAACGCTCCCTCAGGCTCCGGTGCTAAGAGAGAGACAGAGATGGGTCCCCTTTTAATAGCATTGTTTAGTTTTGCATTTGTGTTAATGATTTGTGAGGGATGTCACAAATCCTGCATAACTGGACCCACAATTTTTGTTCACATATTTGTTTTCACGTACTGTTATTTTATTTTTTTTTTTTTGTTGCTGTTTTTTTACGTGTCTTCTTTGACATAGATAATTGCTATTGGAAAAAAATGAACCTCTTTGCCAAAAAGAGAAAAAGAAGTCCATATAAAAGGATTTTATTGAATTTCTCTCACCCTGCTGCTGCGTGACCTTAGCAGCAGCACCTACACAGTGTTGTGCAAAGAAATATTATCTCATGAAGTGTTATGAGGGGTTTGGCATCTGTCTTTTGTCAGCCAAGTAAACGCATCAGTTTTCCTTGGACGATGCTGCAGAGCTCAGTGTTCTTCGGAGCTGGGCTGAAAATATACCATTTAGTGTCAAACACGTTGTTGGAATGACCTCAGGTTTTATCTTACGTGCCTGTCAAACATATTTCTTCTCCCTCCTCTCTGTCTTTCCAGGTGCTCGATCATGTTAATGTTGAGTTCGGAGGCTTCCAAGATTAGCTTCTTAAAATAAAGTTGGGTGAAATGAGTAGCATCTGGAGAGTGCACATCTGGAAAGCAAACGGAAGAGATGTTGAAACAGTTAAATTCGGGCCCAAGAAGAGTGATCTGTAGCCCCCCCCCCCCCCCCCCGTGCACCTGAAAGCTGACGGAGCACTAGACTTGACAGGATCACATTGACTTCTTCATAAAGCGCCTCTGAGATTTCCTTCCAAGCTAATATGATTTTTGTATAATAAGTCTCTGAGAGACTCAGATGTTGGTTTCTGAATAAAACTTCTGCCATGTCTGGTGCAATCGTTGTTTTGTCCATTACACGGTTCAGATGTGAAAGACATTTAGGGACATGAGCATAACTGATTTCTGTTTCTCACTGGGAATTGGAAAGAAGACACACTAAAGAGGAAACCGCTTATGAATATTTAAGAAGAAAAATGACACAGGAAACGACGATGGGTATACTTGTGTGGGTTTGACTCCATATTTTGAGACTTCTACTCTAGATTAAAGACAAACACACGTCTCCTCTCTGCCACAGGTTGCTTTGTTTTCTCAGTCCTCTGTGATGAGTCCTGTAGCTGTGAATACTTGGCCAGTATTTCAAACATTGACGGGCCTCCGTAGTAATCTAGTAGACTAAACTATACTTGAAAATGACCCTGAAGGATATCGAGTACATCTATTTAGAAGGCTGCTAAAATCCAGGATGATTCTGTTTGTTACATCCTGTTCTGTTTGCCTTGATGACACAGTGCGCCTGCCACATAATCACCTATAAAATGAGAAACAAGACGGGACATGTCGCTGTGACACCTAAGATTGAGACGGAAGTAGAAGGATTAAAGGCCTTTAATCAGAGCCGTTTCTGAGTTAACCGGCAGCGGTATTGGTTTTATGCTCAACCGAGACACAGACCTCCTACGCTGTGATGATTAACGCTGATACATTGTGCCGTTGTGATTTGTGCATGTGTAAGTTTGATTTGCAAAATTTATTGCCCCCCACGAATGTTTATGTGCTCATTAATGAGGTGCGATTAAATGAGACGATTGTGCGTTATTACATTTTCACATACTGGACACCACACTTTCTCAGAGGACTCCTGCAGGACCCCCACCCCACCCCACCCCACCCCTCCATTATCCTTTGGTGCTTCTACATTTCTGCTCTTTGTGCATTTTAAAGGGGTGATCACACAACATCCTTGTTAAGGTTTGCAGAGATCCCAAGTGAAGCTTGTAAACATGATTTTACCTGTAGCGAGTTTTCTTTTTTCTTGCAGAACCCTCGACTCGGAGAGCTGTCAGGTGTTTGGAGAGGGATCACAGATGCTGTTATATCTACGCATACAGCGCTGACTTTTGCCATTCCATTAGCTCATTAGAACAGGGAGATAAGTGTGGTTATGTATCATTGTCATACTCCACTCTGGCCTCTTTATGCATCCTTTCATCTCTGCTATGCCTGCCTGTTTCTGTCTCTCCTCGTGTGCCCTCACCCCTCCTCCTCCTCCTCCTCCTCCTCCTCCTCCTCCTCCGCCTGTCTCTCTCCTCTTGTTTTTCCTGTCTACTGAACAGAGACATGTTGATATGAGGCCCGCTTGCACGGCCACAAGGGAACAAGTCTCTGGTGCGTTTGATCAGCTGCGAGATCAGACATGTCCAGCTCTCCCCCGCGTACACTCCAGTGACTGATCATGCAGGATAGTGCAGCCACAGACAACCGAGGATGCACACCCACACATGTTCTCTCTGTTAATCATACAAGCATGGGCATGTACAATGCAGTGGGCCTGCGGTCCATGTGTTGGCTCAGCTCACAGTGGGGTGGCTTGTTTGCTGGACACAAGGGAGCAGGAGTGAGATGGTGTGTGCGATTTCCCCTTTCTTGCCCTTTTTTTTTGCTTTTGACAGTAAGATGGATGATTGCAATCACAAGAGCCATCAGTGAGACAGAGTGGAGGTCTATGGGGCAGTGAGACACAGCCATGGGAAACCAGCCGTCAGATTAATGCGCCACGCTGCCATGGGAACAGTAGGCTATGCTGTTTATTTGTCTAGGGGTTTTGTTGTTTCATATGCATTTTCTTCTTTCTCTCCCCACCCCACCCCCGCGCAGCCTTTTGATGTAAAGAACATGAAAGCTTCCTCATAAATTATGCACAGTCTTTGTAAAAGGGACAGAGAAGGAGAGTGTTTACGTTTCACAACATAGTAAGCCTACTGTAAGTTAATACGTCTTTTCAGACCAGTACAAATATGTCAGATTTCATAGTGATTATACTGGTCTCTTTGATCTCTTGGGAGAATAAGAGGCAGACTTTTCGCTCCACAGCTAACGGATGTTTTTAAGAGAAACATCTGTTGCTGTACAAATGAGATTACGGAGTCTCTAGCCAGGGGCCATGTAGGTTATGAATGGCACCGTTGGCTGACGAGGAAGGAGGTCTGGCAGAGAGCTGAGAAGGATCTTTGTAATAAGATGTTGCTGGTAGTTAAGGGGTTTAAGCAAAAGATTTTAGATCTTTTATATTCATCGACCTTTACTTTCAACTAGCTCATCTGTATAACAGCTGTTTGTATGTCTGAATCACTATCTCATATCGATACATCCAATATTTCACCTTGTTGCCAGGCAACTACTCCCCTCATGCTCTGTAAACTTATCAGCCTCTAACACGAGGTGATATTTCATCCTCCAGGAGAGCAAGAAGAAAGAAGAATTACTTTTTCGAGCTCGTTAAAATTAACTGTGATCAGTAATTCACTGGCTAGGCTTTATATTATCGAAGCTCTATATTATCTGCATACACTGATTTACGCTTTTACATTTTATTACTTGAATTCAAAGGTGTCTGTATAATGAATTCTTGTGAAAAACATCACGGTCCTCCCTCCTCCCCCCTATTCCTTCTAGGTCAAAGACCTTGAAGGCGTGGGGAATCGTCTGCTCAGGGTCAGCTCCTGACAAAACACGGGTAAAGCTGCAGCACAGGACTCCTCAGTTGCACGCACGCAGCAGCACACTGCACTGACTCACTTTCAGAGGATATTTAAAGGGGATAAGTTCTTTTTTGCCTCTTTGTGCTCTGAAAATATGTTGTTCACTGAGTTACAATGAAAAATATCAGAGCGTACTGTTACATGAAAGCACCAGCACTGAACAGAATTGTCCAGCCTTCCCATCTTTTGCTCCACCCAACTTAATGTCATAGTGCAGTCTGTTCCTTGTAGTCAAAACTATCTGCTTCCAGCTTTTATCAGCAGTTTCACAACTTGCATGAATTCAGACAGAAACTGATAATGAATGTTTTATTAGTACTTCGTGTAACGTATACATACCTTCTAGGAAATGAGACTTGTTAGCTGTTATTTTATTCCGAGTCAAAAAAATGTTTATTCTAATTTGTAGTTCGTTATTGGATGCAGCAGTGATGCAACTTTGGAAACCGGCAGCATAAAAACGAACTTGTATACACTGGTGAAATCCTGCCCATATAATGTGTTTCAGTCATTGACGAGTGTAATTTCTGTCCAAATGTATGTATCACGAAATAAGAGGGTATCCACATAGGTGACTTACTCCTGAAAGTGGCTAAAGATGTAACGTATGGATGAAAACGGAGCTGTTGTACTCTATCCCTGCAGAAGCATGTCAGAGACATTTCACTTATTGACAGGACATTGTGTTAACTTCTGATAAACAAAACAAAAAAACATTCAAATCTTTCTTCAAAGCACCATTATTATCACTAGCTACCAAAAAACACTTCTTCATAAATCACACTCAAAGTTCTTTGGACATGTCCAGTTTTATGTGGCAATTAATTAACTCTGCCAAATAATTTATTTTTCACAATTACTATTTTTAAAGTTATTATCTTGGTTGCTTCTGTTTTATTCCTTTAAAGTACTATGTGTTTGATTGATTGATTGATTGATTGATTGGTTGGTTGGTTG